>CM034155.1:609531654-610164154 GCA_019776745.2 Taxus chinensis | reverse complement strand
AAATTTATTAATACTCAATCAATAATGCATTAAATAGGAAAATCATTTGTATTAATTAGTAATACCTAAGTTTGTAACTATGTAGTTATAATTTAATTTAATCTAAATTAGTTTGCACATGAGGCCAAGAATGGCCAACTGGAATGGAAATGTTAAAAAGGAAAATAAACACATGAACTTTTTCAAAGTCTCGTACAATCTAGTTGTAAAATTTATACCAACACAAGATAATCCAATTAAAATAGTGAAAGTATTTGACCATTAAAATCCTTAATAAACAATATTGGTGTTAATCATATGATTACATGAGTTGTTCCATTCCAAATGAAGTCAAGGAAAAAATTTATTAAAAAAACTCGCTAATTATTATGCCAAAAGGCATTTACACAATTGAAAAGACGTCGCAAACATTATAGGTGGCAAGGAAATTAATGGTGGAGGGAAAGAAATGGAGGGTATTGAAGTATACTAAAATTGTAATCATAGATCTAAAGATGAAACCATAAAAATGGGAAAACCCTAAGTAGTGGCGTGAAAGACGATGGAGGGAGGTAAATAGAGGTATGTGACACATGATGTAGGGAGGTGGAAAAAGGTAGGCGGAAATAAAAATAATATACATTTTGTAATGAAGCCCATGTTTCTTGCATATGGGAATAAGGATGCTTGGAGATGCAAACCCACCAATGAGTTTGTAGGCATAATGATAAATTTAAGGAAATCATATTATCTAAATGTAACTGGATTTGTTCTGTTGCAAATCAAGGTCTACTAGGTGATCTTATGTACTCTTTTTTGTATATACTACATAATCAAAAAATAATATTATAATCCTTATTCAAAGGGATTTGTATTTCTTCAGGAAACTTTTAATATTTTGAGAATAATATAACAAAGGATTTATGTACATTTCCTTATGATAAATAAGTGCATTAACTTGGAGGAGATGTTTTCTATGTTTTTCTAGAACCCTTTAATATTTTGATGAGTATGCACCATGAAACTTTGTTTTATAATGAAAGCACCCAAAGACTGCCATGTTTGGGGAGAGCTTAAAATTGAATGTAGTTTATACGTGTCTGGTGGGTTAGGTGGCCTTCTTTGTTTATAACCTAGTTTCTGGGAAGGGTATTTTTATCTCTTCTAGTCCATTTATTGGGAAGCGTATCTATTTTTGTACTCATGCATTAGGTGAAGGGAGATCGATTCTTTATGGTAGTAGAGATTGTGATTTTATTTTACTGGTAACATCCATGTAAAAAAAATTCATTTGTTTCACACTATCGCACGACTATACATTTATAATGTATTTATACTCTGGTAGTAGTTTCCAAGATCTATAAATAGCTAAAATTGGCTAAATGTATTATCTTCTTGATGATTGTTTAGGAGAAACCACATTTAGATCCAACATAATTGAAGTTAAATATTTTTCCTTTCATATATGCTTGTCGATTATTTTCTTTACAAAATTCATGGCTAGAATAGGCAAGAAATCAATTGTTTCAACCTAGAGTAAGTACGTCATATCTTAAATTTTAAAAAAAAAAAAAATCTCTTTTAGACCTATACATTACATGGTACACTTTGATTGTTTTATTAGTAAAAATACTCCTTGTAAATCAGAGAGTGATTTTCTTATGAAAATGTAAGAAATCAAATGGAGTCTTAGTCTAAAAATTTTGGTTGGGAATAAATATAGATTTGTTGCTCACATGACCAAATGTGAGAGCGACATGGTTTTCTTTGACTTATTATGACTTGAATTCATGTCATAACCTCTGACCGAAAAAAAATTCACCTTTATTTAGTTATTTCAATGGAAAAATAGTTATATTACTAACAATGATTACATTATTCCGGTGGGGATTGGGTGGATTTGTTAAGTCGAATGGTTGTATCCAGTGCCACCCAAGTTTAAATCCCACCAGGCACGAGTCAGGTTCAAGGTGGTTTGCACACTGGTTGTGGTGAAAGGATATAGTTTATAGAACTCGTGGTGGCCAATCTTCTTCGAATGTAGTGTCATTAGTGGCAAATTGTCATTGTCGTTGAATGTATTCAATTGTAATGTTGGTTGTGGCAGGTTATTATTGTATACCCAGTTCATAGCTCAAGTCAAAAGTGTTTACAAGAAAGGGCCCCATCAACCCTTATTTAACTATAAGAAAACAATGATTGCATTATGGCTAGTATGATGTTTTATATTCATTGTTTTTTAATTTTAGATTGTCTTTAATCAATTTTGGGCTTACTCTTATAAAAAAATACACTGGAATAATTTTTTCCAATATGGTTACCTGTATATAATTTTATTTTATTTGATCCCACTCAAGCATTGTGTTCACTACTTGTTTATTGTTTGTTGCTTTTGTACAAAGTTATTTTTGTTATGAACATTCTTGTTAATTAAACTGTACAGTCCACCATGTGCATTTTTGATTAAAAAAAAATTATGTATTCATATATCACTCTTGATTCTTATTATGTCTTTGTAATACAACACAGTCATGTTATGATTAATTAGTGAAAGTTATGATCTATGCCAAGGATAGCCCTTCTACTTAGATATGGGTAGAAATTAATGTAGAGATTAAACTTAGATATGCCCACATTGTTGCTTTCTTTAGCAATGTTCTCATTTCGATTATTTGTTATTTTTCTCTACCGTATGTTTCCCATTACCGCAATTAAATTTGTTAATTTTGTTTGGTGTTTAGCTATTAATTTTGTTCACGTACGGGTAGGCATATTATTATATGTTAGTTTAGATGAATTAAGCTATATTTTGTATGTTCTAGTAAAGATATGGTTTACTTGTTTTTGTTATACTATGAGTTACAACCAATAATCATAGTTTTAAATGTAAGGGTATCAAACATTGTATTTCTTTACATTTTTATTGGTTTTGTTGGTGCTTTATGCATTTCTTTATGTTTTTTATTGGTTTTTCTGGTGCTTTATGTATTGTAACCAATAATTCACCAATTATCTTATTTTAAGAAATATTGACATATTAAAGTCTATCAATTAATCTATATATAACCATTAATTGCTTTTCTTTTACATTTCATTTAAGCTAACTCTTTCTTAAATTATTTTATGGTTGTGGCTGATTTCTTTTGTTAAGTTGTAGTATTTCAATGTTTAATTGACATGTAGTATCTAGACGTACTTGGTTGAAGTTATTTTTCATGCATATATTAATGTTTGGTGAATATATTAATGTTGTTGGTATTATTTTGATGTACAATGGTTTTGGAAGAGTTATAAAATTTATAATTTTCATTTTGTGTGAAATATAGACTATTAATTATATAAATAAATAACAGACATTTCATTTGCATTAGTTTAAGCTCCCATTTTTTTTTATCAATTTGTTGTTTAGAGTTATAATGAAAATTAAATTAATAATAATAACGTTTCAATCCGTGGCAAAAAATACACTTTAAAAACATCAATTGTTAACTAAATCTGTGAATTTTTATTTAAACTTTTCTAAAAAATTGTTAAATGTTAGAAACATATATAGTTTACATATTGAAATTTTGATTTAAAGTAGTAATCAAATTTAACAAATAAAATGTTTACATTTATTTAGTAGGATGAATGAAAATCATTATATAAAATCAATAAAATTCTTTTTGGTGGATAAATGAGATATTCAAACTTCAATTGAATGAAAGTGAAAAGTGTTTGTTGCTCAATATATTTTCTAGAAATGTTTAGAAGAGAATCCTAGATTGAAATTTGGGCATGAGTAATTTTTAAGTGTCTTAAATTAGGGTTTTTAGAATTTCATTAATTACTAAGTGTTTATATTATTATAATGTTTTGGGTTGTGTGCATAAGGTTTGAGTTTAAGAATTTATTTGTGCTTTTGAGAAGGCTTAGCAAAATTAGTCTTATTAATTGCTAATAAGGTTGTCTATATCTCTCATGGTGAATTTTTAATTGAGGTTTTTAAATTTATTTTTAGTGTTTAATTAAATTATAAATATTTATGTTTGTTTTTTTAATTTTAATTCATATTCATATTTTAAAAAGGTAGTGCTAGGGTCTTTTATCCAGAAAAGCTAATCTTCTCTACATCTTTACATATTATTAGTTTCACATCCAATATTAACTATAGTGATTTTCAAATTTTTCTTTCGTATTTTTGTTTGGTGATGGTAACATCTCTTTTTTGTATTCCCTCTTTCAATTTGATATGTGAGGGCATGTGCCTTCATCAAAGACAAGATTCATTGTGTATTAAGGGGTTAGTTCTCCTATGAGACCACTTCAAAACACCCCAATTCAGGCATCAAAGTGTTCAAAGACAAGGTTTTTAAAGTTACCTGTTGAAGAGAAATAATCTTGCTTCATTTGCTCTCCTACATGGAACATTCACACACCCCAAAAGGATAGGAGATAGTTTCACATATTTAGCTTCCTCCCTTGTCTGACATATTACTTGTTTGTTTTCTTCTTCATCTTGGAGCAATGAAGACTAGAAACACAATTTCCACCCCTCCAATTGGCATGATATTCATAATGCCAAACTTGTAAAGGGAGGAAGATTTTAAAAGGATTTAATTTGTTGTTAATATTTTACATTGTATGCAGCGAAAGTCAACCAAACTAATAATAACAGAGATGGCCAAAGATTGCTTCCTACATGCCCACTTTACCTTTCCATGTTTCGTACTATTGTCCCAAAATTTTGAACAGTAAAATTTCGAAAAAATTTGCAAATTAAAAAAAAATTTGCGTTAAATGTCTCATTAGTTCATCTTTCCACACCATTTTGAGATGTCATAACACTGCATTGTCGTTATTCTGAATTCTAAATTTAATTATTAAATTAATAATATCAATTTGATAAATATGTTAACTAATTATTAAATTGGTACTTAAATAAATGGTAAACTCAAGTTTTAACTCCTATTTCTCCATTCGGAACACCCAGCAATCAGGTAAAAAAAACATTTTAATTAGATTTTTCGGATCAGAGTTTGCTGGAAAGTTTTCCAAATGTATAATTTGGCAATTTGCTAAATGATACCCACTTCCCCACTTTTCCCCTTCTCTCTTTTTCACTTCCCCCACATAGAGGTAACCGTTTTAAGAGGAAATAATTAAAAGTTTCTTTTCTCTTTCTTCTTTCATTCCTCTCGCATGACAAAGAAGCTCATGTTCACCGCATGGAAGAAGCAGAAGTATTTCTTTGCACGATCCTATCAAATCTCTGTGAAAATAAATATTTATATTTGGTATTTTACTTCCAGCCATCTGGACGCCTACAGCAGGAAGAAAATGCATACAAGTTTGAAGACATAGCTAATGCGTGGAGATAGAAGATTGAATTCCTGGACTAAAATCAAGAAAACAGACTCCAAGAAGGGAAGAAAAGTCTGAAAATTAATAAAAATTAATAAGAATAAGACAAGAAAAATAGCTTGCGCCATGATTAGAAGATTTAAATCTTGAAATCTATTTTCAGTCGACAGGTGGAAGAGCCTAGACTTGTAAGAAAGGTGAAAAAATGTGACTCATTCTAGAAAAGGCACCGTAATGTTGTTGTCCATTGACCGCATGGAAAGGGAAGAAAGGTTACAGTTTACAAGGCAATACAAATTAAGAATGTGTGAAAAATGAGCGCCCACAAAGATTGCAAACCTGCGTAGGAAAGAAAGACAAGATTTTCACATTAAAATGCATGGAATAGAAGTAGATGACCGGGAAAAATAAGAGTTTTAAGTGGTAAGAAACCGAAGGACTGGTATCCAGTACTTGATTCGTATGGAAAACCGCCAAATCCTTATTCTACTTTGAGGCTTTCATTCCAGTTTTATCTTGCACAAACCGATCCCTTATACAAATATGGCATTGGGGCTGGGCCTGATTATTCTGGTGTTCCTCACGCGTATTTCCCAGTTCGAAAAGGTGGAATGGTTTCCCTTTATAGGGGTGTTCATGTAGCGGATCATTTACTTCTTCCCACGATTCAATCAGAAGGTGGAAAGGAGTTTGAACATAGAAAATGCTGGGAGGATATTTTCCATGCTATACTTGAAGCACACCGTTTGGTCTACATTAGAGGGTGGTCCATATATCACAGAGTAAATCTTGTGAGGGAACCAACAAGGCAATTTCCAGAGGGTGGACTTAAAAACCTGGGGGAGCTTCTAAAATACAAATCTAAAAAAAGCGTTCGTATGCTGCTCTTGGTATGGGATGAAAAAAACATCCCATGACATCATGCTCAAGCTTAAAACCGAGGGAGTTATGCAAACACATGATGAAGAATCCAAAATATTTATAAAGCATTCATCAATTCATTGTGTTCTTTCACCCCGATATAGAAGTAGTAAGATGAGTTGGTTTAAATAGTGGGTTGTGGGTAACTTATATACTCGTCATCAGAAAAGTGTAATCCAGTCTCTAAACTTTTTCAGCATCCTTCCCTTCCTACCTGCACCAAAATGGGACCTAAATCAGGATATGGGCATCCGTCAAAGCATAATTGAAAGTGAATTATCGTCAAAGGATTTGTTTGAAAGTGTCGTGGTGGATATTTGTTCCAAAATATGGAACTATACACATGGAATGCGAGTTGTTTGACAAAAAGCCTCAAATAAATTTGATCTCATGTTATGATTGCAAGACACACATCGAAATGGATTTTGCAAGCATTCTCAGACATTATTTGAAAGACTTTGGAACATACCCTTACCCTATAGGCCTTGCTTGTGTTTTACTATCATTCAATCATGTTTGTGTAATATATGACAGTTGTATTTACTTCAATGGCATGTAGTGCATCTTATGGCATTAATCATATAATTGAAAATTATGTGTGCATGGTTGACCTGGTTGGTCGTGTTGGGTATCAATAGGGAGCCTAACTTTGTTTCAATAGATGCAACTACAAGGTGTAATAGTTGACCGAGCCACTATTTGGAGTGTTGTCTCTCAGGCATGTGCTAGTCATATCAGCTTTACAGCATGATATGGAGATTCATGGTTGTATGATCAAGCACAATCCTCAATAATATATTGTTGTTCAAAATCCTTTGATCATCATGTATTATAAAACTATGAGAGAGTAATGCAAAAAGTGAAAAAAACACCTTATGTCCAGAGCTATTGAAGTATGACTTGATGAGATAGTTGTTTTTTGATCGTCTTAGTAACGAATAATTAAGTAAAGTTGCCAGATTACCAATGAAAGGTGTAGTTTTCCATGACTTGTTAAGAATGGATATGAAAAGACTGGCTAGCAAGATGTAATTTCCTGAAAGAAACAAGACTTGTGGACACACACATAAAAATTGGATCCTTTATTAGGCATACGCAAGTAGCCCCATACTTGACCAAGCTTCACAAGAACAATATGTTCATCAAATATTTCGAACTTATCATTTGGTGGCCTAATAGAGAATTTCATGGAATACAAGGTCAGCAACAATACAAGTGTGGTCATTTAATGTTCAAATGATGAATTACTTCCACTCCAGCAATAACTTGTACACATTCAAATGACATTAGACCCTGAGAGAAGACCTCAAATAGCTCGAAGGAGGATATTTCTTATTGACAAGCCAACATGGTCCAACAAAATATGGCAATATTGCAAATCATGAATTCAACTAAGGCAAATACACAATGGATGCAGGGATTAAAGTAGTATGGCCTATGTAGTGAAAATTACTAAGAATGACTGAAGATATGTTCAAGCTAGAGACCTGATTCATCTTAGGTAATCACACAATAAGCTAGTGTCTATTATGCAATCTACAAAAAGTAACCAGGATATAGATCTAGGTCTTTCAGGGAGTTAGATATCGTGAAACACATCATAAATCCAACATGATTAATGAGTTCATTTCTCATATAATTGAGATAGGTATACTCTTGGCCCAGTGGATATGGCAACTGATCAAAGGTGTCATTTTGATGTCTAGGAGTATGTCCATGTCATTCGAGTGGGGTCCACATGTACCCACTTTATTATCTCAATTAATAATTTTAATTAGGTTACTTATGGGATAAAATTGTGAATTAATAAAGTCACTTTACTTTATTAAAATAAAGTTATTAAATTATAATGTAACCTAGTTATGCCCTAAAGTGATGTCATGCAAACCCTAACTACCTTATAATGAGTTTTTGGGTTATAAAAGGAGGTTAGAGTTCATTTGTAAAGGGGTCTTGGAGGTTGGAGGAACTTTGTTGCCTATGGTCTCAAGGAAGGTAAGTTTTAAAAAAAATGTGTTTAGATACTTTCCATGGAGATTGATCATTGTGAAGACTTTGTTGAAGAGATAGTAAAGAAACTTTGTGTTCTCTTGTAAGAAGAAATGTATGAATGCTTATAGAACTTTGTGTCTTGATATTCTTATTGGTTATGTTTTCTCTTATATGTCAAATGCAATTTTTCATTTCTTTCCTTCTCATGTAAAGTACTAATATTCAATCTCTTTACTTTTATGGTGTACTTTTTAGCATGTGGGAATGAGATCTGCATTTTCTTATTCTTGCATGCTCCCTCACTCCATTCTTCTCCACTATCTTTTCCTTTCTTCAGTCTCTCACTCACTTTCTTTCTTTCCCCTTCTGGGTGCTTTCTAGGTTAAAAGTATCCCAACCCCCACAAACCCATCATACGAGGGAGCTACCCCTTTCAAACGCAGAGGTTAGATCACCATGTCGATAGGTGATCTCTCCAATTTTGTAACTTTTATGTTGGATAATGCAGGTGAATACGTGAGGAGACCGAGTAATCCAAAGTGACATAAAATCTTTCCAACATGTACAATTGGCCCACATTCACGAGGGTTTGGCTTGGTGTAAAATTATAATGAAGATGTGTTGAAATATGAACCTCCCCACAAATTAAAGAAGATGGGAATCACAACTAAGAAATCACAATCTAGAAAAGGCCACAAAAAACGTGCAGAAAAAATTGCACATGTAAACAAAAAAACCAATTTTTAAAAAAATTATAATTGCATGTTTCATTATGCCTGTACAATAAAAGTATAGTTATGTATTATTACAAACTATTTAGTTTTGAGATGTTTTCAGCCAAAACATTATGCTTAATTATGTTTTGAGATGTTGTGTTTAGATTGTATTGTGCAACTCATTTTTTGGAGATCCATGTTTATCTTATGGGAAAACATATGGAAAAAAAAAAATCAAACTTTTTTAAGTCCATGTTCATATTTTTTTTGTTATTTTTTTACACTTCTAAATTAAAAAAAAAAAACATTCTTCTCTCATTATGTTTGTACAAAAAATGTAGTTATACAATGTTACAAACTATAAAATTTAAAGATGTTTGTAGCCAAAGCTTTGTGCATGGTTGCATTTTTCTGCATAGAAGATTTCAATAGGTCTTTGACTTCATGTTTACGCTTCAAAACATTTTTTTTCTTGTACCTTGAAACAAACTATAAAGCTTCACATTTTGTAAGCTAGCCTTCAAGTTTAGTTACAATTCGTACAAGGTAAAAATTGATATTATTTTTAGATTAGATTATGTAACTTGTATTTTTTAAATCCATGTTTATATTATGGAAATAAATATGAAAAATAAAAGAATCAAAATTTTGTAATCCCATGTTCATGTTTTGTTATTGTTTTACTCTTCTAAATTTGAAAAAACAAAACAAAAAATTGTCATTGCTTGAAAAATTGTTGTACTTGTACTTTGAAACAAGCTATAAAACTTCAAATTTATTTAGGCATGGCTTCAAGTTTAGTTACATTTCGTACGAGGTAAAATTTGATGTTATTTTTAGATTGTATAACTCTTTACATTGTGTTCAGAAAATGTTATTACTTTATGTAACTTTGAAAACAATCAGATTTTGTAGGTGCATGCATTTAGTTTAGATGCTTTGCTCTAACACATAATTGGAGGTCCTCTAAATAGAACATGTTTTGGTTGTGAGTGTCTTGTGTTTTTTAGATGTAAATAAAATTAATTTATCATCTATCTCTTATGAAGTTGTGTTTGGAATGCATTTTTTTATATGTTCTCCATTGAAGCAAAACAATGCAGTTACTCAAAATAGAACTTTTTTTATTATGCATGCATTGCTTTCACTTGAATGTCAAAAAAAATTATTTTATTGTCTATCCCATATTTGGTTGTGCTCGAAATCATTTCACAAATGCAGACATCTTCTAGTGCATGTTTGTCTTTGCAAAAAAAAATGGTTTCCCATATCCCTATGTTGCATGCTCCTTTATTGGTTTGCATTTATGTCATATTTAAGTATTTAGGATAACTATGTAGAACTCCCCCATTCTTAGGTATATTTTCTCTTTAATGGACACAACTTTGACACTCAAAGGAATTTTTCACTTGAATTAGGTTTGTTATGATGTTAAACCTACATTTTAACTATTGAACTTGTGCCCTCGTTGATATGTTTTGAATGTCAAGGTACACCATCGTGTAGACCTTTTTGATGGAATACACTTTCAGATATAAATATTGTCCTCCAAATTTACAAGACATATGTTGGATAGAACACTTTAGGAAGGCTCCATTGTGTGTTTTCGCAATCCCTTTGTCTAATGATTAAGCATTAATTGTAAGATTGATACGAGGCTCCATTAACAATGCATTCACTTCCCCCTTTATTATTATTTATTTTATTCCCTTCCCTCTTTCTTCCTGCAATATTGTTCTTATCATTGACCTAGAGACCATTTTAAAAACATATATGTAATTTGGAGTTCCATCTTAGCTTCCAAATCATGTTTCACGTGGTAAGAAAACATCCCTAGAAATAACACATGCTCTCGACATTAGTCTGTCTCGAAAAACACCTCCTATAATAAATCATGTTCCATCAAATGGTGAAATTATTCCCATTCATAGTAGTTTGATGAATACATATATGTGGCTATGGTCTTTCGAGGGATGTGCCCTTGAAAAAGACAACCCTTTGAGAATATCACAACACAAAGGGGAACAGTCCCTTTATGGGTTTGATTTTGTAGACTGGATGGGAGGGGAAATATGCATCATGTATTTCAATGATGATGCTATATCATTATGTGAGCATATTGAAATTGGTAAGGTGTACACCATTACGAATGGGAGGATCAGAAATGTAAATCCATATTACAACCACTTGAATAGTCTTATGAAGATTTTTTTATGGCCCTCCTCAACTATTACTCCTCTCATAGAAAATGAGGAAGTGATATCTTCACATCACTTTCAATTCAAGAAAATAAAACAAATACCTTGAATTCCTATCGGCTCTTCTATTTATTTGATTGGTGTTGTTATTTCCATTTCAACATGCTCCACTATTCATAGGCATGACCAATAAGAAATTGTAAAAATAAAACTATAGGTAAAGGACATGTTTGGATTAAGTATTTCCTTTACTTTATGGGGAAACTATTTTAATTGGTTGATAAAATAACTTCAATAAATTATTTCTATTCCGTAGCTTCTAGTACTAGCATCAAAAGTTGTTTTTATTTCTATTTTCAATGGTACATCAGTTGACACTATCTCCAATACCAAGTTCTTTTTCAACTCTCTAATTTTGGATATTGATACACTTCATGAGTGGGTTGGCTTTGATTTGATTACTCCCTTTCAATAGCCTCTATCAAAAATGAAGTTATAGGTCCTCCAAAAAACTTGGCCTTTGTAGTAATAGTCTCACAAGTTGTCCAAATGGGTAACAATTGAAATGATGAATGGGCCATAGTTACAGCTGAAATCAGAAGCATCGTCATGGATAATTTATTTTACATGGCCTTCCTTCTAAAAAAATGTGCTAAACAATGCAGGAAAAAAATATGGGAATAGGAAAGTGGCTTATGGTTATGCACAAATTACAAGGTAGATGTTGAAAATTTTGGTTATAGATATGCACTTTGGATTGATTTGAAAGATGTCACCAGGGAAATGCAGTCAGCTACAACCTTTGATGAAATAATTGAATCAATCATGGGTTTCATAGATAGGGACCTCCACTTTGTTGTCCATAGATGATGAAATGATAAGTAAAATTACAAGCCATGAATCCATTTTCACTCTTTAAAAAACATACCATGGAAACAAATAATTGAAATGTGACATTCTAATTTGAAAGAAAGAAAGATTTTTTGCATCTCCCCCCTAACCTTTTCTACCAAGAAAATTACTAATGTAAGCCTTTCAACTAGTTTTCCACCCTCCCCTGTGCTTGTGTTGTTTCTAGAAGAGGGTATGGTTTCTTGTTTATTTTATGTCAGCCTTAGGCCTATAAAATAATGATTACATATATATAATTATTACACACACACACCCATACCCAGATCAGTCACTAGCACCTGGGTCACTCCTTTCCTCTTATGGGCACTTATGTCTTATGCATTCTTAGGGTTCCGAACCCTCATTGAGCCTATTAGACACCATTTCCAGCCGGATCTAGTAGATACTCAGTTTTAATCCTTCCCAGGTTACACGAAAATAGCTAAGTCCTCATCCTCTCTCATTTTCTTAGGGCTTTACATTATTAAATGCTTATTGCTTACGCCTTACTATACTTAATTACCTAAATATAATTTATTAAATTAGTTACTCTGAAATTAAGATTTAATTCAACTTAGATTATATCATTTAGTGAACCCATTCACTCGAATCCTACATTACTTCAAGACATTCTTTTGATATTATTCCATGGCTGAGACTTATGAACCCTTCACCAACAAAGATCTTCATGATCTCCAGGATCATATGTTTGAACACCCTCAAGCCTTAGATCTCTTATTATTTTCTACCCATGATGAGGCCACATAGTTAGCTGAGCTCAACCCTTCGGTCTCCAATGATACTTATGTTCCTATTGTGACACTTCATCCTCACACTGCCACCACTCTTCCACCTACATCTAATATCCTCGTTTCTATGCCTACTCCTACAAATCACTTTAGCCTCCCTATTACTTCTCACACATGACATGTCTCCTCTTAAGGAACACATGACCTAACTTCATTATACCATGATTTACAAACCCAAATTCACCAATTATAACAAGCCTCTTCATCCTTCTCTCCATCTCTAGATTCCTCACTCCTCCTTCATACCCCTTTTACACGCACCATCTCCTCTTATCCGCTACCTCCTAACTTCGTCACACCTAAGTTCCCTACCTTCAATGTCCATGAAAAACCTCAAGAACACCTTCAATCCTTTCAAGTTGCATGTCTTTACTCTGCTAATGACCTTACACTATTGGCTAAATTGTTTCCTCGAAGATTACATGACTATGGTATGTGATGGTTCTATGATCTACCTGTGCATTCGATAACATCTTTTACATATTTGGCCGATGTTTTCCTTGCTCATTTTTCTATGAATATCAACACTAAGATATCCTATGAGAAACTATCTAAAATTAAACAAGGATTCAATGAACATCTTGCAGACTATGTCTTGTGGTATAAAAACAACCTTGCCAAAATGACCAATTTTCTAGTTGATTCAGAATTAAAAGATCTATTCATTCAAAGTCTTTTGACCCCAAGAGAGTGTTATTTTCAATAATTCTCCTTCCTTTGATCAATTGTGTCACACACTCAAATTGCACGAAAACAAACTACTATCTATGGGAAAATTGAAGTATTATGATACTTATTCCTACTCATCTTCCAACAAGTTTCAAGCCAAATCCACATTCAAACCATGTACCAATCCTATGGACATTAAATCTATTGTCAACTTTGTTTCTCCGCTATCCAAACTTCAATTGCAATCCACAAGATGTACCTTTACCAAGCTACCTTATGCACCTCAGTTCCTATTACTGTAACTCATCGAAAGCAATCTGATTACTCTCCCTCCACCGCTCAATCTAGATCCTTCTCAAACACATGGTCATAACTACAATGAAAATTCACATTGTGATTATCACCAATGTAATGGGAATTATATTGATCATTGTTTTAAGCTTAAACATATCATTCAAGATCTCATTGATAACAATGCAACTGATCTCCCGGAACCCTCTACTTCTAAACTGGTCAATGATAATCAAAATCTTAAAATGTCTAATGACCCATTACCAAAACATGACAAGTCAGCGATTGATTCCTCTGCCAATCATGTATATCATGTCGTGTTTCCTCCTTTATTGGAGCCACTTGACTTTCTCATTATTACTACTGACATACCACCACCATTTATTACATTCTCGGATCGTGACTACCATGCTACATTTTCCTCTAATGAGTTACATATTGATGCTTTCATTGGTACTCATATATCAACAACACTATGGTCTATCCTTCAGCCCTTTCCAATGCATGCTTCATGGAACTCTCACTGGCTATCAACTTTCCAATCTCTCATAACACATTTCTAGTTCCTAATTCTTACATACATGTCATCCTTCATATTATTGTTGGGTCTCATACCATACCTACACCATTCCTAGTTACATATGAAATCAAGTGTTGTGACATGGTATTAGGTCTCCATTGGCTTCAAGCTGCCCAAGCCATTCCTTCTATGCTTCACTTATGTATAAATTTCATTCATAACAAGTAATTTGTCACCATTCATGGTATTCCACTATGCACACCATTACCTAGGCCCATTCTTTCCTCTCTTTCAGGCCCAATCATGGTATTTATGCCTCTTGTACCTCTCAAGTATAAATCTACCTCTTTACCTATCTCTCACATTTGTACACAGCCTACATCACGACCTCATTGTCATCACCGATCCATGAGTCCACCCTATCGGCCTAAGTCCCCCATCTGGGTAGCCCATTCCTATAAGTTTTCTCCACCTCCTTTACAAAATCGGTGTCCCTCACATACACATGTTTACTCTCCTACACCATTGGCCCTAGACCATGGCCACATGCCTTATAATCCTTGGATACCAGATAAGGGGTCCTCACTCTTCACTATCGTCGGATAGCATTCTATCACTCAAACACTTGGAGGGCATCGTACTTTCTCCCCCCCCCCTCTATCACTATTTATTGTCTCTGTTGTCTACTCATATCTTATTTACTACACTTCACGTTCTGTGTTTCATGTCTACCTTTCTATGCACTATCACATCTCTAGTACACATACTTTATCTTCATTACCCGATGATGCACTCTTGTTTTATGGTTCATAATTTATTGTTAAGGGTACAATTCATAAATGAACCTCACTTGTCACATTCCGGCTACTCTCTCTATGTCTCTCATGTTACGTGCTTCAATCCTATCTTTCCAAGCATTACAACTTCTCCAGTACACATATTTTATCTTCATTACCCGATGACACACTCTGGTTCTATGGTTCATACTTGAATGTTGAGGGAGCATTCCTAAATGAACCTCATCTCACGCACATTAGCTAGGGGGCAACTCAGCCCCTCCCATCTGCACATCTTCCATATTGTAACATACCATCACTTTCACACGACATCTACAAATCTTGGTATTATTTACTGTTGTTAGATTATAATATTTACATGTTGCACTTTGTTTCCTATGTCAGTTAGATACTTACTATTTAATTATCTTTTTGTATACACACATACACGTTCACATGGTATCTTAAGGTGAATGTGGGAATTTTAGAGATTCTTACACGATGCATGATACTCAACACTACTCTTTACCAGTCCTATTGCGGCTTCTAGGGGTATCTACCTTTGCTACTCTCATCCACCACACATCATATGTCCTATTATTACAATATTTACTGCTCCTAGTCACTATCACTTACCTTTCATTGATCTATACATGCTTTGACATACTATTTATCTTTCTAACATGTTAATGGGTGCTTCATGTGTAACATTTACCTTGAAAAAACTCTATACAACCATGGTTATCTGTCACTTTTTACTTGTTATTGTTTGCTATTGTTTACGGGTTGTGCCGAAATCCTTCACTATTGTTTACGGGTTGTGCCCCATGTCCTTCTTGATCATTATTTTCTTATGCTCACTACAGTCATGATTGTCTTGTGACATTGTGAGCAATGTCCCATGTCTGAAACCCACTTTTTGTGGTCCCACAAGGTTGGACTTTTCGAAAATCTTGTCTTCATAGTTACTTGTTAAATTGTACTCTATTACATGCTACCTCTTTTATACTAGCACTTGTTTCTAGCCTACATTGTTTGCATGTACCTTAGTTTTTACCATGCACATCCCCTACTTGTGCATGTTTATTGTATTGCATTTTTATGGTTTGTGTTTATTGGCCCTCCTACAGGTATCCACCCTCATAAATGCATATCAAAATAAAGTCCTCTCCTTCATGCCACATCATCCTACATTTGTCACATACACCCCAAACAAGGGGGCATCACTTGAGTAAACAAATCACCCTTACACCCCAAACAAGGGGGCATCACTTGAGTAAACCAGCAGATCATAGCTCTAGAATAGAACAACATGGTACAAAAATGGAAAAGGCACACATTTACAGAGTGGTCTGAAATCAGAGTTGGATCACAAACACAAAGTAGACCCTTAGGTTGATTATACACATATGGAGCTACATTTGAATTGCCACCTCCTTATAGCATCAAAGAAGGTTGAGAAGGGCATACATTTGTTGACTGTCCCTCTTCCATATCCCTCTTCTTAGATCTATTATTTTCAACCACACCTTTCAAAAACGTTTGATTTATCCCACAAAATACTTCCATTTTTCAATTCACAAGTGAAGTATTAGTTGGTGGTGTCTCCTGAATGACTATAAGTTGTTGATTTTCCTTTGTTGTTGCATCTTGAGGAAAAAATGCACTTTACACCATAAAAGCTTGGTTCAAAATGTCATTGGGGCATGTTGTTTGATTTTGTGGAAGATGACAAGGGAAAAACCACTCATAATCTTGCAAAAGGTTGTTTTGAACATGAACCAAAGCTTTCGATGAACTAGCCACATTTGGATGATATGGTTGAAATGGTCTTGCAGGAGGAAACTGATTTTGATTTTTAGGAGCAACTTGGGAGGAAGGTTTGTTTAATTGATAAGGGGACTTGTTTGGTTGGTATGGAGGCTGGTAAGGTCTAAAATTTTGGGCTTGTTGCCTATTAATGGATACCAACTCATTCCCAAAAAAATTTAATTGGTTCATCACCTCTTGTAACTCATTAGAAGGGCTTGAGGAATTACATGCTTGGCTAGAACTTTGATTCCTTGGGGTTGGAATAGGGGATAACTCAGGGGTTTGATGAGTAGTAGCTATCTCAATCTCTGGGAATATACGCATTTGAGGTCTAGGAGAAAGTTTCCTGGCCTGAATAAGGTTATTCTCATCTCTAATAGCAATGTGATAAGAACCTGGTAATGTTCTACCCCCCATAGACTGAATCATGACCGAAATATCATTGGTCAAAGCCTTTACATGATAAAGAAATGCATGTTGGGGTGTAGGTCTCACCACTTGAGGAATTCGGTCCCAAATCCTTTGAAATCTGATGTTAAAATCAGTCATCTGCTCATTAGGAGCTCTCTTTGTTGTTTTTAGTTGCTCTACCAAATACAAATGATCTGATTTATCCTCAAAATGATTGCATAGGGTTGTGCTAAGTTTGTCCTAATTATGAATTGAATCCGGTCTTAAACTCTTGTACCATCGAAGAGATTTTCCTTTGAATCATGAATCCAAAAGTATGATTGTTACATCTTCTTCAATAATAAAATGGACTGAGAAAACAATAACAACATCTTCGATATGATCAGTTTGGGTGGTATGGTTCTCACTAGTGAAGAAATGGATACTTTTAAGTGTAGACATTGGTATATCATGTTGTGGATTGAGAGCTAGAGGAGTACCACCGTTAAAGCTAACAAAAGGCAAATTTCTATGAAGTTCAATGAATGGGATGGATTTTAAAACCTTAGATGAAAATAAGAAGGGCCTACCAGGAGCAGTAGAGAGGACTTTGTTTGGTGATGATGGTGATCTTTGAACTGATCTGCGTCTTCTTCTTCTCATTGGTAACAGTTGTAACTAATCAAATGATCCTTCTTCTGATGTTCTTAACCTTGTCTGAATCCTTCGCATGAAACTGAGGCACTAACACTATTGAAACCAATAAATATTGTGCGTGGATTCGCTATATGTGTTGCTGTAAAACCTTCAAAAGGCTGAAATTTACTAAGATACACACCCAAACTTGGAAAAATGGAAATGTTAACTTCTAAATTGTCCTACCGAGCATGCCAGAAGTGTTATCTCTAGAAAACAACACCCTCTTATTTGTCATGAATGGATGGATGAGAAATCAGTGTTTTTGGGTAACATGGGATTGTCTCTAAGTGTGGGACCTTGTTATTCAGACAAACCTCCAGAGAAGGTTTGTTCCTCTACTAAATCCTAATGTTAAATGACTCCTAAGGAAGGAAATAATTATATCTAATCCTATTTTAACATTCCAAGGGACCAGGGGAAGAGGGAAGTGTATAAAAACTCAAAATCCTAAGCTAAAAGAGGTGATAGCACAAAGAAGAGGGAGAAATACACTCTCAAATGAGGGAAAATGGGAGAAAAATCAAGGAGGAGAGGGCAGACATGAGTGCCACAGTCAAAAAAAACATTCAAACCACCATTTTTGTGGAGCACAAATGATTCAAACTCTGCATAGAGAATAAAACATGCACAATATACCTGCAAATGCAATAAAGAGGCAAGATAATGCAATAAACATAAGCTAGGGTAGAGGATAACCAAAAAACATGAATTTTATTGCTTCATAAGGATGCACAGTTCATTACATTAGAGGGAGAAGGAAAAAAACCATTGTAAAAATCCAAATCTAAGGCCTGCAACTCAAAGAAAAATATTTATACAACACTTGTAGAAGGATGCACTAACAGTATAGATATGTTGGGTCACTGATAATTTTAAACCCAACATAATTGGAACAATGATGAAGTTCCCCATCCTTTAGAGGTGTTTGGTCCATATTTCGTCAAGGTGAATAAGGTCGTAAACAATATCACCCATATGTAATCACCTTCCACATTGCATGTATATCCTTTGTCTCTGAAGCAACAGTTGGCTTTGGATACTATTCTTTGCCACTTCTCACACAAAAAGCATCTACCTCCACCGAAATCAATAATTCAAGGTACAATACGGGTGGGGAAATCATATCTCATAAATGTTATTAGGTCAACAATCACATCTACATCAACCACAACTCTTTCACCTCCTTTTACTTTCCCTTTTCGAGGTTGTGGAATTTAACATTTCAACATCTATTATACATGCCTACCTTTGCATTCCTATCAAAGAACTCAAACCCTTAGAAGGTCAAGCATTGTCATATTTTCAATACTTCCTTAAGCATGTTGAGTATATTCTTATTGATGAAATGAGCTTCATCAAACCAAATATTGCTTAGTAGGGTTGGTTACCGTCTTCGTGGAGCTTTTCCCCATTACAAGACATATAAATTCAGAAACACATCTATCATCATCATTGATGACCTTGGGTAGTTTCCACCTATCAAGAACATTCCTTTATATACAAGCCATTCATATGGTGTCAACCCATGGAAGGGGTTTCATACTTCCATCTACTTGAGAACAATATTTCGATAACATGGTGTCACCCCTGCACAAGTTTCCTTTTTCCACTGCTTCTCCACATTCACGATGTTACTCCTCTATTTGAGGACTGGGAACTCCTTTGTCTCATACTAACTCATACCATTCTCAT
The DNA here is from genome assembly GCA_019776745.2 of Taxus chinensis. Taxonomy (NCBI): domain Eukaryota; kingdom Viridiplantae; phylum Streptophyta; class Pinopsida; order Cupressales; family Taxaceae; genus Taxus; species Taxus chinensis. Next base: position 610,144,456 of record CM034155.1, on the reverse strand, counting down.
AATGAATTCCATAACTTCAAGACCACACCCCATTTATTTTCAAAAAATGACTAGGTCAACCGCCATAACCTTCAAATGTTGAAATCATTGAACAATCCTATCACATGTTTGATTACAAAAAGTACAAGGCGAGTTAATTTAGGGGAACCCGATGATGATCAGTTACAACACAAATCTCTACTATGGAAAAACCAAAAATTAATGTTAAGCACTAATTTGTGGGTTAAAATAGGCCTTGTAAATGGTGTAACAAGCACAATCGTTGACATTGTTTATGACATTTGCATGACACCACTAAAACTCCCACTCTATTTTTGTCATCAAATTTTATAGATATATTGGTCCATGTTGGGATTCTCACAACCCATTGCATATTTCAGTGCCTCCAATTTCCAGAGGGAATCAAGGACAATTATCAATTAAATGGTTTGGGATTTGACTATTCACAGGTCTCATGACCTTACTTTACATAAGGCCACTATCGATATTGGCAACACTAAGAGACAAGGTCTTACTATCACAAAAATCTCTAGAGTTCCCTCCCTTGGAGATCTCCGCATTTCACCTACTTTTTCTTTTGATCAATACTTTCAAATGGCTCATACCCCTCTACTTCAAGTTAACAAAAATGAGGAGGCACATCTGAATTCACTCAACTAAACCCCACACTCTTAAAATGCCTTCCCATCACCTTTCCCCAACACACTTCAATTCTCTCCATTTTATATATCAATTAATTTTACCCATTAGTCTACCTAAATATGTATGCCTTTTTTACATAACGTACCTTGTAAAAGACATGCTTATCAAAATTTTCCAAATATATTATTGGTAATTTTTAGAAAATCATCTACTTTGTTATCCCATTTATCCTCACAACCCTCCTTAGTCACTCAATTACATTTGGAACTCTTGTTTTCTATTGACGAGAACTTCCTATCATTCCCTTCGCCTGCATTCTAACTACGACATATATACTCTAAACAACTTCAACCAATGTTATAGTTGGCTAATGAGGTCTATACTCTAAATAATTTCAACCATCCATGTCGTTCTAATGTTGTTTAATGTTTTTTTAAGCAACCCATAGTCGGTACCGCCCTCCTCTCCCAAAAAATCTCAATATCTCCATTAGTTCTTCACACTCCAATTTTAACTCTAGTTTTACCCCATGTTTACACAATACTAGAACAAATAATTTTGTACAAAAAATTAAAATAATCTTTTAAACATATAGTTGTACCACGGTCCACAATTTCAACAATTAAAGGGGAAAACAAAAACAAGCCTAAGAGAATTCATGACCACAAGTTCATATGGTGAAGTTAATAAAATAGTGAATATTAAGGCTTGACCTCAATGCATTCAATTACCTTAGAAATCGCATTTAATTTGCTTTTAGTAGAACACAATTTTTTATTTTCTTGATCAAACATAAGGAATCCTAAATATTCAAAAAATAAAATCTGATACAAAATCAAAACTATCTTATTCAAAATCTTCAAAGAAAATTGAATGCTCGTCGAGCAACTCTTTTTTGTTTTCTAAATATAGATTAAGACATACTAATAGACAAACATACAAGAAAATTGTCTCTGTTGGGCTATGGTGTTATGGATTCGGATCCTATGAACTCACCCAAAACCATTTTAAGAGAAAGATTGGCAATCTATCTGGCAAAGGATGATAATCAAACCCATAATGAATGCCTTATTAAAGCTCGACTCAACGTAGAGAGCAAATGCATATTTACCTACTATGGTTCAAGGTTTTGTTGACTGTGGTTACATTATTTGTCAACAAGCATGATATATAGGCTCTTCGCATGATATATAATCTCTTCCAAGTAGTAAGTTGTGCTTAAATATCACATATGTTTGTACGGTCAATTTTTTACTATAATATCAAATTTTCAACAAAATGTTTACATTGTGGTGGTAGATTTTATGACTTGCATGTCGTAGGGGTTATAGTATTTGCAATTGTGCTTCAGTAGAGAGGAAAAAAACTTGCCTCTGTAGCAAGCATGCAGGGGGCAATAGTATAAATGATACGACAACGTTTGATGATGTTCCCTCAATTTAATATTCATTGCAGAGTTTACGAACAAATATGTAATTAATGTATACTAGGACATGGTGTTTTGTTGGTAATATTGACGATCTCTTCATGACAAAGAGTGGCTTCTAATCATCCACCTTATCTCCTAAAAACCCTTCCCATATTTGGTGAAGGTTGGGAAGCTGCAAAAGAAATAAGACATATTAACTGTGTATATATTTCCATAGCAAAGTTTGCATTCCGTGTGTATACATTGTGACACAATGTGAGAAGCATCTTCTGGTTCCCATGGTTGTCCATGAGGATGATATTGTCATCGATATCCACTCTAAAGAGTATATTTCCATTGGAATTAAATATGGTGAAGCCATCGCCAACAAATAACAGGAACTTGTTCCTAATGGTCAATGTGGTGATCGTCACATGACAATACTATTGATCTGCAATAGCTTAGACTAACAAATCTTGGTATTGTGAGTCATTTTTGGACATTTTCAGATAATTAAGCTCAAACCAGGCAAATGAGTGTCTGAAGAGGGGTAAAACACCTATACACAACCTAATTTTCAACATTCCTTTGTAGTGGCATAATCTCCTCTACACAAGACCAGACAACTCTGGTCCGTAACTGATAACTACAATCCAACTCGTAGTGACAAAAACTCATGGAGTTATGGCATGAATAGAGGGTGGGCTTATCCAGCGTGAGAGGTAAATACGGCCAACCTTGCCTTCAATTGATGTACTGTCATCAGCAATCCGGCACTATGATAATTCTTCACCGGGAACTCCTCGTGCTATGATTATTTGCTAATGCACAGCCTTTAGTTTGGTGGATGTAATCTGGAAACAAAACAACAACCGAACACAAGAATACCATTGACTATGATAAGACAGAATGATGACAAATCTGAAATATCAAAATAAATTATAATATTCACATGAAACTGTTACAATCTCACCCATGAGATACTTCAACAAGACTATGGGAGAAACTTTACAATTACACCTCTTGATGGCTTCTTCAACACACCTTTAACTGATGGCTTCCTTCGCACACTTCCTACAATATTTCTCACTACTTCTTTCTATGCTAAATGAGGGGGGTAGCCTCTCTATTTATAGAACTTACAGGCTTATCCATCTTATCTCTAAGATAGGATAAGAAATCCACTCTGACGAATCATATTCCATACCTTAACTCTTATCTGTACATGTAAGCTTATCTCTTAAGATAAGATAAACCTTATCATTTTACATGGGTTCCACATTTTTAGAATTTTTACAAATAAAATACACAAAATATTTATGACCTCACTCCTTGTCCTTATTACCAATATAATATTTCTAATTCCTAATCATGTAGACCCTACTTCTCTAATTACCCAAACTTTGACATTTTAATATTACCGGACCACTTACGACAAATATTTACTTTTTACAACATTCCTATTGTACTTTGACTATTACCGTACTCCACATTACTTGCGGCGTCGTACTGGCAGCGCCGTTATCTTCTATCGGACGCTACTACTAATTACACTTAACAACATTCTATTCCTAATACATACATTAATGAAATAGAAATTATGGAGGAAAATTTTAGTGTCGACAGTACCTCAATGATCTGTCATTTTGTGCACTTCAAAGGTTTGTCCTCCAATGCACATGATCTTCCCTCCTCTTTAACACGACACCAAAAAAAAAAAGTAGACAGAAGGTGCCTCACTTGTCCATTTTATGGCTAGAAAACTAATCACACCTGTCCATTTTTAATAGTTTTCAGTTTAAACACCACACCTCATCGAGTAGAAGTGAACACCTATTGGCGCAATAAGGCCTTCACAAAATAGAAAACATAAACTTGTATTAAAATGAAATATATATTAGCAATTGCACATGAGCGGTGTACTGGAGACACAGAAGGGGATGTGCTAAAGAAGTTAAACTTGAAGGAGTAAAACAATGTAGAAGGAAGAGGGACGATGAAGAATGGGATTGAGGGTGGAGAAGTATAAGGGTGGGAAAAAAATTAGAGGAAGGTATGCATAATTGTGTCACAAAAAAGTGTAGAGATAGAGACATGTTAAGGTGATATGACATCCTAATTGTACACTATTTAGCATTAGCAAGAAAGAACGAAAGTTATTTGTACTTGGAGTGGAAGTAATTTCTCATTTAATAGAGAAGATGAGATAAAAATTCCCTATTCCAAAGAGGCCTTGACCGATCAAGGTTTAAGGTGGGAGTTGTTTCTCACACATGAACTATTAGAAAAAGGTGTCCCAAATTAGTTGTAACTTAGGGGATGAAGTACTTGTAATTGGAGAATGAATGAGATGTGACATCACTACTACATGGGAGATGTTTTTGAGACAATAAACCATATTCATCAGTATGCCTTTAAAGTAAGATTCACATGGAATTTTTGTTTTCAACTTTTCATGTGTCACTTTAGTGTGAGAGACGAAAACAAAAGTAAAACGAGGGTTGTGGTGCAGCAAGATTACCTGCCACAAAGGCTTGTGGCATGTTGAGAAGGGATGCAATCATGTAAACATAATTTTTTGAGTTTTCCAAACATTGGTGATTGTCAGGAAATGTTTTCCAAGAGCTCTGTGGAAGTGAACGTAGACGTGGTTGTAGGGTACAACTTATAGGGAAATCTAAATGTTAACGAATGTAGGCCAAATGTAAGCAATATGTAAAACTTCGTTGCCAATGCTAAATGTAAAGCTGAAGGGGCCTAAGAGTTGTTCCTATTCAATGTAAAAGGTTTATTTCGTTGAAAATGAACTTGAAATTTGAATTTTAGGTCCATTTCCAAAACATTACAACAAGAAAAGAACAAGTTTTAAGGAATTTAGGAAATTCGGAGGCCATATGAACTTAGAAAGTTTTGATGAGCATTAGTATGCAAGTAAAACTTTTGAATTATCAAAAAGCAGAGAACTAAATTGGGGATTTATTGTTGAAAATGATGGATTGTCATTGAAGTCCAGGAATGTGAGCTAATCTTAAATCGAAATCTAAGGTAAACGCAAAAGAAATTAATTGAAACCCAAATTAAAGACAATGAAGTAGCTAAAGTCAAGTCCTCGCTGGTTTTATAGTCATCAAAAAATGCACCAGGGAATATCACAATATTTCCTTTTGTTCCCATAGCATGAATACAACTTATAATAAAATTTGGTTCACATTTACAAATGCAGCTGTAAATGTTGATACTTTCATGGCACGTGAAATTACATTCCAAAAAGCAATGGCAGACTGTCATCAGGCAGTAGACCTAAGAGTAGATGGTGATCTCTTTGTCCTCCACAACTATGACATTCTGGACCAGCAGGACTATACACCCACAGTCTTCATCAATTCTACAAGAGCTGTAAAATAAAAGGAACTCTCAACTTCAATTTTGTAAACCATCTTTGACAACTATGTAATTCTGGGTAAATGTCTTATTTAGAACCAGTAATATCAAATTATTAGTCCATCTAGTTAAACAAAAATGGAGCCAACATATATTGGTCTGATTTATTGCTCAAATCCATCTGCAACATAACAGTACCCATACATTTAAATGTTTTTTAAGAACATACCCTGGGTGTAAATTCCTATTTTAATTGTAAATTCCTAACTCTGGGTGTAAAATCTTTTTGTACTATGTTCGGAGCCCTTATAGCATTTGAGAATTTCAGCTGAAGCGAAAGGATCCAAGCCTAGAGAAAAAGTGTTTGATTTAATCATTTTCAAATGGAATTGTTTGGTAAAAGCATGTTTTTTTAAAGCCCTCAGAGCAGGCTCCTACGGTCAGGGCCGAATTAAGGTCTTTGAGCACCCTAGGCAGTTTTCGTAGAAATGCCCTCTCTTAATTTTTGAAAACATTTTATAGATAAATTTTTAACACATACAATTAAGATTAGAAAGACTTATTCCTTTCCTTTATAGCAAAAAAAACTATCATAATTTACAAGTCATAACGATGTCACGTTCCCACTAATGTGGTAGTAATGTAACTCACTTCTGTATTCATTTTTACAACTTTGTCAACAAGTATCAGGCTGAGCTTAGGCTTCCAAGAACTCTGTCTGATGGGAGACCTCTCTCATCTCTTGATGTGAATAAGTATTGTGCCTAATTCAGTTAGCCTATTAATCTAACTCAAAATAAAAATCACAGAGGCAGTTTCTGCTTCAATTAGCAAATTAATCTGACTCAAAATGGAAATCAAAGAGGTATAAGACTTTATGTAAAAATATTTGGAAAGTATCATTTACTTAGAAACTCTGTGATGGACAAGATGTAGTAAGAGAATTTGTTGTCTGCTATGGAGCCCAACTGTGAGATGTGTGACAGAGAACCTCTTCCAAATCCTTCTCCTTCCTTGGTCAATTTTGGGTGCATGTGGGACAAATGCAAGAGTCCAAAAAGCACTTTTAGCAAGTCAAATTGAGGTTTGACAGTGTTTAGAAGAGATTGGCCATGGTTAATATTTAATTAACCGTGTTTAGAGGATAATTAACCCCATTTAGAGAGGAATTGGGTTTCCGAAAGGCTTCTTAAAGACTTAATCAATCCAACAAAGTGGATTGATACTTCAAGGAGCTAATAGAGGTGGTAAAGAAGAGAATATTAGCCAACAAGAGGTTATTCTAACCTATTTAATTAGTTTACAAGAGGAAATACGACCAACAGAGTGTCGTAAGAGGGGAGTTAGATAGATCTAACTAACATGGTGTCGTAAACTTGCAAGAGGAAGAATAATTAGTGTAATATTAAGAATAATAGTGCATTGATCAAACTACAGGTGTCTACATTTGCCCCTCTTTGGGGTGGCGTAAGCCACGTCACTTCAAAGAAAGTAGACAAACGTAAACGAGTAGAAAAATTTTAAAGGGGTTGAAGAAAAATTAATGGGATGAAGGATGAAGGATGCCCCCTCGAGTGTTGATGGGGTGATGGAGAAACTCGATCGGCGATCAAAAAAGAGAGTAAAATAGAAAGAAAGGTGCATAGAGAAGATGAGAAACAAGGAGAAAGAGGGATATTGAGCTATCCACAAATCAAATGCTAACAATATTTAATCATCATAATGCTTAGAATCCTCCTCATTGGTCCTTTATTAAAACGTGAGCATGCGACGGAAGCGTAAAATGACATGAAAAGCCAAGGTACAAACAACCATCTTGTGCTAAAAATGACCAACTCCATGTAATATACATGAATGCAATGCATTACGAGAAATAAAAAATATCACCTAACAGGGAAACAAGTACAATCACACACACTTAAACCAACAACGTTCAAGATAGTTGCACAAATATTTTGTTATCAAGATGTAGTCCCAAATGTTCTAATAAATGACAAGGGTGAAGGATGACGTCCCAAGCAATGTGTATATGTAAGGGAAAATATGGAGGACACTTGGGTCTAATGAAAAAGAAATGTGCACGATGAAAACAGTACCAAGCAACTGATAGTGCCCCAAAGTACAGACGAAGTAAGAAACATAGCTTGTGTAGGTGATTGAAGATTTAGATGATTTGTGAGTCGTTGTTTCAAAATATTTGAAAATGTCAGCAAGATATGGGATGAATTCCATGTGATAGACATAGATTTTAGCCATAGATGAACAATTTACCCAATTTTAAGCTATTTCCAAGGTATTTCAATGCGTTTGGTTTTTTAAATGGTTTTCTAATTTTTTATTTTAGATTTTTGATTGGTCAGAAGAATTTCAAAAGACCAAATATTTTCTAAAAGTACGCGCGAGGGCGATAGTGGGAAGGCAAGGCTGTGAGAGAGCCAGGATATATTCCCACAAGAAGAAATACGAATCGGGAATAATTTCTTTAAAATAAACTAATAAATAATTATCACGACGGGGGAAAATAGATCAAAAATAGAGGAAGAGGCGGGAAAAGGCACCTGAAAGGTTCGTAGATTATTTCATTGTGACAAAGAAGTAACCGCGGGGTGGCACGAAGTGCCCCAGCGTGTGAAAATTAGCAAAATTAATAATTTTAATACAAAAAAAATTATCACAGGAGATAGAAGAAGGGCAAAACGATCACGATGGAGAAAAACATGCCCCAAGGGCATCACAACAAGCTAATATAACCACCCCAGGTTTGTAAATCAATCACGACCAATTCATTTCTACCAGAGTTCTTGTGAATTTTCACCGCAAGCGAGAGCGAGAGCCCTGGAGTGAGATGGCAAGAATACCGAGCAAGAGGAGACGCGCATATCGCATACGAGATTTCATGTGGGACCCAGCGAATGGACCCTACATGAGTGGCCTATCCCTTCTAGTTAATTACACATTTAATGTATTTTTTAGGGTTTTGTTAGGGTAGGTAGGGTCAAATTTGACGTATGCACGTAGGCGCATGCGTCGATAATGTTTGCGCGTGTGCGCATGTGTCGAAACATACAGGTATGCATACGCATATTAGTTAGAAATGAATACGTGTAGGTGTAAGTGTTGGAAGAAAAAAGGCAGACACATGGACATGTGTATGTCAAATGGGCTGCGCACTTGCACGCTTGGCGACAGGTGCGTAGGCGTTGGGGTGGGTGAAAAAATAAAGAACGCGTATGCATCAGGAAGGGCGTGCAGGTGTCGGAGGAGGTACGCAAGTGTCGAAGAAGCAGAACATCCTTCCGGAAAACCAGCCAAGGAGAGAGAAAAAAACAAACTTCGAAGAAAGTGAAAATCTATTTAGGAAAGAAGATGGGAGAAAGGTGAATTACCAGCAATCCTTAGATACTAGTAGATAGAAATGTCAACTGATACATGTGTGTTTTCTTGTTTACAATGTAGACTACATGTCCTGCAAACCCGTGACCGATATGGTCAGCTAGCGATGATAGATGTCCAGTTCGACGATGACGATAGAGAGACCCTGGACAACCTCTTATATGTTACGGGATTAACTCATGTGGCTGAGATGCTACAGATTACATTAGATCATGGCCTTCTGACAACTATAGCAAAGCGATGGCACAACGAGAGTCAGTTCTTTCGGCTCCCGACCAGGGAGATCACTATTACACTGGAGGATGTGTGGCGCATTATGCGGGTCCCAATTCAGGGTCACCTCATCCATTCTACGAGCCATTGGGTTGATATTCAACGCTATATTGTAGAGTTATTTGGTGTCCCGATGATACCACGACATGGGATGACCATCAGGTTATCACGATGCATTGATGATCCAGAGCTAGACCGAGAAGTGGTCTATATGATGGCCTTTTTCAGTAGAGTCCTACTCCCTAACAAGACCAGTGCTTCATTTCCGCTCGGCCTCCTGGGAGTGATACGCGGTTTGGTAGAGGGAGAGACCTACTATTGGGGTCAATATATTTTGGAGCATCTATACTGGGACCTTCACTTGATTACCTACTATCATCAGAAGACGGTAGGACCAGCTCACTTGTTGTAGATTTGGGTATGGGACCACATTGCCATTGGTCGCCCCTTAGGTGTTTTGAGAGTTCGGGCACCCGAGGATCCTTCCATGATAGGTTGGGTGCCAACAGGGGACGATGTGTGGTCATACTTGGGGGACGTATATCAGTATCGTCGCGAGTTAGATGATCTACAGAAGGCTTCCATGGTTTCGAGGCCTTACAGACATTTCCAGTGGCCCAAGGATGGTGTAGAGCTCAGTACTGCCACAGTGGAGCACTTTATATTAGGTAGCCACAGATATATGCGGGAGTTGTACAGGGTGGATCGGTGTCAGAGGTAGTTTGGCATTACCCAGGATGTTCCTGGGCCAGATAGGTAGTATGTTCGCAGGGCCCGAGAGTATGTTGATATGGGTCCATAGATTTCCCAAGATAGAACACTGGCCAGTTTCCGATAGGCGGTACCTATTATGTGGGTGTCACTGAGACAGATTAGAGATCCAGGAAATACACCTAAGTATGGGCCATGGTATCATGGTGTGCTTCCACGCCATTTGACTATTTCCAGGGCAGCGTATAACGTTGGTGTGAGAGCTCCTCTAGTGGGGCCTCCTAGTGGTGGCGAGGGTGGAGTCATTGGCGGTGATGATAGTGATGATGTTGACAATGGTGGACTTGACTCATACCGATATGTCAGGGGCAGAGGACAGGGTCCAGTATTACAGCAGCCACAAGGACAGGGCCCCAAGCCTAGGCTGAGATAGGTGTTCAAGGTAGTTGACGTAGAGTTGCCCCCAATAGGCATTCTAGCGGGGATTTACACCCCTCTCCAATAGGTACTTCCATAGCAGGGCCTGCCACCTCATGCTCCAGAGGGTGGTAGTGATGGTGGATAACTTATTGCCCTTCAGTAGTAGTTACAGGCGGTGATTTTCGTTCAGTTACAGGTGGCTGGAGAGAGAGATGAATCCAAGGCACAAGTATAGGCCCTTATAGCAGAGTGAGATCAAGCACATGCTCAGGTGCAGATTTTGACAGTGGAGAGGGATCAGGCTAGAGCACAGGCCACCCATGGCAGTGATAGTACTCTATGGCATAGTCGGATTAGTGAGATGGCTGCACAGGGGGCTCAGATATTGAGCCTTTTACATCAGTGTCAGACTCAAGTGCAGATGGTTGTTGCTTAGAGGGACCACACCCATGCATAGTCACAGGATTATATTATACAGAGAGATCAGGCATGAGCTCAGGTGTGTGTTATTACGACAGAGAGAGATCGAGAGGTCGTCGCTTCTAGACAGGCCCAGACTGACAGTGGCAGGTTGATAGGTGAGTGAGATGTCACCTTACATGTAGCCATCACTTCTGGAGATGTTGATCTGATACGTGATGTTATGAGATCCAGCGGCGAGGCCTTATACTATAGGACTTCTTACTTCAAGGTAGTCCGAGCAGAGCAACGAGTGGTTCCTTTTGAGCAGTCAGATGTGAGTGAGATAGTTTATAGGTCACGGCAATCAGGTCATTCAGTTAGATCAGTTTGGCATCCCATTATAGAGTAGCCGGCTGGACAGAAACTAGCCAGACAGCAAGGTGGTACCCCTGGTGCTGGTCCATCATGGCCACCACTCTTCCGTCCACTAGGTCATGGACCCGGGAGCCCCGCCGAGGGTGAGAGTTGTGGTTGAGTTCTTTACTTCTCCTTTTGTACAAATGTATTTTATACATGCCTCTTATGAAGGCTGATTTTGATGTATAGTTGTATGTACCATTGTTTTGATGACAGCTCTTGATGAAGGCTTGATTCTTTTTTATGTATGCCCTTTTGAGATGGTATATTGTATCAATGATGTATAGTTTGAGCACTGACCTGGACAGTTATACATGTATTATATAGACATTTTGATATACTATATTTTGATTATGCTTTGTATAAGAATTGATTATGATGTATGATTTCTTTTTACTCTATGTATGTACATACCTTAGATTTAGAAATGTGTATGTTTCATGCTTTCATATTCATGATGTATCTGCAGATAGCACCACATGTTTTTAGATTTATGAGATGTTTCTAAATTTTTATTCTAACGCTTGGGATGATACTAGATTATATTGGTGTGGGGGGGATAGATTTGTGATTATGCACAACCCCTCTTACCCCCATTGATGATACGATATGTGATGATTAGTTGTAGCATACATGCATGATGTAATACTTAGCATTTTTGTATATATGATGTAGTGAATGATGTTAGAAATGTGGTGAAATGATAGATGATAGATGTGATAACAAACAACTGTGCAAAACACATAAGAAAAAGTTAACAAAACTAAACAAATATACACATACAAACAACACAACAAAATACAACCAAACAAACACATGCAAATGCCAGCAAGAGATTAAAGTGGTATCCAATCTAAGCAAGTAAAATGAATTCTAATAGATGCACATAACAAACAAAGAAATCCTACAATAATATTTTACAAGTATGAGAGTTCCTAAATGAATGCAATGCCATACACAATCAAATCAAGAAATATTCAATATAAGATAAGCAAATGAACCATTCAAAGAACAAACAATTCAATAAACTAAGGACATCAAGACTATACAGACCAATAACTAAAAGGGACCTAAATACTACTTTGTTTTTGCGGGACAGCATTGATTATTTTCCAATGTTTTTGGGTTATCTCGAAAGATAAAATTTTCAAGGCTACATTTTCATTGTTGTCTAGGTTTCCCTGAGATAACGTTATGAAACGAATATAGCTTTATCCCTGAAAAGGAAAATTTTCTAGATGTTTAGGTTTTTGTGTATCCTTTTTTGAAATGTTTTTGTATTTTCCAAGGTCATGTTCTGAAAGTAATGTATAAGAAAAAAGAAGCGTGGATTCCCCCAGCGTGATGTGGGAATATACAAAAGGTAGAATTCCACACACGTATGTATGAGAAGGTGAAAATTGGCAGGTGCTCTCAGCGTTAGATGGGAGTATACAAAGGTTATGTCCTTAATGCAGATATAAGAGCAAATACGCCATATCACGGTACAGCAAAGGTGGCTCTAGTAGGATCCCTAGACCTAGCAAAGGAAGTCATATCTAGAAAGTGGGGAGGGTTACCTATCCTACTGTAAAAGTAAGTTGTGTCTGGTGAATCTTCCTTGAGTGCCAAAAATAGGTTTTTACCCAAAGAACTGCCCATTGCGCCACAATTGTGTGGTTTTCACATGTGGACAACTTGTTTTTTCTTTACTATTTTCTCAATTTTCCATTTTTTTTTGCTTTTTTTGTCTTTGTTTTTCTATTTTTTAGTTCTTATCTGATATTCTTGTCATGCTTAAGTGTATAACCACTTGAGGTGCATGGCATTCATAGGTTCTGGAAGCTCTTCACTGTCTGAATATGCAAGTTTATAAGCTCCTAATCCATATTTTGCAATCACTACATAAGGACCTAGCCAGTTAGCCTCAAACTTTCCTTTCTTCTCTCTGTCTTTGACGGTGTTCTTCTTATTTTCTTGTAGAACTAGATCTCCTACATCAAATTCCCAATGAATGATGTGTTTTTTGTAGCCCCTGGACACTCTGTTCTAATAGACTTTTAGGTGATTGAGCGCTCTAATACGCTTTTCATCTAATAGAGTTAACTCTGTTAGGCGAGTAACCCTGTAGTCCTCATCTTTATCAAGATAGTCTCTGAGAGATATTATCAGGGAAGGAAGCTCCACTTCCAGAGGTATGATGGCTTCAGTGCCATAAACAAGTGAATATGGGGTCGCACTAGTAGGAGTGCGGAGGGAAGTACGATATGCCCAGAGGGCGGGATGTATCTGTAGATGCCAATTATAGCTGATTTTACTGACCATTTTCTCCATAATCCGTACAAGGGTTTTATTAGTGGCTTCTACCTATCCATTACCTTGGGGGTAATAGGGGGTTGACCACTTGAGTTGGATATGGAAGTGTTGACACAAGGTTTTAACCATTTTATTTTTGAAGGATTTACCATTATCAGTGACAATGGTTGAAGGGATCCCATAACGGCATATGAGATGATTCATGATGAATTTTGAAATGTGAGCAACGATGACATAGGTAAGAGGGACACCCTCTACCCATTTGGTAAAATATTCGGTGGCAGTGATGATGTGAGTATGACCATCTGATCAAGAATGATGGAGCTTCCCTATGAGATCCAGGTCCCATTTAGAGAATGGCTAAGGCATTGCAGTAGGTTGTAAGGCATGTGATGGTGCATGTATCAAGTTTCCATATTTTTGGCATAGTTCACACTTCTTTACAAAGTTACAGCAATCTGATTCCATGGTAGGCCAATAATAGCCTACTCTTAATAGTTTCTTAGCTAAGACTATGTCGTTGGTGTGCGCTCCACAAACACCACCATGTACTTCCTTAATGGCGTGGATAGAATCAGCAGCATCCAAACAGCGAAGAAGATTCCCATCATAGCCACGACGATAAAGAGTACCTCCTAGGAGGTTATAACGGGCTATGCGGCGGATAAGGGCTTTCTTTTCAGAATGAGTTATGTCAGGTGCAAAAGTGTCATCTTATAGGTATTGAAAGATTGGATCATACCAAGGGGATAAGGGACCAATAACTTCACATGCTAAACATGACTCTGGCATATCATATGATGGCACCTGTAAATGCTCTATGAAGAAAGGCATCTTACTTTTATGAGGGGTAATGCACAGCAGAGACCCAATAGTAGCCATAGCATCCACGGATATATTGTGCGACCTTGGTTTTTGATCGAATATAACCTATGTGAAATATGCCTTCAAGGTTTCAACCATATTTTTATATGGAACAAGCTTCTCATCTTTAACTTTGTACTCATCATTAACCTATTTAATGATAAGTTGAGAGTCTCCAATGACTCTTAGTTGTCAGATGTTCCAAGTAATTGCTAGCTTGAGGCCTGCAATGAGCACCTTGTACTCTGTAATGTTATTTGTGCACGTGAATCCCAACCGGAATGCTTGTGGTATGACATCTCCTGTTGGAGTGATGAGGACCACTCCTGCTCCAGATCCATGAAAAGTGAAAGACTCATCAAAATGGACCTGACATTCTACAGATTCTTCAATATACATCATAGATGTATCTGGTAGATCTAGGCACAAAGGTTCCATCCCTGGAAGAGGTGCTTCTGCTAACTGATCAACCAGTACCTGTCCTTTTAAAGACTTTTGATTCACAAACTCGATATCAAATTCACTCAGGAGAATGACCAATTAGCCATTTGGCCTGTGAGGGCAGGTTTGGATAAAAGCTACTTGAGAGGGTCCACTTTGGATATGAGTTTGGTTTTATTATTCAAGAGATAATGGCGAAGCTTTTGGAATGTGAAGACAACTGCCAAGCAGGCCTTTTCTATTTGGGGATAATTTAACTCGTACACGATCAAGGTGCGGCTAAGATAGTAAACTGATCTCTCTTTATGGTCTAAGTTGTATTGGGCAAGCAATGCACCAATGGCAAATTGGGTAGCTAAAATGTATAAGAGAAGAGGTTCACCTGGGGGTAGGTGGCATGAGTACAGGTGGGCTAACCAAGTATTGTTTTAGTAGCGCAAAGGACTTCTGACAGTCAAGTCCCTAATGGAATGTGACATCTTTCTTAAGCAAATGGGTAAAGGGGTGGCACTTATCCGCAAGTTGTGAAATAAAGCAATGGATTGCCTGAATTTTCCCTTGTAGACTCCTTAGTTGCTTGAGAGTGGTAGATGGTGGCATTTCTATGATAGTCGTAACCTTTTCAGGGTCCACTTTAATCCCTCTTTGTGAAATAATGAACCCTAGGAGCTTTCTTGATAAAACATCAAAGACACATTTCTTAGGGTTCAAGCGAACCTTATAGTCTTGTAGACGTTGAAAAATACACCTCAGTACTTCATGGTGTTCTTTTCTACTCTTGGATTTTGCTAGGATGTCATCAACATAGTCTTCCATGATGTCACTTATCATATCATAGAAAATAACTGTCATGGCCCATTGATAAGTAGCCCCAATGTTCTTGAGCCCGAAAGGCATGACTTTGTAGCAAAATGTTCCCCAAGGGGTGATGAATGTTGTTTTATGCTGATCTTCTTTTGCGATCCGTATCTGGTTATAACCTGAAAATCCATCCATTAAGGACAACATTTCATAACCAGCAGTGGAATCAACTATCATGTCAATGTTAGGTAGGGGAAAGTCATCTTTAGGACATGCTTTGTTAATGTCACGGAAATCAGTGCAGATTCTTATGCCAACAAGATTTTTCTATATCGGGACTATGTTAGAGATCCATTCTGAATAGTCAATAGGTTTAATAAAATCAGTAGCTAACAGCTTTTCCAATTCTTCTTTGATCAAGAGCGCCACCTTAGGATGTATCTTTCTCAACTTTTGCTTGATTGGTTTGACATCTGGGTGCACAATAAGGTTGTGCACAACTAGCTCTGGGTCCAAACCAGGCATATCTGCATATGTCCATGTGAATATGTCTATTTATTCTTTTAAGAGATTTACAAAGATCTTTTGTTCCTGAGCTAAGAGTAAAGCCCCCAACTTTATCATTCTAGGTTACTCCTTCCAGCCAATGTTGATGTTGATTGTTTCCTCAACAAGCATTTTAGAAGCATCTTCCATCCATGTAGGATTAGGGGGAAGAGTCAGATCGACCTCTTGCGGTAGCTCATTATCTTCTTTAAATGGATAAATCGTTTCATCTTTAGACTCTTCATTCTATTTATCTATGAGTTTTTCAAAGAGTTTGTCATTGTGAGATTTCTGTTTATCCTTTTTGCCAGGTTTCTCAAAATTGGTTTTACTTTTATTTACAGTCTTCTTATTCAAACGTCAAAACATCTCTGCTTCTTCCCCGAAGCATGTACAGGTGTCTAGTTGAATCGCAAATCCTTTCTTGTGGTCCCCAGCTAGAATAGAATCCTTGAGTCTCATGAACAATGCAAATGCCTCATCATTTTCAAAGAAATATAGGGGCACGTGAAGTTGTTGATCCTAATCTATAAGTTCAGGATATATAAGGGCTACTTGATTTTTGTTTAAGGGGATGGATTTGGATAAGGTAAGGACCGATGAATTTTGGAATAGGTTCGTGGAAGCAAGATCCTCGTAGAGGCTACATTGGGAATCTACGTCGTTATCAGAATGAGATGAAACGTCCTCACATTTAGAAGAGGTGGCGTCATTCTCAGAGGGTAGAGTGTTATGAGGCCTTATCCCAAGGCCATGTTTATCATACTTAAAACGAGAGATAGGAATAGGCTCTAGATGGCCTTATGCATTAATGCCACATCCAAACCCACTATAGCCCATGACAAACATCTTTTGGTGACCTTTAATGTACTGAGGTGCTTGATGGCATGAAGCCATGTTGCCTTCTGGCACTCTACTAGTAGGATCCTCTAACATTTTCTCCTCAGATAGGAGACCACTATGGACAAATTTTTCCAACAATTTAGGACATTGCTCGCGAGTGCTCTTGAACTGAAAATAAGGCTTACCCCTTGTCCTGGGGGATACTGATAAGTCTAATATTAACAAATCATGTAGGGGGCAATAGTATAAATGATACAACAATGTTTGACGATGTTCCCTCAATTTCATATTCATTGCAGAGTTTACGAACAAATATGTAATTAATGTATACTTGGACATGGTGTTTTGTTGGTAATATCAGCGATCTCTTCACGACAAGGAGTGGCTTCTAATCATCGACCTTATCTCCTAAAAACCCTTCTCATATTTGGTGAAGGTTGGGAAGCTGTAAAATAAAGAAGACATATTAACTGTGTATATATTTCCATAGCAAAGTCTGCATTCCATGTGTATACATTGCGACACAATGTGAGAAGCATCTTCTGGTTCCCATGGTTGTCCATGAGGATGATATTGTCATCGATGTCCACTCTAAAGAGTATATTTCCATTGGAATTAAATATGGTGAAGCCCTCGCCAGTAAATAATAGGGACTTGTTCGTAATGGTCAATGTGGTGATTGTCACACGACAATACTATTGATCTACAATAGCTTAGACTAACAAATCTTGGTATTGTAAGTCATTTTGGGACATTTTCCGTTAATTAAGCTCAAACTAGGCAAATGAGTGTCTGAAGAGGGGCAAAACACCTATACACAACCTAATTTTCAACATTCCTTTGCACTGGCATAATCTCCTTTACACAAGACCAAACAACTCTGGTCCGTGAGTGACAACTACAATCCAACTCGCAATACAAAAACTCATGGAGTTATGGCATGAATAGAGGGTGGGGTTATCCAGTGTGAGAGGTAGATACGGCCAACCTTGCCTTCATTTGACGTACCTTAATGATTTTTCGTTTCACGCACCTCAAAGGTTTGTCGTCCAATGCACGTGATCTTCCCTCCTCTCTAATACGACACCGAAAAAAGAAGGAAGTAGACAGAAGGTGCCTCACTCGTCCATTTTATGACTAGAAAACTAATCACATCTGTCCATTTTTAATAGTTGTCAGTTTAAACACCACACTTCATCGAGTAGAAGTGAACACCTATTAGTGCAATAAGGCCTTCACAAAATAGAAAACATAAACTTATATTAAAAGGAAATATATATTAGCAATTGCACATGAGCAGTGTACTGGAGACATAGAAGGGGATGTGCTGAAGAAGTTAAACTTGAAGGAGTGAAACAATGTACAAGGAAGAGGGACGATGAAGAAGGGGATTGAGGGTGGAGAAGTATAAGGGTGGAAAAAAAATTTAGGGGAAGGTATGCATAATTGTGTCACAAAATAGTGTAGAGATAGAGACATGTTAAGGTGATATGACATCCTAGTTGTACACTATTTAGCGTTAGCAAGAAAGAATGAAAGTTATTTGTACTTGGAGTGGAATTAATTTCTCATTTAATAGAGAAGATGAGATACAAATTCCCTATTCCAAAGAGGCCTTGACCGATCAAGGTTTAAGGTGGGAGTTGTTTCTCACACATGAACTATTAGAAAAAGGTGTCCCAAACTAGTTGTAACTTAGGGGATGAAGTACTTGTAATTGGAGAATGGATGAGATGTGACATCACTACTACATGGGAGTTGTTTTTGAGACAATAAACCATGTTCATCGGCATGCCTTTAAAGTAAGATTCACATGGAATTTTTTGTTTTCAACTTTTCATGTGTCACTTTAGTGTGAGAGACGAAAACAAAATTAAAACAAGGGTTGTGGTGCAACAAGAGTACCTGCCACAAAGGCTTGTGGCATGTGGAGAAGGGATGCAATCATGCAAACATAATTTTTTTAGTTTTCCAAACATTGGTGATTGTCAGAAAATGCTTTCCAGGAGCTGTGTGGAAGTGAATGTAGACGTGGTTACAGGGTACAACTTCTAGGGAAATCTAAATGTTAACGAATGTAGGCCAAATCTGAGCAATATGCAAAACTTCGTTGCTAATGCTAAATGTAAAGCTGAAGGGCCCTGATAGTTGTTCATATTCAATGTAAAAGGTTTATTTCGTTGAAAACGAACTTGAAATTTGAATTTTAGGTCAATTTCCAAAACATTACAACAAGAAAAGAACAAGTTTTAAGGAATTTAGGAAAGTCGGAGGCCATATGAACTTAGAAAGTTTTGATGAGCATTAGTATGCAAGTAAAAATTTTGAATTATCAAAAAGCAGAGAACTAAATTGGGGATTTATTTCTGAAAATGACGGATTGTCATTGAAGTCCAGTAATGTGAGCTAATCTTAAATTGAAATCTAAGGTAAATGCAAAAGAAATTAATTGAAACCCAAATTAAGGACAATGACATAGCTAAAGTCAGGTCCTCGCTGGTTTTATAGTCATCAAAAAAATCATCAGGGAATGTCACAATATTTCCTTTTGTTCCCATAGCATGAATACAACTTATAATTAAATTTGGTTCACATTTGCAAATGCAGCTGTAAATGCTGATGCTTTCATGGCACGCGAAATTACATTCCAAAAAGCAATGGCGGACTGTCATCAGGCAGTAGACCTAAGAGTAGATATGGTGATCTCTTTGTCCTCCACAACTATGCCATTCTTGGCCACCAGGACTATACACCCACAGTCTTCGTCAATTCTACAAGAGCTGCAAAATAGAAGGAACTCTTGACTTCAATTTTGGAAACTCGTTGGCCATCTTTGACAATTGTGTAATTCTGGGTAACTGTCTTATTTAGAACCAGTAATATCAAATTATTAGTCCATCCAGTTAAACAAAAATGGAGCCAACATATATTGGTCTGATTTATTGCTCAAACCCATCTGCAACAGAACAGTACCCATACATTTAAATGTTTTTGAAGAACATACCCTGGGTGTAAATTCCTACTTTAACTATAAATTCCTTGCCCTGGGTGTAAAATCTTTTTGAGAATTTCAGCTGAAGCGAAAGGATCCAAGCTTGGAGAAAAAGTGTTTGATTTAATCATATTCGAATGGAATTGTTTGGTAAAAGCG
The DNA here is from genome assembly GCA_019776745.2 of Taxus chinensis. Classification (NCBI taxonomy): domain Eukaryota; kingdom Viridiplantae; phylum Streptophyta; class Pinopsida; order Cupressales; family Taxaceae; genus Taxus; species Taxus chinensis. Next base: position 610,124,468 of record CM034155.1, on the reverse strand, counting down.
TGTTTTTTTTAAGGCTCTCAGAGCGGGCTCCTACGCGGCATAAAAGAAATCAGTGCAGGTGGAATTACTTTATGTTTGAAACGATTCAGAGCTTTTATTTTTGGGTAATATTTGCGCAGGTGGATACAAGATAACCTTCCCAAACGCGTTCCTGAATCATATCGCATGGCATATAAATCCAGATTCTTCGACAGGGGTCCGTTAGATCTGCAATAATCTTCATTAAGGTGTGAAATATTTCTCTTTTACCATGTATGTGATTTAAATTCATTGAATTTCATTTTCCCATGTTCGGTTTTTCACTGGTCTCGTTTTCCACAACCCTTTCGTGTATGAATCTGGGCGGCTGTAATGTTGCATTGAAACATCAATTTATGTACTGGTACACGTCTCCCTTTTGATGCTTTTTACCTCCAAGGATTTTGGGCAGTCAAGAAGAATCATAATCTTGCAAAAAAAAATTAAATCGAATCCAATATATAGATATTGATCTTTTAAATTGTATCTATGGTGAGTATAATTTATTTTGGATACTACTATTTTTTTGCAAAATTTATATTGATTAGCTGAACATATACACACTTAAATTGTGCAAGTTTAGTGGATAATGGAAGTATGCATAAGAATGCTCTCAATATATCAAGATGAATGTAAGTGATATGACTTGAGGATCAATATTTTTTTTTATGCCTTTCTTTGCATTGGCAGCCTCTCAAGCCAATAAGGAAGATGATGATGCACACTCTATTAGTGTTGGCAATGTCAGTGTCTTTATTAATTTCAGTTGTATTATTTACATCTCTATCCTCTAAAGTGTATGCATATCTTATGTTTGAATTTAAAACATTTGTTGATGCTTTTCATGTCATTTCCAGTGATTATCCTGCCGTCGCAGGTCATATAGGCATCAAAAGATCAATTCATTTTTATTGAGAAATCAATTACAAAATTCCAAATGCCATATTATATATATATATATATATATAACATTTAACTTAATTATCTAATTGGCTGAATTATTTTTGTAAGTCTTTTAGAATTTTTACATTAAAAAAACTTGTTTTTCAGAATTTTTGTTTTTTTTATAGTTTGAACATTAGAAAAGATTATACTGTACAATAAACATCATAAATATCATGGTCAATACACCAATGCTATGACAATATCATGAATAAATCTTAATTGTGACATTTATTTGCCATTGTGGTGGATGCTAGTTGTTTAAATGAACCATCTGTGTGACTTTAAGGCTGATGTGAATGGCATTCGGGCTAATGACTCTGGTATGTTGAATAACTCTAGCAGGTTGAAGATTGTAAGGGTTGTTTTTCCTGGTAAGAATTCATTTTTTTGTGCTTTGTTGTCACTGTTTGTTGTTTTTCCTCATTTTGTTTTTTGTTTTCATGTACCTTCCGATGAAAAAATACAGAGCTCCATAGGAACATGGTTTGGTCTATCTAACTGCTTGCTCAAAGAAGTTTGAATCTAATGTTCACACCGTATTTGCCTTTTGCATAGGCACTTGAATCTCACAAGGCTTTCCATCTCTAATTTCGTAATTATCTCCAAAATATGCTCCGGTAGGTTTCTACATATCTCACACTGCATTATTATATTCCTCGTCCCGCCCTAAGAATACATAATAATTATCAAAGAAAGTTTAAATTTTGTGCGTCTGTGTAGTGGCAAGATTTATGTCACTCTGTGTTCTTCTGACTTCAACTCTTACCACTGGTCTTTAGCGAAAATGAACTCCACTGAAGAATGGAGTAAAGATTACACATTTAGATTTTGCCCCTCTCCCACAAATATTTGCATAAAGGCTCAACCCCATTGTTATCAGGGTGCAACTTCAATGCTTGTGACTGTCTTCTCCTTTTGAAAGCTTGACCATAAAAAACCCCTCTAGAAATGGCATCGAACTGTAGGGCATTGTGTGCCTGGCGGTTCTTTGCAATCATTTAATTCTTTATTTCTTCGGTGTCTGCTCTAGATACAGTGTTCAATGTTTCATGGCCCTCTGCCTTAGCTTGGAATTGACAATTTGTAGCTTGTGATTATGCTCCCATGCTTCTCTCCATTTTTAGGTTAGATACAACTTCTAGCGTAGTTGTTTTATTTTTTTAGGTCTTTGTTGATTGCACTATAAACATTGTGCAGTGTTTTGTTACAGTGTAGTTATGCAAATTGGGACTTATCTGCTTCACTTTCTCCTTATTGGTTCTATTCTGTTTTGATACTCTGTCATCTCTTTATGGTGATTGAGATTTGATCCATCTCCCAATAGGATAGGCGGGGGTTCTGCAGAGATAGTCATGGACTTGGGTTGATTGTTTTCCCAACAAAACAAACAAAAAAACTAGACAAAATGAGAACCATAAACAATCAAAAGACCTCTTATGAGTTATAATCCACTATTAAAATTTTGAATGTGTATATACTCGAAAAGAGGATTTTTTATTTAAAACAAACCCATACACTTCATAAAAAGTTCATTGCCCATAAATTATGTCTTTTATGAATAATGAAAAGATCATACCGGTAGACCATTGGAATCGCATAACATGGTTCTTTATCTTCCTAGTTCACTTTTTTCCTCATTTTCTCAACATCTTGATCATCAAATGTTCCAAAGTGGGCTTTGGATGTTCCCTCCCCCTTGAACAACTTCCCAATCAGAGTCTTGACCTGGTTCAGAAAGTTTATAATTACTAAACTAATTTTTGAAACACAAAATGATATCTATATATTTTTGGTTTGAGTTGAATTCTATTCCTTCAAAAAAATTATATCATAGGTACTAATAAACAACAAGACTTATTCCTTGATTGTCAACTTGAACAAATGATGCCTGTTGGATTTTGTAAAATCCCTGCCACAACATCTGATTGAAGCTATATAATACCTTTATAAACGTAGGCTTCTCAGTTTCACTGAAAGTAGAAAGAAATGCTCTATGAAAGGAATGTATGTCTTCATGGATTTCCATAGCAGAAAAGCCTGAGGTAATTTTTGTTGATTTTTCATGTGCTCTAAAAACCAATTTGAGAGCGCAGTAGGGAAACGTACAGTTTATCCAATCAGAAATTGTTATTATTTGCATAAATTAATATACAATTTTCATAATAATAATAAATATTATTAAACTTGCATGTTGTTTAACAAAATAATTATGTTGGGGATGACGTGTGCTACTTCTTGAGTTCATACTGCATTTCATAAAATCAAGAAGATTTACGATTCTACAAAATGTGGTTTTTATGGAGTGGAACTAACATACCTTGCCAAGTTGATTTATTATGAACATTGCTTCATCCCTTAGAATGTGTGAAAATAAATCTAATTTCAGCCATGTTTCCTGATTATTCCATTATGCCACAAATAATGTAGGTTAGCTTTCCTTTTTCAAGAAAACGTGAGAATACCAAAAGATTTCATTAAGATGCCAAGTTATTTTTGGAAAAAATCATGCACTGTTATTTCAAACGGTTCAATCAAACTAAATAGCATTTAAACATCGACTGAGCCCTAGTGACATATAGGAAAAAATCACCGTTAAGTTTTAAGTGTACCTTGATATTCTAATCTCTTATTCAACTAAAAAAGGAATTACTCAATCCATACAATAAATGAATGCACCTGTTTCTGTCAGCCCTCATATATTTTTGATATTTTATATTTATGAGGTTCAGTTACTTGATTTGTAATAATTGGCATCAAATCACCAATCTGTACTTCTCAATTTCAACTTATACGAAAAATGTACCTGCACACTTTAGACGTTTAACAACCCAACCACAAATATGGATGGGAGTAAATAGACAAAAGAATGGCGAGCACTATCTCTAATAAAAACGCACAATCTATGCATCTTTCTCACCCCAAAAAATGGGTGGTGAGAACAAAAGGGTATATATCAAAAGATGAAAACAAACCAAGCACCACTTGGGCAGAGTTTCACCTCGTCCGAAGACAAGAATAAAACTAAGTGAAAGTGGGACATAGTTTAATTTCGTGATGAAAGACACTTAGATAAAACTCATAAGGGTTCTTTGCCTTGTTCGAGAAACAAGGTTCAGATTACATATGAGTTGTCACTTCGTGATGGCTTGATGCAACAATGGACTAGTAAAGTGGGCTCCAAGATAGAATGGCCTCCTTAATAAGTTCTCTCAACTAGGTGTTACAAAGTTGTCTTAAGCGAGCGCAATTTACCCAAATAGCCCTTGCCTATCTTGGGAGTATCTCGGATTTAATTTACCCCCTTCAAGCACAATTGGAAATAAATGCATCCATGTGTACTCTCACTGGGGTCACCATACAGACAACTGTAACTCTAACTCACGAGGAAATCTAGTCAAGTGGGTAAGCGGAGCGCTTCCTATTTCATCCACAAGGTTACTCAGCCGTGGATTACTTTAGGGTTCCTCAAACCACCACCATTGTTGTATCTTAAGGTGTTATGTCAAAGGGGTTATGTTCTAGTTGAGCAGATAGGGACGTACCCTTTTCTAAAACCTGCAATACAGTGTTTTGAATATGGTGTATTTTTTATCTTGCTTAACTTAATGTGGAAATCCAAGTTTCCCTCTCTTTTCCCCCCTCTCTCTTTCCCACTTTTCTATAAATTGTGAAAGGATGCTCATTTGTAAAGGTTGGACCCTCTTGTAATGTTAGTTCATTCTTCTACAAGTGTTGTATAAATATTTTCTTTGAGTTGCAGGCCTTAGATTTGGATCTTTGCAATGGTTTTTTTCCTTCTCCCTCAAATGTAGAGAGTAAATGCATATTTACCTACTATGCTCTAAGGTTTTGTTGATTGTGGTTATATTATTTGTCAACAAGCAGGATATATAGGCTCTTCGCATGATATATAATCTCTTCCAAGTAGTAAGTTGTGCCTAAATATCACATATGTTTGTATGGTCAATTTTTTACTATAATATCAAATATTCAACAAAATGTTTACATTGTAGTGGTAGATTTTATGACTTGCATGTCATAGGGGTTATAGTATTTGCAAGTGTGCTTCAGTAAAGGGGGGGAAATAACTTGCCTCTGTAGCAAGCATGTAGGGGGCAATAGTATAAATAATACAACAACGTTTGACGATGCTCCCTCAATTTAATATTCATTGCAGAGTTTACGAACAAATATGTAATTAATGTATACTTGGACATGGTGTTTTGTTGGTAATATCGGAGATCTCTTCACGAAAAAGAGTGGCTTCATACTGGTAGACCATTGGAATCGCATAACATGGTTCTTTATCTTCCTAGTTCACTTTTTTCCTCATTTTCTCAACATCTTGATCATCAAATGTTCCAAGGTGGGCTTTGGATGTTCCCTCCCCCTTGGACAACTTCCCAATCAGAGTCTTGACCTGGTTCAGAAAGTTTATAATTACTAAACTAATTTTTGAAACACAAAATGATATCTATATATTTTTGGTTTGAGTTGAACTCTATTCCTTCAAAAAAATTATACCATAGGTACTAATAAACAACAAGACTTATTCCTTGATTGTCAACTTGAACAAATGATGCCTGTTGGATTTTGTAAAATCCCTGCCACAACATCTGATTGAAGCTATATAATGCCTTTATAAACGTAGGCTTCTCAGTTTCACTGAAAGCAGAAAGAAATGCTCTATGAAAGGAATGTATGTCTTCATGGATTTCCATAGCAGAAAAGCCTGAGGTAATTTTTGTTGATTTTTCATGTGCTCTAAAAACCAGTTCGAGAGCAAAATGCAATAGGGCAACGTACATTTTATCCAATTAAAAATTGTTATTATTTGCATAAATTAATATACAGTTTTCATAATAATAATAATAAATATTATTAAACTTGCATATTGTTTAACAAAATAATTATGTTGGGGATGACGTGTGTTGCTTCTTGAGTTCATATTGCATTTCATAAAATCAAGAAGATTTACGATTCTACAAAATGTGGTTTTTATGGAGTGGAACTAACATACCTTGCCAAGTTGATTTATTATGAACATTGCTTCATCCCTTAGAATGTGTGAAAATAAATCTAATTTCAGCCATGTTTCCTGATTATTCCATTATGCCACAAATAATGTAGGTTAGCTTTCCTTTTTCAAGAAAACGTGAGAATACCAGAAGATTTCATTAAGATGCCAAGTTATTTTTGGAAAAAATCATGCACTATTATTTCAGACGGTTCAATCAAACTAAATAGCACTTAAACATCGACTGAGCCCTAGTGACTTATAGGAAAAAATCACCATTAAGTTTTAAGTGTACCCTGATATTCTAATCTCTTATTCAACTAAAAAAGGAATTACTCAATCCATACAATAAATGAATGCACCTGTTTCTGTCAACCCTCATATATTTTTGATATTTTATATTTATGAGGTTCAGTTACTTGATTTGTAATAATTGGCGTCAAATCACCAATCTTTACTTCTCAATTTCAACTTATACACTAAATATTTTGAGACATGTCCATGTTCCATTTTTCTTTGCCTTATGCATTTGACTCCTTTGATTCTCTTGTTAAGTAATTGTGATCTTTTCAACTAGCATTGAGCTAGAGTCTTTCCATTCTCTTTCCAAGTAATTTTGATTTTTCACCTAGAATTGGGGGTTGGGTCAGAGTAACTCCATTCTCTTTCAAAGTAAGAAACAATAATATCAGATTTTGAAGACGCACACTTTGATCAAAATGTTTGTATATTTTCTTATTTTGATTCATATTCATTCACCACCACCATGTTTCCACAGTTTCAATCCAACCTTGCTAGTACAATTATCATTCCTTGTACATACTCTTTTTCCCATATAAAATTATTGATATCTTACTTCACCTCATCTTTTCTATTATAAATTCTGACAAGAAAAATAAAGCATCAATTGCAATCAAAGTTATCTCTAACATAAAAAATGTAGTTTATGATTGCATACAGTAAGAGTCATTTGATTTGAACAGTAACTCTGGTATTAAAAAAATAGAAACATATCGACATTTTTGAAATCAACATATGAACAACTAGGCTGACTTTGCAATAGAAAAGAATGTCAGTGAGATCGAGATGGAAACAAACGTATTTTGGACCAGTCTCTGGTATGTGTTGATTATTGGTGAAGTTTATCTCAATTTGAAGTGCAGATCATTTGGTGCTACTCAGGGTAAGGAGGGGCCCAGTCACAAGCATGCCCCCACTTTAAGAAAAAACTTCAAAATTGGTGTAGGGTACTATTTTTATCTCAAAGAACATATTGTAAAGGACATGTCAAATTTTCTCGTAAGATTCACAATTTTAAAACTTAGGATGTCTATTACTCTGGAACCACAATCTAGTTTTTGGTTACAATTTTTTTATCTCAGGAGGACAAAGCCATCTATGTCACTACAAAATTCTTGCACTCAAGAGTCAAAATATTAGATGGTGCCAACCCCAGACCCCTTAGGTTGATAGGATGTGGATGGGAATTAGTCGTGGACATATAAATAGTACTTAAAATGTTGAACAAGTTGAGCATGAAATTTTACAAGAGATGGCTTGATTTTGATCTTTTGATTTTAGGTTGGTCAAGTTGAGGCTAAACACTAACCACGGTTATTAGGACACTGCATTCAGCTAAGCAGAGGAAGCTGGAGAGCAAAGGCTAGGCAATCCTGCTAGCATGTGGATTACACATAATTATGGTGATAAGTCACCCCAGGGATTTTGATCAAAGTGAAAAGTTTGAATACAACTCATAGGAGCCCTACCAGCTTCACTACTCCAATCTTTCTGAAATCATAACAAGATTTAATTGTCCATTATAACAAAAACACCATAGCTCTCAACCTCAATGTCAATTTATCCATTTTGGTACTAAATATGTACAAAGACCTACCACTCTCCAAAGTACCTCACCGAAAACCCCTTCTTGGTTTTTTGGTTTGGATTTACATGTACAAGTAAAATTATTCAAAATTCAATATCCACATAATCGTGTTCTACGCTAACCAACTTGAGAGAGAGGCTGCAATACATAACATAAATGGTAAGTGCCTCCCCCAAGACCCTAGGGTTTGGTCTCTTACTTTGGATTTACAAGTAAATTATTCAAATATGACCCAACTAACTCTTCTTGATCCAAAAAACATAACCCAAGATCATCAGGGTGGCACCCCTATGGAATATCTAGTTCTGTATTAAACTAGTAAAAAACCATTATTCCCCTAATTTTAAGATCTTAAAAAACATAGCCCATTTTCCATACATTTAACATAGTTACCATGATTCAAAATAGTATGGTAAGTGGGTGGACCAGTTACTTTACGACTAAATGCTTCATTTTTTAACCCAAGATCATCAGGGGTGGCACCCCTATGGAATATCTAGTTCTGTATTAAACTAGTAAAAAACCATTATTCCCCTAATTTTAAGATCTTAAAAAACATAGCCCATTTTCCATACATTTAACATAGTTACCATGATTCAAAATAGTATGGTAAGTGGGTGGACCAGTTACTTTACGACTAAATGCTTCATTTTTTCACAAGAACATAAACCCATGACTGTAACAACATAAAACCAAATATAGAGAATCTCAATTCCTAAACCAAAATATAATCTAAAACCCACCAAAAAAATGACAAGAAATTACCAAGCAGAGAAACTGCAGCTATGATGACAGCAGTAGATAGAATAGAGGAGACAACAGAAAAACAAACGTCCCATTGCAGCAACTAAAATTGTGTTGCAATGATGGATTTCCATATCAGAAAATCCTGAGGTAATTTATGTTGATTTTTCATGTGCTCTAAAACCCACTTCAAGAGCAAAATGTAGCAAGGAAACCAACATTTTCTTCAGGCAATCAGAATTTGTTAAATATCATGTGCATGTAGTCTGGTTAAACGACAGGGATTTAGGTGCATTGCAAAAGTGTAAGCTATTTTACAAACAGGCATAATCATTGAATTCCTTAACACACTTTAAAAACCCATTCGGCTATGTACAGAAAATAATAAAATAGTTTGCACCTGAACCCTCTTGTTGGACAATGGATGGCTTCACCTGAGTGTGATCCTTAAGGGGAAAACCACACTTGCCCCAAACATTTTTCCTTATTTATTTTCAAAAATTAAAATTTCCTCCATGTTTTCAGATACACTTTTTCCAAAAAATGACATGCCTCTTTTTCTTGTGAACCTTTTCTACATTTTAATGGCCTTAAGGCTCTGAAAGAGGACTAGGATCAAAGAAAGATTATGCTTCCCTGCTTCTCTCCATTTTTCCAAGAAAACAAGGAAACCTTGACATTTTCTTCAAGCGGTCAGAATCTGTTTAATATCATGTGCATGTAGCCTAGTTAAACTATTACTTTCTAAACAAGCTTACAACTGCTAACCAAGAATTATGCTACATGTTTGAAAACGATGTTGGGAGATGGACATCAAGTTGTTAATAGTTAACACTGGTGAACAATCTCTGCTTCCATTAACAGTTTCCATGTACTCTACACTCTTTTATATGTCATTGTTAAGGATATATTTCAAAACAATTAGAATTACAAAAAGAAACTCTTGTATAAAAATGAAAACAAAAGGAAATTTATAACGATGAAAAACAAATGGCCATACTTGAAACTAGCTTTTGTGTGCTTGGTATGGTACTCAAGAGTTGGGTTCCAAGATGGATGTCTTTTTAAAGTGCAGCATGTGGTGTATATTGTGTAAGCTACTAACATGGAGGGGCTATACATCAACATATCATATTCCACTAGTTTCTAGCAGTGAAAAAGGCTCTTACCGCTCATGCTTCTATGTAATAACTCCATTTGATTGTAATTAATTTGTGCTGTGTATTATGAAAAAATAGGATATTGGAAAACTTATGGATATTTGCGTTTAGAAAACAATATAGAGTATAGACTGCTGAAAAAAAGTGTGGTGTTGGGATATGTAAATTACAACAGCTATATATCATTCATCTGTGCTCTTAAATTTTTTTAATGAGTCTCAGCAGGAGCAATATTGATCTGTGCATTCCTTTTTCACAGGGGACAACATACAAAAGTGATTTGTTACAGAAGACATTGTTGCATGCTTGGATTTGTGGCTCAATAGCACTTGTAAGGTGACTCCCAATGCTTTTATCTTGAAAAACAAATGGTTCTGAATATATGCAAATATTTCCAGTTGCTTCTAGTTGTCTCTAAACCAACAATTATGTTATCATGAGTCTCCGCAAGAGCAGTGTTGATGTGTGCATTCTATTTTACATGGGGCAGCATATTCATAAAAACAATAGTGTAGAAGACATCGGTGTGCAAAACCCCTCCTCTATTGCCATAATCCAGGATTTCAAATTTAGACCCAATAGACATACTTTACAGGTACATGCGGCATGTTGCATTTTATTTTCTTGACATAGCATGTGATTCCATTTTTTGGAATTCTCTTTGATGTTATGGAAGTTTTGTTGTGACTGTTACTATTTTTTACGTAACTGGACTGAACAAAAATGAAAAAAAAACTATGGCTGTGAGTTGCATTGCTGTTGAGGACTATGTCCCCACGAAAAAGAAATTTTTTTCACATTGACGATATGTTGACAAAACATAACCTTTTTAGAGACATTGCATTCAAGTATAACATAGGTGATTTCTTATTTGATACATTTGTTGTTTTGTTACATTTTTGTTATAGCTCCATTGAACTTCAAAATGGAATCATAGACCACTTCTTGCATTCCTTGCATAGAGGGGATGCAGATGCATTGAAATCACTCTAGCTAGAACTAGATCATGATGCCCTTTACGCTCTGCATCGTATCCATGATGTGGAAACATATTTCCGCTGAATGAAACTTTCAACAATGCCCATTGCAAATGCAACCGAAATTGGTCTATGGGGTGACAACTTCTGCATAAATGGTTGGAAAAATGGTTTAACATACCGATATGGGTTTGGTCAAAGACAAAAGGTAATAACTATTTTGAATTCAATGCACAAACCCATCTGCTTCCATTATTGTGTTGTTTCATGATGCCAATCCTAGTTACGACCATTATGACCCATTGTACTAGAAGAAAAAACTTGATTGCATTATTGCATTGAAAAAAACATGGTTTCATATTCTTGTGTTGCACTTAAGACTAATTGGAACAATCTTGACCATACTCTAGAAAGTGCAGGCCTCCTAGAATAAAGTCTGCTACTGTAAACTACTGTGAAAGCTTGTTCAACTCTATTTGTGAATTATGCAATCAAGAATTTGACATTCATTGTTGAGGTGATATGTTGCACAGTCTTTTTGCAATGCATATTTGTTAAAATGTGGATGCATTATCTACTTACACAATTACCTTAACATTAATGTCATCGAAAGCATACCGTACACTGCAAATTGGCAAGGCTTTATTATAAACATGGTCATTCCCTATAACAACGAAAGAATTGAAGGAAATCAATTTTGCTTACAATGGTTGTCAATCATTTTCAATGTAAAAATACAAGTATGGGACACACATACCATTAGTATTGTCAAATTGTATTCTGGTGTATCAGAACCAACAACCACATACAATCTTTTATACTTTTTTTGTCGAATGAAGGGCATTCTCATTATGAAGGTTTGATTCAAGCATCCTCAACTACATCAATTGCTTGTAATTCCTTTTTGCATGAGAAAATACGAAAGAACACAATCAAACAATCTTTGTGCAAGATGAAACATGAAATACGAAGCAAAAAAAACAACAAATGCTCACAAACTTCAAAAGACTCCATTAACAAAAAAAAGCAGTACTTAAGTGCTCTAGAATTTCACTTCATTGTGTTAAAATTGAAATTCGCAAAATGGAAACAAGAAATCGAAATCTAATATTTATATACAAAATTTCAAAAAAAAAATTAACGATACACCAATACATGGTTGTCCAATCTGTAAGCAATTGAAATTTAAGTCCAACATGACTATGTTTAGAGATCCAAAAAACAAAACATATTTTAATTTAACTAAAGATGAAAAAATAAAAGAACAGAAAAACATATGTCTCAATTGTTATAGATGTTTAAGAAATGGAACCTTGCCAAAACTTGCATCGCCTACTCACATAGAATTGAACTCCATGCTTCCACTGTAGCAATACTTACTGATCTTGAAGAGAGACTAGTTGCTATGAGAATAACATTTGCACAAATAAGGCATTGCACACAAAAAACCACAATTCACCTTAAAAGGAGCCATAATAAACGTGCCTTCAGATGTGGATATAATACAAAAAGCATTGCCAAGACGTGTAGAAGAAACAAAAACTATTGTTGTTGAACTCAAACATCATTTGCAATACAAAGATGCCTTTCATTCAGGAAATGTACATCCTAATATCATCATGAAAGCATTACAACAACTTTGCAAAACAACTTTGTATCAGATGGAAAAAGTTCATGTAAATAAAGAATGGATTTGTTTCCTCCCATCAATTATTGATGATGATTCAGACAATGAAAAAATTTCAGACAATAGCAATATGGATGAAGAAAGCGACAATGAATATATCAGTGATACTTTAGTCCATGGATTTACAAATGCAAAATGCATAGTTGACCTCCAAGATAAGCTAATACAAATTGCTCTCGGTAGAGGGTCAACGTCCCCTTGGTATATTCCACGATAAATTTTCAAGGAAATGAACTTTCCCACTCTTTTTTTTGGTGAACCTCATCACGCAAATGCTGTGAAGTCAATTTATTTTCACAAAATTGCACAGTGGGAGGTCTTGAATACTGAACGAAGATTTTGCATATCATATCACCAACTTGTTTTTCAAAGCAATTAAGATCATTATTTCCCAAGTGCGAGCATGCATTTGGGTTTGGATTCGAAAAGGACAACTGAGGGGAAGAAAACTTTTGGCAAAAGATGTCAAATACAAGCCCAACCTAGAAAAAATATTGAAATCTGATATTGGATACATTGACTTCAAAAAAATATGAATTTCACAGACTACATGCAACAAGTAAAGAAAAATGTTTTCCATGATACGACAACTAGGACCCCCAACATTTTTTTTGACCTTTTCAAGTGTCAAGCATTGTTGGAAGCCTCTTTCACTTGCTCTGTCAAACCTATATGACCAACACATGTAATTTTCTCCTATTGGAAAACCATTGCCTGATGATCATAATGACAAAAAAATTTCATCAAACACGATCCAATCACATGTACTCGCTACTATAAACATCGACTAAACACACTCAAATAATTGTTGTGTAATGATAATACATTCTTTGGAGACATTGTTGACTATTTCTGGGTTACTGAATTTCAAAGCCGAGAAATGCCCATAGCCATTGGTTGATATGGACAAAAGATGCACACTGTATATGGAAAAAACAAAAAACCTCCATTTCACACTTTGTTGACACCTACATAACTTGTAACACATAATATTTTGCTCCTAAAATATACAAATTGCATGAACATCGCCATACGGAGAGTTACAAAAAAGGTTAAAACAAAAAAATATAGATACAATTTCCCTCAGCCTCCAATGAAACAAACACAAATACTCGAATCAAAAGAAACCACTTATCCTATTGGCATCCGAAAATGCAAAACACATTTTTCAATTCTTGGCAAAAAAATGATACGACAACTCATTTTCCTTTTATATGTTTCTAGATTGAATTGAACATGAATGAAGCTGAATACATACAAGCTATTCAAAGCATTGTTAAGTGACCAACACTATTCTTACAAAGAAAACCATCACAAGTATGGAACAATACCTTTTCAAAAAAATGCCACCAATATGGAAGGCAAACACAGATGCACAATTTATCCTTAATGCATATGCAGCTGCAACATATGTGAGTTCATACATGACAAAAATTGACAGATCAACCACAAAAGCATTCAAAAGAATACGTAAAGAGCACTACACATTGTGCATTGACGCAGTCCAGATGATAAAAATATTAGCTAATGAAATGCTTAATTCGTAGATGTCCACACAACAAGCAACACATATTGTCTTGTCAATACCCTTAAATGGTAGCTCAAGGAAATGCACGTTCATAAACACTTCTTGTTTTGAAGACCAGACATTTATTTTGAAGCATCCAAAACTATTGAGTCAAGAACCTAATGACTCTGAAAACATTATGTGCCAATCTATCATAGACCATTACATTGCATGACCACAATCAATTGTGGACATTTTCCTTGCTAATTTTGTTTCTAGATATAATAAAAATGCTAGAAACCAGACTGTAGAAAAGGCAAAGAACATGTAATCTGATTTGTCAATTACAAAAAACATGTAGACAAAGAGAATTATTGTCGAGAGAATCTCTTGTTATATGTTCCATTCCAAAATAATGAGGAAAGCCTCAAGCATGGCTCCTTGACATGGCAAGATGCATACATACTTCATCAAAAAACAATAAGACAAAATGAGACAACCTTTGTTCACGATATCAGCACTACATGGGGTGACATAAATTCAGCCCTTCAAGACATAAAAAATGAAGCAAACAATGCTTCCACAACATCCTCTCTCCAACAACAAACCGAAGGAGTCAATGAAACATATGACATACATCTAGATCTTCCTTTATGTAATTTGATAGCACCCAAAAAGAAAACTAAATTGTTTGAAATCGGAAAACATCCATTCATCTCTGACAACACAATATATTACAAAAAAATGAGAATGTTAAACAAAAAACAACAAGAAATCATAAAAGACATTGCACTCAAAAAACATATCGATCCTACAACTCCTTTGTATCTCTTCCTGACAAGAGGTGCAGGAACAGGAAAAATGTTCACCACAAAAATGATCTTTGAAACTTTAATTTGTATCTATAATAATTCTAACAAAAGTGATCCACTAAAACCAAAAGGTCTTATTTTGGCATTCACAGGAAAAGTGACTTACAATGTGAGGAACAACATTTCATTCAACACTCTTATTATCTTTTAACAAGTCTCAATTGACTCCATCTGGGTGTTAAACGACTAGATACATTGTCAAAACACTATCAACAATTGCAACTTGTCTTTATAGACGAAATATCACTTTTCAGTGGCCAATTACTGTATCACACTGATAATAGACTCAGGGATATAAAACAAATGCCCACAGTGCACTTTGGGAACATTGACATGGTCTTTTGTGGTGATTTCTACTAGGCCCAACCTATCAATGACTGCTTTGTATTTGAAACACCTCGTATAGAAAAACAAATGATTCCATATGATTTTTGGGCTAACAAGGTCAAGGTCTATGAATTGACTGAAACAATCAGACAAAAAGACCAAATTTTTGTTTCGATCCTCAATAGAATTCAAACATTCTCACAAACATATTCCGACATTTCATACCTCAACAATAGGTGTCACAGACCACCACCAAATGATCCTGCTTTTCCATACCTTTTTTACAAAAACACAGATGTCGATGACCATAACAAGAAAATGCTTTTACAAATGCCTGGAACAAAGATTGTCATCAATGCAATTGACGAACAAGATTCATTGTATGATGAAACAAGTGCATATGCGAAGACAATTTCTCTTCCGAAGACCATTATTTTTTAAAAAGGCATCTTGGTTGAACTCTTTGCTGGTAACTATGATATCCAAGATGGATTGGTCAACGGGTCAGATGGCACTTTTGATGCTTACACTACCACAAAAAATCAGGACATCATATGGATCTGATTCAACGATTTAAGCATTGGACAACATCAAATTGCTAAACACACACACTTGCATCCTACCGACATTGACCCGCAATCCATGCCTATTTTATGGATTGTAAGGCCTTTACAACACTCACCCGAATAAAAAACTTTGACAATTTGAATCCAATTCCCGGTCCAACTTGCATGTGCACGCACGATACATAGAAGCTCAAGGACTTACAATAGATGACTTTCCTTTAGCCCTCTTGGAGTCACGAGACATGGATTGACTTACATAGCCCTATCACGTGCGAAGACTATAGAAAACCTGTATTTGTTGTAACCTTTGACAAACAAAAACTTCAACGTAAGAAAACAAGTTGTTGTTGAAATGAATCGCCTTGAATCACAAGCACAATGACAACTTGAAAATGACTTCTTCTTGGCTAATATCCAGCCATGCACTTTATTTTGTTGTTTGAATATGCGAAGCCTTCATGCTCATGTAGAAGACATCGTACATGACTTAAGCTTAATGCAATCTGACATATTGTGCTTACAAGAAACACACATATCTGATAGCAATGCATACAATCTACTTCCAAACTTCCATCACATACACACATATCATGTACATGGTATAATGATTTCCGCTAAAATGCATATACCATTTCTGCACACAATGCAATTTCATGGTGCAAAATTAGAAGCATTGCTTGTTGTTGTTCATGTTCATGGCAAACAATTGACAATTATAAATCTCTATGCAGCTCCAAATGCGACACTTCAAAATATCCTTGCAGTTATCGATCAAACATTGTCAAACTCATCTCAGAAACAATGCACATACATATTTGGAGACTTCAATATTGATATGCAAAAACATAATAATACCACAGACCTTTTAAATCAACACATGTCCAATTATAACTTTCATTTTTGCATTGCAAAAGAAAATCCATTCACTAAAAAACACATCGACCACATATGGTCAAATTGCAATACCTCCATACCAGATATTTCAAAGACATGTATATTGGACTGACCATTCTGCCATATTCCTCGCACTTGACATGGACAACTAAAACTTTTTTTTTCAACTAGCAACCAATGCAACTCCACACTTCCATACAATTTTCCCGCATGTACTAAATTTTTACCCACTCTTACTTTCACAAGAACTATTTTTCTATTTTCCACCACAACAACTATCATCAGTTTGCTAAGAACAAAATAAAATAAACATTGAATCTCTGAGCATACTTAAGGTATTAAAAAAACTTATTATTAGACATATTTTGTATCAATACAAAAATTGTGCATTGTTTAACAGTCCAATAATATCTTCTACTATTGCTATTACATTATACAAATGCTATATCAACCTCTAACACTTTGACCATGACTTACGCTCAAACTTGTTCCTTCTTGCAACAACCGTTTGTTTAATGGAAATCTTCCATTTGCTCTAATTTGACGAATAAAAAAAAATGTTCGCTCCTTGCTCTTTGCAATGGTTTTTGAATGGGCTTCCACTTGTGTGGAACCTCCATGGGTGCCATTGTTTCGTGCTTTACAAGCTACTACTTATTTTTATTATTGACAGCTAGTTTCTGCAAGGAAAAAAAAGCTTCACTATGACTGGATCTGTAAACAAAAATAGGGGAAAAAAAACATTCACTCCTTATTCATGTTTGACATATGAAATATGATCACTCTTACACAACTTCTTCACGACTTCAATGTATTGTTTTGTTTACAATTTACAAGGTAACACCCACAAGCAATATAATGCCATAAAACACAATTTCTATTATTGCGCTTCCATTGCTTTGTTTAACTGAAACCTTTCATTTCCAATTACTAACTTTCGTCATTTCTATTGTGCTTCCAGGGAAATCGAAAGCATTACAAGCTTACAAACCATTTTAAACAAAAGGTTTTCCAAACACGAGTAGGCACCAATATTCACTCAAGGTATCACATATGCTTATTTTTTATATTAAAAAAAAAAACCATTAATACAATTTCTTTCTTTCCTTTATCCCTGCAATACAATCCTTTCCTATTTGTATTCCATTACACAAATAATATGTTCTATAACACTATTGAACCTATTTATCTTTCGAAAATTCATTCCTGAAAACAACAATCCATTCTTTTCATTTTTTTGCAAATAGATTGGACTTTAATATTTCATCTACACTCAATAAATTTCATTTTTTCTAATATTCACCAGGAGAACAAGATGAAGAGGAACTTGGAAACCATTTCTATTTCAAATGAACAACCACAAAATTCAAGCCTCAAAGAGGTAAGAAATTACAAATATCTTGTCTAGCATCTCTTTACAAACCTATTGTGTCATTAATCCATTTCCATTCGAATTTTGCAGGCCAATGAGAGTGGTTCCATGTGCTCCAACATTAACCGATGACCTCAAAAGTCGCAAGGTTGGAATTTTGTTTCAAGGGGATGTCATTGTTGCATACAAAACAATACTCAACAAAGAGCTGAACAAAGAGCTTCTACGCATAGATTTAACCAACAAAGAAGGTGAAATGATCCGTTGACCAACTCACCTAGTAGGCTTGGGCAGATCATAAAATGGGGCGCTATCAACTTATACAAGGGGGGGGACAGGTATTTTGTAAAGCCATAAGGAGGCAGTTTTCAGAAAACGCCATTTTTGAAGGCCTTACACTTAGAATGAGAACTCAGAGTAAAAAGATGAAAATGAAGGAAATTGAGACGATTCCAAAGATGTAAGATTTGATATTTTTTGTTGATTTTTATCCTGTCTTTTGGAAGCTTTGAATGCAGTTTTTAACAGGGATCTTCAACACAGCGAGTTGGAGAACACGAATTTCAATGCACCTCTGGTCTGAATTGTGACTTGTTGTAAACATGAAAAATGTTTAGAATTCAGATATGATCTCAAATATATGATTTTTTTTCAATAGAATGTTTTTAAATCTCCATTTTTAGGTGCTTGTTTCTAACATAGTGTGCAAGGAGATCACATTGTGAAAACACTATAGGAGCCACGGATCGTTCTTGGGACACTTTTTGCTATTTTTCAGAGTTCTTGGGATATCGCCCAGATCATTTGCAAGTTTTGATTCATTATTGGTTGTTTGACGGAACCCCCGTACTTACATTTCAATATTATTAATGGATCGGTTCAATCATGAACCTGGGGACGTAGGAATTTCCGAACCCCGTAAACAATCTTGTTTGTTATCTGAATGTTTTCATATTTTCTGATTATTTATTTGCTACACAAGTTTTCCGCACTTCTATGGATGCATAATAATCAGAATTTAATCAATTTGTGGAGTTTAGAATACTTAAAAATTGGTTAAGAAAATCACGATCTTTGGAAACTTTTAAAAAGTGATACCCGTACAACACACGTTTACAGATCAGTTACATACATAATATGTTCTATAAACATGATTGAACCTATTTATCTTCAAAAATTCATTCCTACAAACAACAATCCATTGTTTTTCATGTTTTTGCTAACAAATTGGACTTTAATCTTTCATCTACACTCAATAAATTTCATTTTTTCTAATATTCTTGCTAGGAGAACAAGATGAAGAGGAATTTGGAAACCAGTTCTGCAAATGAACAACCAAAAAAGAAAGCAAGGAGGTAAGAAATTACAAATATCTTGTCTAGCATCGATTTACTTGTCATAGCATATTTACAACCTACTATGTCATTAATACATTTACTGTTTTGCAGGCAAGAGATGGTTCCATATGCCCTGCCATCAATCGATGACCTCAACAATCGCAAGGTTGGAAGTTTGTTTCAAGGGGATGTCATTGTTTCATACAAAATAATACTCAACAAAAAGTTGAACAAAGAGCTTCTACACATAGATTTAACCGACAAAGAAGGTGAAATGACTGT
Source organism: Taxus chinensis (assembly GCA_019776745.2). Taxonomy (NCBI): domain Eukaryota; kingdom Viridiplantae; phylum Streptophyta; class Pinopsida; order Cupressales; family Taxaceae; genus Taxus; species Taxus chinensis. The sequence goes on along the minus strand of CM034155.1, from coordinate 610,104,875 downwards.
GACACTAAATGTAACTGGACATCAAATTGAGGCATATCGACAAAAGCTTTTGCCATCCAAAGGAGTCATCATAAAACAATTTGACATAGCGCCAAAGACCAATTATGATCGTGGAGACTATGACTACATTCTTCTCTTGAATAACAACAACACCATAGAGAACATTCCTCCAATCTGCAATGAGTTCAAGTTCATACCAAATACTACAATAAAACAACTCCTTCATAGCATAGCTAGCTATATAATTGGAACACTTGCAGCTATTTTCACTCATGCACGCAAGTCTGGAACACAATTTGTCTTTGAAATTAAAGATGGGCTCTCTATAGAGGACAAAACACAGGTATCTGCACCTCTTTCTAATCTCTCCATCATTTTCTATCCCTTTGCTTATTCTTCCTTAATAAAAAAAATGTAAACATTCTAACATTTCATTGGATGCAAGATATACTTGTTCGAGACATTTGCAGCCTTGTTCGATACAATCGAGCAACAACTCTGCAAAAAACAAGTTCCAATTTATTTGTTCAAGAACATTGTCAAGCGAAACAACCCCAACAAGGCACTAAGAACCTGCCAATCAACATTTATCACCCTACTGAAGACTAAACAAAGCACTCCAAGATATGCAAACATTAGTGAATGCTACGATAGAGGTAAGAAAATGAAAATTGCAGCGAATTTTCATTCTATACAATATTGAATGTTATCTTTTTTTTCCTACTCGACATTGCTCGGGTGCAAGGTGAATTGACTTCCTCCAACGTGTACTCCAAGCCGTTTCAAATTGTATGCAGCAAATGCAACTTCGAAGTTGACAACCTTCTTTCATTGCAACAAACAATAGTAACATGTGCAAATTGCAACCAGGAAAACACATTTCACCATACCCACTGACTGATCTGCGATTTAACAACATCTACTTCAATTGTCAAATGCACTCTTGTTGGTCCTTTGTTGTCTAGATTGTTGCCTCTACTAACTAAAACAACTCATGAAAAATACGTGCAAAACAAAAGCTCCATCGTACATCTCCTTCGAAATTTTGCACTGCAAGGAACTTTCATGCTTAATCAAACTAACACCATTGTCAATGACAACACTAATATCTGCCCATAAGATTTGTGCCTATCCACATTTATACTATCACACTTTTTCATTTGCAAAATATTATATTTGTCACTAATGTCTCTATTTTTTTGGCCCATGCAAATACATTAACAGGCGCATTATACAAACTTTTATCATCTTTCTTTCAAGAAACAACCCAAGCCATATGAAGAATATAGTGTTAATCCTTGTATTTTGCTCGAGTTCAAGAACGTGTTTTGCATTTGGTTTTCATTGCACAATCATTTTTGAATATAGCGTTTTGGTGACCGACTTTTGTAATTTTTGAAAAATGCTACTCTTTATCGCATCCCACATATAAACAACAATGTCAATATTGTATATGGTTTGCACTTTTTTTTTACATTTGATCTTAGTTTTCTACACATCTTTCATATGTGCGTTGCATTCTCGGCTTGCATAATTTAAATTTCAATTTATGGAATGCACAATGTATATTGGGTGCATAGTTTTGTTTTAGAATAAGGGTAAAGTGAGGGTTTTAGAAGGTCCCACAACCTTGTACAAAAATCTCTAAATGGCTAGATCAAGCGATGAGGATTACATTTATAGAAACCCAAGATAAATTCCAAAAAAAAAATCAAATAACCAGAACATAACGAAAAGAGAAATTAAAAACAAACATCAAAGGAGCTTCCTCATCTCTTTAACGATATGTTTAGCATGGATGAAGCCTGACTCTTCGGCCAGCTGATAAACAAGAGTGGTTAGTTTAGAGAAATATTTGGTGATGGCAACCCTGGTGTTATCTATGTAAATTTGCCAAGATTTAAGGATAACGAAGGAATGTTACAACTTAGCTAGGATAGAAGCCACCAATTCAACATATCGGTCTTCAGGTTGGTTACTACTGTCATCAAGCAGTTCCATCAGTCATCCTTCGTGATGTCCCCAATCATGGTGTCTTCCACTTTTGAAGGAGCTTCCATCTTGATATCTTGGGGGATGATCCCTGCTATCAACCATGATAAAAATTTTTGGTACCACTATGTAGATTCAGCCCCTCCTCATTCGGATCCTCATCCATCTCAACCAGACCTGATTCAGGAGGAGTCAGGATACAACTTAGCTAAACCTAGTAAAGCGTCCGAAAGACGGAGCTCCAAGCTTGAGATTAGGGAAGAAGTAGTAACCACAACATCAGCATCAAGAAGGATCAAGGCAAGTCTGGCTAGGAGAATGAGGAGGACTAATGGGGGATACATGGGGGGCAAAACCCACGAGGGAGGAACCCACGATTGCCACCTTGAAATCGGAGTCAGAGGAGACTTGTAAGTAGGGTGGCACCTATGCTGGAAGTGGGATGGGAAGCAAGGGATGGAAGGGGAGACGAGGTGGGAGTATGACGGGACCGACCAGGCTTGGAAGGGAAACGAGAAATCTCAGTAAAGAGAAGTAACGCATTTGAAGAGGAGGTAAAGGAGGCCCTGATGAAGAAAGGGGCCTTCTCCCTCCCTAGTAAGATTTAAATAATTCTCGAGAGACTAGAACAAAAAAGGCAGCGCGATTGATTTTCTTCCCTCAATGTAGGTGAGAAAGAAAGAAGAAATGGGGCTCGAAGACCAACCTATATTTCGCCCATAGATGGTGAAATATATCATAATTAATTCAGTGACCCTATCCCAAGGGGGAAGCAGGGATTCCTAGAACATAACCAGAAAGATACTTGGTCGGCTTCTCACCTTTGTCAATGAAATCTTGGAGCTCTACTTGCAAAGAACTCTTGAAGTAAACTACCCCAAAGGTTGGAAGGCTAGTCACCGAGGCAATGGCATTGGTGGAGATAGTGAAAGAAGTATTTCCAATTTGGAGTCTACCACGTGACCAGGTAGCCAGGGCACCGTAAGAAACCAGTGGCCGAGAGTACCCAGTCATTTTTTCTAGGAAATTATTTACACCATTATCCTTGAGAATATTCCAAACTTCTCTAGTCCTCCATCAGTTCCGTGCAAGATGGTGGTTTGATCCTTTTGAGTTTCCCCCCCACGGTGATGGTCTCGTGGCAATGAATAGAGGTGAGGGGACGTGAGTTGGATTTAAAAATCCCATGTAAATTTTGGGATTCATTCATGGTCATTAACCCTCCTGAACCTATTATGATTGTGATGTGAAAATGCGTGCATCTCAAAACCAGATCCACCCAAGTGAAATAACTCTCATCCCACGTGCTCAGACTTTGTAGATTGTCGACATCATCATTATGAGATAATCATGACCATCATCCCTTATTAAGAGTGGGGTTCTTTTTGTTTAGCTTGCTGACATAAGGAACAGACAACCCACCACCATAGTAAGTTAGCTATAAAAGGAGCAGTCATTCTAAGCAATTTGAAGGATATCGATAGGAAAATTTCTTGACCAAATTTGTCGAGTGTCAAGGAGGACACCAATGTTGGACCATGCAATCAACTTCCTTATTCTCTTCATGAAAGATATGTTGGAATTTGATCTGCTGGAAGTTGCTTTGAAGAAGAAAAATATTAGCAATAATGTTTTTAATAGACCATTGTCTAGGGCCATCCAAATTAAGGATATTAATGATATTGAGAGAGTCAATTTCCATAATTAAAGGCTCATTGCCAATTTGGAGAGTCACCTCCAACCCCTTAAGGAATGCTAAGGCTTTAAAGCGATGGTTGGTCCCCATGCCAAATTTAGTTGTAATAGCCACAAGAGGGAAACTAGAAGAATTGTAGAGAATCGTACCCCCCCCCCCAGACTTCCCTGGGTTACCTTTAAAATAACCATCTATGTTAAGTTTCATCTAGCCAAGAGGGGGAGGGGAGACACTGAACAAGCAGAGCAATCCAAGGATCGAGGGTTTAGCTGTGGGAAGGATTGCAATCCGCTAACACCACTCCTATGCTATTACAAAACTGGATTTTTTGTCTGATATTTCTTCCATAAGCAAACTATTTAGGGTTATCTTGGAAGAGTATAGCAATATGGTTGGCCACCTTATCAGGTTCCAAACATTGGTCTTTAAAGATTCTCCTATTTCTTTCGTTCTAAATACCCTAGAGGCCATGAGGGAGGATAATTTTCCAAGAGAGGGAGAGGGATCAAGTGTGAGACGGGGGAACACCATTGATTGAGGGTATCATGAATTGATTTGGGGAAGTTCTAGACAACACCAAAATGTGACATAAGCCAAATCCAGATAACCTGATAAAAGGGATAATTAAGAAGGAGATGAGAGGAGAACTCCAAATCTTTACAAAAAATAACACATCAAGTGGGAAGGGAGAAGCCTCTCCTATTTAAGTTCTCTCCCGAGAGGAAATAATTCTTGAAGGAGAGCTACGAAAAGAAACCAATTTTGGGAATAGTCTCTTTGGGCCAAATTTTATAGAGAGGAGGTCTAGAGCTGGTCTAGGGCTTTGAATCATAGGAATTTTTAACGATAGAAGGATTTGGAAGGGGAGAGGGGCCAAAAACAATCATCAGCAAGCAAGGAGAAAGAAATATAGAGAGAGGATAGTGTAATTCTCAACTGCTTCAAACACTGACTTTGATGCTCGCTTATACCCAACCAATCCGGGATATCCCAAGAGGGAATTGAATTCGTCAATCTCCAGTAACCAAAAATTGTCTTGCCATGGTGATTGATGAGGGTTCTTTGGATAGAGTCCCAAACTGGGTTTAGGCACAAACGTTTTTCCCCAATCCACCAATCTGACTAGAAATCTATTAATCTACCATTCCCCAACCGCCACTTGGTGCCAGTACGCAAAAGAGGAAGCGAGCTAGTGATCGAATTCCAAATAGTCGAGCCACGGGGTGGGGAGGAGAGAAGGAAATCTTCCGCTTAAGACAAATATTTGGTTCTCAACAGCTGATCCAATTACCATGCGCCACTTCCTAGCCAATTTTAGCTAGCATGGCAATATTCATGTCAATAATCTGTCTAATCCCAAGACCTCCCAGACTGGTTAGCTTACAAACTTCATTCCAAGAGATAAGGTGTATCCACTTCTTGTCCTCAACACCTAACCATAGAAATTTCTTTTGGATTCTCTCAACAGCTGATATCACCGAGGAAGGCATTTTGAGTAAAGACATAAAATAGATAGGTAAAATTTGAAGAGTAGCTTTAACCAATTGAAGTTTGTCTGCCTGGCTTAGAAGGGAACCTTTCCAAGCTGCCAATTTTTTTGGCATCCCTCAATTACTGGATTCCATATATTTTTAGTTTGCTTTCCCTTGAAAAGGGGAATGTCAAGATAGGATGAGGGTAAATCCACAATTCTGCAACCAAAGATGTTAGTAATCCTCCTTTGAATTTGAGGAGGGGTGTTTAAGAAGGATATACTGCTTTTGGTGAAGTTAATCAGTTGCTGAGAGGTAATTTGGTAGTTTTTTAAAACTTCCTTGAGGGCACAAGCTTTTATCACCGAGGCGGCACTCAAGAGAAGGGTATCGTCCGCAAATTAGCTATGAGTGGCCGCAGGGGAGCTAGAGGTGATTTTTATACCAAAAATAGTAGACTGAGTCTTGGTAGCCTCTAAGGCTCTGCTGAGGGTGTCCGCCATAAACAAGAAGAGGAAAGGAGATAGAGGGTCCCCTTGCCTAATGCCTCTGCTATTTTTGAAGAAGTCGGCCAGGATGCCATTTATGAGGATCGAGAAACAAGGGGTAGCAATGCAAGAAAAAATCCAGCTACACCATCTGTTGTCAAAACCGTAGCTTTCCAGCACTCGGATCAGGAAAGTCCAACTGACTCTGTTGAATGTTTTTTGCATGTCTAATTTGAGGATCATTCCTGCAGACTTTGAATGTTGGGCAAAGTGAATGGCTTCATGAACTGTGATGATACCCCCTTGGATAAAGTGATCACTGATGAAACCATTCTGATGCGTTGTGATGAGGTCATTCATCAGGGGTTTAAGTCTAGTAGCCAACATCTTGGTGATGATTTTGTAGGAGGTGTAGCATAGGTTGATCAGTCTGAAATTGGCAATAGACTTAGAGTCAAGGGCTTTGGGGGAAAGAGCAATGAAAGTAGTATTCTATTCTTTCATAAGGGAGTTGCTTAATTGGAATTCATTCACCGCGTTAAAGATATCTTGCATGATGATCTCCCAGAAAATTTGGAATAAGGTAGTAGGGAAGTCGTTGGGGCCTGGAGTTTTTTCACCTTTCATGGTGAAGACCACTTTGTGAATTTCCTCCATAGAGAAGGGCTTCATTAAATTGTCATTCATATCATCAGAGACTAATTTAGAAATGTGTTGAAGCATCTTGGACATAGCTTGCTCATTGGGGGGATTCTCAGCCTGAAGGAGATTAGAATAAAAAGATACTAACTCATTAGAGATATCAATGTTAGAGGTTAATAAATTACCTATCGGGGTTAGTATTTCTTTTATTTTGTCTCTGCTTTTGTGTTTAGAAGTTGTAATGTGGAAGAATTTAGTGTTACGATATCCCTGATCTAGCCAAAGCACCTGTGATCTCTACTTCCAATAGGTTTCTTCTTCTTTCAAGATGTTATGGAATTCACTGAGAAGAGAGTTTTCTTGCTTATGGAGATGTTCCGATCTTCTTTTTGCCTCCACCAAGACTGAAATGTTAGCTATTTCCTGAGTCAGCTTTTGTTTACGTAGTTTGATGTTGTTGAACACCTTGCCCTCCTAGATCTTAAGTTGCTTTTTGATTTCCTTGAGCTTACTAGAGAACTTGAACATATCAGAGCCCTTAATTTTGATGTCCCGCCAGCTCTTAATAAGAGGGTCTAAATGATTGTTTTCAAGCTAGGCAAGATCAAATTTGAAGGGAGGATTCTTTATGTTCATCTTGTTGTTGGCACATAGAAGGAAGGGGCTATGGTCAAATGTCGCACGAGATAAGGAACTGAGGAAAAAATTGGGGTAAAGAGAGATCCAATCTAAATATCCCATATCCCTATCTAATCTATTTTGAATATGATTTCTATCCACTCTGCGGTTGGACCAGGTAAAGGAGGCACCATGTAGGTCCATATCTAAGAGTGTCTACTCACGTATGAAGTCAGCTAGAGCTTCCATGTTGAAGGGGTTAGCTAGGGCTCCTCCTTGTTTTTCATATGGGTGGAGAGTGTTTTTGAAGTTTCCCATAGCAAGAATAGGAAAATTGCCGCAATTTTTTTATGAAAATCATAATGTCCTACCAGAGTCTTTCACGTTGGGTTTCCAAATTAGGGGCATAAACATTGATTGCTATCCAAGTAGAATCAGAGCCTACCTCTTAGAAGAGCATGCACCAAAAATTAGGGTTTTGTAGAAGGCAATCACCTTTGAGAACTTGGGATCCCAGAGAGTGCATAAGCCTCTCGTATTTCTTGTAGAAAGCTATGATGCAAAGGAAGCTGCAGGCCAAATTTTTGAGAGACTGTCATCCTTTTCAAGTTTGGTTTCCTGAAGCATAATAATATCAGGAGAGTGATTAAATTTTATATCCTTGAGGACCCTCTATTTTTGCAGAGAGTTCAAACCTCTTATGTTCCATGAGATCACCTTCATTTCTTGGATTTGGGTTTACTCCCCACAAGCATGGGGATGGTGCTCTAGGTTCCTTTGGCCACATTCAGGGCTAATTCTTGCTAAAGCTTGACATTTCCAAGGGTATGCCCATGAACTTTCTCCATTCCAATATCAGGTTTCTGCAACTGCTTCGGGTCATGCAGAGGTTAAAGTTGTCTTCAGAGGTTTGACTGGAGGGGAGATCTAGGAGTCAGAGAGGGACAAGAAATGAGGATCAGGGGGTGGTGCCAGCAGGAGGAGGCTCCAAGGAAAGATTGGGGAGAGGAGGGAGGGATAGAAGAAAGCTGGAGGGGGGTAATGTGAAGGCGGAGAAGGGGGAGCGAAAGTAACCATTGAGGGGCGAAAATCCATCAAGGATGGGGGAGGGGAAGCAAGGGGAACCTCCATGGGAATAGAGATCAAATTGGAAAGAGGCTAGGGGGTGAGAGGGGTAACCATGTTAGAGTCGTTAGTGATCTCGCCTTTCTCAAGGATAGCAAAGGGGTTGGAAGTAGGGATGGTCGGAGCCTCTTCGGGAATTGTCTTCGGTATATTTCCCATTTTTCTTGGGAGAGGCTTCATGGGATTTGGGCTTAGGCTGAGGCTTAGTGGGGAATCTAGATGCTCTGTGGCCGATACTTTTGCATATAGAGCATGCTTGTGGAATATATTCGAATTCAATGGGTTGCGTCCATGTTCAAAAATCCGATAAGAGCTCAATCAATTTTGGGAGTGGGCAACTGACATCAGTGTTGACATAGAAACGAGCATGAATGAATCTAGTTTTAGCCTTGGTGGCCTTGTCTATTGCTATTAGAGAACCCATAGAAAGAGCAATACCTTTGATAGTCACATGATGCCAGAACTCCAGGGGAAGACCTGGTAGACAAACCCATCTTGGGGCCTGAGTCATGGTTTCAGTGAGCGGATTGAAGCCAGGTGACCATTTCCTGATGTAGAACCCTCTTCTACCAAAAAACCAAGGACCACCCAGAAGAGCTCGAGCGAAGTCTTCCTTCAAGCTAAATGAGAAAAGAATGAATCAATTTGGCATCACAGCTATTTCCAGAGTGCCATAAGGCTTCCATTTCATGCGGGCCCATTTTTTGATATCTTTGAGGGGGGTTCTGGGACCCATCAGCTTACCCACTAGGGACATATATCTAGAGGCAGCAGCCTCCTCTGTGATGTGAGAGGGGATATGAAGAGAGAAGGGCCCATTAGAGAGAATTGGAGACAGCTTGTCTGAATGGGCTATAGAAGTGGACCCTTCCACTACTTTTTTCATGCTTCGGGGGGAGGCTTAGGAGACAGGGCCCTAGAGTTAGTAGGGCACTACTCCTAATCTGGACCAGAAGGGTCTGGCATCAAAGCTAGCACTAGAGGATGCAAGGAATTCAAAATTCAACAGGCGGCAAAAATGTGGCAAAAAAGCGGGTCCGCTCCCGATAGGTTAATTAATGTTTTATTGGGTGCATAGTTTGAATTCCATAGATAATTGTAAATAGGAGAAGTTGTAAAATAGATTAAACTATATGCACCTGTGTATTACATCCTTACTGAATGGAAGATTGGAGCAGTCGTGAAACACAGAAAATATTCAGTAAGGCCAAAAAATCTAGAACATTTTTAGTAGACCCTTACTATCACTAGAATTTGTACTGGGTTCCATGCCAAATTTAGAATTTCACTATAGAAGCCTGAAGTATTTGAAAAATTTGTGGTTAGAATCTTTTTTGTGATTTCATATTCATCCAAAATTTCAGCTTACATGATTGGAGCTTGATATCTAATGAGGGGGGTGAAGGGCAAAGACACAAAGTACATCTTTTGGATTTCATGTGATTGCAATGGTCTTCACATTTTTAATATTTGATGGTCCTATTGCTCTTTCATTACCATGCCTTAGAAGTTTTGTCTTCCTATATTTTGAGGCCAAATTGAGATTTAAAAGGTTGATTCTCTTATCAATTACAATTTATATGTAGCCAAGCACCCAATCCCATTCTTCACTCATCAGTATAAAACAACTGATGCTAAAATTTCGTTGCCATTTTAGTTTCAGTTATTTTGGAATCTTTTTTTGTTTAGTAAGATGATACATGATTATGTTAAAAGCAATACAAATTCTAAATGAGCATGTGGCTTAAAATTTGACTTTGGTATTTACCGTCACTGTGAAAAGTTTTACCATACACCAAAAATTGCATGCCCAAAATGTTAGGGATCTCTTTCAACACCACTGTAAAGTTCTGGATTGATTTTACTCGGTAGGATTTTGCAGTTTCTAATAATAAAGCACATTTTTTTTTAATAGAATACAAATCTCAGTGGTTATGACAAAACTTTTCACTAATACCAGTAGACAAATGCATTACATGTTTTGATTTATGACAAAATAATGATCATAAATATCTATGCATCCTACTTCCATGTGAAAATCATGGCGCCTGGAAATGTTAAGATTGGCGTCCATAAGAATGTTGGTATAATTTCAACAGAACAGGGTTCTTTGTCATATCATGGACTGTTGATTATCACGATAGGAAATTCTTTGGCTGCACAATTATAAGCACTATTATAATTGTTGTATTTTTCTTGGCTTGTAATCAAATTTTCAATCGTAATAAATGATATGTAGTGATTGTCAAAACAGCCGATCTTTGATTAACTCAAATCAATCATTTCAGCCACAATTGGGGCATGGACATTGTTGAAATATTTAGTTAGCCAAAATACACTGAATTTGTTTGGAAAATTTAGGATGTTGGATATATCTCACCAAATCTCAGTTGTAGTTAAAGACCACTTTATTTTAGTTATGAAAATTTGAATCTATCTTACTCTTATGAGTGCTCCTATATACCATTATAATACATCCCCTTTGGAAAAAATAAAATATAATTTTGAAACTATGTCATGACATTTTTTTTCAAATGTGAGTAATTGTTAAAATGCTAGTTCTGAATTTTAAGATTCCATGTCCCTAACTATGATAGCAAATATCAATATAATTCTGACTAGGCTTGTCCAAGGTCAGGTTGACATAGCCTCTTAAGATTCCATGTACCCGACTATGATTGCAAATATCAATATAATTATGACAAGGCTTCCGGCTCATATGCTAATACATTCTTACCAACACACCCAAGTTTGAAGTCTGACATAAGAATTTCTCTAGCAAGGCAAATCAACCTTATGCCTGAGGATGGGTTAACATAGCCTCTTAATGATAATTGCTAGATTGTGGTAGGAAGTTTGATCGCTCTATTTGTGAATTTGTAAGTGTTGTATCTTCTAACCCAACTGCACTCTTTAAAGATATTAGCCAAAAAATCATAGCAATCTCAATCTCCATGGTAATCCATTCAACCAACAAAATTTAGTGCCTACACCAATCATTGCAACCCCAAATGGCAAGATATGCCATTCCATGGCCTTGTTTTATATTGTATGTTGTTTTCCATCTCTATGTTCATATTGGTTACGCATGTAAGCAATTGTTAAAATGAAAATAGTCCACAAATGTAATGAGACAATTCATTGTCAAAGAGGTCTTTGGTTCGTGTGTTTGACGCTTACAAACAATTAATTAATAGAATTAATCCCTTTCCTCTCAAACTCACCAGAGCAATTAGGGAGTGTTTTACACCCTTATTAAAAATAATTAGATAGCAAGTTAAGTACATTAAAGGATGTGAGGGGAGCTTTAGGGGGCTATTATGATTAATTAACGTCTAACATTAATTATATAATATTTGAACACCACATTAATTCTTGTAATTAGTGTCTACAATATGCTATGAGCTTAAAAACACAAGAGAATGAGTGCACTTAAATTATTATAGATGGATATAGGAAGTTTTGAGTGTGTAAAATGCTAGAACTGAGAGATATGAACATGTAAGTGCTTCGTCTCTAGAACTATAACAGGAAAATGGCCCGGTGTAGGACTATCTATATGGTTTTGTACCTATTGTGTGGTTTTGAACCTATTAGGAATCCTTCTCTTAACTTCTGAGATTGTCGACTGCCTAGAAATGTTTATCATTGTCAAACCCTAGTTGTCAATCATGTTGTGAATTCCTTTGAATATTTTAAGTAAGATCTCAAACCCTAACCCTGGGTAGGATACCTTTAAAAAACATTAGCGAGGTTGAAGTATAATCCTTGCACCACAGATGTCAACAGTACTCTGAAGAAGTCTCAAACCACATGTCATTCTCCACCTAGCATGTGATATTTGAATGAATACAACTATATTTGGAAATTGGAACCTCTTTGACAATGCTTGAAAAGGAGTTTGGCTCTCTTGAGACGAGGATGTTTGAATGCTTACAACTAGGGGAAGATGAGTCTTATTAGAATGCTTCAGGCATGTATTAGTTGTTGCCCTCATGGTTGTGCACAGTCTTTGGCAAAATTTAGGGAGCCTTAGGTTCCTTTAGTGTTGACTTTTGCAATAGGAGTTAATGAGAATGTAAGGTTAGCAAATGAGGTGAGTTTAACTTGCTTATATAGGGCTTCAAAGGTAAATTATCATGGAAAATTTGATCTAGAGGGATTAAATTACCTAATGAAGAATATAAAATTGAAAGATTAAATAGAGGATATGTCAATCCAAAACTATACAATTTGGTTAGGACCAAATTCCACAAGCTGACCAAAGTGGACGTTTTTGAACATGGATGGAAAACTTGAAAATTGAAGGTTGAATTCTATAAGGTGGAGTTTGTTTATCGATTTTATGAATTTAACTCGCAAAGTCTATTGACATATAGGCATGTATGAATAAATAAGTTAGAAAAGAGACCTCGAGATGTGTTGAGTGAGGATAGAAAGAGTGTTTGACCTAGTAAGAGTGCATTGTCAAAAATAGCAATGTCAAAGGGTGAATTGTCAAATTTTGGTGTCTATATTTTCCCCCCTTTAAGTATGAAATGAAAATTACAGCCCCCATTTAAGTATGAATTAAAAATTACATTCTTAAATGAAAATATACCTAAGTGTGTAAACACACTTTGTTTTCGCATGAAATTCATTTTGCAATGTCCCATTGTGTTTGTGTTAGCATGCTCCACATTGAAACCTGCAACATAAAGTGTAGTCAATGTCCATAATAGATAATTGAACTTCAGCTCAATTATAAGATGTAATGTGTATAATTTACATATGCATAAAGTAAAATAAAAAGATGCAAACTATGAAAGGAATACACATGTTTGTTTTGAGGAGGGAAAATTTCTCGTTCTTTTCTTACACTTGGAGATTTTGATTGTTGAGCTTTCTGGAGGATTGTGGGTGATCAATCTTGAATTATGCTGATGAGAAACTAGAGTATTGGATCCATGAAACCCAACACGAAATGGAGTAGTGAGAAATAAGGAGAGTGAGGTATCGAAGCACCCCATAAAGGAAGAAGACCATGTATCAAATTCATTCAACAACTATGATATCTTCCCTCTTGAAAGTAAGAGGAAAGGAAGGATGGTCTATGAAGAATTTAACCACTTCAATACATTTCGTAACCCATGGACCACATCATTACAAATAGATCGAGACCCAATTCTGTAAATAAGGAAACACAATATAAAAGAGAACAAGTACCCCCTTGCCCTTCCCATGTACCGCACAACCGAATAGAAACTAAATAATAATTGTAATGTACTAAAATTTAGATGGAGAAAGGAGACCCATGCCTCAAGATCCCTGAAACTATGACTAAAACAAAGTGTCATGGTGAAGGAGTGAAGTCCTTCATGCCCCCTATAGCTAATCTAAACTCAGTGAAGTGAATCTAAAACTTTGTCAAGAAACTATACCTGTGGGTGGAAATTGGAAACTACTGAGAAAGTTGGTGTAATTTCCCATGGGGAAAATTGTGTGAAGAGGTCAAAACCATCCATACGGTCCTAAGCAAACTATATGTTTTTGAACACGTGCATGATTTTTTGATTTTCTGAATTTGATGTTTTTGAGTACATGTACCTTGTGTATACCTATATCTCATCCCAAAATTCTATGTGTCTACTCTATGTGTAATATATATCAAAATGAATGCCCCTCTTTTGAGGTGCATTTTATAAATCATTTGAGTTCTGGATCAAAAGAATAGATCTATAACCATGTCTAATAAGTATGATAATCTATAGAGGGACACATGGAAGGTTGTAGTGGTGACCACCAATGATAAAATCCCAAACCTATAAAGAGGATACACACGGTATAAACCATGGTGTGCAACAATAAAAACAATAGAAATAGTAGCATTGGTAGTAATAACACATGTATAAAGAAAATAAGTGCAAGTATATAACAATGAAGTCAGAATTAATAATATGTAAATACTGTCATACAAAGGCATGGAGCTGAAAACATTGGACACCCACAGTTTCACAAGATAATCAAGGCCCTTAGGTCTGCAAATAATGTTAGACAAGATGGTCATAGAGCCACATACATGAGGCACCCATGGTGTCACATGAAAATTAAGGGACTCAAGCCAAATCAATGAAGCGAGAACGCAGTAACACGCACAACTAACAAACATGTATAGAAAACAAGAGTGTCATAAAATGAAATAATATAACAACTAATATAGATAGAAACATGTGAAACAAGAGGTGTTATTGCTACACAAGACGTATGTGTTAGTCTTGTTAACTCGAAAGATAACATGTGCATAATATATGTATTCAAGCATTTGAGGAAATAGAAAGGAACTATAATGAAATAATAACACTTGTGTATAGTGTATAATAGATGCCCCCAGATGGATAAGAGGTTTGGGTAAAGGGCGAGTCAATACTTGTCATCATGAAACACTATGTGTATGTCTTTCATTAAGCTCAATGTACCACATGAACACATCTATGTAAAGAGTAAAGAGATATGATATATATCAAACCAAAGTGATAAACATCATGTATAATGTAAATTTCTAACAATGCAAACCATGTGTATAGGACATGGTTTTATATTTTACAAATGTATAAATGTTTTTTTATTTTGTAGTTATGTCAACGTTTTGGTATTTTAGAATGTTTAGCTATGTACAAAGAAAGGGGTAACACAAAATCTAAGGCTGATTCAGAACATCATCATTATTGATTGGGGGAGAGAGGAACATAACATTCCCAATCAATTTTCATTTATGAGCTCTTTAACATCCATTGGTAGATCATGACATTCATTCATTCGTCACTAAGATGCTCCCACTATCATTAGGTAGGTACGTGGGGGCTCCCCATATATACTAGACCCTCGGAGGCGTGTTACAAAGATATTATTGGACTCCCCTCTATATTTATGTGTTGGTCATGCCTAACTAGATATTTATATAGGGACATATAATATATATAAAGAGCGGAGAGTGTCGAGTCATTTTTGTTGCTCCCCTCTCATGCCTATTTATATATATTATATATGCTCCCCCCACCACACACACACATATAGCTGGAGAAATTTCTCCCATATATATAATAGGGCCGGGGTGGGCCATATCTATAGTTCAGGTCCCAATATCATTCATCTACCCTTATATGTAGATATGGTTGAGTGTAAGAAGAAGGATGTAATTGGATGAGACCTATAAGCTAGGGTCATAACACCATATAACGAAAAATAGGGGTCATAGGTAAAACATGGAGCCATGAATAATTAGATTGCATAGTGATAGAGCATATGGTTGTAATGTGATAATAGGGGAAAGGGTCACACCCTTTATTGAGGGGAGATGAACCTATAAAATCAATATTATTATGAGTGATGTGGGGATATGCGTTGGGAGTATGATGTAACATGTTAGCTCCCTCGACGGTTGTAGATGTGTCATAAAGTAACTAAATAGGGATTTATGTATGAGAAAAATCAGTCATCTTATTATAATTGTAAGACATAGTCATGAAAATCCCTAACAAGGGTTTTGAATATTTGTAAATTAGCAGAGATAGGAGAACACATAGAAATAGTATGAAACAATGTATATAGTGTCATAATATTTACATAAGGAATCATAAGATGATGTGCGTCATTAGGAAACATAGGTGTGAAAGGGGAACATGGAGGCTGAGTATCAAGTGTAGTGTCAATGTTTTTATGAAACTCATGAGGTGTATTACCATTATATGTGTATCTAAATTGTTCCAAATAACCAAGTTCAAAGCCATAGTCATGGTGACATTTTGAAGTGGAATATGAGATGCCCCCAACACCATGGGTACAATAGATATAGCCACATTAGGAAGAGTATGAGAAAAAACTAGAGGGACACTATCTAATGACTGATCCACATTTTTTTAGTAACATAATCTGTGGTGAGAGTAGGTATCATAGTGGGCGCAAAAGAGATATCTCATTCAAAAGCATTTAGATAAAGAAGATTTTGTATAACATAACAAAATTTAACACATTGATCAATATGGCACCCAATGCATCTATGATAGTTACAGTAAACACGAGCATTAAATTTCTTTCTAGGAGAATCATTCATATCAACCTAAAATTGTGGAGGGAGAAATACAGGGTTGCACTTGAGTAAGTTTTTCAACACAATATATGGAGCACAAGGTAAACGTGTGAATTTTCATCTAGGTATAACAACTGGAAAAGATGGAGTTTGATTATTAATGGATGCCTATTGTTGTAGAGCATAATACTTAAAAGGGGAAGGGTCCCATTTCTAAAGACGAGTAGAGCCTTAATGAGAAAATTGTATACCAAGAGGTGTTAAGGTGATATAACTAGCATGAAACCAAGGATGCTCGAAGAGGATGTTGTAATTAAGATCATTAGGGATAACATAATAGATAGTGTCAAAGGTATTAGGACCAATAGTGATAAAACCAAATAATTTGAGTTGTTTGTGCGTAGTTGTTGCCTTCTTTCTCGCTAGATGTCATATGTTCTTTAGTGCTACATGATTTCATGC
Organism: Taxus chinensis; assembly: GCA_019776745.2. NCBI lineage: Eukaryota > Viridiplantae > Streptophyta > Pinopsida > Cupressales > Taxaceae > Taxus > Taxus chinensis. Next base: position 610,088,315 of record CM034155.1, on the reverse strand, counting down.
ATATTCTCTAAATTTATGATACTATTTTCTCTCAATTTGTGAGGTTTATTCTTCCTTTGTTCTCTTTATCATCACTAACACTTTTACTACATGCCCTATTCAAATGATCATCTTACAATACATGTCTATTATCATCCTACTATCTATTTTACTATCATCATGATATTATATACATTATCCACACATATATTCTATTATTTAACATCAATATCCATAGTTACATCATCACCATTGCAACAACATATCTTATCAAATCAAATAATCATGTAGCAATACAAGTACACATCATCATATCAAAAAATGCTCTCATCATATATATACATCTCTTGAATGTTTCATAATATAAGATCAAGGGGAAATGCCCATGACAACATAAATCATACATCCTTCTCACTACTACTGGAGGCTACTATCAGAGCTCTCAAACTAAAAGCCTCACCACTTGATCTCCACCTTTGTGCTCGGGACAACTTCTCCTCTAACAGAGTTCATAATGACACTAACTCAACCACGACATTTACATATCATCCTTGGAGATCCATGTCTCTCTCAAACACACTCTGTGCTAGGCCATCTCCTTTAACTACCTCTCTAGCATGTGCTAGCATCATCTCACTCTAACTGTAAAACTATACACATGGTTGTCGTCACCGCCTGCAGGATCAAATAGGCGAGCATTCTCTTCGAAAATGTGATTCATTCTCTCAAAGATTCGTCCTCCTAAGAATACATCTGGGGGAATGTTGCATGTCAACGTACATACCCCGTATCTATAATCACACTTTAATACTCGTCACTTTTAAGATCTAAACCATATTACTATCTCATCTCCAAATTACATAACCAATATGAATCACTACAAATACAAATCACAATGTTTCATACTTACATCATGCAACTACTGCCACCACTGCATTACCCTTAGAAGCAGGTGCCTAACCTCGTACTCACCCTCCCTTACCTGCACACCATGGTGGTTCTCCCACAGTATACACCACTATAAGAAATAATAACACCCATCGGTGCTCTGCCCACCACTGTGTATAAGTCGGTGTCCATCCTGTGTCATCTACTCGAAGTACTACTATATCCATGTCTACCTCATATGCACCTAACGATTGCAACTGGGCTGCTGTGGGATCTGGCCTTGCCCCTGCTCTCCTCGTAGGATGAATCAATATATGTCGTACATATGGCTCTAGATGCACATATTGGGCTATCCCAAGTTATTGTGACACAAATGCAACATAACTCAACATGGTCCTCGACCCAACCACTATAGTCTCCATAGTGTCTCCAAATCATGGCACCAGACCCCATCTTGTCCAAATTATATTTATATGTCATAATATCAAACCCATGACCCCTCGTTCCAACACACCTCGCTACAAAAATCTCCAGTCATGCCTAATCCACTCATGGACCATTTAATGGCCTAACTATTGTTATGTGATCATAAACACATACGTGCAACAATGTAATAGCATCAATCCCTCCACCATGATCCTCCTATGTGAACCTGTACAAATCTCTATACAAGTGAGCCAACACATAATGACTAGAAGCATATTGTGCCACATGCTACTCTATACTCATGTAAATCTCATGCATCCTATATGATATGGATACACCTCCTTCATCCATAGTGACATAAGAAGCCAATACAACTCCAATAAAATTCCACAACCGAAGAACACCTGATCTTGTTATGTCATCTAGGGAAATTGATGATTATGCTTATGTCTGCGACCTTGTTAAATATTGCCTTGCAGATCTTTGTTGCCATTGTGTATCACCTGAGGGCATAACCTAAACCCAATCCCACAGCTAGTAACCATAGTATCCTATACACATCCTTCAATGTCATCATCATCTCTCCAATAGGAAACCAAAAAGTACTTGTATCTGCACACCATCTCTCACATAATGTAGTCATCACGTACATATTATGGGGCACCACCCCCAATATAGTGATGTGTCATAGCACGGCACAATTTAATATATCCCATTCATCCTCCTCTATTCCCAAGGCCAACAAGGTAGACAAATTCTTGCCTGCACGGAACTCCCGCGGATGTATATCTGTCTGCACAACACATACAAACACCAAAACACTCCACGTTAGTGATTTAGTCATGTAAACACACGATACAAACCTCACATAGAATCCTGGATGGAAATGCCGATTAACCCAAACACTATTTCCCAGTACCTGGATGGTAATGCCCAAAATTGGATGGTACCTACTAAAGGACAAAGCCGGCCCACTGGCTTCGTCTTGGACAAAAATGTCCAAATTCTCAAAAAATTGAAAATCATCAAAATGGCTAAAAACTACTACAATAATTCCTAACCTACTTCAAAAACACAATACTTAGTAGTTGATCTTTCATCTAGGTGGATATCGCCCCCTACGACCCTCTCAAACCTATACGGAATTGCCTCTCATACACATGACATTGTCATAGTCCAAAGATCAAAATCACACTAAGTCAAGTCACAAAAGAAATTACTATTGACTTTTCAAACCTTACTATTTATAATAAAATTTTCTTTCTACTACAATTTCTATAGTTAATATAATTCTTCTCATGACTGATTTAATATAATTTGAATTAAATCTTATATTTTAGAGTAACTACTGTAACTAATGATATACAAGTGATATATATATACACAGTGAATGTACAAGCAAGTAACATGTATTTAATTATGTGAAACCCTGAGCAAGATGAGAGAGGAAGATGACTTAGTTGATTTCATGTGCAATCTGGAGGATGAAGTGGGTAGGTGAGTAACTACTGGAATGGGACTGCAAAGCAATGTTGTAAAGGCTCAATAGAAGATTCATGAGTACCCAGAAATATGAAGGGACAGAAACAGGCCCATAAGAGGCTAGTAGCGCCCCAAGTGCTAATGTCCAATCTGGGCGCTAGTGTCCACTTAGATGCTCAAGTTCTGAATTTTTCTTGGTCGGAAGGTGTTCGCTCCAATATTCATTTTTTCACTTCAAATTTTTTTGTTAGGGTTTTAATCGCACCTGTAACCTGTAAAATAAATGTCTACGTACACATACCCACAAACCACATCAATTCTTAAAAAATAAAGATGGAGTATGTGGATTTGGACTGACCCTGACAGTCACCTGAAGAGTGGACTTAGTACTGAGCACTGCACTACATTTTATAATCCAAGTAGTTATATATGAAAGGGTGTGTAATGATGTCTTAAGATGCCCTTGTGCAAGTTGCACAATGATAGCGGGCTAGATCTAAATATAGCATCAAATGTATAGACTGTGTGAGATGGAATATACTAAACTTCCCCTCCTATGTTTTGTATGTTGAAAAATGCAAACTTTGTCCCCTTGAGTGGATGTGCTATATGGATGTTTTCTAATGCTCTTATGCCTTTGGATGCAATCTTAGGTGATAGTAGATAATGCTCTAGTGTTTACCCCCTTATTTGATAGCTATAACTATGTATATATATGATTCCCTTGTTTGAATTTTGTAATTGACAATTGGAAAGCCAACCTAAACGTATAAATATTCCAAAGAATTAAAAGATACCCAAAAGTGTAAGAAGAAGGGAAAACAGGTCAAGAGCGCCCAGGAGGGATAAGAGCATCTGTGCGCTAGTGTCTGAACTTGACATTGGTGTCCAAGGCCATAAAAGATAAATCAGTTCAAATACCGACAAGGTTATATAGTGTGTAAGGTCAATAAAATTGTAACAAACAAATCAAAAGGCCTAAAATACATTGTCATTTACTATTTTCTTACTTTAGGAATCATGTATATACTAGTATGCTATAGGACCTGAGAAATGTACCCAAGTGTATAGATTATGTGTCTACATTCTCCCCCCACTTTATGTTGTTGAAGTGAATACTCAATATCATAAATTAGATAGAAGATTTGTACCTTTGATCATGTAGAGAAGAGTGTATTTGATAGCTGTGCCAAGTGGACAAGTGAAGCGTGAAGTGATCTCAATGTGAAGCGTAGAGACTAGGAGAGGGAAGTAGAACCTATGGGTGAATTGTATGAGTATTAGCATGTGTTGTGTTTGCTGATTTGTGATGTGAGATGATTCTTGTTGCGTATTAAGGACATACCTAAAAAATAAGAGTGAGAAATTAGTCAAAGTTCCATATATGAAAAATCAGAGTAACATGTGTATAAGTAAGTAAAGAGTGTAAAAGTGTGTAAAAGGAAAGTGTTGCACACTGATATGTAAGAGAGTATGAGATAGAAAATTGTCATGATTTTCTTGGAGTTGTCTAGATTTTTCATGCCGATGGTGAGTTTTTTGGGTGGTCTCACGCCAAGAGCTGAGTTTTTTGGGTGATCTCATGCCAAGAGAGAGAAAATTCTACCTTTGGGTCTCTCGCGCCATAGATGAGTCTCTTCCTGATCTTAGCACCACTAGAGAATGGTACGTCCCTGATCTTGCTTTGATTGTTCTATATTTTATTCCTTCCATGACACTTCCTGATAAGTACCACTGATAGATGGTATGTCCTTGAATTTGTTCTGATTTGAAGGAAAGTGCCTCCTACTAGACTAATTCCATAACCGGAGTCTAGTTGTTACTGGAGAATTATGAAAATTGTTGTAACTATTTTGAAGTGAGTAAAATTATTTTTTTCCCCTCACAAACTAGCGGCCTATGGGGGGGGGGGGGGGGGGGCGGGGGGCCAAGGGGGGGCACAAGTGCCCACCGCTATTTTCTAGGTCTGAGTTAGTGTCTGCTATGTGTTTTAGGCCCAAGTTTAATTTTGATCCAATTTGTAACTATGTTCCTGTGTTGATTTTGTACTTGTGTTGTGTTGTATTAAAGCTCTGAGCTATTATAGGGGTGATTTGTTCACCCAATAGATGTCCCCCTCATTTCGGGTGCATGCGATGACTGTAGGAGAATGTGGTCCAAAGGAGAGGACTGAAGCTGATATGCATATCTAAAGTGGATACTATAAGGGGTAGGGGATGTGTATGGTAGAAACCAAGGCACATGTAAAAAAAAATATAGGATAGTAGCAAGTGTTAGTAGTAAAAATAGCTAGCATGCAAGAGAAGACAATGTAACAAGCTTCTGTGAAGACAAGATGGAACTCAAAAAGTGGGTTTCATACATGGGACATCGCTCACAATGTCATAAGACAATAAGATCCAAAGTGGCCAAAAGTATAATAATGATCAAGCAAGACATAGGGCATAGCCCGTAAACAATAAAAAACAATAGGGAATAAGAAATGATAGATAGTCCATGGTTGTATTGATCCTACAAGGTAAATGCTACACATAAAACACCTATTAGTATGTTAGAAAGATAAGTAGTATGTCAAAGTGTGTATATATCAGTGAAAATTAAAGTGACAATAATGAGAAGTTAATAAATAATGTAATAATAGAACCTATGATATGTGGAATGTGAGAGTAGTAAAGGTAGATTCCCCCAGGAGCCTCGATGGGACTGGTAATAGAGATTCAGTGTCTAAGCATCATGCATCGTGTGAATCTATGTAATAGGTCTTCATTCACCTCAAGATACCAAGTGAATGCGCATGTGTATATAGAAAAAGATAATGACATACTAAGAATCCGTCTAGCATAGTAAGTAAAGTGCAACATGTAAGTAGTATAAGCTAACAAGAGTGAATGCAACCAAGATATGCAAATGTTGTATGAGTGTGATAGTGTGATGTATGCAAGGTGTGAAGATGGTAGGAGTAACATTTCCCTTGGTAGTGGATGTGTATGAGATGAGGTTCATTTATAAATTTCCCCTCAACAATCAAGAATGAACCATAGAACAAGAGTGTGTCATCGGGAAATGAGTGTATTGTACGTGAGAGTAGATGTATAAAATTAGAAAGATATATCATGAAGCATTTAGCGTGAAGTGTGGATAAGGATGTGAGGTTCATTTATGAAGTATGCCCTCAATAGTCAAGTGTGAACTGTAGAACTAGATTGTGTCATCGGGAAATGAGTGTGTTGACAATGTGATGTGAGTAGATGCTAGAAAATATATTGCGAAGCACAAAGTGAAGTGTAGTATGATGTGAGGTTTGATGGGAAGAATTGAGACCCTGTAATGCCCCCCAAGTATGAAAGGGATACAATAGTGTGTAACATTAGTAATGAGGATAAAGGGCACCCAACTTGATGTGGTGAGCTCACAAGATCTATTCATGAAGCATAATCTAAGGAGTAGTAGATGTTAGGAGACTATGTATGTGTGCATGAGCCAAGTGGTAACAAGAGTGAGTGTGCTAGAGGAAGTGGTTCCCTCAAAGTAGGGGACTTGAAATGGATGAGTGTGGACATTAGACTGATGGGATAACATGGTACTAGATGTAGGTCATGTGCAAAAGGCATGTAGCTATGAAGTGGAAGCGTAACTTTAGACTAAGAGTTGTGATAGTGATGGAAGGTGGGGAATAAATTGTGATGCCCCCCAAGTTTGTGATGTGGATAGGAGACTATCTAACAATAGTGAAGGGTGAGGTCCCCCTCACTCTGATATCCGAGGAGACAAAGGTCATATGAACATGATCTAAGATAAGTGGTGTAGGAGAGTAACTATGTGCACGTGAATGAGACCAATGTGGAAAAGAAGGTGGAGAACAACTAGAGAAGGGGCTTCCCTGAGTAGGGGACTTAGGCTGGATGAGGTGGACTAATGGACTGATGAGGATAATAAGGTCATGATGTAGGTCATGTGCAATAAGAGAGCTAGGTGCATAAGTAGCTTTAGACTTGAGAGGCGTAGAGGTCTAGATGCCATGACTGGTGCATAATATCAGTCAAGAGTGGGTTGAGGAAATGGTGTGTGTGGTGGAATACCTTTGATGGTGAAAACTTTTTTTTTTATGGATGAACTTGAGACACAAGTGATGCATGGAAGGGATAGCTTATGTAGCGCAGAGCCAAGGAAGACCTAAGAGCATGTCACAGCCTGATGATTTCAGAGGTAACCAAGAATGGTGTAAATACAATAAGAGACCCAACTGTGATGGGAAGAATGACACAACCATAAGAATTAGGAACTGGAAATGTGATTAGAGAGGTTCAACATTTGATAGCTAAAAGAAGTGCCACAGAGCATACATTGGTAAGTGTCGATGGATAGACCATAAGTATTGTTGACAATATAAGTACCAATAGAAGCATTGATATGTAATGAATCAGAAGAAAATGTAGCATGATAATCATGATCCAAGAATGTGATGAATGGTAGTGGTACATCAGCAGTATCAACAAGAAATTCAAGAGGCCCCGATGAAGGAGGAGGCACAACACGATATGTATGGTTTGCAGAAGAATCAATAGCTTGTTTTGTCATGCTTTGTAAATGGTCATTGAAGTTTTTTAGCTTTTGATTATCATTGACTGGTTTGGAGTAGATGGATTCAGGGAGCTTGATTGCATTGTTATCAATAAGATCTTGAATTAGATGTTTAAGCTTAAAGTAAGTGTAATCAATAGAATGCCCAATGCATTGGTGGTAGTCACAGTGTGCATTTTCATCATAGTTATGGCCACGAGGGGTGAGAAGGATCAAGATTGAGTGGTGGAGGAAGAGTAATAAGATTACTTTCGATAAGTTGTGGTAATAGAAGCCGAGGTGCATAAGGTAGTTTAATAAAAGTACACCTTGTGGGTTGTAATTGAAGCTTGTCAGGTGTAGAAACAAAGTTAACAGTGGCTTTAGCTTCAGTGGGCTTAGGAGATAGTTTGAAAGTAGATTTAGCTTGAAACCTATTAGAGGATGAGGATGAAGAAGCATCATAAGTATTTTAATTTTCCCATCGATAAAATTTTCTTTCACGTAATTTGAGTGTATGGTATAATTGATCAAAGGAAGGAGAGGTCTCAAATATAACACTCTCTTAAAGTGGAGGTAATAGACTTTGAATAAAGAGATCTTACAATTCAGAATTAGCTAGTACATTGGTCATCTTAGCAAGATTGTTCTTATAGCGTAAAACATAGTCAGCTAGACACTCGTTTGATCCTTGTTTAAGTTGAGCTAAGTTGTGCATAAGATATCTTGGTGCCGATATTGATAGAAAAATGTGAGCAAGGAAAACATCGGCTAAGTGATGTAAAAGGAGGTTACCAAATGAATAGGTAGATCATAGAATCATCACATAGCGTAATCTTGTAAACTTCTAGGAAACAATTTAGCCAATAATGTAAGATCATCCATAGTCAAGACATGCGACATGAAAAGATCAAAGATGCTCCTTGAGGGTCACCATGGCCATTGAAGGTAGGAAGCTTGGGTGAAATGAAGTTAGGAGGGAAGTGGATAAGAGGATATGGTGGGTGCAAAAGGGATATGAAGGAGTAGTGAGGAATCTCGAGATGGAGAAGAATGTGAAGTAGCTTACTGTAGTTGACAGATTTGGATTGTAAATCATGGTATAAAGAAGCTAGGTCATGAGTGCCTGAAGAGGAATCAGGTTGTGTGTGGGAAGTATTGGGAGGAGGTAGGGGAGTGGTAGTTATAGCTATCGAAATATGAATAGTGGAGGGTGGTGTGGAGGCCATGGCAGATGAGGAGGAACCCACAAGAGGGTGAGAGGCTACATGTTGAGCATGTTTTGCAACAAGTAATCATTTAGGACATGTGGAATATGCATAGGGTTGTCATGTAAAGCTAGACATGAAAATTAGTGAGCTTGTCTAACTTGTTCTTGATCAACATTAGTGTCCTCATCATATGATTGTTCACTGTCAAAAGTTTTAATGTTTTCAAGAGGAACACTGTTTGAGTTAAGAAAAGGATTAGAAGATTCATTCATTGATGTAGAGAACTGGACAGATAGCATGGAGGAAGCTCAATATGCTCAAAGGGACCAAAACAACCACTACAGGTGATGGGCATAAAAAGAAGACCTTGAAGGAAGGTAGGGTTTGAGCAGTGGGTTCACCAAATGATTTAATATAAATTGAATTAAATATTAATTTCGGAGTAACTACTGTAACTGAATGATATACAAGTGATAAAATACATTAAATGGATAAGTAAAAAAGCATGCAATAAGATGAAACCCTAAGTATAAGAGAGAGAGAGAGAGAGAGATAAGGTGACTTAGCTGATTTTACACAATCTGGAGATGATCTGGGCAGGTGAATAGCTGGAGAAGAATGGAAGTAGTGTCGTCAAGGTTCACTAGAGGTTCTCATACTTGAAAATGCGTAGGACAAAATTTCCCATAGGAGGACAGGATTTCCCAGACACTAGCAACTAGATCTGGGCACTAGTGTCCATCCAGATGCTCGGGTTCTATACTTTTCTGTGTAGGAGGAGCTTAGTTGTTAGTTTCCTTTTGTCACTCTGGATCTTACTTCAATGTCACCGATTGTACCTATAACATGTTAAGAGAGATACCTAGTTGCACATGCCCATAAACCACATTAAACCTAATAAAGAAGACGTAGAATGGGGAGTCAGACTGACCTTAGCTGTCACCTGAAGAGTGAACTTAGTACCGAGTGTTGCACTACATCTCAGACTACATGTAGTTTTGTGTGTAAGTGTGTGTAATGATGCCCTTATGCAAGTTGGACAGTGATAGCGGGCTAGATCTAGAATGTAGAAAATTTATAGAATGTGTGAGATGGAATAGCATAGATATTAACCTCCTATGTTATGTATATAGAAGTTATGTAACCCATGTCCCTTGAATGAGTGTGCTAGATGGTGTTAGACACAAAATCATGTACTTAGGGTTTTAATTTCCAATTGCTTATTATTTAGGTCTAATAATGTACTTTATTGCTTATCATTTCATTGTGACTCTAGAAATATGCTAAACCCTAACTTCAAAGTCACAATAAAATGATAAGAAATAAAGTACAAATCTGACCTAAGAAATAAGCAATTGAAAATCAAAACCATAAGTACAAGAGAGGGAATAAGAGACTTAGCTAATTTCACAATAATCTCGAAGATGTGGAGCTGGAAAACTGATGGAACAAGAAGACATATTGTTGCAACTGAGCCCCAAAAAATGTAGAACTATCAGAAATGTGGGTACTAGGGTGTCTAGATCAAGTCAGGGGTGCCTGAGTGCTATAGACTACTTCTGGGCGCACATGATTGTGAAAATGGCCAGAAAGTGATTTCTCCTATGTCGCTTCTATGTCGTTGCCCTTCACTGTTGATCACCTTTGTGTCACACTATGACCACAAAATTCACCTGTAACCTACATTAGAGAAAGAGCACCTATAAAACCCTAGAACACTTATCAAATCCTAAAAAGAAAAAAATGCAAATGGGGAGTCGTATTAACCCCAATAGTCACCTGACTGAGTGAACTTACAATATAGGCTTTGCACTACATTTTAGACTCCTTGTAGTTCTACGTGTGTGTGTAGAATCATGCCCTAGGTGTCTCTTGTATAAGACGCACTGACCCACTAATGAGCAATACCTAGATGTGAGGGGATTATTGTAAATAGGCCTGTGTCGATGTCAAAATGAACTTCCCCTCCTATGAAGTGTATGCAGAAGAATGTAACCTTAGGTGCATAGTAATAGATGCTTAGAAGGTTTGTTCCTTTAATTTGATCACATTAGCATTGTGGGTTTGGGTATATGATTCCCTTGTTTAAAGGGTTTGTAATTAACCCCTAAAAGGTCGACCCATAAGAAATCAAGATGCCCAATGGCCAGTTTGAGTTTGACCAAAAAGAGGCGAGTAAGGAGACAAAGATGTGGCAGGGTGCCTAGAGGGGCCACGAGGGCGCTCTGGGTGATGGTGTCCATTTATTTAGAATTTGTGTAAAGATATGGGGGTTTATTGAATTGGGAAATAGTCATGTGAAAGCTTTTGAAGGAAACCAGAATTTTGCAAAGAGTGCTTGTATACAGTGGAGATCAATTAGTGGACTTTTCTCACTTAGGAATCATATGAACATCCAAGTATGTGGATTAGGAATTCTAGAAATGTACCCCAAGTGCATGATTTTGTGTCTACATTTTCCCCCACTTTTACTATTTTGATTATCGAATGCTTGATAACATAAATGTATATGAGAGATGTGTACCTAATAACCATGTAGATCGATGGTGAAAGTGTGTCGAGGAGAGAAGAAAAAACATGAAGTGAATAATATGAAGTTGTGGAAGCATAGGGAAGATGAAGTGGAAGTACTCTAGGAGGTGAAGTGTATGTGTTGTGTGCACCATTATCATTATCATTTGATGTGTTCTTCATTGATGTGACTACTACTGAGGGAGGCATAAGAGATGGACCTGTAAAAGAGAAGAGAAAAAGAATAGTCAAAGTCATTCATATGAAAAAATTCTATCAAAATATGTTAAAAGTGTGTACCCAAACATAAAAAAGTAAAAAAAGGAAATTCATGTGCACATGATCCATTGATTGAGTAAAAAGGATAGAAATGATCCTAAACTTATGTGTGTAGAAGAATGATTTGTTTTGGGTGATCTCACGCTTATTGTGAGAATGATTTTATTAAATGTGGATCTCACGCCAAGTGTGGGTTTTTAATGGTTGTCGATACTCCACATTGTTTCATTGTAGAAGAAGCTCGTAGGGAGAATGAGGTCTAGAAAGTTCACTTCTCCATTAGATTATTGGTCTGACTTCCCAAAATTTGCCTACACCACTGTAGATGGTGTGATCCTGATCTTGGGATCAAGTTTGATCTCATTTCGATCCAGTTCGATTCAATGCAGAATTTGGAGAAAAGGATCAAGAACCCTCTTGAAATATTTTACCATGTTGTCTCCATTGTGTATGAGGTAAACTGTGCCTATTTTGAGAGTAAATCTATTACTTAGTTTGTTTATCAACTACTAAAAACTAGTGTTCATCTGTAAATGAAAGTAGAAAGATTGTAAATTATTTTCCTGGTCATAGGCAAGGAAAGGTCAGGAGCACTGTAAAAGCGAACCAAGTTCTATGTATCTAGATGTGCTATTGTATTGTGTTGAACTAAAGAAATCCGGACTGATCACACAATAACATTTTTGGGTTTGTTTGTTTCAATTTTCTCCAAAATCTGTATATCATTTCTCTAAGCCTATTGGCACAACTCATGATTAATTACAACACTATTGCTAAGCATTCTTTCCCTTGTTTCTTGTAAGACTAAGGGTTTTATATTTTTCTTAGCTTATTGAAAAGAAGGTCAATATTTTAGTACTTTATTTCTTATCAGTTTCATTGTGACTCTGCATGTTAGGGTTTATCATAGTTGCTTCAATATTTGTTAAATCATTATGGTTCAACTCCTTCCTAGGTACCTTATGACCAGGGGGTAGCTACAGATTTTTTCTCAGATCAACACAGTTTACACAATGATTTTCTCAGAACAAGCACAGTCCTCTAGCAATCAACATGCATGTTATCTCATTTTTCTATAAATTATTGGATTGCTTTTAGAATCAAAATGGATTAATGCTAATATTAATGAATCAATAATGGATTAAATTGAAAATATCAAGATCACACCATCTACGGTGGTGTATAAATTTTTATAGGGAAGTATCAAAGGATGGAGAATAACACTAGACCTTTCTCCCTACACTCTATCAGTATGTGGCGTAAGATCATCCAAAAAACTCGCATTTGGCGTGAGATTGCCCAAAAAACTTGTTATTCTACATATACATCTTCAGGATCTTTTCTATCCTTTTTACTCATCACAGATCAACGTCCACATGTTTCTTTTTCTACTTTTTCACATTTTTACACACTTTTTACATATTTGGATCAAATTTTTCATATACACAATGCTTTGTACTACTCTTTTTCTAACTTCTCTTTTGCAGGTATGTAAAACTTATAGGTTGAAGCAACAATCACAAGCAAAAAACATTGAACATGTCAAGCGACATTGACAATAGGTACAACATGACAATCATGTATGTGCTTCATCCCTAGGGTCACTTCCACACTTCCATGCTTCTATTATTCCTTTCAGATTTTTCTATTTCGCATGCTACATATTATACCATCTCAGATTTTTCTTGTCTCCTCGGTACGCTTTCGCCATATACATATTATCAGATACACATATCTTATACTTGTGTATCATTTAGCATTCTCATTAACAACATAAAGTGGGACTAAATGGGGGTAAACACAAAATCATGCACTTAGGGTACATTTCTAAAACTTGTCCTAGTCAACATATTTGTAAACAGGCATATGATTCCTAAGCTTAGAAAATTGTTAATTGGCAACTTTCTGTATGGCCTTCCCATGCTTTCTTTTTAGTTTCCTTCTTTGTCTTACACACCTTACTACCCAGTCTGACTATCGATACTTCAACTTTTCTGAGTCTGGACACTAGCACCCAGCTAGGATGCCAGCACCCAGCTAGGACGTCAAAGCGCCTAGGTGCCTTCAATCCCCTCTGGATTCCTATAACCTCTTTATATCTTGCTAAGTGATGCCTCTTTTGGGCCTCTTTTGTATAAAAGCCATATTATTTTCTTAATGGGTTGGCATTTTAGTGGTTAATTACGAAATTTAAATAAGGGAATCTTATAGAAATATAATGTTATGTGATAAAATTAAAGGACCAAGCTCTAAGCATCTAATTATTAGTCACCTAAGGTTACATCTAATTAGGCATTTCAAGAGAATCTATCTAGCTTCATTCAAGGACCATTTACAGGATTGTTGTTTCTGCATACACGCATAAGAGGGGAAGTTCATTTTTCCATCCACACATTCACATAAATCAATACATCTAGGACATTTATTGCTATCAAGTTCATCTTGCATTAAGAGCCATCTAGGGCATGATTCTTTACACAATTACATGTAGAACTACATGGAGTCTAAAATGTAGTGCAGTGCCCGAATCGTAAGTTCACTCTGTCGAGTGACCATTGGGGTTAGTCTAACTCCCCATTTAACATCTTAAAAAATAATAAATTCTTTTGTATAATTTTTCTAATGTGTAACTTTGGGGTTTTACATGCACTCTTTCTCTTTGCAAGTTACATGAGAATTCTGCAGGCATAGTACGACACATAGGTGATCAACAACGAAGGGAAGTGACATAGAAGCAACACAAAATAAATCACTTCTCAGATATTTTCACATTTCCGGACACCCAGATGCATTCTACAGCACCCAGGAGCCACTGACCTGATCCAGGTGCCCTAGTCTAAGCAGATCTGGCTATCGCACAATTTTCTGGGTTCTTTTGCGAGAATTTTCTCCTTATATTTATTAGTTCTCCAGCCCGGCACATCTCAAGATAAATTACAAAATCAGCTAAGCATTCTTTCCTTTCCCTTACGCTTAGGTTTTATATTTTTCTAGCTTATTACTTAGGTCATATATGTACTTTATTGCTTATCATTTCATTGTGACTCTGCAATTAGGGTTTAACATATTTTCAATATTTGTTAAATCAAATGGATACCTTTGATACTCTTTTTTCCTTTGGATGCAAGCTTAGGTGATAGTAGATAATGCCAATGTTTGGACCCTTATTTGAGAGTTATAGTTATATACATATATATATGATTCCCTTATTTAAATTTCATAATTGACATCCGGAAGGCCGACCCAAAAGTATAAAAGATTCCCAAGAAGTAAAAGAGATAAAAAAGAGTGAGAAAAGGGGAGAAATGATCAGGAGTGCACCTATGAGGGCAAGGAGTACCTGGGTGCTTCAGTGTCCTAAAACGAGTGCTAGTGTCCGAGGTCATAAGAGATAAATTAGTCAAATATCAATAAGGTTGTATGGTATGTAAGGGTCAATACAAGTATAAGAGACAATGCAAAAGGCCCAAAAGACATTATCAAGTTACTAGTTTTCTTACTTAGGAATAATGTATATATTAGTATACTCTAGGACCTAGAAATGTACCCAAGTGCATAGATTTTATGTCTACAACGACAACTAATTGACCGACACTTTTTTTGTTATATCTTGAGCTTTGTTTGACCCTTTTTAGTGTCACCAACAACCTTAGAATTGTATTTTCGATGTCCACCACATCTACAATTGAATACTACACTTTCTATAATTTATGACATGTTGTGCTTCTATTTTCACTTGACACTACCGGTTTTATTCTCTATGACTCTTAATCCTCTACAAACACTCTCTCTTCTTTTCTTCCAGCTCATGGTTTGTGGTCTCACTTCTCACCCTTCATTGCAAGGGGGAAAATATTTGGGGTTATCTTATTACCCATCTTACAACAATTTAAGAAAAAATCCCACATGGAACATATGACCACATTGTGCATTGCCATGTTATTTTTAATTGATGACAAATTAATATTCAAATTCTACAAAAACCTCTCACTCGAAATCACAAAGTTCAATCTATTTCAAGCACAAAATATCTAAGATTCTCACAATATCTCGAATTCTCTCAATTTCTTGGATCCTCGTATTTTCATCCCCAAATGACCTAAGTTGGGGGAAAGTCAGATGTCAAGAGTTGATTTAGATCAATCATGTTCAAATACTACATTCCAATTGAATCACAATCGCAATGATTAATCTATTTCAAGTACAAAATTATCTCGGATTCTTGTAATTTCTTAGTTTCTCATAAATTTCCCCTCAAATGACCTAATACGGGGGTGATTTAACTCTTTAAATTAGTTCTGAATCCTAATTCCACTAATATCATATCCCTCTTAAATGACCTAACTTGGGAGCCAATCAAGTTCAAGCACCTTTCCATTTAGCTTGGTTTACACCCTTACATTGTAAAGTGGGGGCGATGAGATGTCTTTGCATTTCCTTGACCACTTTACAAGGTTTTCCTATGACTGGTAGAAAAGTAAAAATTGGTTCATTTTCATATGTAGCGATGGAACCTATTTTGAGGATGTGTCATGGCAAAGAGCAAAGCTAATTGCTCTCCCAACACTGTGTCTCTAGTGATAGGACACTCAAACTTTTAGAGTTTTCACACCGGTTTGGGAATTGTTCACTCCCGAACCCTTCTTCAATCTCCAAGTTTCAAAGTCTCTTATATCTCCATGGTATGTTTTTATCCAATATTTCCTTCTGTGATAACAAACTCACCCTACATAGATCAAAACGATGATCCATGGTTCGCCACACTAAGATGCTTACTATCGACACACCTTGGTTATAACTCCTTCGATCCTTTGCAAGTATGTTCTTCTTATAGCCTTTATACTATTGAATTTCATCCAAATAACATAAAGGGGGCAAATTCAGACACAAAATTATCACTTATTACTATTACATCATGCTCTAGTATGTTCTTATACACATGATTTCCAAGTACGAAGATTTGATACTAGTGACACCTTTTTCTAGTCTTCTATTGCCTTTGATTGATTTTGATTATGACAGTGTCTTATACTTATTTGATCTATATCTTTTTGGTCGAGTCACATGGATTGTTGTCCTCATTCTTGGTCTTGTTTCTATTTCTTTGCTTTGGGACACTACCACCCATTAAGGACACTACCGCCCATGTGCTAGTGTCCCCTTTGGGTGCTTTTGTCCATTCTCTTTGGTTTTCTACAATACCGCTCGACACTTAACTTTGGGTCTTTTCTATTTCATTGGGTTTGGCTTTTGATGTCACTAAGTGTAAAGATTCAAACAAAGAAGTCATATATATACACAACTTACTCACCATTGTTAGGAGCTGGACAAATTTGGCCTAATACTTACTATCTACTACTTTGGCAAAGAGTAACGCTCAAGGACTACATTTGGGCTGCATTATTCACTACATAGGAGGGGTTATTTCTGAATTCCATCTCACACATTCATCTTGGGGGAAAATTAGTTGTAGCCCACTATCTTGGTGTGACTGAGATAAGGGCAACCTAGCTTTAAGGGACACAATTCAATCACATAAACACTAGAACTGCATAGAGTCTAAAATGTGGTGCAATGCTTGGTGACAATCACATTGGGGTGATCACCAAGATTAGCCCCAAATCAAGCATATGCATTATTTATTCCATCTATTATTTTCTTAAGCTTTGTGCATGTAATTAAGGTTTATTTTGCAGGTTCAGATTCGACACAAGAACCCCTACAATGAAGTGGATGTGAGAAAAAGCGAAAGGAAGAAGATACAGTTCAAACCTTGAAAAGGTAAGAAACACAGTTGCTATCATGACAATAGAGCCTAGTTTAAACACCAATGCATAGGCAGGTCCCTATCCTCATTTGGGAATTCCTGTCCAAAGAGATTCTAGATCCTAGTTTCTCAGACAGAGCATACATAGTTCATATTCATCCTTCTCAGCCTATTTCCTAGCCCAAAATCAGTCGAGATCTCTCGATACAAGCTAAATCACTCTTATTTCCATATTGTACACACTTGCTTGTTTCTTACAAGATAGCTCTTGGCTTGTTACTATTATATTCATTTGATCCTAGTCCTTCAATAAAGATTTAACTTTCTTTAAATCAAAAGGGTAGTCCAACTCAACCACACACCACTTTATTATGTAATGTCTATTTGAGTTATTGTAAAGGAAATCAAAGGTTTAATTATTATAAGAGCATTTTGTGAGCATAAGCGAAAGTGCCAAGAAGCCATCAAAGTCAAAGGCAACATAGCCCAAATTGACACAGAAGTGAAAACAAAACCAAATAGTAACGTGAAATTAGACATTAACATTTTACTCTAGTGTGTGAATGCAATGCAAGTGTCCAAGAGGGTTTCAACACTCGTTTCAGAGACAAAATATCTTCAACCTTGTCATACCTTGTTTAGCCTAGTTTTCATATCCAAATCAACATGCAAAGC
This sequence comes from Taxus chinensis, assembly GCA_019776745.2. NCBI lineage: Eukaryota > Viridiplantae > Streptophyta > Pinopsida > Cupressales > Taxaceae > Taxus > Taxus chinensis. The sequence continues at coordinate 610,070,537 of CM034155.1, read as the reverse complement.
AATAAAAAAGATAAGTGCATCCATCTTGTTATGTTTTACTATATTTAGCATGTTCCCTATTGAATGCAACTTCTTAATATCATTTCACATTTATTGCCAAACTTGAAATAGTTAGAGTACTTATTTGATTGCACATTAATTTGTAAGATTTCAATCCTAATTAAAGTAAAAGAAAATTAAAACACTTTAATTGGGGTGTAATCACCTCTATTATCATAAGGATCATGATTTATTGAAGTTTGTATGTTACCGCCTATCAAGTCAAGTGACTAATATGAGATTAAATTTTTTGAGTGAGGATTTTTAGTGCACTTTCTAAGATGTGTCCCCTATAAAGGGTATAATTGAGACAAGTACTCAAATCCACCCTCATGTTTGGATATTTTTGTAAGGCACACATGTTAATTAGGGTTCTAAGGAAGGAGAGATTTCTTTTTGCGACCCATAACTGATTTTGGAAAAATGAGCATGGTGTTCAAAATCTATGAGCATAATATCATGGTCATCAAATGAAATTTGTTGTAGCTATTAGAATTGTACTGTTATGGTTTTGGTTGTGCCACTTAAGGAGTGTTATTGACTTTGGGCAAGGTGTTCATTTCTTTTTTAAAGGTTTACTTAGCACCATTCTTTGGGCTTACTTTCCACTACTTATTGTTGACACATCTTCAAATTTGCAACAAATTATGCATCATTATAAAACCCTAACTATTTCTAGCATTTTTATTGTTTCAATTTTCATATGTTGCTAAGATAATTAATTTCTATAATTAAATATACATTTCATTTATATTCATTTAGACATAATTGCAATGTCTTATGATTCATTTTGTGCAAATTTATTTCTTTATTTTCTCCCACAAATAACACTTTTCAAATATGCAAAAAACGAGTTAAATCAATCTTCAATTTTGTTTTTATTTTTATTGAAGAAAAATAACAAAATTAAATTTAATTAATTGAAAAGAAAAAGATAAAAACACAAGTAGATTATTTAGATAGATCTACCCAAGGGTATGGTCCTATGGAGGGGCTACAACTCCTATCAGCCTGTTGCAGAGAAGGCCGTGATTATTTTTGCAACCAACTACATTAAAAAACCGAATCTAAGCTTGAAAAATAAGAGCCTCCATATTTTTTGCCCCTTACTCCTATTAATCTGTTGCAGGAAGTCCGTGATTATTTTTGCAACCAACTACAATTAAAAACTGAATCTAAGCTTGGAAAATAAGAGTCTCCATATTTTTTGCCCCTTAAACTGAAGGGGTGGTTGGAGAGAGGGGGGGGTGATGACAATTTCCCCTATAGTTTATGTTGGTATGTTTCCATTTGGCAACAAACATGCATTCCCGCCATTATTCATAAGGTCAATTTGGGGGGGGAAAATAATCATTATATAATTGGAAATTGTCATTATTTCTCAGCCGGAATTGTTGAAAAAAATAATCAAATTTATGGAACCCTAAAATAGCTAAAATACTCCTCAATTCTCTTAAAAACATGTGCTGAGATATTTATGGAGCCCCCACTCCACTAGACCATGCCCTCAATATGTAGGAAGAAGTTAGTAGGTTAGATTGGTGGTGGGAAAGGAAAGGCATGAAGAGCGGAGTAAGGAACGAGCAAGGTCGCGTTGAAGTTAATCCAAGACGAAAATGTTCTCGAAGAATTCGACCACAGCAGTCTTCATTCAAAGTTGAAAGTTAATAATAGTATGATTGAAAGCAAGATGCTCACACGACTTCTCGAACCTCCACCAGCGTGTTGAGGTTTAAGGAACGCCTTCCACAAGAAAACCAAACTGCAACAACCATGCCAATTCCAAGAATCAATTTTAACACGGGCGCTGCCATTTCTTCTGCTTCTGCAACAAATGCAAATGCGATGACTTCTTCCTCCGATGCCTACCACTCCAGTACATACGATAATAATTTTTTCCTCCCCTCCTCCTCTTCCTCTTCCTCTTCCTCCTCCTCCTTCACAGGTAAGTATGGGCTTTCGCGAAAGGGCATTTTCTGCTGCGGGCGCTGCTTTTCTATCCGCGATAATCGTTAATCCGCTCGATGTCGTTAAGGTTTGAACATTGCCTGTTCAACAGTTGTTCATTTTAAATTTTATTTTTTTCACTGGGAATCCGATTTTATTAACGTGCGCGGCAATGCAAATACGCAGACGAGGATGCAAGCCCAGGCGGCTGGTGCGTCGTCTTTCTCACAATCAGAATCACAGTCTTATCATTATCGTTATCACCAGGCGCGTATGGCAACTCTCGGCGGGGACACGGTAATGCTTCCCGCTTTCATCTTTTTTACTACGTGTATTAAATTTGGACTTGAATAAGAATTTACCCTGCCGAAATGTTTAAATATATTAACTTTCGCCCTAAAATACGATTACTCAAATCAGTCTTGAGGCTCTGTGAAGGAGAAACTGTGAATCGATATACGACCCGGATTTCCCCTTGAAGCTATATATTTTCCAGGACTCAAATGGCGCGGGCAGGGTGTTGTAAGTAAGATTATTAGACAGTAGGTCATATCAGGTTAATCCCTGACATTTCAAAAATACCTGTAGGCGGCTTACTCTTGCTTATCACCCACAGCAGCATGATTTGAATCTACGAGTACGGTTTTTCTCCCTTGTACTACGGTCCTCTTCCAACCACTCCCCTCCTGGGGTAAAACTTTAGGAACATACTATCGTTTAAGCAGTTTGGAAGTGATTCCCTGATTAAGGGGGTTTCTTTCAGTTTCAGCGGGGGCAAATGTGAGCAGGAATGGTTTTCCTGCAATGTAGACGACAAAGAACCAGTTAGAAGTCTCCTAGCTTCATAACTACATAGTACGGCGTGGTAGAAGCTAGCTGCTAGAGAAATGATGCAGGAGCATCCTTAGGACATTCTACAGTAAAAAGGACTCAAGCACTCAATCATCTAAAGGACTAGGGAGTTGGGAAAATTTAAATGAAATTCAGGTTGTTATGATTAATGTTCCAAAAATCTGACTCGTGTAAGGAAAAATACTGTTGAAATTTAATGTGTATGTTTGTAAGAAAAAAGGCAGAATGAGAGACTTAGGAGATGGATCACAAGAAGAGGTTGAAAAATAGAGAGAAAAAAAGGAGAACAAAACAGTCTGAATATGTAGCAGGGTTTGAAGCTGCTAGTAAGATTGTAGCTAAATGTATTAGTCTATGTTTAATGATAAGAATAAGTTTTTGGAGTGAAATATTTATTTATCTGCTGTTCCAAATTGCATGATAGTGCTTAATTGTAGGTTTTAAGGTGTGAATGGCTCAGCTGCTCCATCATTTTAGTATCAGAGCAAGTTTAAAATCATGTATAAAATTTGTGTTGTAATAGAGAAAGTGACAACATGCCTCCAAGAAGGGGAGCCATAGCAAATCCTGTGAGAGAGATGCAAGCCTTAAGACAAAGGTTGAAGGAAGTTGCAGCAGAGAGGCCTGGCAGAAGGCTTGAGTCCGATGAAGAGCCTGAAGAAGAAAAGGAAGAGGAGGGGGATAAAAGAGAAGATCCTCCGTTGGCATTAATAAATTGTTTGAAATCTTTTAAAGAAGCAGATAGTTTAGTAAAAATGGAGGTTTCTTACTACAGCGGTACTTTGAAGGTTGAAGAGCTGATCGATTGGATCTACGAAGTGGAGAGATACTTTGAATGGAAGCAAATGGTTGACCCAATAAAGAATAAAATTGCAGCCACCAAGTTGAAGGGGCATGCTGCTATTTGGTGGGATCACTTGCAAAAGGATATATGGTTAGGAAAGAGAAGGAAACCATAAGAACTTGGAATAAATTGGTATCCAAGCCAAGAGGAAAGTTTCTACCTATAGATTACAAAAAAAGGTCTTTTAAGCAATTTTCATGGATTTAAACAAAGCCAAAAATCAGTCCAAGTGTATTTAGAAGATTTTTTAAGCTTTATATTAGAGCTGGGATTGATGAAGATGAAGAGCAACAAGTTGCTAGGAACGTTGGAGGTTTGAGGATCTCCATTCAAGATGAAATCAGTATACATAAATTAGGTTTCATGTAGAAGAAGTTTTTCAATTAGCACTTAAGGGTGAAGAGAAATTAGCTAGAAATCAGACCAAAAGACCCTTTGAAAGATGAGGAACACACACACCCAAATAGGGTTAGAGAAGCGTTCCACTTTTCCAAGTGGTGAAGCTCAAAGAGGAGAGGGATTTAGCCACTCTAGAACCAATAAATCCCTGGGAGGAAGAGGTAGGGGAAACTATCATCAGGCAAAACCATATTTCCAACAGGGAAACTACCAACAAGCAAGGCCAAATTTTCAGAAGCCAAGAGGTGGATATCATGAACAAAGAGGAAGGAATTTTGGCAAAGGACGGGCTTATGATATCCCAAGGAAGGCAATTATTTGTTTCAGATGTGGAGAAGAGGGGCATAGGACAATTGAATGTCATCATTGAGACCGAAGACGGAAGGGAGTTGAGCCATAACATAGGCTATATAGCTGGAAATGTTTTATATGCCATAACATAGGCTATGTTATGCTTTAGAATAACATGTTTCCTAATGCTCCATGTCTTGTACCTATTGGATCCTACAATTGTAGTTGAAAAATCAAAGCATAAGATTTGAACCAAGTTAGTGTTGGAATAATTCTAGGAATAAGGAAGAGCATATTTTGAAAGGAACATTGTGGGCAAGATACTCTAGTGTCATTTCTATTTTGTACTTCTTAGTCATTGAAGTCCCTTACTTGGCTTAACCTTAGTTATACTCACCAAGGCTATAGTCACTATATCGACGCACTTCTCCATTGAATGTAGAGTGAGGTGGAAAAATTTCTTAATGTTGAACTCTAGTTTGATTGTGTTTAAAGTTGAACTCTACTTCGATTCTAACATAAAAATTATTTGCAAATCTTTCTGTTGTCTAGATCAGGAAATTCAACTTTGGCTACACCCACTCTATTTCAGAGCCACCTTGCCCTTACTCACCTCTTAGTACAATAGAATAAAAACATTGTTTGGTATGTAGGTGGTTGATTGTTGGATTCAAATTGCAATTATAAATGCCCAATCACCTAGCTCATTAGAATCACTGTCTTGGCTTCTATTAACTTGTCTTGTCTTAGGATTTTTATGATAAACTGCACAACATTTAGCGAGTGGGTGCTAGAACACCTCTAAAAATCATGGCCATGGACTATCTTGAGACCATCATTAGGGAAAACTAGCAAGGTTCTTCGTCCTCTCTTTCGATCACTATGTTGGTTGAACCTCTCTCTATAAGAACCTTGCCCATTGCCTCTACCATGATGACCTTCACCACTTTTACACCTAGCCGTTGGTAGGCTAAAAACAAAGAGATTTTTCTAAGTACTAAATTCAAAGAGTTGTAGAATCGAAGACAAAAAAAAGCAGGCAAATTGTATTGGAAATGATGGGGCGGGAATTTTTTAAAAGGTTGGATTCTGGTGGCATGTTAGCTTTGCCCACAAGCTCTTCACCACTCTCATTAGTGCTCTTGAAGAAATTCATATTTCACATTCCCTCTTTTTGGGAGTTCCCAAATTCCTGTAATGATTTATTGACATAGTGGGATCAAAGCTCAACAGATTTGATTTTACTGCCAAAGCTCATTGCTTCTAGGCATTCTCTCACCAATCTTAGACTCTACCATTATATTAGACTCCTCATCCTAATTGGCATGCCCTCACTAATTATTGGATAAATTTCTTTGATGGGATCCATACCTCAATGTTTGTTGGTCGGTGTGTTGGCTAATTAGCTGAAAGCCTCATTGTAGGTTGATAGAATATTTTTGAATTGTTTGGATTTTTTTGGGAGGCCTGTCTTAAGAGGAAGGTTGCATCCACACTTTGTGAGTTCCGACATGGGTGAGATCAAAGGTTAATTTTAAGCCTTGGTTATTTGTTGAGAAATTGGTAGCATTGAAGTATATTTCAAGAGCTTTAGCCAAGAGAATAAACATCTAGGGGGAATGAGGTTCCCTTGTCGAAGGACTTTTTATGCTTTGAAGAAACTTGTGTGTGACATTGATGATGAATTTTTTTTTTGGTGTGAATCTATTCAACTCTTAATCCATTTGTACCAATTAAAGGCGCACCCAAATCTCTTTAGGACATAAAGCAAGAAGTCCAAGTGTTCTCTTGTCTCGGTTTGGATGAAATGAATAAACTCATGGATGGTTATCCCTGATAGATAATTTGCTTCCCATAGATAAAACCTCTGGGAAATTAAAGTCTATGGTAGTACTTTGAGCCTATTGAAAATGGATTTTGTGATTATTTTGTAGATCCTAATGTAGAGGGCAATGGAGAAAAATGCATCAAAGGAGCTACTATTGATCTTTTGGGAGAGGAGTGAAGAAAGTGCAGTTGAGATATTTTAGAGTCCTGGATCTTGTGGATTCATTAAATACAACAATGACATCCTTTTTCACAATGCCCTAAAAGGCGCGAGAGAATCCCAAAAGCAAGTTGTTAGGGGTAATCGGCCTTTACTTCATAGCAAAAACTACAATTATGATTTCATCTCTGGAGAAGTGTTTCATGTGAGACTGAATTTGGGCTCAAATAATCAAACATGGAATGTTCTCCAAGTTTGGCTTGTCCTTCATAGCAACATGTCAAGTTTTGATTTCTTTTTCAATGAAGGTTTCATGGGAGACTAATCTTGGGCTTAAATGATCAGACACAAAATGTTTCCCTAGATTGATTGTTGGGTTGTTGATTTGTCAAAAGGTGGGGTGCAATTCCTACTATTTGACGTTACAATTAGAGAGATGCAATCCACTTGTTAGCTATCTCCTATGAATGGATGAAAGAATTTATAGTTGAATTTTTTTATACATTGCTCTATATACGTTTGTTGCCAACAGATATCCTCCCAAAGATAGATCTTTGGGAGCTTGGCTAGAGTGTCATTTTCAGCCACGAGGGAGAAGCCATCAAGGCCTATGGATTGGATAGAATCATGGATAGCTATAATTTGTCTTCAAACTTGAGTTTCCTAGACAATATATTTTGGGAGCTTGGCTAGAGTGTCATTTTCAGCCATGAGGGAGGAGTCATCAAGGCCTATGGATTGGATAGAATCATGAATAACTATAATTTGGTCTTCAAACTTAAGTTTCTTGGACAAGATATTTACGAAAGTAGGTTCAATATTTGTAGCAATAATTTTATGTGTTTTAGTATTCTTGCAAGCTTGAACATATTTAATGTGATGCACACAAACGACATCTCTCCATTTTATGTTTTCAAACACTAATTTGAATGTTTTGGCTTGAGGGGTCCCATATTTTGCAAATGGATATGAGGTAATGGGTACAATCCTACCTAGAGACTTTGAGGGAACATGATTTCTTGGAACAATTTTTGTTTGAGCCAAGAAGAAGATGTTATTATGAAAATGCAACACTCCTATTATTCCAAGAGAATTTACCAAATTTTGGTTACAAATTGCAAAGCATTGCGTTGTCCAATTTTAACAAATATTTTTAAGTTCTAGTATTTAAATTATGTGTTAGTCTCCCCACGGTTTTTGAAAGTCAAATGGGATGCATTTAAAGTTACCTTGAAGCACAATCCTTTAGTTGCCACACTAACAATTGTTTTGAGACATTTTGTAATTTTTCCTAATATTACTTCTCGGAAGCTAAGGTGGTTGGACTATAGACATTGAAGACTGCAATGTGTTTTCTTGATAGGATTTGATCCTATAACAAATCTAGTATCATCCCTTTTTAATAAGAGAACACTAGAGGTGATGGGGACAAAATTTAACTAAACCAACTGAGAATCCTTCCACACTAACAATCACACAGAACACCTTTTTTTATTTAAGTGGATGATAATATATTGATTTCTCTCCCCTAAATCATTGTTACCTTCATTAAGACAAGGTCATGTTACCTTTATTTAATCTTATTTTTATCAATTTTCTCAGGACCCCTCACTGCTTATGGTCAACACCTTCCGCAACTTGTTGAATCATATGAGTTATTGATCCTCAATGGGATTGCCTACTTTCCCAACTCTCATTTCTTCACTTTCCGATTTCATGGTGGGGGTACGAGTGTGGCGGATTACGTCTTCTCTAGCCAAAACTCCTTGTCACTCATCAACGATTTCTCTAATTTTCCCCCATTCCTCTTGTCGATCATGCTCATCTCTCTTTGTCCCTCTGTGTTGACATACTCTCCCTGTCACCACTCCCCTTCATGGCTTCCCTCGCACAAATTTTTCAGTTTGACAAAGGGGATCCAGACACCTTTTCCTCCCACATTTGACAACTTCTTCCATCTGAGTCCCAAATCGTTTCTCTGGATAATGTCGCTGCAAAGTATGCTTGCATGTCTTCCATCATTTGTAAGCTGCCCTCGTGTCCTTCCCCAGCCTATCTTCCTCCGCTCCCCACCAACAATTTTTTTTCCCTATGAGCGATTGGTATGATGATGAGTGCAAATCCCTACACCACCCATTATGGCATGCTTTTACCCAGGTCCATCCCTCATACCCCACCTTGAAAACCTCCTACCATTGTCTCGTTTTTCATAAAAAACACCTCTATATCTCCCAACGTATATGGTATTTATGTGAGTATCTCTGAAGCTCTCCTAAGAATTTTGACGTACCATTTTACCTCGCCATTCTCCTCTTCCCTCGGAGTTTAGCCCTAGATCCATGTTCTCCCACACTTCTAATATTTATGATAAACCTAGCTAGCCGCATATCATGGTTGATAATCCACCATCTTCTTGCCACTTATTCACAGATAGAAATATCAGAGAGGTAGTTAGAATGATGAATAGTAACATGGTTGCGTATGATGAAGGGTTTCAAGTAGAATTCTTTAAGTATAGTATTGGGGTGCTCAGTAGATTTTTGACTGACCTCTTCAACCATGTTGGCTTGGTTTCATCAAACCATCCATCTAATCCACAATTTGGGCCCCAACTCAGATCTTAACAACTATAGGACAATTATGGTGGGTCATACTTTCTCCAAAATTTATGCTACAGTCCTCCAGATGCAGCTTTCTGAGGAGCTAGAGCATAGGCACCTTAGAGCCAAGGGGCAAGTAGGGTTTTGTCATGCTCACTAGGCTATTGATCATATCTTTAGTCTCTGGGATATCATTTTGAAGGCATGTCATCACTCGTTGAAAGTGTAATGTTGCTTTGTAGACTTTCAAGAAGCTTTTGAATCGGTTTTGTGTGTGGCACTTTTTCAGAGACTCATAAATATTGGCATTTTTGAGATCCTTTTCAATGCCATCATGCATCTGTATGAGACAATTTTGGGTCACCTATGCACAATTCATGGGGAGTCAGATTTCATTAGGAGTACCATTGGGGTCAAACAAGGGTGTCCCCTGTCCCCAACTCTTTTTGGGATAGCATAGATGAGCTTGAATCGTTTATCCATGAGCATATTGATGACAATGATGGATGCTTACTTCACCAGGTTCTGATATCCATCCTTTTGTTTACTGATGATGTGGTCTTCCTGGTTTCCTCTAGAGGGTCTGTAAAGACAGTTGGATGCCTTGGCCTTGTTCTGTGATCTTTGGCAGTTGACGGTTAACCTGGGTAAAACCAAGGAAATTGTCTTCAATGGTTTGAAGACCTCACACCTCCACTTCTATTTTAGGGGTGAGGATATCGAGATCACCAACACATATACCTATTTGGGTGATCATTTCTCTAGTTCGTGTTTCATTTTGAGACATTCCCTCCAACCTCGAGTCAATAAGGGTTATGGAACCTTAGCCCTCCTCGAGCAACAATACTTTCGCCACAACTTCCAGGACATCTCCTCCAAAATGTCCCTCACAAACTTCCTCATCAAACCCATTGTCCTTTGCGGCTCTGTTGTTTGGGGGCCCTCCTTACTGGAGACTGACTGGGCTTTTGCCGAAAGAGTCCAAACACTCCTCCTATGCCAATTTATCAGGTAAAAGCAAATTGTCCCCCAACACATTATTTTGGCTGAGTTTGGAGCCCACCCTTTTAGATTGGAGACCTTGTTTGACCTGATCTCTTTCATACATCGTATCTGGGGCTTTGCTGATTCCATTGAGGGGTGGGATAGGTACCGTACTTGGCGTATTGCTCATAAGAGACTATTACTCTATCCGATTCCCCTCGTTGTGGTTGCGGTTGGTATGCTGAGGTTTCCAATCTCTTAGGGGCAGTGGGTATTCAGATAGATCATCTTCCTCTTTAGTATTCCTTGGATGCACTGGGTCACCTTCTACCTACTAGACAGGTGATGAACATGATCCTCAGAGAGGATATTTACAAGCAACTCGTCCACACTACTTGGGTGAACCCTCATGGGGGGTTACGCCCTAAAATGGCCTTTTATGCTGAGCACTTCTTGGAGTTGTGTGACGGTCTCATTATCCGTCCTCAATATACTTTGCGTCCACTGGATGCATGCCCTTTGCATCCCACTTGGTCAGCTCAGAGTTGGTTCTCATAGACTCTTGTGTGAGACAAATCACCACCTTGATCGTTTGGATATGATTTGCCAGCTGTGTAGTCTAGACTGAGATGAAGACACACTTCATCTTCCGTTGCCTCATTTACTATGAGATCAGAGGGAGGTTCTATTGCCTTTTTAGGAGGGCACATGCTCCTTCTAAGTTCTTCAGGTATGAGGATCAAAAGTGTTTGGCTTTATACTTACAAGAGGCTTTGAGACTTTGTGAGCACACTCTTCAGCCACATTCCAGATCAGATTCTTCTCAGCAGATCACTTCCTTCTTCAGAGTGCTACCTTCAATGAGAGGCACTAAGCGCCAATGTGAGGCCAACTCCGCTTCTTACTCCAAACGTGTTCGGCCCTGGGAAACCATCCATAGTTCCCCGAGCCATTTTAGACATGCCTATACCAGGTTCTGCACCAGGAGACAAACTCGATCTACCAGGCCTTTGAGATATAGTACGCTGTCCAGACAACAACATAGTAGGCAGCCTCTACACTCTACTGCCTCTTCGTTTGGTCGTCATTCCATCGTGAGTTTCCAATTGGCCTCGAATGTTAGGAGAGTTGGATCTACCATTCCACGATAGACTTTCGACATTGCCTCTCCTTGGCCGTTTCCCCTTCGTTCTTCTCGTTTGCATTTCTTCGCCTGGCTTTGGGTTCAGGGGATTGTTCTTTCCGGTTCTGCCAACTTCTCTAGGTTTGTACTTTTTTCTTTTTGTTTGTCGGGAACCTTTTGGCACCCCGCTTTGTATCTGCTCATGGTGTTTTCTGCAGTCCCTTTGACCTACTTTTGTGGTCATTCATTGGACATCGATATATTTATTTTATTTTGTTAGGTGCATTGAAGCCCTTAACATTTCAAAAAGAGTACCTGTTTTCCTTTTTGGAGGGACTGTCAACCTCTTATTTTTTTGATTAAGTTAATTAAAGTTGATCCCCACAATTAAGTGCCTCCTAGGCTTCCTCTTGGAAGTTCTCAGCCTCCGTTTTTCTTTCTCTGTGGTGGATCTACTTTGTATTCTTTGTATAATTTGTTGACTCTGGCATAAGCTTTTGCACTACTTACAAGCTGCTGCTGCTACTGTCTTCTCTTCCGATTCTTCTTTTCAGGACACAGATGTATAATGGCCCATCTTATGGCACTTGAAGTACTTCGTGCAACTCAAATCTTTCTTACCCTCGTTCAAAGAACCTGAATCTTCCTTCTTCCCCTTTGACCCTTCTTGGGTCCTCCTTTCTTACTTCCTCTCCTCACCTTCCCAGTGAAGGCTAGTTTCTTGATCTCATCCTCTGGCTGCAACAGTATCTTCCCATCTCCTCATGAATGACGACATCCCACACTCTCTCAAAAGTGGGTATGTTTTCATGAGGGCACACACCCTGCAAAAAGTGTTGCCAAGGTGCTGAGAATCCATTCAGAGCTGCGGGAACTAGCTCTTCATCCTCGGCTTTCATGCCTATAGCTGCAATCTGATCTCTCAACTCTGTGAGCTTCATCAAGGAGCTGGTCACAGTATCAGTGTTGCTCATGACATGTTCACACTTTTATACAGAGTTCAAGGCATTGTACATCTTCTTCACTGTCTTCTTGTATGGAATGTGAAGGATCAAGTGGTCCTTGACAGAATCAAGGCTGTTTCTCTTTGTTTTGGTCACCTTCTTATTGTGCTTGGCGAGCTGTATGGGATTGGTAGGAGCTGTAACCTTTTCAATTAACCCTCAAAGATCAACCTCCTCCAACAACATCTGCCTTTTAACCTTCACACTTTCTGAGATCGATATTAGTCGTCCTGAAGCCTTGAGAACACACTTCAACAACCAGATCAGACTGAAATCAAATCAAAACAGCACCTTCATGGGTCCAGCTGCCTATCACAGGCATATATCGGCTTCAATCATTGAAGCTAGAGCATCACACCCACCGAGATCCTCTGACAGGTTCCTCTCACAGGTAGCAGCCCATTCCATACACGGATCTGGAGGATCTGAGCTGCATGGCTCTGATGCCATGTTAAATTTTAATTCATGGTGTGTAGAACTGCTCTTACAGTGAACAAAAGCTTAACTCCTCTCAAAACAGGACACTGTTAGACTCAGAAATCTGGACTTAGAATTCAGAAGTGTAGAAACTACATTTAATACAAAATTCAAGACAGTGGACTGTGTAAAATAAACCTGCTTAAAAACAGTGCTGTAAAGCAACAGATTCCTCACTCAAACACACAACTCTGTATATTACTCGCACAGAGAATTACAAAATACTATACCTAACTAAATGAATCACTCGCCCACCTTGCCTTGCTTTTATACATGGAGAAGGCTAGAGTTGCAATATATTTAGACAGTATAATAATAACAGAAACTCTAAATTTGAAAAACATGTCTTCCCGCTGGTCTGGAAACGAGGTGTGCTTCTATTATACCTGCTCTTTTTTCTGAATGGTTGTACTATCTATTTTTTGGTGATATAGAGACTACTTCATAAAAAAAAAGTCCAATAATAACCACTGCTCGAAATTTAGCACGTCTAACAATATCAACAACTCTGAATTTGGCATGTATAACAATAAAACGAGATGCCTATTAAACTGATATTCTGATTTTGCTGACTGCGCCATTCTGAGTAGAACAACAGTTGAGCAATCACATGTAAGACTCTAAATTTCTAACAATTTGAGCATTGTGTCTTATGGATACATTTTAGTAGTGTATATCGTACTCAGTGGGTTTGAGATTGAAATGTCCCTTTTTAGGGACTTAAACAAAATATCAGAGTTTCTAGAAAAATACTGCAGCAAGCTGTACTTAACTACAGCGAACTTGAAAACCCTCAAAAAATATGCCAAAGTCTTTCTTATAGACTGCTGGCAATTATAAATCTTTCCCAGAAAATTGCAGCAGCGATAACTGATTTGATTTGCCTAAAATATTGCCTTGAAAATATGTGAAGGTGCAGATTGGGACTTATTAATGCAAGTTGACTGATAATATTAATTACATTCAATGCAAGTTTCACCCAATAACTCAAAATAATTAATAGGCAAGTTGTACTTTTGAGAGTTAATGCAATATAAATCAGATTTGATAAAATAACTTGAATGAATATGAATATCAGATGTTTTAAGTCAAGAACAAGGGGTTTTCGTCCCTTGTAATGGAGACCTCTAAAGGGGTTTTCGTCCTGGTAGGTAATAAATGAGAGAATCGTCTCAAATTCCGAAGATTACAATGTAAGTCGATGCCCAAATGAGTGCCTCACACCCCTGTTTATTCTTCCCAAGGGTGGTGTCTCTTCCCAAACATGATCGCCCCTTTTAAGAGCTTGTTTATTTATGCTTGGCCGACCCATGTGTTGTTTATTTATCTTTACTTTAGTCGCCCATTTTAATATTTAATAATTATTTAATTAAAATATTACACCAGTTTGCTGCCTTCTTCTGTTATTAATTTCTTCTCTAGGCCAAGAAGAAGAATGGCCTAAAAACTTTTTTTTTTTTTTTTCTGCTGGCATGTGGGAAAAAGGGACATTACAGTCCTCCCTCCCCAAGATTGCTTGCCCTCAAGCAATTGTAAGCTCCTCGCATCTGCTGCTTCAATGTCTTCAGCTTTTGTATAGAGTGATGGCTTTCAGGATAATGCATCTGTACCACGTTTTGCTTTCCTTTCACATATTCTATATCAAAATCAAAAGCCTAAAGTCTGCTCACCCATCTTTGCTGCTGATCATTTAATTCTTTCTGATGAAGGAAGAATTTGAGACTGTTGTGGTCAGTTTTGACTATAAACCTTCCACAAATCAAATACTGCCTGAACTTGATCAAAGCATGCATAATGGCAAGCATTTCTTTGTCATAGATGGATAATTTCTTCTCATGTTCCTTCAATTTCCTGCTCTCAAATGCAATGGGGTGCTGATTTTGCATTAGTACTACTCCTATACCATCGCCTGAGGCATCACAAGCAAGCTCAAAGGGCTGAGTAAAGTCTGGAACAGTGACCACTGGACACGAACACATCTCCCTTTTCAATCATTCTATATCAAAATCAAAAGCTTGAAGTCTTCTCACCCATCTTTGTTGTTGATCATTTAATTCTTTCGGATGAAGGAAGAATTTGAGACTGTTGGGGTGAGTTTTGACTATAAACCTTCCACAAATCAAATACTGCTTGAACTTGGACAAAGCATGCATAATGGCAAGCATTTCTTTGTCATAGATGGATAATTTCTTCTCGCATTCCTTCAATTTCCTGCTCTCAAATGCAATGGGGTGCTGATTTTGCATTAGTACTGCCCCTATACCATCACCGGAGGCATCACAAGCCTCGAAGGGCTGAGAAAAGTTTGGAACAACGAGCATTGGACACGAACACGTCTCCCTCTTCAATCTTTCAAAAGCTTCGTGGGCTACTTCGGACCACCTGAAGGCATCTTTCTTCGTAAGGGAAGTCAATGGTGCCGCAATTTGTGAAAAACTTTTTACAAATTTCTAGTAGTAGGAACACAAACCCAAAAACCCTTCACATGTGATACATTGGTCAGTGTAGGCCAATCCAGAATTGCTTCTATCTTGCTTTGGTCCATATGAACTCCTTGTGCATTGATCACATGTCCCAAATAAAATTTCTTGCATTCCAAATTCACACTTGGAGCGTTTGGCATATAAGGGTTGCTGCTCTAAAATACTCAGCACTATATCTAAATGCTGAAGGTGCTCTTCCCAAGATTTGCTATAAATTAGGATGTCATCAAAGAAAACAAGTACAAACTTCTATATTTGCTTACCAAAACTATGGTTCATGCAGGACTGGAATGTTGTCGGAGCATTTGTCAAACCAAAAGGCATGACAAGGAATTCGAAATGCCCATAATGACATCTGAATGCTGTCTTGTGTACATCTTCTCTGACTCTTATTTGATGATATCCCAATCTTAAATCTATCTTGGAAAAGAAGAGTGCTCCATGTAATTCATCGATTAATTCATTAATCCTGGGGATGGGATGCTGGTTCTTGATGGTCTTTTTATTTAGCAGCCTGTAGTCAATACACATTTTCAATGTACCATCTTTCTTCTTCACCAATACTACTGAAGAAGCATATGGACTGGAACTTGGTCTGATAAACCCCATATCTAATAGAGTTTTGATGGTCTTCTCGATTTCGTCTTTGTATATCCAAGGGTGACGGTAAGGAGTGGTTATAATTGGCTTGGAACCAGGTTCCAATTCAATCACATGCTGAAAACCTTGGTCTGGTGGTAACCCATGAAGAAGCTCATCGAAGACCTTAAAAATTTATCAAGTATAGTTTGAATATTCACATGAAAAGTAGATTGAGAAGAAGTATAATCAGCCCTTACCAAAAAATGTGTAGCCCATGTAATTTTCCTTTTCTTGAAAGTTCTTTCCATGCTTTTTGCCGTTACTATCTGTGGAGCTCCTCCTTTTATTCCATGCAAAATAATTTCTTTGTCTCCTTCCATGAACTTTATTTCCATGTTTTGGTAGTTTTGGGTGAATTCTCCTAGGGAATGAAGCCACTGAACACCTAAAACCAAATCAGATTCACCAATGCGTATAATATAGAAATCATCTCTTACCACATGATCCCCTAATGTGAGTGAAGTTGTGGTATCTTCTTAGTGCATGGAAGGATGAAACCATCTGCCACTATTACATTGAAACCCTTTAATTCTTCCGTCTTCAACTTCATCTTCTTCGCCAAATTTTTGTCTATGAGGTTATGAGTGGCTCCGCTATCTATGAGAACCGCTACTTTCTGACCTTGAAGATTCCCCTTCACCCGGAATGGATGATATCTTGGTGCTCTAGAAAGTGTAGTGAAGGTGCCTTCTGAATCTTCTTTCTTCTCTTCTTCCATTCTTTCCTTCCTTTCATCAATGTTATCTTCTTCAGAATCAAACACCACCTCTATGTAATGCACCTTGCCTTTTCCTAAGCATTGGTGTCCTGGGGTCCATAGATCTTTGCATGAAAAGCAAAGGTTCTTCCTTCTTAATTCATTCCTTGATTCCTTCTCAATGCTGGTTTTTTGCAAGTCCTGAGGTACTTGAGACAAGGTCTTCTTTGGCTGCTTTGTAGTTGTGTCTTTAGGTTGTTTAAGGGCTTGTTCCCCTTTCCCTCCAGTCTTGGGCATGATGCTGATTGCTACTGTTTTTGGAGCAGCTCCTTATAAATTCAAAGCCTTCTTGATAGCTTCCTGCAAGGACATAGGATCAAAGGCTCGAACCAACCCCCTTAAGAGTTCTTTTAGTCCTTCAACAAAAAGGACAATTCACCTTCTTTTTGACACATCTTCGATCATCATTGATAATCTCTGAAAATCAGCAACATAATCTTCTACGGTGCCTTCTTGTTTGAGTTGGGCAAGTTCACGAAAATGAACTTCTGGATCTACTCGGTCAAAATGATCAATGAGTCTTTGGCAAAACTCATTGTATGTATATATCTCACCGTGGCCCTGGGTCACCAATCCATGGAACCACCATTCATGGGCAATTCCTTCTAAGTGTAGCGTGGCAAATTTAATTGCTTCTTCTTCCATCATAGGTTTGAGAGACAAAGAGGTGTTTAATTTGTGAATCCAAGCTCGTGCAGTGCCTTTCGTAGATCCATCAAATGAAGAAAAAGACAATTTCCCTAAAGCACTTTGAACTTCAACATGGGAAGTACGTCTTGATTCTGGCCTGGAGCTTTTTCCTTCTAACCCCATGACTTAAGTGAAGGTCATGGCTATTCTAATGTCTTCTGAAAAAGACATATATTCTGCAAATTTAGTTGGAATATTGCTGCCATGATGAGACTGTATGTTTTGCGTGGCTTCCTTTTGGATGAAGGTTGGCATCCATTTCGACCCTCAGGAGGGAGAGGAAGAATGACCAACATGCCTTCTATTATTCGAACCTCCCCTTTCATTAGGATCTTTTGGTTCCGCAACCTTTTAAAGAGAAAGTGCTAAGAATCCCATAGCATCAATAAGCTTCTCTTGCCTGACAATGAGCTGGTTTATTTTTTCTTCAGTGGAATCCATGGGTTTTTCTTCGGTGATCTTTTTTTCATTTTCTATCTTTCTCCTTTGGTAGGGAATGTATTCTTTGTTGCTACTTTCCATCAACAATCAGGCTTTAGGAGGATAAAGCTATGATACCACTGAAATGACCCTTTTGGGGATTTTAATTAAAATTACCATTCTGGTAATTGCAGCAGGCTGAAATTTATATTGCAGCGATTTTAATCTTCACCAAATAGCCCAAAAATCATCACCAAACTTCTCTAAATATTAGTCAAAGATTTCTATATTATTTCTCTAAATTTTAGAGACGAAACCGAATAAGGATAGGTAAATGAACACTGCTGGAAATAAAAATAAAAATAGGATAGAATAAATTGATATGAATCTGAAAATGCACAATCTAAATCAGATTTGCAGAGATAATATATATATATATATATATATATATATATATTAATATTCAAGGAAGTTAAATTGTTTAAAGTCACAAGCAAGAGGTTTTCGTCCCTTGCAAGAGACCTCTAATGGGGTTTTCGTCCCAATAGGCTGGCCGTGGGAGTATTCTCTCCAAAATCAGATGATTACAAGTGAAGTCGATGATTAAATGAGTGGCTCACACCCCTATTTATTCTTCCCAAGGGTGGCGTCTCTTCCCAAACATGATCGCCCCTTTTAAGAGCTTGTTTATTTATGTTTGGCCGACCATATGTTATTTATTTATTTTTACTTCAGCTGCCCCTTTATTATTTAATTATTTAATTAAAATATTACTTAGTTCGCTGCCTTCTTTTTTATTAATTTCTTCTAGTATGGTTAACAAATGGGACTTTTATGGCATTTAAGTTCCTGAATTGAATCAGGAGACATCTGACAGATTTCATCATTCCTATAAAGGTAGAGTTTATCTATCATATGATGTTTAGTTGATGTCTTATACATAGACTAAATTAGCTCTTCTTGATCTGGCTGACAAGGAACACAGTTCACAGTATCCTCAATGGTAGCTGAATTATTTTGGGCATGTGGAGGGTCCCTCCAAAGATATAGTGGCGGGGAGGACTCTCTTAACCATGGGAAACATCCTCTAAACTGCAGTTTTTGGTACGTAGGAAAAGAACATCAATCTGCTTTGAAAGAGTCTGTCATCGTTGATCCGTTTTCTTTCCTCTAAACCACAGTTTATGGTACATAGGAATAGAACATTTGTCTACTTGGAAAGAGTTTCTCATCGTCGATCCATTTCCTTTCTTACCTTAATTAACTATAATTTTGACCTGTAAATTGAAAAATTGTATATTTAGTTATTAAAGGTTACATGTTTTTGTATATTTGCTTCCAAAAACTTGTCATTTGTTCCTGTTTTTTTTTGCTCATTTTTTTTTTAAAAACTTTTTTGAACCTCTCATTTTATTTTCTGCAATGAACACGGTTATGTTTGGTATCATAACTGTCAGATTTATCTAGAGCCATATTAGATGCAGTCTTTTGAGGAGAAGAAACCTGCTATGCCCGAGTTTATCTTGACTGATTTTTTTTTGCTCAATTGTTCTTACTTTTTATGAACCTCTTGTTTTATTATTTCGAATGAACATGGCTATTATGATTGGCATCATAACTGTCAGATTTATCTACAGCCCAATTAGAGGCAGTCTTTTGAGAAAAAGCAACCTGCTATGTCGGAGTTTATTGTTACCCTCTTCCTCTATAACATCTCGTATCTCTTCCTCTGGATCTTCATTAGTATCGCATACGACAAATGCTAGAAACGCCCGAAGGTTCTCTTCAACAAACTGCATTTATGACTTACATGTACCACAATCAAGAAAAGATGCATCTATGTTGTAGTTCGTAAACCCTCTTGATGTAATCACGGTTAGAGGGTCTAATGAAGGACTATCTTAGATCATGCAGCTCATAAATCAGATGTCACACAATGTGCAGCTTTTGAGATTAAAACTTCTATTTTATTGATCTCGGCAAGAAAACCAAACATTTACAACCTATCGTGCCTACTCATCCTGATGTCTGCTAGCAGAATTACAACACTTAATGCAGAATCTCCTAGTCCCAAGATTGGACGGATCTTCTCTCTCTCACGCTCTCCTCTCAAGGCACACCGATCAATGTGCTTTCTCACTTGAACCATTCATGGCTTTTGGCTTGGCTCCTCCACCTTTGCAGTCCTATCTTCTGCGAATTCCCCGCCCCCAAAGATTGGCATCAAATCTATATTTATATGAATGCTTGAAGTGAGTTGGTGCTTCCCAAACTAGTAAATCACTGCCACCTTTCTCTAGATCTCTCGACCAAGCTGCCATTTCTCAGTTCCTCAAGGAAATTCACCACGAAGGTATCGCACACGGATCACCTGAAATCTGCGGCAAAACACAGATTGTCCATCACATAGATCAATCAAACTCCGTAAGATGCAAAAGTTGTGTAAGGCCATGCAAGAACATATTTCCACTTAGCGCACGGCTCCATTGTTCTCCCTCCTGCACAAGACTCCCCAAAAACATCATTCACGACCAAAGAATGTGCATACAATAACATCTCTAATCCTCAATCAAAATGAATTGCTTGAGATCCAAATGTTGCTCTAACTCCTTTTTGAAAACTAACTTGCTTTTGGTTGATGCGAGATTGTGCATAAACGTAGATGCTCCTACATCATACGCCCTAGGTAATAAAATGCTATGGTGCTCACACACTTAGGTTAGGTGGTAGTACCACCCTTTGACCTATTACTAAGGCCTCGACATGTCTTTGCGTTGAATAGGTACTCCCCATCTTCCAATAATTGCGCTTGGCTAGGCCATAAACTGACCTTATTCTCCAAATCCATTTCTATCCACTCACACCCCCGATCCTCCTCTCCTTTGGTCGGCCTTCTTTGTCTTTGAGGAGTATTTCTATGCTCTTCTTACGCTTATGTGCAGCGGCTATTCGCACCATCCTCTCTTGGGGTCATCCATGGTTTGCTTCCTTCTACATCCACTTCCACTTCCATGCAATGCTCAACTTTAGTTAGCCCCTCTCTCACCCCTTTGTTTAAATTCCTTTGAACTTCGTTGCTGTGCACAAGGATGCCATCACAAGGCTTTTGATCCATTTGTCTAGTTCGATCCATTTGCATAACATTCCTCGATGTTGCAACACACTTTAATTTCTGCGCTACGACCAACATGTTCTTGTCTTTGGCAAGATGGCTTTTGTGTGTGTCCTTGTTCACATGCCATTGTGTGGCTGCCTCTATATGCGTACATGCTTCATTCCCTTTGTTCTATAAGACTTCCTCACCCCTGTGCAAAGCCGAATGACTTTGGTGAGTAATCTCACCCTTCTCTGTTAATGGACTTGGGACAAATCTTTGTCCAACCTTCCACACATGTACCTGCCATCATACAACACTTCCCTATCAAACTACCCCAACCTTCCCAACAAAACAAGGCACACACCTATTGGCAAGATGTCACATATAATCATGTTTGTGAATTTGCCAATTTTCATCTCCATCTCACACATCTCCATCTTGTCCCTCCAATAGCCAAAATGTTTGATAAGGCTTTGGATGCACATTGTCACCAAACCTAACTTCACCATTTGTACGGGCACCAGATTGTTTGTGCTTCCGTTTTTAACCACCACTACACAACATTTACACCTAGTCTTGCACTTCGTCCTGAAAATCAACCTTGAAGAATTTCTTCATTGTAAGTTCTCTTCATCCTCATGTTCTTTTGTGTGTGTGGGCACTGTGATGGACTTTGCATTTGCTTGCAAAGTTTGTGCACCACCAAAGGGTGTTTATATGCTCAATGACCAATCTCTCTACGACTAAAACATGTTCCTCCTAAGGATTTGCCTTGTCCTCTCCTCGAATTAGGCTCACTTCTCGTGTTTGCACCATCCTCCCTCCTACTCGTGCGTGGGTTGTTCCTTAACACCACAAAGCTTCCCCTTTTCTATTTGTGGATGAGCTTCTCCTCAGCCCACAAAGCTTACTAGTATGCTTCCTCGATTGTCTGTAGTCACACCATGTTGATTTCATCTCGGATATTCAAGCATAGGCCGTTGATGTACCATGCAACTTTTCTTCTTATCCAACACACTATGATCAACTTGAATGGTGATCATGTAGAATTTTTCGTATTTTTTCATGGATATCTCCCTCTGCCGCAAGTTCTGCAACCTCTTCATTAACTCTTAAGTGATAATCACCAGGTATAAACTTACCCTTCAACTTCGTAACCATCCTATTCCAGTGGGTAATTGTATCTTTACCCGTCTTGTTGCACCTCAACTAAATTTCCTTCCATCACAAGGCTGCATGACCTTTCAACTTTTTTTGCGCCACCTTCATCTTGTATAGATTTGGCTCCTTGTCAAACTCGAAGTACTCCTCTATCTCTATGAGCCTGTCAATTAGCTATTTCATGCTCAACATCCTTGAGAAACACACTATCTTCGTTCTTGTCTCTCTCCCATTCTTTGAGATTGTTAGGGAAATAATGTTAGTGCTCATATTATATGAGCTAGTCATATTTACCATATGGTAAATATTATGTGCTTATGGTTAGTAGGTTAGTAATAGTGTTAATCGTATATATTGTTATAACAAAATATATATACTTATGAGATTTGTTAGAATGACTTCCTATTTTATAGGAAGAAGTTTGTTTATAACTATGGCTATATAATAGCCATTGTATTGTGCTGGAAATATACAATACAAATATTATTGTTGTGTTTATTTTGCTCAAACCTGCTGCTCTGCGATTATTTGGTATCAGAGCAAATTTATGAGAATTGAAGATTGATAAAATTCAAGGGGCAAGTCCATATCTTTCATGGTTGCCCAATTTATGGAATGCATTGGTTGACAAAAGGATTGTAGGTTAGTTTTTGTTCTTTTGTTTCTATTTGGTTTGTGATATGGAAAAAGAGAGGTCATTTTGAAAATACACTTTCATAACTCCAGCAGTCCATTGTTTGTATCTTCAACAGTTGTATTTGATTGTTCCTTATATTATTTGAATTGTGATATAGCACTGCCATTTTTCTTAGTCTTGTCTTGCATTGAACTTGCATCGGTTGATATCAAATTTTGCATCAGTCCAGATTTGCACATTGCCATTCTTTGCATCCCACGTATGCTGTCCACCTCAAGACAACCTGCATGGAGGAGTTTTCTAGCGACTTCGCTTGCATATCTCTGACGACATATGCATCGATTAGAAACTTATGTAATCCTAGGATCGACTTTTACACGCTTTCTACATCAAGGATCAAATATGCCCATAGAACCATATGAATCTCCAATGTTTTTTGGTTTATCTGAGGACTTACTCATCGCCCATGAATTCCTCCTAGTGCTGGTGTATGTTATTTCATTGGATACTCGAATTTGGCATCCTCTCAGATCTATTTGACATGTGACTCGGTCTATATTGGCATTACGTCCATATTTCATCTTTCGGGATGTGCAAGACTCCCTCTCGACAATGAGCACTAATTTGAAGAGTGCATGCCTAAATCAATTGAAGGTGGTTATTTGAATCAATTGAAGATTGATACTGTGTGCATCAACGCTTATGAGGTTCCATGGTCTGCCCAACATCTTCATGTGATGTGTCCAAACAAATAGTTTTGATCTAGACGTGTCATTCAAAATCAATCCAAGGACGTGATAATGTCTGTGATCTAATAGTCAAGATAAGTTTTCTTTGTATTGTGTCTTTTTAATGTTATTTAGCCTAACATGTCTTATTTTAGTCATTGTTAGTTTAGAAATCTATTCTTTATTGTAGAGTTAAATACCAATAGAGCAGCTAGAGGCAATCCGGGTCCAACCAGTGTGAGAGGGATAGCACATGACTCTTTGGGAACACCCCTCTTCTTTTTCGCTCATCAATTGGGACACTGCACCAATAATGTGGCTGAAATCATGGCTATCCAACGAGCTCTTCTAGAGGAATTTGACTCCAGCTTATTGTTAACCTTCTGTCAGCTTAAGAGCAACATCCATCCAATAATTGGCTTATTGCCAGAGTTCATGATAATATTACTGTTATAGCTAGAGAATTTCATACAATCATATATCAACATGTGCGAATCAGAACAAGGTGGCAGATGCTTTGGCCAACTGGGCGTTAGATCATACTAATCTGATCAACTTTGGCCCTTTACCTTTGACATGGCCTCTAGAGAAGCAGACACAAATTGAAAAGATCCTCCACTTGCAAGTGCGGGATGGATAAGTTGCAGATATGCTCTATCTCTTTTCTTATATGTTGTTGGAATTCCAAGGATATTTCTTGGAGTATGAGAATAACAAATTGGCATTGTCATTTGTACATTATATTTCTATTAATATAATTTCGGTGTTTTTTGGCAAAAAAATCGTTCGAAAGTTTTTAATATTTACGTGTCAACTATGCCATCTTATTGTCTTTTTATAGCAAATTTAAGTGTATACCCATCTGGTCTCCACACCAATGTCATGTAAGTCAATAACGTCATGTTAAATTTAGTGTTATGTTGGTAGTGTTATTTAAAAAGTCTTAATATTTTTTATGAACGGTAATAAGCAAAAGAAAGTCAAAAAGTCAAGTTATCAAAGTCTTTGTATTTTATGTTCGCCTAAATATTGTATTGTCAAGTCAATCGAATTGAGTCAAATTCTTGTTATTTCATGTTAGTCCTTATATCAAATTTGTCCAATTGTCAAAAGGGGTCCTTGTAAACGTTGTAAAAATAAACTTTTTTTTTGCCTACATTTTTGGTAGAATTCGATGTCCAATTGAGGTATGTAAAAGTGAGCTTCATGATCAAATCCGGCTGAGCTAGCAACTTGACATTGGAAGACAGAGGCACAAGAGGATAGAGGTCGTTCAACGACCTCTCGTCAATCACTAATGACGGGGACACATATCAGCTACAATGGCAATTTTTTGGGTGAGTATTTGACTTTCAATTGTGCAATATGTTTCAATTTTCCGCATTGAGTGGTGTGTATTGTGGATGTTGGAAAATAATTATATAGGAAGGCAACTAACTGCAAAGATCCTCTAATTTCTGTACTTTGTTGGAAGATGGTCGATTGGTGATTACGTTAACTGGAAATGGTGATCATGTGCAACAAGATTCAGACAATAGGATTCCTACAATAGTATGCAGTACAATACGATTTTCTTTTTAGTGTTCTTAAGTGGAAATTTCACATTGTGGGGGGAACATAACACCAATGTACCATTTCCATTTTGCGCCAAACCGGCTAAGGTCAAGGGTAGCTTCCAGTTGCAGTGGCAATTGTCTATGCTGTTTGAGATCGAGTGACAACAATCAATAACAATGGCTACACTTAAGAATGTTTTGTTCTTATGGATGTAATGTGAAATCCTTGTGTGAGTATTCTTGTTCATATTGGTAATAAGTGAGTAGTGATTCCTATGCACTTCCTTGATGTAAAAATGTCGGAGAGAACTAAAGCACCAGTGTAAGACAGTTCATCCATCTTGAAAAGGTTTGTTGGAGATCCAAAAAACCACATGAGGTGGAAAGTTGATGGGGTCTATTCATGTCAATGTTTGTGGTAACCTTGTTTAAAACTATGGAAAAAGAAAACCCTTTCTTTTGTATCAAGGTCACGAGTCACATAGTTGGACATGCCACAGGGGTGAGCATACTGCAGATGAGTGTGTGAATGTTTTTCTACCTTGTTCGCACTAAAGGGGTGAATGTTAGGAAAATAATGTTAGTGTTCACATTATATGAGCTAATCATATTTACAGTATGGTTACTATTATGTACTTATGGTTAGTAGGTTAGTAACATTGTTAATCATATATATTGTTATAACAAACAATATATATGTTTATGAGATTTGTTAGTATGACTTCCTATTTTATAGGAAGTTGTTTGTCTATAACTATGGCTATATAATAGCCACTGTGTTGTGCTGGAAGTATACAATACGAATATTATTGCTGTGTTGATTTTGCTCAAACTTGCCTGCGATTAGAGATGACTTTGACGAGCCTCTCTTCTTCTTTATCCACTCACACAAGTGTTGGACCTATTTCCTCTGGTTCGGTTTTTTGACCGCTGCATCAGGCAGATCATCCTAGGGACAAATCCTTTCCTTCGATACTCTTCTACCGTGGTCTGTTTGTAGTGTCCTCAATGTCTCCACGATCTCTTCTACTTTTCCACAATGCCAACATTCACCATTCCAACTCGCTCATGTCCTCCCGTGCTTCCAACCATATAGATAGTTCAAGGCCCCCCTCCCGAACTCTGATTGGGATTGGAAGGCCGGGCGTAGATAGATGAGTCGAACAGTTGAGAACAAAGTGGCGAACGGGTGCGTAACGCGTGGGAATCTGCCGAACAGTTCGGGCCAAATCTTGAATTCCATTCACCATTCTCATCCAGATGGAGAAAGAAAGAGATGATATTACCTGCCTGCCATATAGATCCATATCTGCCCTTCCCATAGGCATCTTCACCAAACCTGTTGCTGCACTCTTTAAGTGAAAACCTTCACAAGCTTCTTCTTCAACCAAACACACACAACAAGACATCCTCAATTCGATCTCGCACTCACCATTACCACCACACCTACCCAATGCTCCCCGATTAGAAGATGCGTCACTTCTTTCTCTCCATGCAACCATGTGGAAAACAAGATCTCCGCACCACTTGTAGGACTTTGCTTGTTTTCATACAAGTGGGTGCAGTCACAATCAGGGAGTCCAATGAAGGAATATCTTAGTCCATGCAACCCATAGATTAGATCTCATGCATTATGCACAACATTTAAGAATAGAAGTTCTATTTTATTGATTTTAACAAGAATACAAAATATTTACAACCGATGCATGCCTACACATCGTAACATTTGCTCATAGATTTACAATACTAAATACAAAATCTCCCAATTCTAAGAATGAGTCTGCTCTCTCACACTCTCCTCTAATGGCACAAATGCCAATGTGTTTTCTCAATTGAACCAGTTATGGCTTGGGGCTCGGCTCCCCCATCTTTGCGGTTCTCTCTTATGCAAACTCCCTACCTCTGGATACTGACATGAAATTTGAATTTATAGGAACACCTGAAGTAAGTCAGTGCTTCCCAAACTAATAAATCACTACCGTCTTTCTCATATTTCTCAGCCAAGCTGCCATTTGTCAGATCTTAAAAGGAACTTCACCACGAAGGTATTGCACACGGATCCTACAAATTTCACCAAAAACATGGATCATCCATCACATAGATCGATTAAAATCTGCAAGATGCAAAAGTTGCACAAGAACATGCTATGTAGAGTGAACCTATTTCCACTTAGCAGACAGCTCCATTGTTCTCCCTCTTGTGCATTGCTCCCCCAAAACATCACCCATGACCAAAGAGTGTGCACAGAGTAACATCCCACATCTTCAATCAAAACGGCCTGCACAGAGGCCTAAAAAATTGTGTAGGCTGCTTAAATCAAAACTAACTTCTATTTGGTTGATGCAAGATTATGCTTAAAATTGAATGCCCCTACATTACCTCTACTTTTAAGTTTTAACCTTAAGTGTCTCCTCATTCTTATCTTCCATAAGTACCAACATATCTTAATAGTAAACAACAAATATTTTTTTCATAAAACTAGAGACTTTGTATATCAAGTAGTGCCATATCAAATTTCAAACCAATAATATTTCTATGAATGATTTTTTCCCATTTAGTCAACATTCTTCTTCAGACCAATTGTGCATACTTGTAAAGAAATGTGTACTGTAGTTAGGCGGCTATCAAATTAGACATGGACTAACATGAATACCAGACATTATAATTGAAAGGCGAAGTATGGAGCTGTGAGCTTGTATAGGAAGATAAATAGTCTTCCTCTAATAGAACACCTTTATGCTTTCCTAGCTTGCCTTCTTGGTGGTATTTAGTCTTCTTTGTTTCCAGGTCCTTGCTTTATTGGTTGAGTCCTTTTTGTTTTTGTCTTAGCGTTTGTGCCAGTGCTTTTTGGTAAAGTGTCTCTACTTCTTGTGCTTGTTTTGTGTTCTTGTTTGCCCCCACTTGAGAAGTGATTACTTATCATAAACTGAACTTTAGCTTTTAATCTTATGCACTATTGATAGGAACCAATGGCTTTGTGAATGTGGAAGTAGGGAAGAGGGCTTTAATGGTGAGGGTGGGCCAAAAAATTAATATGGCCGTCAAATCAAGGTTTGAAGACAACTAAAAATCCTAGTAACAATACTAATAATTAGTCACGTCTTGAAACAAATAGAGTTACAGGTTGTTAGAAACTTAAATCCTTCAATGAAGCCCTTCGATAGGAGGATTCAATAATATTATCATCTAGAGCGAATTTTTTTCTACTGGACTTAGTGATGCCGAAGACCAAGATGAACCCGTTGAGATGTGAGGAGAAGGTAGGGCCTTGTTTGTCCGTCTACCCTTCGTCTTTGCCCTAATGAAGTGATGTGTAAAGATTTGCTCAATGAAGAAATTAGACTTAAAAATTTGGGTATTTTCTTTGTTTATCTGAATGGTAATGTACTCCCCTCTAGAAGGTTCTTTGATAGTTGGATAAATATGGTATTGGAAAAAATGGGATTATATGTTTCTTTTTGTAGAATGATTCAAAAGGGGTTTTTCATATTTTTGTTTAAAAATTCGAGCATGCAAAGGAGAGCAATTAGTAAATGCTTTTGGAATGTTGGGTAGTCAATGTTTAGCGCCACTCCTTTGGAACGTTAACGTTGACTATCAAAAAATATCAGCTAAAATTGCTCTTAGATGGATTGAGCTCCAAAAGCCCCCCTGCAATTATGGAATCTTTTGCCAAGTTCTCTTAACCCCTGTGGAGGGGTCCTCAAATTTGAAGAAACTAGGGTTACTTTAGCTAATATGAATGCAATAAATTTTCTCATAAACCTCTCGACCAATTCCATGAGGAAATTGTTTTTGGATGCCCTAATGAGGACTTGCCTCGTGGTTGGGCTTGAAGGTTTTTGATATGGATGGAGTGCAAATCAAATTTGAAATGCCCTTTTAAATGAATCTAACAGTCATCCGATCTTACCTAGAATAACTAGTTATTAAACTAAAATTGTTGTAAGTGAGATTGATTTCAAAATATGCATTAAATAACTTCAAATAATTAATCTCAAGCTTTTTGGTTTTCTTTGCAAAAACCTGCAAATAAAATCAAAGATAAACTCAATGTAAAAAATAAATCTTGGAAAAACTTGCCCGACTATTGCTTATTGAATTAATTAACAAACACGGCCAATACAGCCATTACAACAGAACTTGTTTGAATTTGCATGACAAGTAAAAGACTTATAATAGGAACTACAATTCTTAAATGAACTAAATTCATGTATAGACGACTAAAAATAGACTCAAGATGAAAAATATCATCCACAAATAATATCATGTAAGAAGCCATTACTAGTTTAAGTACACATGCACATCCATCATGCACACTATTCAAACTAGGTGCCCCACACACTCCTAAAAATAGAAATAGACTAAGATAAGACTAAATTCAGTCATCTATACATAGAAATGGCGCCCCACCTCTTGGGGATGAACGAACAATGATTTGAATTCAGTTAAGTGCACCTCTAGTGAATTGCACTCTTACTGACACTTCTAGTTTAAAAAAAGAATATGTTTGAAAATGGAATTCTAAAAATAGATTTCTAAAAAAGAATTTCACTCTTAACCAAAAAAATTCGTAAAAATAAAAAACACAACTAAAACTAATTCTGATGGTAACTAATCAGGTGCCCATATTGGCATCGTACTCAACGTTCTCCTCTTTTTGATCAAATAGAAATGAAAGACTAAATTTAGTGATATATACATAGAATTGGCTTCCCACCTCTTGTGGATGAATGGATAATGATTTGAACTCAAAGTGCACATCCAATGAATAACACTCTAACTAACACTTCTAGTCTAAAAATATAATTTTACACAAACAATTTTTTACCTAAAAACCAAAAACACGACTAAAACTAATTTTAACAATAACTAATCAGGTGCTCATATTGGCATCATACTCAAGAAGGCTTGGATAACTTAATGCTTGTTTTCTATGCAAAAATGATGGCCATCTTAAAAAGGATTGCACAGTGCTAGCTAGTGACAAAAAGGATGTGAGTAATACATTTTTCTGGTTATTCTCATGAGAACATGACTGCCTCAGAAGAGGTGCCTCGCCCGGATGACTCCTTCTCTATAGATGTGGTTTTGGTACAAAGTGAAGAGGTTGATCCTCTTGTTATACCTAATCGTATTCATGAAGCCTTGTCCTTTAAAAGGTGTGATCAAGATGCTATGGACATTTGTAGCAATCCCACTCAGCATCTTTCCAGGCCGTCGGAAACTAGTGAAGAAGCCCCTCCTTTTAACGAGGGAAGGATTTTTGAATTAATGAGGTTGGTTTTGACCAAACTTGATATTTCCTCAATGAAACCTTTGAATGGTCAAATTCCCGTAATATGAATGTTTAGACAAAAATAAGGAGAACGTCTTACCCTATATTTCCTATGACGAACTTGAGGTTGCTAGCCTCTAGGATGGTCTACCTTATCTAAGACCCCCTACATACAAACAAGTAGACGTGAAGCCAATTGTCTCGACAAAGGATGAGCCCCCCAACAATTTCTCTAAGTTGGGAACCAAAATACAAAAGCTAGAAGCAATTAATGAAAGTAGTGGTGATGGATCCCCCAAAGGTACTAATATTAAGAAAAGTTGAAACACTAGTCAGGGAGAACCTAAAAAGATTCCCAAGGAGGCCAAAATTCCTCCTTACTTTGATGGGCTATATTAGAGTAAAGTTTCTCTGAGTTCCCCTTAGAAGGATCGTAGGTGAGATGTTTACTAAAACTCTTCCATTACGAAAATCTTAAGCTGGAACGTGAGAGGGTTGGAAACACTAGATAGGAAGCCCATTGTTAGACAATTCAGAAATTCCAAACAAGATATGGATTTCTCTTTAGGAGGTCAAAGACGCTGGGGTTGCTCTAGAATTGGCGTTAAAATATATATGGCCTGGGTGTGTACCCCTTTGCACCAAGCATGTTAAGGGGAGAGGAGGCTTTGTCATCCTTATCCATCAAAAATGGCCAGAGGCACTGATAAACTATGGGACCTAATATGGTGGTGTGGGCAACAATTAACATTGAGAATCATATTTTTGGTATTTTTCTGCCTATGCTCTAAATGACTACAAAGATAAAGCTGACCTTTAGAATTGGATGGCCTTCAACTTGCCTGATGTTCCATAGATTATTGGTGGAGGCTTCAATATGATTGAAAACAAGGACAAGTGCGGTGGGAGATCTTTTACTTGGAAAGGCAATGAACAATTCTTTTGGGCAAAACATAAAAGGATTCTAAGAATCAATGACCCCCTTTTTTGAGAAAAAAGTCAGTAAATAACCAAGGGAAAAATAGTGTTTACTCTAGGTCGGATGGATTTTATTTCAACAAGGAACACTTCTTTGCTCCTCTAGTTGCGAATTCTAATGTTGTTACTATCCTTCCTTTCACCCTCTCAGACCACTAGTGTGTTGAAATAAAAATGCAGTTCATTGAGAATCCTTTGACCTTCAACAAGTAATGGAAGGGGCTTTATAAGCTCAACGTTTGTAACCTTCAGGATGAAGATTGTGTTGTTGGCCTAAGAACCTCCTGGTCTCTTGCTAAAAGTTGAAGCAATTCAAACTCTAAGATCTTTTCATGGGATAGCTATATCGGTATGTGTACTAAGTTCATGAGAACCTTTGGTTAGTCCAAATCTATGTTGAGAGCTAGGAATTAGAGGCTTGTCCAAGAACAATTGATCAAAGATGAAGCAACATTACAAGAAGACCTCCGAATTCCTCTCTCCTAGATGATTTGGTCAAAAATCAAGAATCAACATGGGACTCAATAACAATACTTGGCAAGAGGTGCTCAAATAAGATCTCGATTTCTATGGTTGAAAGAAGGCAAAAAGGCAACAAATATTTGTTCAAAATTTTGAAAGCCAAGCATAATAGAGAAAAGAAGAAAGCTATCGATATAAGTGGCTATGTCTATTAAAGCAATAAGGAGATTAGGAGAGTCTTCTTCTCTTTTACAAAGGGTTATTCACAATTGATGAGGCCGTGGACAATATAATTGAAAATAGGAGACTTTGTTCCAAATGAATTCCTTCGAAACTCTCACCAACTGTTGTTGCAAGTTTTGAAGATGATATCTTTTTGGATGAAATTGTCTCTGTTATTGATTCCCTCAAGGTTGATAAAGCCCTAGGCTTTGATGGTTCTCCCTTTGAATTCTATAAGGTCTATAAATCTTGGATTGCTGTTGAGCTCTTGGTGGTCTATTTGGAGGCTATTCAAGATGGTTCCTTGGGTAAAAACATTAATACAGGGTGGTCAAACTCATTCCAAAAGCAGCTGACCCTGTATATGTTAAAAATTAGAGACCAATCATCTTGCTCAATGTCAACTTGTGAAGGTTTTGGCCAAAAGGATCTCACCCTTCATGAAGTCTATTATTTCTGTTACCCAAACTAGGTTTGTGGAAGGTAGATATATTTTGGATATCTAATTACTAGTTGGGAAGGGATGCAGTCGGTTAGACATAATAATAAGAAGGCTTGTATGGCCCTATTAGATTTTGAAAAAGCTTATGATAGAATTACATGGCCTTTTTTGACCTCATGTTAAGGGCGCTTGGTTTCCAAGATAGATTTTGCAGAATGGTGAATATCTTGTTTTGTGATGCCTTGAAACAAGTTGAGATTAATGGTGAATTGACTAAGCCCTTTATACCCCAAAGATCAATAAGACATGGTTTCACTTTGCTCTGGCCCTTTTTGTAATTGTTGTAGAGGTGTTGCACTACCTACTTCGAGATCCCCCAATCAAGGGTATTAAGCTCCTTGTTGAGCAAGAAGTTGTTAATGCCTTGTTTATTAATGATATTGCACTTTTTCCTGTACTTGAAGGGGATAACTTTAATAAGATTTTGAAAAGATTGGATATCTATTGCTCTACTTTAGGGTCCGAGATTTCTGTTCATAAATTCCTTGTGCTTGGTTGGGGTGAATTCCCTCCAGATTGAATCCTCTCTTTTTGGTGGACTTGGGTAGGGGCTTGTAAAATGGTTAGGTATCTTGGGATTCCCTTCCCACTGACCTCCTCCTTCAAGGATATGTGGGATTAGATATTTAACAAGACTAACAAGAAAGTCACTAGATGACAGGGTCATCTTTTGTCATTGTTGGAAAGAATTCAATGATGTCAAAAAATGTTTGCATCTTTTATCATCTATCATCTTCGTGTTGGCTTTTTGGGAATGTTCAATTTGACAAAATACAGAAGATCATCAGAGAGGTTCTTTGGTTAGATGGTAGAGGTAACAAAAAAAGACATGTGGTATCATAGAAGATTTGTTGTAAGCCTAAAAATTTGGGAGGGTTGGGACTTTAGGATCTTAAACTCAAGGGCATATCTCTTGGTGTCAAATGGGTCTTAACGACATCTCAAGGTAATGAGCCTTGAAAGGTGTGTGTTAGACATACTATTAGGGAGGATTTTCTAATAGGTAAACCCATTTGAAATGGGTTGTATATGTCTGGTTTGCTATTTGGTCCATTTTTTGTTAAGACAACAAACTCCCCCATATTTGCTTCTCTCGCTTGGGAAAATGTGAGGCACTTGGTGGTTAGACTTCTCTTCTCTTGGTAGGGGCCAGGTGTGAGGGGAATAGTGGTGTGGAATCTCTTCTTTCAATTGACAATAGAAACACTCCTAGGTTGTGGGTGACCTGTATGTTGGAGTGAGTCTCCAGAGAGGGCTGGTTCCCCTAGTGTAACACGTAAAACTAACTTCTACACTACTGTATGAAATGGGAAAAGGGAGAAGGAAAGATTGAAAACAACATAAAGGGGGTGATACACCAGAAAGTTTGAGGATTTCAAACTTGTTTGAACCACATAGATGGACCACCCGAACCATCCACACCATACACAACTTACAAATGGGTATGTCAATGCAAAAGTGTTTCAGAGAAAGGTTTGAAGTTATGACAGAATAAAGAAGGGAAACAAATGGCTCTGGAAGGGCAATTTTCGGTAAGCTCCACAACTGAATCCTGCACACACTTGTTAAACACAATCTATGACCTGCAAATTAACATATAATGCATAAAGATATGGAAATTAAACTGTAAATCAAGGGATAAAACAATATCACGAGATAAAATCAGCTTAAAAACACATATTGCACACGATAAATAGGATGTAAGAAGGTAGAAATAGCTCCTTTATTGATCCAAGAGGTGAAACCAGTACAAAAGATCACTCACGACCCCTACTCTTCCACTCAAAACGCTAAATTACTCTAGGATAATGAATAGAAAGTGCAGATATTGATTTTACAATGAATTCCATGGAGTTTTATAGAGAATTGAGAGAGAGAAGAAGAGGAAAAGGCACAGACATGTAAGTCTTGATCAGTAAAAAAAGAAAAGCATGAGAGTGTTGCATGTTCATATTGCCCTTCTGCTCCAGAAATAATTGATCTTGCTTGAAACATGCGGATTTTTGCATGAGAAAGAGTAATTCATGCTCAAAATAGGAAAGCTCATGCCTTAGGATGAATGTTTGTTCAGAAATAGAATTTTGTCTTTTTGCATTATCATGCTTTTTTAATAGTTGTGTTTGATAAAAAGTTTTTTTTGCATGAAACCTGCTATGTTAGCCTCAAAATGATAAAAATGGACAATCTTGAGTGAAGGAAACAACTAAAAATTGTCTTGTTGGAGCGTTTTTGGGCTGTTCATGTTTTTTGTCGGTCTTGTTGACGCTGAGGAGAACGAGCAAAATGGAGGAACAATTCCCTTTGTTCCATTCAAGATTAGACATGATTTGTTGCAAGAG
Organism: Taxus chinensis; assembly: GCA_019776745.2. Taxonomy (NCBI): domain Eukaryota; kingdom Viridiplantae; phylum Streptophyta; class Pinopsida; order Cupressales; family Taxaceae; genus Taxus; species Taxus chinensis. The sequence goes on along the minus strand of CM034155.1, from coordinate 610,036,038 downwards.
TTAGACATGGACGGGGTTTTAGAGAACTCGTGGAACCTTGGCACTATTCCACAAGCATCCAATCAGACTGCTTGACTTTACCGAGTAAGGCCTTGGACAAAGATTTAGGTGGGCGGTCGGGGAAGCAAAGGACAAGACCAAACTATGATTTATTGGTCTTGAGTGTGTTGTTGTCGGAGCCGATATAACCGATTAACGCCCCTTTGCTTTGTTTATAGGGATTATGCGGGAGTTCAAAGAACCGATAGAACTATCTGATGGATTTTAGAGAACCATTTCTTTTGTGCCCGTAAAACTTGATCTAATTGATTATTGTGCCCTATGTGACTTCATTGACGTTTGTGGTCGATTGGGGAACTGTCGGAACATTGGAACATTTTCCTCTGTGCCCAAACTAACCAATTTATCCGACCATTTCTTCGTGTAATGCGGCCATGGGGGATACCTAAGAATTATGTTTGTTCCTTAAGTTTCATCAAAATGGATTGACTTTGCTCCCATTTTTGACCCAAGGAGTTTTTGCTCATGAAATTGGCTAAGTCTTTCTTGCTTGATTGGTACTTGAAACTCACAACACCATGACTTGAAAATCACCAAAAATAGTTGGGGCTTGTTTTGGATAACAATTTGGTGACCTCCAGGGGACATCTGCCTGCTAGATGTAAATACTAGTTGCCTTGAAGTATCCATTGGGCATGGAGTCATATCAAAGTGCTGCAACTTCTTGAAATCATGTGAACACTTGAAAATACCTTTCCCGGATAACAACAAATTGTGCTAGAGCACTTATTAGAAAACAAACATACCAGCAAAGTGCACAAGGCACATAGAGAAAGGAAACTAAGACAACAATGTGCAAGAAGCACTTGGAGGAAAACAAAAACAATAACCTACTATGTACAAGGGTGAAACATGACCTCAATAACATAATTTGAGGTATATCCCATTAACTGGGATGGGTAGCTCATCACCATTCAACTTGGAGAGCTAAAAAACATTGTGTTGTTTGCAACCTGTAATCAAATATGGTCCACTCCCAGAAGGAGTCAAACTTAGTGTGTCTTCCAGGCTTGGTTCTTTCTTCATCCCATTTGAGCACTATGTCTCCTTCTTTGAATGTTCTTGCAATTGATTTCTTGTCAAAGTATCTCTTCACTTGAGCTTGATGAAGCTCCATGATAGCCATTGCATTGTTTCTAACTTCTTCTAATTCCATTAACTCTGCAAGTCTGATTGACATTGAATCCTCCTCCATCATTTCCATCTGTTTTATGAGATCTAGAGCTAGTAATTCATAAGAAATAGGCAACCTTGCCTCCTTACCATAGACAAGCATGAAAGGAGAGTTTCCAATTGACCTCTTAGGAGTAATCCTATCAGCCCATAAGGCTGATTTCAGTTTTGTATGCCATGATCTCTGATTCTCCTCCATAGTTCTTTTGATAATTTTGAGAAGATTTTTGTTAGTTGATTCTGCTAAGCCATTCCCTTGAGGATAATAATTGGAAGATGTTGACAGATGAATTCCAAGCTTGACTACCCATGTACTAATTCTTATGCCAAGGAAAGCTAATGCATTGTCTGAGATAATTGTAGTAGGGACACCAAACCTTGTGACAAGACTTTCATAAAAGTCCAACACTGAAGTTTCATTTGCTTCTTTCAAAGCTACTGCTTCTGTCCACCTTGTGAAATAATCCGTAGCTGTGAGAATCCATTTGTGGCCTGCACTAGAAGGTGGGTTAATCATGCCAATAAAATCCAAACCCCATTGCATGAAAGGCTGATCTACCTGAATGGGTTGAAGAGGAAGAGCTGCTAACTTCTGTTTTCCTGCAAAAATAACACACTTTGAACACTTCTTTACCCATGCATGAGCATCTATGAATAAATCTGGCCAATAATAGCCTGCTCTCATGATCTTTAAGGCTGTAGCTCTTGGTGCAAAATGACCACCAGATAATCCTCCATGAAACTCTTCTAAAACATGCTCAATCTGATCTGAATCAACACATCTCAAAAGAATACCATTTACATCTTTTCTAAACAAAATATTATCAACAACATAAGGAATGGATTGTAGTCTAAAATACCTCCTTTTTTCTTATCCAAACCTTGTGGGCATTGTCCAGTATGAAGAAAATGGACCATGTCATGAGTCCAACTCTGAGGTAATGAAGGAGCAGTTGTTCCTTGACCATTTTGGAGCACTAAAACCTGATTTCTGTCATCATGCAAATCTGAAGCTAGTTGTTCACACAACCCTCTTCCTCTTACCAGTTTAGTAACCTTAATGTCAACATCATACTCCATAACTTTTGTAATCCAGCCTGCCCTTTTCTCATTTAAATCCTTGCTCAAAAGAAACTCTTTAACACTTGGATGAGAAACCATTAAATGAACCTTGTTATTAGAAACCAAATGTCTAATTTTTTTGAGACTTCTAATGACTGAAAGGACTTGTTTTTCAACAAAAGTACTTACCTCATAATTTCTAATCCTTGACTGAAAAAAGCAATTGGTTGCTCCAACTTTTCATCATTTTGTTGTACCAACATGGTTGAGATTGTGTCAATTGCTCCAAAAGCATATAAAATGAAATCTTTGCTAAAATCAGGATTAGTAAGTGTTGGAGCTTGTGAAATAACATGTTTGATTGCTTCAAAAGCATTCTTCCCCTTGTTTTCCAACTGAAAACCATGTTTTTCCTTAGCATTAAAGTTAGTGGCTTCACTAAATTTGCAAAATTTGGAATGAATCTTCTGACAAAATTAATTCTACCCAGAAAACTCTGTAATGCCTTCTTATGATTTGGACAAAGATAATGACAAAATTGCACTTACCCTTTTTGGATCAATGGCAAGACCTTTCTTAGACACAACATGACCCAACAATTTACCTTCATGGACTGAAAAATACACACTTTTTGGATTCAGAGATACGCCATACTTGCTGCACCTTGCAAAAACGTCTGAGATGAACTAGATGATTTGCAACATGCTTGGAAAATATAGTTATGTCATCCAAATAGACAAGAACACAATTATTAATCAATCCTTGAAATGCCAAGTCCATTGCACATGCTGAAACATGGCTCCTGCGTTTGACAGTCCAAATGGCATTTTCTTGTATGCATACCTGCCCCATTTTGTGGTAAATGCAGTTTTGAATTGGTCTGATTCTTGCACCATAATCTGATTATACCGGAATAACCATCCAAGAGTGAAAAATGTTCCGAGCCACTTACCATTTGCAAAATTTGCTCCATTGATGGTAACAGAATAATGATCTTTTAAAGATGCCCTGTTCAAATCTCTAAAATCCACACACAAGCATATTTCTCCATTTTTCTTTCTCACGGGAACCAAATTGGCAACCCATGATGAATGTTTCATAGGGAAAATGATGTTAGCTTTGATCAATTTATCCAACTCTTGTTTCATGAGAGGTTCAACCTTAGGATTGATGGGTCTTTGCTTTTTCTGACTGGTTTTGCATTTAAATCCAACTCTATTGTGTGCTGAGCTAAATTTGGATTGAAAACCTTTAAATCACCATAGCTCCATGCAAAAACATCATCAAATTCCTGAGAAAGTTGAACAAAAGCAAGTTTTTCATCTTGATTACATACCTTGCCCAACTTGAGTGTTTTGTCATTGCCAATGTTGATTTGCTCATAATCTTCTTGTTGATCAACATGTTAGATTTCTCACCTCTGACCTGATCATTTGTATTAAATATAGACTCAAGAGTGACTAATCCCTGAGGTATTTTGTTAGATCTCAACTGAATAATCTGATTTTCATATTGCTGTTGTAATTTTTCCTATTTTTTGTTGAAAACTCAGCTTCCTCTTGCAAAAAATTAACTATCTGCTGATCTGATTCAAATACTTGCTAGTTAACATTGTTATCATGGATAGAAGGCCTTACAACTATCTTGATATGTTGCTGATTTTTGTCCTTATTGATCTGATTTGGAATGTCAACTTGAGCACCAATTGCAGCTAGCCTATCTGCATATTTATTCTTTTCTCTAGGAATAGATTGTACATTGAAAGCATCAAAATCCTCTATCAAATCCCATACTCTATTTTTATAAGATCTCAGCAAATTGTTCTTGGTTGCACTTTGTCCTCTAATTTGATTGAAAACTAACTCACTGTCACCAAACACCTGCAATTGTCTTACCCTCTTTTCCTTGCCCATTAAATACCATGCACAAGAGCTTCATACTCAACTGTATTGTTAGTGTCACTAAACTAAACCTTAAAGCTGAAAAATACTTCTCTTTTGTTGGAGAAATCAACATGATTCCCCCACCTGCTCCATTCCTACTTCTTGATCCATCAAAGTATAATTGCCATAAACCTTCATCCTATTGATTTGATCTGACAAGGTTAGGAATAATAGAATTTTCTTCATGTAGACAATATGTTCCAAGACCTGCCTCTTCAATATTACTATATGGATCAAAATAACCTTGAGTAGCCCATTCATCAAGTAATAAGTCTGAATCCCCTCAAGAAGTGTTAGTTCTTGGTCAACTAGTTGGTCTTCTTCATCTATGATCATACAATTGGAATTGATAACACTAGGAATATAAGGCTCTATATGACTTGTTGAGATGGGCTCAGACCTTATTGTAACTTTGGTGCCATACCTTGTTCTAAACAACATGTGAGACTAGTCTAATGATAAGTAACCTCCAATTTTAGTAGTGAAATCTCTAGAAAGACAAGGCAAAATACGGAGGAAGAGCATAATGAAGACATTTTGAGGGATGGAGAAATTGGGGCATGCATGCAAGGTTAGGTCCAGTCCTCTAATGACTCCAAGGGTTTCTACAGGTGTTCCATCTAGCTGAACTACTCCTTTAGAAAGAGGCTCATATTTCAGACCAAGTTTATCAACAATTTGTTTGGGCATAACTGAACTGGAAGCTCTTGAATCAATCATGCAATTATGGACTAGATTTTGGCCTATGATCAAGGAAACATAGAAAGGAGGTGGTTTCACACTTTTGCTTGCTTGGGATTTTTTAGATCAGGTGTGTTAGTAAGCACAACTTTAGATGATTCTTTGGATGGTTGGTTAGAGAGACTGAGATTAAACAAAGCTTCTTGCAAAATATCCTTTTGACCGGGAAGAGACAAAGAATCCCACATTGACATATTGACCTTAGTTTGCTTCATATGATCAAGAATATTGAAAGATGAAGTACTAACCTTCTGTTGTACTTTATTAACAGTAGTACCTTCTTGCATTGGTGGCATCAAAATTGGAATCTCTTGCTGATTTTGAACTCTTGTAGACTGATTTTTTTGAGTGCCTTGCTGATTAGAAAACTGAAACAACACCTTGCAATGTTGGAGAAGGCTGAGAGTTAGTCTTACCAGTTGGCTGATCCTACTTCTATTTTTCTTTTCTTTGATCTTGTTTGCTGCCACAAAAGTAGAAGACTTTTTTTTGATTTTCCATCTGATTTACTCCACAAAAATCATCCTCTTGCCAATTTAGAAGTGTAGCATCATTGTGTGCCAATTTTTGAGAAACATCTTGCTGCTGTAGGGTCTCAATTGATGAGTTTTGAGACATGAAAGTAATTTTCACCATAAGTGCTTGATTTAGAACACCATTGGGGCAAGAGTTTTGGTTATAGGCTAAATTACAAGGATAACACCACTCGTAGTCTTGTATCAAATTATTTTGGATAGGTACAATTGCTTTGGACTGTAGCAAGTGTTGGGATTGAATGATTAAGCATTGGAAAACTGATTTTGGCTTTGCAAATTTGGTTGGAAAGGAGGCCTATTCTGCTGATTAGGTGGATAGTAGGGTCTATAACTTTGATTTTGTTGTCTTTTAAGGGTAACTATCTCATTCCCAAAATCTTGTTACATGCTCCTCAACTCTTGTAAGTCATTTGATTGGCTCGGAAGTTGCATTAGTTTGACTTAAAGGCTGAGTAATAGGCATTGGTATTGGAGCTATTGTAGGTATTGGAAGTAGCATAGAGGGTTGTACCTCCGGGAATATAGGCATAGGGGGCCTTGGTGCAATCTTTCTAGCTTGTATGAGACTATTTTCAGGCCCTAATGGCTACTTCATATGCATCAGGTAGTGTTCTTCCACCCATAGATTGAATCATCGAAATATCAATGTTCTTAGATAATACAAAAATGTATAATCAGGAGTAGGCCTTACCAATTGAGGGATCCTATCCCACGTTCTTTGAAATCTGTAGTTGAAGTCAAACATGAACTCATGTAGTGCTCTCTTGATGGTAGGTCAATTGTTCCACTAAGTGAAAGATGATCTTATTTGTCTTCAAACTGTCTACAAAATTTTTCTCCCAGCTGATCCCATGTAATGATGGAATTTACTGTCAATCCCCTGTACCATTGCAATGCTTTGCCTTTGAAAGAGGTTGCTAATAACAGATTGCAACATTTATTGAGTGACATGATGAACAAAACATATGTTGGCCACATTCTTAATGTGTCTATAGGGGTAGTTTAATTTTCCCCAATGAAAAATGCAATGCTTTTAAGGGTGGAAACTGGGATATCATCATGTTGTGCAAGCAATAGTGGGTCGCCACCATTGAAGGAAACAAAAACCAAGTTTTTAGGTATGGCCATACTAAGATTTAGATTGGATATGGGTAAATTGGGAAGTAAACTCTGATTGCTCGGGATAACGTTATTTTTAATATATGGTTTAGAACTCAAAATTCTCTCTCTTTGCTAAATTCAAAGGTAACACAATGAAATAAAATGAAATACCTTTTGTAGATGACCTAGTTGGAATTTTTGGCATGAAAATTGCTCTGATCTGCTACCAGGATGTCTATATAGTTGTGGAGTCGCTAGATGTTAGATATGCGTCTAAACACTGAAACTTGTGAAGAAGAACCTCCCCATCCTTAGCAAATCCTCTTGTTTTGGTCCTACTGGGTGTGCCAAAAACTGTTGTCACTTTGAAATGCACCCTTCAGAGAGTGGTGCAAAATTTTTCCTTTTAAGTGAAAAAATGGAAACACTCTTAGGTTGTGGGTGACCTATAGGTTGGAGTAAGTCTCTAGAGAGAGCTAGTTCCCTTAGTGTAATACCTAAAACTAACTTCTACTCAATTACATGAAATGAGAAAAGGGAGAAGAAAAGATTGAAAACAACAAAAGTCGGTGATACACCATAAAGTTCAAGGATTTCAGACTTGTTCGAACCACATAGATGGGCCACTGGAACCCCGTGCACACCATACACAACCTAGAAATGGGTATGCCAATGCAAAAGTGTTTTAGAGAAGGGTTTGAAGTTGGTGACAAAATAAAGAAGGGAAACCAAATTGCTTTGGGAGGCACTTGTTAAACACAATCTATGACTTGCAAATTAACACATAACTACATTAAGGCATGGAAATTAAACTACAAATCAAGGATAAAACAATATCACAATATAAAATCAACTTAAAGACACAATATTGCACAATAAATAGGCTGTAGGAAGTTAGAAATAACTCCTTTACTGATCAAAGAGGTTAAACTAGTAAAAAGATCACTCATGATCTCTGCTCTTCCACTCAGAATGCTAAATTACTCCAGGATAATGAATAGAAAGTGCAAAGATTGATTTTACAATGAATTCCCTTAGAGTTTTATAGAGAATTGAGAGAGAGACGAAGAGGAAAGAGGCACAAATATGTAGGCTTGATCAATGAAAAAAGAAAAGCATGAGAGTGATGCATGCCCATACTGCCCTTCTACTCCAGAAATAGTTGATCTTGCTTGAAATCGGCAGATTTGTGCTTGAGGAAGAGTAATTCATGCTGAAAATAGGAAAGCTCACGCCTAGGAATGGATATGTTTGTTCAAAAATAGAATTTGTTGTTCTCCTGCATGTTCCTACTATTGTTAACAGTTTGTGTTCGATTTGAAAGCTTTTTCTTACATGAAAACTTTCTAATATTAGCCTTTGCATGATAAAAATGGAGTTTTGAGTAAAGGAAACAACTAAAAATAATCTATTGGAGCATTTTTTGGACTGTTCACACTTTATGTCAGTCCTGTTGGCATTGCAGAGAACGGGCAGAATGAGGGAACAATTACCTTTATTCACTTCTGAGCCGACTATGCCGATTTGTTGCAGGAGTCGGACATAGTGGGGTTTGAGAACACGCGGAACCTTGGCACTATTCCACGAGTGCTTGATAGTGTCGACTTTATCGACTAAGGCCTTGGGCGGAGATGGCGGGCGATCGGGAAGCAGAGGAACGAAGGAATAGGAGAACTATTCGGAGTGTGTTGTTTGGAGCTGATATAACCAATTAACGCCCCTTTGCTTTGTTTATCGAGTTATGCGGGAGTTTGGAGAACCGATGGAACATAAGAATAGTTCCTTCCATGCCTATAAAATTTGATCTAACCAATTAATGTGCCCTATTGCTCTTCTGCGATGTTTACGGCCGATCGGGAATTGTTGGAACACCAAAAAGACCTTTGAGATATAGTATGTTGTCCAGACAACAACATAGTGGGCGGCCTTTACACTTAACCACCTCTTCCTCTGGTTGTCATTCCATCCAAAGTTTCTTCTAGTCGACGTTGGATGTTAGAAGAGTTGGATCTACCATTCCCCGATAAAATTTCCCCATTGCTTCTCGTTGGCCATTTCCCCTTCCAACTCGTTTGCATTTCGTCCCCCGGTTTTGTGTTCGGGGGATTTCTCTTTTTGGTTTTGCCTGCTTCTCTGGATTTGTACTTTTTGCTTTTGTTTCTCAGGAACCTTTTGGTTCCCCTACTTTGTATTTGTTCACGGTGTTTTTTGCAATCCCTTTGACCTACTTTTTTGGTCATTCGTTGGACATTAATATATTTATCTTATCTTATATGTGCCCAAACTAATCGATTTATTTGACTTCTTAGTGCAATGAGGCCATGACGGGGATGCGGGGAATTAAAAGAACCTAGGAAATGTTCCTTAAGTTCCATCAAGGACTGACTTTGCCGACCAAGGAGTTTTTGTTCTTGAAATCAGCTAAGTCTTTCCTTCTTGATTGATATTTGAAACTAACACCACCATGACTTGACAAATCACCAAAAATAGGTGGAGCTAGTTTTTGGATAACACGAACAAAGGAATCTTGACAACTTTGAAGGAAAGGCTAGGGTTCTTACTGACCTCTCAAGAGATGTCATTATCAGAATAGTTAATGTATAGGTATCTTTATAGCTTAATCTGCCAAAGGAACAATTTTTGAAAATTAGAATGTGAACGATTAATGTTGACTACATTATAGGCCCGTGTGGGTATCTTCGATATAGTCCTTCAATGGTTGTGTTATGTGACTAAATCCCCAATAATTTAATTACTTAAAGACTTGTTGATTTATTAAATAATAAAAGTTTGAGTTGAGATTCTTTATAAAAAGGTTTTATAATAAACTATTAAAAAAATGTGGGAGTGAATAACCCGAGCAATTGATTAAAGAGGATTAATTAAAATCAAAAAGTACGGGACCATTGTGTTGGTTCATAACTACCCATGAAATATTATAAAAAGGCATATGAAAGTGAAAAGAGAAAGAACATTACGATTGTGATAGAAATGAATTACAAGGGAGTTTGAGGACTGTGTAATTGTATCCAAGATTTAACTTGTGGAGTAATTCTAAGGTTGACAAAGGTACATGCAGGTAGTGGGCAAGAGAGAGGGGCACCAGAGCTGTCCTAACCGGGGGTACGGTGTATACCTCGGATGGTTCCTGGCTAGAATAACGAGAAAATACACTTACTATTTGTCCCAGATAAGTTTCTCTTGGAACTATGTAATTTTATTGTAAATTAATATAAAAAAGGGAGATAAACCTTTGATTTTATTTAAATATACATGTGAATGTTTTATTTAATTTTACTCTTTACATTGATGAAATATATAAATTTTTAATATAAAATAGAAGGTGATAGAATTTAGATATACACAACAAAATTTAATTGGTTGATATAAAGCCTATTTAATTTACTTATATACATGATGTAATTTTAAATTTAATAATAAGTTTGGAAATGCGAACCATGGACTAAATCCAACCTTTTTTTAGGGAACTAGGGTTCGGTGGTTTCACTCGGTTATCGGGTTAGCCCTCGCCTTTTTTCTAGCACTATAGATTTGGAATTTATTTATTCGGGTGAAATTAATACCTTTTTAACTAATGTCGATTAGGGGAAATAGTTTCATTTCATTTGGTAATGGAGGTTTTTTTATCTATTAGACTAAGTGTAAATATATTTTATTATTTATGGTAAAATAAAATATATTTACACTTAGTCTAATAGATTAGAAACCTCTCATCCTATATTAATTATTGTGTTTCCAAATCTAAACTCTAGTCTTAACTCAAAATATTGGCTTTACCTGAGAGTTGTCATGACTTAAATAGGTAATCAAGTTAAGCTAGTCCTATTTTTAGGGTCTAATAGTTATGATGAAATTTAATTTTTCCCATTTTGAAAATAAGAGTAGCCTACAAATATTAGTTGCTTAGAATTACAACATCAACTCCTGGCCCACTCTCCATACATAGGTAAGGTTGAATAAATTTGAGAGATTTAATTTATTGCTTTTGTATGGTTCAAATGTGCATGAAAAAAAATATTATTTCCAAGGGTAAATACAAGGTCTCCTAGGATGGAGACATCATCCATGAAAATAGGAGTATAATTTTTCTCAGTGACCGGGGAAAAATATTGGTTGCATTTGTGTTAGAATAAGTTACTCAAAAACCTATGCCTAACTTGGCCCCTCTTATTCTAAATATCTAAGTTTAATTTATAATAAACATAATCTTATATTTATTCGTAATTTATAATTTTATATATATTTTATAAAATTATTTAAAACCAAAACTCTACATTTTAAATTAATTAAATTGTTTGTAATATTTTATATATAAAATACAAATTAAATCTTGAATTAATCTGCTAAAATATGAAACTATAATAAAATCTATTAATTTTAAATTATATATCCATCTTATATTTTTTTGGTATGCAAATGCATAGCATTAGTGGTCCATTTGCCATTAAATGATAAAATATTGTAAATTACTATTTTGATTTCATTTTACTTATAGTTTAGTTTATGTACTTTTCTTATTATTAAACCTCTTAATATGCATGTACTCCTATTAATATTTTTTACAGGAGGATAAAAACGTGTCCACTTCTTCCCTAAAAAATAAAAATAAATGCACAACATTATATCTCAAATTAAATATGTTTATATCTCAAATTAAACATTGGCCCCTTATATTTATGTATTCTAATGAGGTGACTATTATATTATAATTTAAATATTATATAAATTATAGACTTGAATATTAAAATTAAAAAAAAACGGTTCTTTTAAATGGATTGTGTGAAGGTCTCAAATTAAAACATTATTATTTAGGAGAAAAGAATATAGTAAGCCTGGACACATATGTACATGATATATGGAAAGAAAGTGAAGGAATATTAAAAGAATTAGAAGAATTATAATAAGATCTAAATATTAAAAGGAAATATGAAATATACAAAATGAGATTTAATGTTGGGTGTATGTAGGATTATAATATTTAACAAGATAAATATACAGTTGCATACCACTTATGGTGGTTAGATTTTCATTACAAGTATATTAAGATATAAGATACTACGTATGTTAGGTTTTATTGCATTCTATTGAGATAATATCTTATTATATTAATAGGAGGGTTGTTTTTATTAGGTTTTTAAATTTTAATTAGCATGAAAATAAGTTGAGAAAAAGTTTATCAACCAATACAAAGATCATGGTATTTATATTTTGATCAAGCCTAGTAATTGATATGGATTTAATATTGATTATGAAAGATTTTTTTTAGTATTATAGGAGTAATACTAAAATGTACTCAAGAAGCATATCTAACATGAGGCAGTAAGTTATTTTTTAAAATATTATTATTATTATTATTATTATTTTTAATTATAAATATGTGTATGTAGATATGTATGTATGTGTGTGTATGTATGTATTTCACTACACATTTTAGAGATTATATGAATATATATTAGGTGAAGCAATAATACGAGGTAAAGAGAATTTGGAAGATGGTTATTTTACAAAATAAATGTTTCTTTCATCCCAACATATTCAATAACCATATTCAAGTTAACTTGAGGTAGTAAATCATGTTCAAAATGATTTTCTCATTTAACTTGAATATAAATATAAACTTCTTCAAAATGATTGAATATATTAAATAATAAGAACATTTCATACTTCAATTATTAAGGAGTAAAGGGAGATGTATGGTAAAAAATAATCATTTTGACTAATAATATTATATTCATCAGTATGAAAAGTAGATTTTTTTAAAAAATGGTTATATAAATATAATAAATAACATCATAAATGTTTTCTATGAATAAAAGTGGTAGTAGTTAAAATAAATAGTATTCAATATATATATATATGTTTTAAAAAATATCAGCCATTAAAGGATGGGTTAATAATATTAGGAATTAATGAAGTTTAACCTCAATGTTGTATTAAAAATATGTATGTGCATTTAATAGAAATCAAATGTTGGGATAAGCACCCATAATGAATTTATATTTGGTTTGAGGCATAATCTTATTATTATTATTAACATTATATTATAAAATCAAAATATTATATAAAATATTTTAATTTTCTCTAAAGTCAATGATCAAATATGTAAATTTAGGAATTTATGCTTAACTCTTCATGTAACAAGGAAACTAAAGGTTAAATTTGAATGCCACTTATGCTTGCCAAACAATTTGTATGTGAATGGTAATTTTTCAATATTGCCTAGTAAAAACAAAAAAGAATTGTAAGGCATTATATATATATAAGACTTAATATATATTAATTGTTTTAGTATATATTTAAGTACATTAATATAATTTATATTTAAAAAGTGATAGTCATAATTTAAATGGTGAGTCATATGAGATAATAGTTTGGAATATTTGTAAGTATTTTTCAGTTAAAATTGTTAAAAAGAAATATTTTCAATTTTAAACCAAGAAAAACGAAAAGAAAAAAAGAAGAAAACTAAAACTAATCAATTTTGCAAGCAAAGCGCATCAAATTAATGTCAATATTATAAAAACATTTTCAAATGGGATGTATATATATATATGTTGCTGTGAAGGAATGATGATGCTATACTTTTTGACAGGAAATATTTAATCATGTTATTAAGAATAAGAAATGAGATAAATGGTTGGCATGAAATGGATGTAATATTTTACAATGTTGTGTATTCTGAAATACTAGGTGGACAAAGATTTGAAATTTATATTGATTGATTTAAAGAATTTCCATATGAAGGATGGAATTAGATGGACAAATCCAATTAAAACTTAAGGGAAGTTTCGTAATGAGTTGGGATTTAGTTTTCACTCACCATCAAATTGGGTATAGACTTTTATCCCTCATCCGTCCCCTAATAACTTTTAACATGGAAATTTGTTTCATGTACAATAACAATAATCTATTTTGGTGGAAACAACTAATACCTTAACATTTAAGCCCAACATAATACACATTATATTTGTCACTAAGAAAAAAATTATTTATGAATTTATATATGAATAATAATCCTAGTGAAAACTTAAAAAATAATAAAAAATAATAATAAAGTAATAATGTAGGAATAATTAATTCAATTGTTGTGTTAAAATAATTCATTTTGAAGATGATAAGGAGTGTACCTACATAGTTTAAGCATATGTTAAGTGGTTTTTCCCATTGGTGAATTTGTTTGAGTAACTAAGAACCCATTAGAGATCAAATATTACTAAGAGTAAAAGGCCCTACACCATAAAGATTGTTCAATCTAAACATTTAGTTCAACAAATTTAGTGTGTGATAAATAAACGAGTATTGTATGCCATGATAAAACATTTTGGGATGCCCATCATGTTTATATTAGAGATGTCCAATATTGAATTGAATACAATATTCTCCTTATCATATAAATCCCATATAATTAATGTGATTTCGTGAGTGGATTTTATTACTGGTTTACCCCGTACTATGAATGGTCATGATAGTGTTTTTGTTGTGGTTGATAGATCAACTAAAATGACTCATTTTATTCCAACTAAAATTAGAACTTCTACATCAGATATAGTTGAATTTGTTTTTGAAAGAAACCTTTCGTTTGCATGGTCTTCCAAAATAATTAGTGACACATAGAGATCACAGATTTATTTCTTCTTTTTTGGAAATCATTATTTAAAGAGTTAGGTACCAGTCTAAATTTTAGTACTGCATATCATCCCGAAACTGAAAGACATTGAAATAGAATAAATCTTAGAAGATATGTTAAGGATGTATACTAGTGAAAAAACTTGAAAATTGGGAAAACTATATACATTTGATTGAATTTACTTATAATCAAGGTTACCATAGCACTATAAAAATGTCACCTTTTGAAGCTGTATATGGTAGGAATTGTAACACACTTATTTCTTGGTCGAATCTTGAGCATAGATCTTGGTACGCAAATGGAAACTTAAAAGAAATGGAAGATATTATAAACAAAGCAAAACAAAACATGAAAGTTGCCAAGGATAGGTATAAACTTTGGGTTGATTCAAAAAGATCTGTTAGAGAGTTTAAAATAGGTGAACAAGTATTTCTTAGAGTTAAACCTAAGAAGAGTTGTTTAAAATTAGGTAAATATACTAAGTTTGCTTCTTGTTATTGTGGACCACTTGAAATTTTGGAAAAGATAGGAACACGTGCTTATAGACTTGCTTTACCTCCTAAGTTATCTAGAATACATAATGTGTTTCATGTAAATTTATTAAAAAGTATGTATATGATGCTAACCATGTTATAAATTGAAAAAACATAATTGTATTGTTGAACCTATAGGTGAATTTAAAATTGAAACTGAATTAATTTTGGAAAGAAGCATTAAAACTTTTAAAAAATAGAGAAATTAAAGAGGTTAAAGTGAAGTAGACTTTTTGTGGTGATGAAAGTGCTACATGGGAAAGAGAATATTTTCTAAAATATCAATATCTTGAATTATTTAACTAATAACTTGTGTTTCTTTTGTGTGATTTTTAGAATAAACTTGGAACAACTGAGGACAGTAGCTGATTCAAGGGGGGAGAAATGTTATGTGACTAAATCCCCAATAATTTAATTACTTAAAGACTTGTTGATTTATTTAAATAATAAAAGTTTGAGTTGAGATTCTTTCTAAAAAAGGTATTATAATAAACTATTAAAAACATAAATGTGGGAGTGAATAACTCGAGCATTTGATTAAAGAGGATTAATTAAAGTGAAAAGATGTGGGACCACTATGTTGGTTCATAACTACCCATGAAATATTATGTGGGACCACAGTGTTGGTTCATAACTACCCATGAAATATTATAAAAAGGCATATGAAAGTGAAAAGAAAAAGAACATTATGATTGGGAGAGAATAATTACAAGGGAGTTTGAGGACTGTGTAATTGTATCCAAGATTTAACTCGTGGAGTAATTCCAAGGTTGACAAAGGTACAAATAGGCGGCGTGCAAGAGAGAGGGGCACCAAAGGTGTCCTAACCAAGGGTACAATGTACACCTTGGATGGTTCTTGGCCAGGGCAGTGAGAAAATACACTAGGTATATAACATTTCCTTTGAAGTGCGCTCTTAGTCTGGTGTCTGTTACTAGAGTGTGCATTGAAATTTTGTTGCTTACCAATGGTCTTAGATAAGTTTCTCTCTGAACTATGTAATTACTATTGTAAATTAATATAAAAGAGGGAGATAAACTATTGGTTTTATTTAAATATACTTGTGAATGTTTTATTTTATTTTACTATTTAGATTGATGAAATATGCAAATTTTTAATATAAAATTTAGATATGAACAACAAAATTTAATTGGTTGATATGAAGCCTATTTAATTTACTTATATACATAATGTAATTTTAGATTTAATAATAAGTTTGGAAATGCGAACCATGGACTAAACTCAACCTTGTTTTAGGGAACTAGGGTTCGGTGGTTTCACTCTGTTACTGGGTTAACCCTCACTGTTTTTCTAGTACTAAAGATTAGGAATTTATTTCTTTATTTATTCGGGTAAAGTTAATACCTTTTTAACTAATGTAGATTAGGGGAAATAGTTTCATTTCAGGTTGGTAGACACTGCATTCTACTATTGCTTCAGTGCCCATCTCAAAATATGAATGGGGGATAATGAAAAACTCGTACTTCAACCAATTGACCCACTACTGGGCGGTGAATCTGAAGATAAACTAATTGGAGTCTATAGGGACAATGCATTGATCAATGTGTTTCAAAGTAATTTGGAGAAACACCTACATGAGGATGACAGTTCTGAAGATAACATCAACATTGGTGATCCTGGTAGCACTTCTAAGGTAGACCTAAATATTCCTCGCTGGTTGGAAATACTTATCGATTCTAAGGTTCAGGGTACAGTGGATGCGGTACAAGAAATTATGAAAAAAATCATATACCCTCAAGAAGAGAAAATTGGCTGCTAAGGTTGATACTGGTAGTAAGAGTAAGAATCAGGGAGAGGGCAGTTTGGGAGCAACTAAGGATGCAGACTGTTCTGAGAAAAAGGGACCTGAGAATGGCATGGGGCTTGGACTTGTCATGGAATTTGTAACAGAGTTGGGCCCTGTGGATGAAGACACCTCCGTGATACTAGAGGATGAGGCTTTCTAAGTTGCTTGTTTTCTATTTCGTGACTGTTGATAGTTACTCTGCTGGTACTGTTTAATATGCTGATACTTAGTGGTGTTTTTATGTGATACTGATATACTTGGTTTTTTTTCATGTTGATAGTGTCTCTACTGGTACTGTTTTAATCTGCTGATATTTAGTGGCACTTTTATGTGATACTGACATACTTAGGTTTTGTGATCATCTATTGGATCTGTTTCTGGATATTGGTTCTATCGTTTGTCCTAAGTGGACATATATTGTTTTATAAATGCTCATTCAATATAAAAAAGAAAAACCGTACTTAGTAATGACTGTTCCAAGTGGTTATTTTTTCCAAATAAACAGCCATCTGAAATATTTTTTTTATGACCCTAGGAGTGATGGTGAGACTACATCATACCTGTCAAGACTGCAATATATGACCATTAAATCAATAGTAAATTCAGCACCGGGTATTTTGCTTTATTCTTGCTATATAAAACGAAAGTCCTGGACATCAAATTATAAGTAGATTCACCAGAGGCTTTGATGATCATTTCTTAATCAGCTGATGGATCAGCCAATTTTGATTTCAATTTCATTTAAATTAACCTTGAAATTCAACATTATTATCACCTTGTCAATGTTTTGACCATTTAGTTCGATGCTAGCGAAACAAACTTTGTTTGATTCCTTATTTTTTTTAGACCGTATTCTTAGCCTTTATTTGTGCCAAACTTGGTAATTTAGCTTGGTAAGTCTTAGATGCCTTGAGAATTACAAGTTATATTCATTCAAACAAGGTTTTCTGTTAGCCTCTTTTGAGGGTACTTTTGGCTTTAATTCTTGTTTAACATAGTATATTAAGATTCTTTAGCCTTTTTTTCTTTCTTGATATGATTGAAGCTCGATATTTCACGGTTTAATCTTTTAACAGTTCTTCATTTACTATATACTATCATTGATCGAGGTTTGTTTTGCACAGATGTTTGCCGATGTGAAGTGTCCTCCAGTGTGTCCACGGGGAGGTGCATTTGGGTCAACTCCACTATGTCCACCTAGTTGTTTTCATTATAAAGGTGCCCTAGATGTGTTCTACAAGATTATTCGACAGGTTCATCCAATTCTAAATGTTTTATTTGTTGTTGAAAACATTTTTATTTATGCATTATTTGCTGTGTTGTTTAAGATGTCATATGCTTTTCTTAAAGAATTCTAAATGTGTTCATATTGACATTTTCAGGAAGGATTCTTTCGCTTGTGGAGAGGTACCAATGCAGGTTTAGCATTAGCAGTACCTACTGTAAGAATCATTTTAGCATCTTGTACACTGATCTGTAATATATTTTCTACTAATTATATATGTATTTGTGAAACACACCTAGTTCAATCCCACAGATTGGTAAGTTCTGGTTTTCACTACTTTTCATGTCATGTTTGGGAGCTGGATCTTGGATGGTAATATGACGTGAAATAACAAGCAAGTGTTATAACGTATTTTGGATGAAGGTCATTAATTGTTGGTAGTTGATTTATTTTGAGCACTAGGGTTTTAACTTGATATTTAGGTATATATTCCTAATGCTATTTATAAAAAGTCGGCAATGGTTAGTGTTGACATAAACTAGGTAATAATTTATTAATTTATCCAATTTGATAGGCCCAGGCTAGATCTGATATCGCGCAAAGGAGAGAGAAATTACTTTGTTAAAACATTAACTGCTTGGTGCATTCATTAAATTAATTTGAAGTGTGTTGGTTCTTTCAACATACACTTAACATAGACTTCCCTAAACTATCTCCTTTTATTCATATATCTTTCAACATACACGTAACATAGACTTCCCTAAACTATCACCTTTTATTCATATATAACTCATCAAAATACATTACAATTCTCATATGTTCTTTATCTCATTCCGCCTATTACAGATATCATTACGATTAAATACTTTGTAACGTACTCACTCATACACACTCCTCACTCCTATGCTCTCTATGTTATTCTTATCCTACTATGTGGTATAAATATCAATTGCATACGTTACATTTTAGCAAGACATATCTATTGATTGTGAGTATAATACATTCAGATTCTTATGTTGTTGTCGCAAAGCGCCTTCCAATACCGCACTTATAAGGAAGATGGATACTCTAGAGTCTATATCACCTTGCAGAGCTATAGATATTGCTGTGGTATGTTCTGGGTCTTTCGCGTTATCTTCTATTTACTTTAAATCAGTGAAGAACCCTACGAACATCATCCCTAGACTTGAATCTTTTGCCTCCTCCTCGAGACAACCTTGATGAAGAACCTTGACATGTGATTTAATTGTTTATTTATTTCTAATTGGCCTCCATCACTTTGTGTTGTGCTACCAGTGTTTTAAAAACTGGCGAGGTGGAACCGGAACTGGCCGGTTTGACCGGTTCAACATTTTAAAGCATGAACCGGTTAAAAAACCGGACCGTTCGGTACCAAACCTGTTGAACCAGTCTGGTTCTGACCTAAACCGACTGAGTCGTGTAAAGATGCATGCATACGGCACTGAGTATAAAAAATTCAATTTTTAAATTAAAATTTCTGCTTTTAACACATTTCTTACTTGGAGTTAGTGCCATTTTGCTATAAACACCTTTCTTACATGTTATATAGTATATACATGAGCAAACTTTGCATTTTTGTGTGTAATTATTGGAATCATGGTTTCTAATCCTTCAAATATATTGTTTTCATTAAAAATGTAAATTTTTATGTGTTTTTAGGAAACCAGTTCATAAAGTTTGAACCGGTCCGGTCCAGTTCTCGACCGGTTCCAATTTTTAAAACACTGTGTGCTACTAGTTCAAGACAATGACAGAACCATCAACTGCCCAGAAAGTTAGACATCTAGCATAGGATAGTTTGGTGCTACCTTTTCTTGATTTGCCCGATTAGTTTTATGGGACAGTAGAGTTGTGCCTTCATAATTTTATTCTGCTAGAGTAGCTGACCTCTAAGGAAGCATTTTGCTAAAGTTAATGGTCAGCATCTTTTCAAACTTTTTCCATGTGATTATTTGTATTGTTGCCTTTTTCTGTTGTTGTATTAAAGCCATAGTCCCCTTGGTGATCTCCATAATTATGGAAGGTGCCCCCTTTCCGTCAATGCCTTTGTAGTAGTTTCCTAGTTCCGCAGCTACCCCATCCATCTTCTCGATTTGTTTGCTTGCGAATGCGCCATCTTCATCCATATCATTTATTGTTTGTGCCCTTTCTTCATGTCGTTTTCTGTACTTATCTCCTAATCCGATCAACCTTTTTCGCTCTATGCCCGTGGGATCCTTCTTCACATTATATTCGTTAGATGCTTTATTAAATTGTGCTTCTAGGAGATCAAGTTCCTTTTTGTATTGTCAAGTTGTTGCTAAGCCATCCTATGGAATATGCAAAATAAATTGCTGCATCACCCAATGCTTCTTGGAGTTTTTGTGCTTGTGCTTTTAACTTCTCCCTCTGCTGTAAGTTTCTCTCATCTTAGTAGAATCATGTCTGTTTTCTTGAAGTTGTCCATCACATCGTCTCCTATTTGCTGTTCCTTTTCCGCATCTAGTACTGAATGTTCTAAGAAATTGTGAATTGTTTCCTCCAGTCTTTACTCAATTGACTAATTTTGGTGTTGCAATGGGGTTGTTCTACTGAGATTTAACTGATAACTCTTGTCACTTTCCAATCCTTTCACGTGCTATCATACAAAATGCCACGTAGTTGATTTATCTATAGAGGCCTTAGTTGTACTAAATGTATTGTGGAGCCCTTCTCTATTTGTTCAACCACATCTTTCCCTAAGAGTACATGTATGTTTTTGCTGGGCGAGGATCACTTTAATGTTATTCAAGGGATCACAGGGTGTGAAATCCTGGGTCCCTAGAATCGTTGCTACAGATATAGATGTTGGCTGTGATATAGCCGTTTCCCCTCCTTTGTTTACATACCTTTTTGCGTGTCATCCTTTGCCAGTTTTTTCTCTTCTTTGGCCCTTTTCTCTCTCCATGGATTTCCTATCTTGCTCTTGTTCTTTTTGTTCTATCTTCCATCTGACATCTTCCTTCTTTTCCATGCGATTCTCTTCCATTCTGCCTCTGCTGCTTTTCTTTCCTTAATTTCTCTTCCTTTTCCTTATTTTCCTTTTCTAACTGTTGTTAGGCTTGTACTGTGGCCGCTGCAATATTTGCTCGGTTTTTGCTATGCCCTTAACCCATATCATATATAGAGATGTGTGGACCAACATATGACACACTTACCATTTATCTTTTAATTGATTAATTAGTAGTTACTTTAGGCCGAGTTAATTAGGAGGAAGGGGTATGATCCTACCTAGTTATACCCATATATATAGATGAGTAAATCTCTCCCATATCATCATATTGTGAATTATTGTCTTATTGTGAGATTGTGGAGGTTCCCCTCTCGAAGTGTCTTAGTTATATATTTACTATTCTTCTAATTTTCCATTTAGATTGAAGTAATTCCATTACAAGCGTATCAAAGCTTTGATTTGGGCAATAATGTGGGTTTGTAAGAATCGCATATATCTCGAAAAACATTATGATTTTTTTTGTAATTTTTTCTGAAAAGTTGCATAATCATTCAAGGAAGCTATAACAAAAAATTCAGGGCCATGTGATCCATTTTAAGTATGTCATTGCGAATTTGTTTTTTTTTGTAAAGTCGCTCACCATTCCTTAACTTTCAATTTTTAAAAATTTCTTTACATTTTCGAAAAGCTCACCAAAAATCTATTAGGGGTCTGTTCTTTGAAGTTTCTTATTTAAGGCTGATTTGAGTCTGAAATTTTCCGGTCAAAGTTGATGAAAGTGCAAAACAAATTCCACCCTGTCAAGCCTTAACATGACAAACTAGAGGCTAGGGAAAAAATTCATACACTAGAAAAAAACTCTTAAGGAGGATAAGGAGTCTGAAACAACAATCGAGGGATTTTATGGTCTAGGGTTTTCTTTGACAGATCACAAAGCGAGTTAACTTGAGTTTAGTGTGCAACACATCTAGGCAGATATGGTCAACATCAATCACTGATTGGATGAGCTTAGTTAAGAAATCAATCAATTGTTGAATTTGCAAATGGATCCACCAGATCAACCGCAAAATACTAATATAAAACCCAATGCAAACCAAATACATCACAACCGGTGCCTTGAGCTGGTACCCATTTTGGGCTGCACAACATGATGCCATAAGTGGAAATGCGTTATGTTTGATGGGCACGATCCCGTTACTTGGACCAAACAAATGGAGAACTTCAATGAACATAAGATCCCATGTGGACAAGAGGTGGTAATGACATCTTTGTATTTGGAACTTGAGCAGTTCATTTAGTATTGATGGCTTTTAGCACAACAGAAGGGTCTTAGCGTCACTTGGTCAATTTTTATTGATGAATTATAGTTGCACTATTGCAATGTGACAGAGAACTACTTTAGCCAATTAACAAAATCATACTAAACAAGACCTATCAAGGATTATATTCAACAATTTCAAAATCTATCATTGCTATTGGAGACAATCATGGATGAAAATATGAATGATTTGGTTTTGGTCGGATTCAAAGATCTTATCCAAACATAAGGTGCATATGATTAATTTGAGTTTTGTATTTGAGGGTATTGTCACATAGATGAAAGGAGAGGGCATTAGCCACTAAAAAGCATCTATTCACAAGCATAAGAGATGGGATCACTCCAACACAATCATTTCCTCAACTTGCCGAAATGATGCCACGCCAAATTGAAGAGAAGATGGGAAAATGGTCATGTTTTAATTCGGAAGAAATTGTTTTCCATTGAAGTTGCCAATGAAGAAGAAGAGGATGAAGTTGTGGCATAGGAGGATAATGAGAAAGCAATGGAAGAATCAGAAGAAACCCAACCATTTTTTGCCAAGCACTTTTAGGCATTAGCACACCAGAAACCCTTAAATGTATTGGGTTTGTTGAAAAAACAGAAGGTGACAACATAAATTGACTTGGGCAAAACTCACAACTTCATCAATAATTAATTAGCTCTATGCTTGAATTGTCTTGTCTATGCAACTCCAAAATTTTAGGTCATGGTTATAGATGATGGAATAGTCAGTTGTTTTGGGAAATGTCATAGTATTAAGCTCTCCACGGGAGAATATTGACTTGATAGTCCTATGTTTGCCATTCCTTCGGGTGAAGCCAACATTGTTTTGTGAGTCCAATGGCTGAGTTCCTTGGAAACAATTGAGATGAATTTCCAAGAGCTTTTCATGCATTTCCCTTCAGAGGGAAAGAGATTTGAACCACATAGGTTACGTGCCACATCTCAAAAATTGATGAGTTCTTATTAGATGTAGAAGATGCCAAAAAGGGATGCATATGAGTTTTTGGATCAATTGTTTTCTATGGAGGCACAACTACCTAAAGGGTCTGCATCGCCATATCTATATGCTATTGTAGAAAAGCACTTAGTCATATTAGGGGATATGTTGGAACGACTTCCCCCCAAAAGAAATCATGATCACACCATTCAACAAGTGCCAGGGTGCCAACCACCCAACATTAGGTCTTAGAGGTACACATGTTCAAAAGAGTGAGATTGAGCAGATGGTACAAGAGATTTTAGAAGCAAGTACTATCAGCGGTAGTTAGAGTTCTTATTCCTTGTAATGTCCCCTTTTCGATATGAGAGCTTAAAAATGAACTTCTTGTCATTCCCTTTCCGTGCCAATGAAGTTGAATAAGCTAGGGAGGGAATTGGATTCTCATTGCATCATTTTTTTCTAATTTTTAATATTTCTTTCTAGTGTTTTCGTCATTTTAGCAGGTCAGCTGGCTTGGAGTAGTTTAAAGGCCAAATAAAATATTAATTAAAGCCCAAATGAGGTTGGTCTTGCATGTTTGGTCTTTTGCGCCAAGATTGGGATATTTAAGGAGTGTTCTGACTTCATTTGCACACATCTACTTCGAAAAATTTATCTTAAATTTGGGCTGATTGCTCTTAGTTTGTCCACAGTATACTTGCCATCATTGGACGCATGTGCTCCGCATCGCTCTCGACCAGATCAGAGTTGGTTCCCACAGACTCCGTTGTGAGATAGACCACCACCTTGATCGTTCTAACAGGATCGGCCATTTGTGTAATCTCCAGGAGCTTGAGACAGAGATGCATTTTATTTTCAGATGCTCCATATTCTATGTGATCAGAGGGAGGTTTCCCTATCTCTTCAGAGGGGGCACAAACTTTTTCAGACTTCAGATATGAGGATCAAAAATGTCTTGCTTTATACATTTAGGAGGCCATGAGGCTTTGTGAGCACATTCTTCAGCTACATTCCAAACTATATTCTACCCAATTGATCATTTCCTTCTTCACTGTGCTTCCTTCAGTGAGAGGCACCAAGCGCTAATGGACGACTATCTCCGCCTTTGACTCCAGATTGATCCATCCCAGGGATAACACTCATAGTTCACTAAGCCATCATCTTCACGTTGGTACTAGGTCCAATACTAGACGACAAACGATACCTACCAGATTTTCTAGATACAACACGACAGCCATACAACAACTTAGTAGACAACCCTTGCACTCTTCGCCTCCTCGTCCGACCTTCTCTCCATTCAAAATTTCTTCCAGTCGGCCTCGAATATTAGGGCAGCTAGTTCCACCATCCCATGACAGACTCTCTTCTCTTCTTCGCTCTGACCTTCTCTTCTTCTTCTCGCTTGTAAGCCAACCCTTGGTATGGTTGTCAGGATTGTTCTCTCCATTGCTGTTGCCCTTTGTATCATCTTTGCTTTGCTCTTTCTTGGGACCATTTGGTCCCCCGCTTTGTATTTCCTCTGGCTGGCTATTTTAGTCCCATTTACCTGCTTTGTGGTCATTTGTTGGACAATAATATATTCATCTTATCTTATCTAATCTTATTTTATCTCCACTTTTGGGTGAAAATCCAATTGTGCGGTTCTTTCCAAGAATGACGAAAACACTTATTGTGGCTGGTTGGGAGACAAAAACTCTCCATCCTTGATTGAAGTGAAGTCATCTTGCAGATTTGGGAATTGAAAAGGAAAGGAAGTTATCTACAATCATTTGCGTGCATTGATAAGCCTCTCCTAGTTGGAGTGACTTGTGTTAGGGTGTCATTTGGTGCCTTCTAGGGCCATAACTTCTATTTTCTTCGATATTCAGAGTTGATATCATTTATAATGCTTAAAATATATCTGTTTTGTGGAGTTTGGAAACCCTCATTTCATAATTTTCTTTGAGCTGTACTTCTGCTGTTAATAATTTTTTTTTCCAGCTGCGTATTAGTTTGATTTTTTGTGGTGGAAGTAGTTCTAAAATATTCCAAAAGGGTTTATAAAAATTGTGGATGCATTGTTGGGTGATATTTTGGTGAAATCTTTAGTTCTTCATACTGCTGTTATAAAAATCTGATCGCTGTTCCGTACTGATTTAATTTTCGGTTTGCTGGTCCAAAAATCAGAATTAATATTATTGGTGTTTGTTTGATTTCCTTCTTTTTCAGTTGAAGTCCCAAACAGGGACATTACATTCCTCCCTTGTGGTGATGGTGTGTAAGAAAGATGAGACTTGGTGCATGTGTCCTAACTATAGAGAACTCAACAAATACACCAAAGATAAGTTCCCTATTCCTATAATTGATGATTTACCACATGGATTACATGGGGTTGTTTATTTTACAAAACTTGATCTTCGTTCTGGATATCATCAAATCAAAATCAAAGATGAGGATATTCATAAGACAATTTTCGGAACCCATGAGGGCCATTATGAACTTATGGTGACGCCGTTCGGTGTCACTAATGCACCATCTACTTTTCAAAGCCCGATGAACTTTGTTTTTAGGCAATTTCGTGGAAATTTGTCTCAATGTTCTCTGATGGCACTTAGTGTGCAACAAAACATGGAGGAACACTCACATCATGTGAATAAGGTTTTGGATATTCTTTAACAACACTAACTATATACCAAACCTTCCAAATTAACTTTTGGAGTCAAGGAGATTGATTATTTGGGCCACATTGTTTCACATGAAGGTGTCAAGGTGGGTCCTCACAAGATCAAGGCCGAGGTAGAATGGAGAGTGTAGCCTTCAATTCTTAAAAATAACACAAGCTACTATCGTCGTTTTTTAAAAAATTATGGTAGCATAGTAGCACCACTTACAGCCTTATTAAAGGACCCCTTCGATTAGAACCACCCAAACATTTGACAAGTTGAAGGAAGCCATGTGCACCACCCCATTTTAGCTACTCCAAATTTCTCCAAAACATTAATATTGAAATGTGATGCTTCAGGATATGGTATGGGTGTTGTACTCATGGAAGAAGGATGATCCATTTCATTTGAGAGTTGCCAATTCAAAGGTACAAAATTGCTCAAGCCTATTCGTGAGAAGGAATGATGGTCATCTTTCATGTGCTAAAACAATGGCAACCATATCTAATGGGAAGACACTTTAAAGTGAAGATAGATCATGATTGTCAAAAATACTTCTTGGAACAAAGGTTTTCATCAACAAAACAACAAAAATGGGTCAATGTTGGGATACGACTTTGACATAGTTTACAAGAAAGGAAAAGAGAATGTTGTGGATGAAGTAATGTCTAAGAGGGATGAGCCTACTGAGGCAATATTAGGCACCATGTCTATATTACAAGCAAACTAAGTGGAGAAAACATGGCTAGAGTGGGAGATTGATGTAGGTACACACGATCTTATTCAAAAGTTCCAACAAGATCTAGGCATATTGGATGATATAATGTCTAAGAGGGATGAGCCTACTGAGGCAATATTGGGCACCATGTCTATGTCACAAGCAGACTAAGTGGAGAAAACATGGCCAGAGTGGGAGACTGATGTAGGTACACACGATCTTTATTCAAAAGTTCCAACAAGATCTGAGCATATTGGATAAATTTGTGTGGAAAGGGGGATGTTCTTTGATACAAGGATAGTTTGTACCTATGCAAAAACTCGACCCTTAAACATAAGGTTTCTTACAAAACTTCATGCTTCTCCAATAGGTGGGCGCTCAGGCTTCTTGAAAACTTATAGCATAGAGTTGGGCAGAATTTTTTTTGGGAAGGGCTAGAAGGCGAAGTCTAGAAATTTGTGGCAGATTGTATGGTGTGTCAGCAAAACAAAGGCAAGACAACAAAGACCTTGGGTCTGTTACAAACTCCATCTATTCCCAACGAAAGGTGGGAGGAGTATCCATGGTTTTCGTGATAGGGCTACCAAAATCTGATGGGAAAAGTGCCATCATGGTTGTTGTCAATAGACTTGCCAAGTATGACCAATTTTGTGCATTATCACATCCATTTGTATAAGTACAATAGCCATATCATTTATGGATATAGTGCTGAAGCTCCATGGGACCCCCAAATATCATAAGTGATTGTAATTCTTGGACTCAATTATTATCCTATTTTAGTACCCATAGCTCACCTTATCATCCACAATCTGATGGGCAAACTAAGGTGGTCAAGAAGTGCTTAGGAGAGTTATCTCTATTGTTTTGCTTCGGATAAACAAGAGAGCCGAGCTCAATAATTGCCACTCACAAATAGTGGGGTATAATACTTCTTTTCATGACTCATCCAAATTGGGTACCATCCTCCATCAATCTCCTCTTCTTTGAGGATCCAACCAATAGTTTGAGCAGTTGAACACATTCAACAACAACAAGAGGTATTCTTTAGTCACAAAGAGAACTTGGCAATGGCTTTGAACAACATTAAGCAACAAGTTGACCAACACTATAGTGAAAGGAATTTCAAAGTGGAGATTGGGTTTTTGTGTGTTTAGAGCCATAAAAGCAAATCTCCTTGAAGAAGGATAACAAGTGTGCACTTAAGTATTATGGTCCTTATCAAGTCTTGTAGAAGATTGAAATTGTTGCATACAAACTCAAACTAGCTCACTCAACGAAAATACATCCAGTCTTCCATGTCTCATGTTTGAAGAAGATCATTGGACAAAGTTTTAACCTAGACAAAGTTACTTGAGCTCGATGAAGAGGGAAGAATCATATTGGAACTTGAGGAAACACTTCAGACATGTATTAAGAGGTTGCGATCGAGGGAGATTATAGAGTATCTAATAAAGTGGAGTTTCTCCCCAATAAGGATGCAACTTTGGAGGTTGAACCATTCTTGCAACAACATCTTGAGATATTCAACATTGAGGACAATGTTGGGTTGAAGGGGAGGGGCATGCTATGCCCCTAACCTATATCATGTAAAGACGCACAAACCGATCTATGGCACAATTGCCACATATTTTCATTTATTAGTTAATGGTTATTGTTGTCACCGAAATGTGCGCATCCGTGATAGATCACCAAGTTTGGCAAACTTGGCTATCTCAGCAACAACAATGGGAATGTCCCCAAGGTGTTGGACCTTGGCTCCTTGGGAC
This sequence comes from Taxus chinensis, assembly GCA_019776745.2. Classification (NCBI taxonomy): domain Eukaryota; kingdom Viridiplantae; phylum Streptophyta; class Pinopsida; order Cupressales; family Taxaceae; genus Taxus; species Taxus chinensis. The sequence goes on along the minus strand of CM034155.1, from coordinate 610,007,827 downwards.
AAACCTCTGGAGAAAGCCAAATCCTAGCCTAAACTATCCTAATGCTAAAACTACTTTGTTTTAGTCTACAACTAGTCTAACCTATTGCAAGGAAAAGGGGACAAACAAAATTGAAAGTGAACAAAGATGGTGATACACCATAATAAAAGGATCTCCCTCTTTGAGATGAAGAGCAAGAAGACAAACACAATGTAAAAAATGGCAAAATAAAGCCACAATCAAACATGCATTAAGATCAAACTCTTATTCTATGCATTTATGACATAATGAACTAAAATCATGCAAATATAACCCACACACATCATGCAAAAATAGAGGAAAAAGGCAAGATAACGATAACATAAGCTACAATTATTGGGAAAGACACTAGATGCTTACACAAGTCCTAGAACAAAGGTTTGCAACTCAAAATGTCACGCCACCCAATTGTGCAGAGTAACCTTGCATTCATAAGAGGATCCCCTAACAATTAGAGCTCAACTAACTATATAGAAGAGAAGGAGAGAAGAAAGTTGTAGACACCTAAAATATGCTTACACTTAGCATTTCCTCCCATTCAACCGATTGACGACATTTCGTTAATCAACCCTTCTTCACTCCATTCTCGGATGCCCATTTGCGACACCTTCTCAATCGTATTCCTCCTATAATCAACTTATTTGGCTAATATCTATCTTATTAGCTAAACATTCTTCCTTTCGACCATTCAGAACCTCCCTAGTTCTCTCTAGACCACTTCTATTGGCTTCGTAGGCTATCTATCAGTCACAATTGGTTATCCAAACCCCTCCCAACTCTCAATGAGTCTCTAATCACTTGCTAATCAAGTTTAACTAGCCTAAATCCTAGTTAACTAGCCTAAACCAAGCTTAACTAAGCCTAAAGCATGTTTATCCTAATCTAATCTAAAATCTTTAGTCCCACATGCACCCAAATTCCAAACTCTTCCATTTGGAAAACTATAAATAGAAGGGTCATTCCTCCCTTTCAAACTTACAACTTTACACACAAACACACCTTGTTTTCATAACAAATCTCTCTCACATTTAGAGATATTGGTAGTAGACCTCATTTGCATTAGCTAGCTAATAGGCATTTGATCTAAAGCTATCCTTCCTCCATTGTTGAGCTAATTCCTCCATTTGCATCCATAATCCAAGTTTTGAGTAATATGAAGAGAACGATTGGCCTTGAAGCCATTAATGGTGAGACTCCATTCTTGTAAGCTTGAAAACCATAAACAATTAACCACCCCTTTGATTGCCAAGTTGATCTTTTTAGGTTCAATTTCTTAAATTAAGCAATCTAAAGAGTAGAGAGTAGTATATATGCTAGGTTTTGATGTTTTTGTCAAAGTTATGATGCATGTATAGGATTAACCCTTGTTTATCTCTTATCTCATGGTGCATGGATGAGTAAAGCAAAGCTTTGAGGTTCTTTAGCCTCATTCCATAGCTTTTGCAACTTTCCAGTGCAATACAAAAGTAAAGAATCAAAAGATGATTCAAAATATCTCTTTTTCCATGTATTTTCACTTCCACGACTTCTAGGGCGTCTGCAAGGTGTGTAACTGAAATGATCAGCCCAAGAGCAGTGTTTTGCATATTCCAAGGGATCTCCAAAGGTCTAATAATGATACCAAGCCATGAATTATAATGTCCCCTTTTCTAAATAAAAATAATTAATAATATTTTAAGTCGAGGCACCTTGCCAATTCTTATTTTGGGACAACTTCATCCTATTATTATTAAAATAAAAAGTATTTTTAAATAGTAAAATAAAAGAAGAAGAGGTCATCCCCTCTTTAGGAAGGAAAAACAAATATTAAAAAATAAATAGAGAGGTCTACATGCAGTGCTCCACAAAGAAAGAAAAGTAAAAGCTTTAAAAGAAAATGATGGAGGCTCATTTGTAGACATCATCTGATGAATTATATACTTCTCTTTTGGAAATTGAATCATTGTTCTCTCATTTTCACCCCTTTGTAATGCCCCTTTTTGGGACATTAATTAATTAAAAATATGGGAAACCCTTAATCCACTCGTCCCATTAAAGGGTAAAAATAGGGAGAAGTGTCATTACTCCTTTTTATTTTAAAATTAAATATTTAATTCTCCTCTCATGTTTTATTTTTAAAAATATTAAAAGAGGGAATTAATATTCTTTTTTGGAGTCTGACTTTTCAGGGAAAGAGACCCATATTAAAAGTGACCCTTCTACATGAGAAAATGCGCTAAAGGAAGGAGGGAAACTTGGAGATTTCAAATGCTAAAGCTATATAAGGAGAAATGGCGACCCCTTAGGGGCATGTTGAGAATTTTATCAAAAATATCTTTATGCTTGAAGAGGGATGTATGCCCATAGTAATCACATAATAAAGGTGTTCTTCAACACCACCATTATTGTGGAGAGTGTGAGACCTTCCAAGCTTTCATTGAGTGAATGTTGCATAATATATTCATTCCATGATTGGCGCCATTATTTGAGAAGGATATTAACATGTTGTTGATGAATATTGGAGAGTTTTATAGTGTTTAATGATCTGCCATTAATGCTGTAATTATTCCAACCATAACGACTTGGTTGGGTGGTTGTTTTAGGCATATTTGGGGTGTCTTTGAAGTAATTATTAATTCTGATATGTAACTGCATTTATTCCAGCTATGGCAACTTGATTTGGGTATGTTTGAAGGGTGAACAAACAATATATTAAATTTGATCTGTATTGGCATAATTTTCTAAGTGTGGGGCAGCTATTTTGATTATATTAGAGGGTTATTAAGTGCTGGAAATTATTTATGCAATTTATTCTAACCCTAGCGACTGGGTTTCTGATTTTAGTATTTGTTTTGAAGGGGTTTCAGTGATCTAAAAATTTAGAATCATAGTTCGTTGGAAAGGCCTTGAATTATAGAATAATCTGCATTCTATTTGGTGGAAATTTTTTGAGTTTTGAACAAGATATTAATTTTGGAAGTTTTCAGCTTTTCTGGGTATTTATTTAATTAATTAATTGCTTTTAAAAATCAGATCTAGATGATATTAGCATTCTAATTAGTTTTCCTATCCAACCCACCACTTTGGCATACTCCAACCCCATTTTGGGTTGTATTATTGTCGACATTGGGTTATTTGAGGTCAAACTAAGAAGATCTAATCTTCCTAGGATTGATTTGGTTAATTAATTTTGTAGATTTAAATAATATCCCAAAAGGGGATATTACACCCTTTGAGGACAAAAACCCTCATTGGATCCTATTGGGGACGAAAACCCTCAATAGTCACAACACTTGGGGATGGAAACCCTCATTTGTTGTATTAGTGATTTCATTCAGGAGTCACATTGGAGTTTCAAAATTCAGAATTGTAGAACGGAAAGGTTTCTATTAGTGCTAGAGCACACATTCTAGCTAGGGCAACGCTTTTGGGGGCTGCCCACATTCATTTCTAGCTTGATCTACCCATTTGGAGATTTCAGGATCATTTTTAGAGGGTTTTCATGGTTGGAAAATTGTGATTTCACTTTCATTGGATAGCTGGTCTCTTGAAGATCATTTTGAGCATTGGTTTGCATTGAAACTCCAAGTATTGATGGACTTATGAATTTTAGAAGTTTCAGCTGTATTTGCACTTGAAATAAATTTATAAAATACAAATTTGCTCCAGATTTCATCTTGCTGGATTTATTGAGTATTTGGAATATTTCTATGTTAATTTCCAACTCATATTGCATGAGAATGGTTTCCGTTAAGTGCTACTACAATTCGTTGCATTAGGAAGACTTGTTTATTTACTTTTAACTGCTTTTAATGATGTATGATGCCCAAAAATTGTAATTTCTTGTTCGCCTGCTAGGGTTTCTAATATTGTTGGATCTGTTATAAAAATCAGATGATTTTCAGCTGGGGTTTGTGTAAATTCCTTGGTGTGGTTTAGCCGTTAAAAAAGACATTACATGAATCATGGTTTGAGAGATATTTTACCATAAACCCTATCAAAATCCTTATGGAATAGCCAACTTGTTTGATTATATATCATCACTTGGTGGATCGAGAAAATATTTTGTCTTGAAGGTAACTTTGAGAGAGAATCAAGGTCTAACCCATGAGATCAGGATGATAAATAAAGTTTAAGCGGTCATTTACCTTCATTAGTTATGATTATAACCTTTTAGACCACTGTAACAAGTCTTTTATGAACAATAACGTGTCTAACCTCCTCTGTGTTTTGGGTGGGACCTCAAGGAGAAAACAACTCAAAGCATCTTTTGGAAGAGAAATTGAATGACCTAAAAACATCTTCAGTTGATATGGGCTCCATAACACTGAGAAAATAACTAAACCCACCTTTAAACTTCGTTATCAAAATCTCTCGGATCCCTCAACATCTTCCTCTGAATCCAAGCTTGAAGTGAAGCCCTCTGAAGACACGCTTTAAATGACACCAGCTGCAGGTCAATAATAACTTCCAGTTGAAGGTTATGAGGGAAAAACTTAACTATCTTTGTGTTGCCACTCACTCAGGCCATTACGTCTCCAAGCTCATTTTTTCAGTAGCCATGACTGTCAAATTTAAGCTAGCGGAAGAGACACTGTAACAATATACAGGGTCGCTAGATCCTATCCACGTGTACACCATGCCACATGTCAATCATTTGTGGTGCAAAGGGGGAGAGTTGCTTAAGTCATGAAGATGCACCGGTAGGAGCCACCCGTCTCCTACCTGCCAGGTGTTGATCATTGGAGGTCCCGTATGGTTCAAAGACAAGGGGTTAAGCTTGGAGGAAGTTCTATAAATTGATGCTCGCCAACTGTCTTCTTTGCCATGTGTAGATCATCGATGCTTTCTTGAGTTCAATTGTTTAGCCAAGGCTAAGGATAGTCCTGTGAACAAATTACTGCCACGTGTCCTAAAGGAGAATTGTTTTCAAGTGGAGCTCAAGAGTCTTTGAGGAGTGAGACAAAGCTTTGTAGACCATGGGATGCTGGGATGCCGATAGGCGACACTTGTCGCTTATCCGTTGTTGATGCAAAGCGGCTAAGTCAAGGACATTGGAGACACTGTTCGTTGAAACTTGTCTTTTCATGGCTCAATTAAGATTGACATGCAAGCTCTAGCTATTAGACAAAGAAATGGATGTCTTTTACCTGTTTCAAAGGAAAAACACCATGAAAATGACTAAGTTTTGACTTGGCTTGAGGGAATGAAAGTAGAAAAGGGCAAGCTATTTTGAGAACTTTCAAAACCAAGGGTGTCCCCAAAAATGCCTTGCACAACACCATAAAAGCCTCCAAGGCTTTGTGAATCTGATCGGTTGTCTAAAATGAAGTAGGGTGCTCATTTTGACAACAATTACTTTAGGTTGACTTGATTAGGATGAAGGGGTGTGACCTTACCTAGTTATACCTACATATATGTGGATGAGTAAATATCTCCCATATCATCATATTGTGAATTCTTGTCTGATTGTAAGATTGTGGATGTTGACCCCCGCGAAATGGCTTAGTCATATATTAGCTATTATGCTATTTTTCCATTTACATTGAAGAAATTCCATTGCAATTTTTTTTAGGTGTTGTGCCTCCAACTATTTGTTGCATTTCCTCCGTCTTCCGTTGTGCCTCTAGTTCTTGTTGCTCTATTTTTTCGAAGGCCTTCTCTTGTTTGTTAGACCTATAGAAGGCATCGATGTCCTTTTTTATCTGCATCTTTTCTTCTTACAGGTTGCTTAACTTTTGTCTATTTCGTTTGAAAGTTTTGCCTCCATTGCCTGTTTTTTTCCAATTCTCCCTCTTGTGCTTTTCGTATGGCTTTCTAGGCACCCTTTCTTATCCCCATAATCATCTCCTAGATGCCTTGCAGTAGTGCATCCACATACCTTCTTAACTAAATGGTGCTACCCTCCAAGTAGTCCATTATTTCCTTAACGATGCTCATTTGTCCTGCGGTGTTGGCTGTATTGAATTTCCTAGCTACTTGAACCAACCCGCCTTTAACCTTGTATTATTCTTTTAGGCCTTCTACCCCCCTTAATTTCTTCTCTATCCTCATCCTTAGGGTCCCATTTGTCCTCTTCATACCCTTCTTCCTCTTCTTCAGACCCTCTCTATTGTTTATGTTCCACTAGCACTTCATTAATGTGCTCCTCCTCTTCTTCTTCTTGCTCTTGATTATTTCCATGGTGGAAACTATTTTCTTCTTCTTCTTTCTTTGAATGCACAGAGCATGGAGGAAAAAAGACGTCTAAAAGTGTAAGACATGCACACTCATAGGCAGCCTATGTATGAGAGGCACATACCGTATGGCACAGTCCTAATGTTTCTTTCATTTTATAATATAGTTTGGGAACTATAAAAAATTAGGGCTTTATAGTTGTTTTTTACTGATTTAGTTTTTATGTTTAATTTTTCATGTTTATACATTTATAAACTTTTGAATATTTACTGAAGTCTTACCGAGGAGGGATTTGATTACATAACTTTTGAATGAGGGGATGGGGCTTGGGGAGGTGTTTTTTTGCTTAAAAATTTACTAGTTAGTTCTCTTTAGTTTGTTGGAGACATTGGTGGTGAAAATTTGGTCTGAAGGTTTGCAGTTTTCCAGATTTAATTGTTGTGGTGGTCTAGGTATACCGATTACTCTAACTCGAGACCCAAAAATTGACCGGGAAGAATTATAGTTTGTGGAGTCATAAATTACTTACCATTTGTAATTATAGAGATCTTGACCAATTGTTTTAAAACAAAGAACAAAGACTTGCTGATAATCCCAAAGACTATGATAAAAGGCTTAGAGAAGCTTTAATGCTTCTTAAGTTGTTAGTTGCAGGCACATTAGTGCTGGAAGTAAGGAATGCCACTGTAGCTTCTGTATTGTGGAAAAATCTAAAAATGATCTCTCAGGGTTCAGAAGCCAGGTGAGCATTGTATTTGACATTTTTTTGTTTTCCAGTAGTTTGCAAGGAGGGTTAATCTCTGAATATATGTTGCTACTGAAGGATCTTAGTGATCAGCTATTTTCTATGAAGAACCTAGTGGATGAGCAAGTTATTGTAGCTTTGGTCGTGCATAGCTTGTTGTCATCTATTGATTCATTTGTTGAGTCCATGCATCTGATTTAGGAAGATCCAAGGGCCTAACTTTGAGAAGTTATTAACACTTATTGTGCAAAAAGAATGGAGGCAAGATTAGTCAGAAGCATCAACTTCATTCAGTACAAAGTGCATTCAGTTCGCAGATCAAAGGCACATGCAGATAGAACAATGCTAGCAAATCAGCAAACAAATCTTTCAAAGGTGTAACACATCAAGGAGGTCAAAATAGAGATATGTTAATTGTAAAGAGACTTGACACCTCAAGGAGGATTGTTGGAAGAGGTAGATTGATCGTGTAAGTGGTCTTTAGAGATCATGGTTTGCAAATGTTGTTGAAAGAGACAAACAAGATGCAACATGTGATTTTACATTTGTGGCATCTTAGAACTAGGGAATTGTTTCGATTCAGATGCATCTTGACACTTTATGTGTCACATGGTATGTAAATTTCATTGAAGATGATTGGACTCACTATGTTAATGGATGCGGAGATGTTTTCTGATATTGAACAATATTGTTTGTTATACTTTCAAGAATGTTCGACATGTTCTTGACAAGAAAAAAACATCTTTTGTCTATTGGTGAGATAACTGAGAATCCTACTTTATATAAAATTTTAAGGAATCAATTGTATGGTCACTTCTTTTCATGATATCTAGGTGATTGTTGTTGGTATTGGCACGAACGAACTGTATAAATTGGCTGATCGCAGACATCAAATGCACATGCACGGGTAGTGGTAGAAAATACTAGTGTATTTTGGCACGAGATGTATGGACACCCAAATTAGTAGTATTTGTCTATACTTAGCAAGACTGATATGCTTGATGGGCTTCCATCTATTCAAACAAGTTAGAACACAAAATGTATGTATAGCTTGTTAAATGGGAAAATAGAGTCGATACCCATTTGATACTGATAAAGAATTTCATGCCAAAGGAGTATTGGACTTAGTACATGCTGATCTGCATGGTCCAATGAAGACATCTACTATGTTTGGAGCATTCTTGTTGCTAGTTGATGTCTATTCTAGGAAAATGTCGTCGATTTTCTGAATAATAGGAGTGCTTTTCTCATTTTGTAGCATGGAAAGCTTTGATAGAGAAACAAGCATGTAAACATGCCAAAGCTCTCAAACTTGATAATGGAGGCGAGTTTGCCTCAAAACAATGTAAGGAATTCTGCAAGAAAGAAAGTATACTACAACAAAACGTAGTTGTGAAAAAGAGGAATAGGACAGTTGTGGGGATGGCAAGGTGCATGGTGCACAACTAGAATGTACCATACGAGTATTGGGTGGAATATGTGAATAACAGTCTACATCCAAGTGTCCTTGTAAAGCTTTACAGATTGTCGCTCCCGAGGAAACATGGTCAGGCATAAAACATTCTATAAGCGACTTTTGTATTTTTGATTATGTTGCTTTCCCACTGATTTCTAGTGAAAAGACAAGTATTTTAGATGGAAAGAGCAAAACATATATGTTTGTTGGTTATAACGAGCAGTCAAAAGCATACAAGTTAGCAGACAAACAAAATTTGTGGTTAATATAGATGTTGTGGATGAGAAGATACCTTTTTTCTTGGTTAATGGTAAATCTGCAAATAATAGTATATAGATAACTGCTGCTGATAGTTCTTGAAAAAGTTTTGGTGTTGAAATTATGCAGGGCTTAGAGCCAAAAACATTTGAGGAATCAAGTTCTAGGGGGCATCTAGTGAAGGACATGGTGATTCTCAAACTTCAAATCCAGATCAGGTGGGCCAACAAAGGAGACTGAAGTGGTCATATACCATGATGAAGGATGTTTGGGAGGGTGAATTGCCATAGGCAATGGAAGGCTGATCTACGAGATCAGCACAGCAGGGGGGCAGGTTTTCTCGCTCTTCTGCTGTTTCAAAGGAAATCTTGAATGGGAAGCTGCTGCGAAGGTGAAATTTAATGCCTTTATGAAAGACAAGACTTGGGTGTTGTCATAATTATCTGACGGGAAGAAATCCATTTGTTGTAAATGGATTAATAACTCTCCAACAAACAGGTGAATGAAACATTCAAGATATGTCAACATGTATTGCTCTTGGAAATCATGTCTAAATCAACCCAATATTCAACACCATTTCTTAGTTTAGTCGGCAGTTACAATGGCTAGTTACCATGTATTGTAATGAGATGGAATGATGACCACAGGGACACTTGGAAATAATTGCTGCATTGGCAGCAAGGCTACACATTGATCAAGTTCATGTTTGAACTTAATTAGACTCTTAGAGCCCCATATTCTATACAAGATCATATTATCAATTCAATGACTAAATCATTTAGATTGTATCTGATTTTGTCATTAGGGTATTAGATAAATTAGCTTATAATCTACAACAAACTATAGATCAAAGGGCAATCTCTCACATTCTGCTAGAGATGAGATAAAACAAGCTATAAACCCTATAGGTTGATGCTACAAATTCCATCCTAAAAAACCATATCTGCAATGTGCTTCAACTATATCAATTGTACTTGAACTGTTCGATAATTATAGTCGATAGAACATCACTGTTCTCATCTCTATTCCAAAACCGTACGTGAAATTTTCGCTTGATATGGCTTTTCAATGGCCATTGAAAAATAAAAAATGCAATAACCAAAAGAAAACAAGCACCAGAATATTATATTACATAAATTGGACCAATGAGACTGTGTCTGCTACAATAATATAAGCTTTTGAATCTATCTAAAACTTCACTATTGTTTTGTGGGAGAGAGGAAAACTGGTTTTTGGGTTTGATATAGTGAGGTAGATTAGGTTTTCTTGTTGCAAGCATTATTCTGTGTTTGTTCGTGTGTTTGCTACACAATTGTAGGTGTTTGTTATGAGCAGCCAGCATTATAAATAGCTGAGCTTATGCAATGTTTGGGTTGTTTAATCAATCTTATAGAGCCATCTGAATAATATGGGATTGAGTATGTTTTAATTAAATTGAAATTGTATGTTCTGATTGTTACTACTTAGCAACTCATGCTTGGGAGGTGGATCGTGGATGGTAAAATGATGTGAAGTAGCAAACTGGTTTTGTAATGTATTTTGGATCATGGCCGTCAGTACTATTAATTTTGAGCGCCAGGGATTTAAGTTCATATTTTGGTATTATTCGCAATACTCTTTATAGAAAGCCAGAAATTTTTAGCCATAATAAGCCTAGAAGAAAATTTGGTATGGTTTTGCAGCTAATCAATAGTTTAAACTTTAGACTATGTCTTACTAAGTGTCTGTTTGTTGGACTGGAAAACTTTAATAAAATAATTTTAGATTTTTAGATTGAGTTGACAAGACTACATGTCCAGTTTTATTTCTGTTAAGGCTGCTTGTCCATTGACCTGAGACATGGTTCTTATTTTAGCTTTTTTACTTGTCTTGAATTTTGTACGTGTAGCCATACGTTAGGTTGAAGATGAATTTTTTTCTTTACGCTTTGAGTGGGTTGAAATAGACTTTGATGATTCTTTCTATGAATACATTTTATGGCAATCTCATTTGTAGTTTTCAAAATGTTAATCAGGTGGGGATATATTTACCTTGTTACGACATTTTTCGAGATCGCCTCGAGGGATATTTAAGTGATAACGCACCCCAATTGATGCCCTATGCTCCATTACTAGCAGGATCAATGGCGAGGTCATTGGCATGCATTACTTGTTCTCCTATTGAGTTAGCAAGAACACGAATGCAGGTTAGTCATGATTCTCTTCCTTGTAATTAAATGTATTAGCATTGCCTCTGATGAGCATTTTATTGTGGTGTATATCAGATGCACAACCTTTTCGAGAGAACAAGTGTGCTTCATTTTTCTTTTAGAATCTGCATGTGAATCTTTCAGGAAAGGCCAAGAGATTGACGGGGCATTTGTCATATCAATTTTTTACGTGAAGCTTGATGGCAATTTGACATGTTTCATATGTCATTGCAATGACAATATTAACATTTTTCTGCAGAGGGGACATGTCTCCTATGTCATTGCAATGATGATATTAACATTTTTCTGCAAGGGGGTCATGTCTCCTATGGCATTGCAATGATAATACTAGTATATTTCTGCAGAGGTCATATGTCTTCACAGATGTAAATTTTGTATGTAATAGGCTGGTTTTGAGATGTCTTTACAAATATTGATTTCACAGCCTTTTTACTGGAAATTAGGCTCAGAAAGGAATTCCAATGGGAGTGAAGCCTCCGGGCATGTGGAAAACGATGCTCGGTGTCCTGTCACCTAAGACTGAACCAACCCCTAGAAACTGTAAGATTTGCATCTCCTTCTCATGGCCTTCATTTAAAGTTTTATGTTGATGCGCTGCATACAGAAGATGGCATTGTAGCTTGAATATATGTGCTAGAAAGAAAAAATTGGCTATAAGCCTTTCAGTGGATTAGTGCAAATTTTTATTGCATTTCAGTTACGACTTTACTTTCACATTTTCAGTTAAAGTTTCTCTGATAAGTTGCATTTTTGTTGGGAAGGTCTTGGAGTTGTGTTTATGACATGGATGGCCGTTTTCTGGTAGTTTTTAAATTGTTTTGTATCTTCTCTCTTAGAACTGAGATTGTAAAATGTACCTCTAGAATTGAGACGGCTGATAATTATTTGGAAGGAAGAGCTTATTTTAGCTCATGGGCCAAGTATTACTATTTGATTGAAATTTTACCTCTATGTTTTGAATACTTTGCTCTGATTTAAATCAACATGCAGCGGCATTTTATGGAGGCTTGGGAATATGAGGAAGAATGCAGTATTGTTTGTATTTGGAGATCATTAAGGAATTTGCCTATCAGTGAATGCAGATATCAGTGATAGTAATTGAGGGACAATATAAGTCCCTTGATTCTACAAGTGTTTGTAGGTCAGGGACAAGTCCTTCAATTCTGCAGGGACATCTGGAAGACCCTTGATTTGTATGTTACCTTGGTACTTGGGAGACGGGGATGCATCCCTTGACATATTTGGGATGTTAGAGACTTTTGCAACACATCAGGGACGTGGTAGGAAATTCAAATAAGGGGATATTTTTTTGTCAAAGGGACTTATAGAAATATGTAATATGAATTTTTGGGATCCAGCTGCGTCGTTTAAGTCAATCTACATTGACCCTTATTTCATGAGTAGTGGTTCTAATGAGCATGAGTAGTCCACTTGGTGCTCATTACATGCAGGGGTGTGAAGCACCATGACTTCCCTAGAGGTCAACCATTCTAGTACTACTTTGGCTCAAGCGCACTTAACCATGGAGTCTCCCCTATATTCAAGCCTGCTTAACTTGCTACCCCCCATTTGCAAAACCTTCAACAAGCAATGCGCATTATGAACCATTTGCAGTGGAGCTCCCTATCTCATTCATTTTTATATTTAGTTGCAGATACATCAGCTTGCAGGGTCAAATACAGGTACAACACATATCCAATACAGATATGTTATGGTACGTATCTGATACAAATATGCTAGTGGACACATCCATGATTATGTTCTTGACAGTCTGGATATGTTTGGAGACGTATTTAGGTGAATTGGGTTATTCCAAGATGTATCCTAAACGTATTCGGGCCAAAAAAAATCTGTTTAATTTATTTTTTAAATTGTTTTTTTAACAATAAAACATAAAGTGGCGCAAAAAAACACAACGAAAACTCTCAAAATTGAAAAACGAAAACACAAAACATCACAAACCACAAAAGCAAAACTCTTACCTCTCATTACATTCTTACCCTACCTCTCTTTGCATTTGGTTGGCATTATGTAAATTATCAGTAGTGTTTTGTGGGTATTTTGTCTTTTATATGCATACAATATGGTTAATTCCTATTTATCAAGCTAGAATTTATTATTGTTCATATATATATTTTTGTACTACCACATCCAAAGATGTATTTGGGGCAAAAAATAGACACCACATCCGCATATTGGTTCTTGGTATCCATACAAGTATCTGAAACGTATCAGCTACTTAATTTTTATACAATTGGTGTTACTGCAATGTCTCATTATGTAATAGGTTTTTGATTGTGCTACTTAATTTTTATGCAATTGGTGGTACATATGGAAGGCTGTATCCTTGGTTTTCCTCCCTTCGTTCTAATGTCCTTGGGGCAGCCTAGCTAAACAGTCAAAAGCACCCCACTCCAATCTCATAGGATGTTATTCAGATCACGGATAAGGAAAGTTATGATATGACATATGAAATCCCGTCTACGCCGACAAGGGGATATCTTTCCATTTACCTTGCATGCAATAATTTTTTTCCCCTAATTTTAATATTAAATTGATTTATTAAAGAGAAATTTTACTGCTATATGGAAACTTTAGTTTGGTCAATAAATTTCTAAAAAAAAAGGAGAAGATAAAATAAGTAAATTATGCACATTTCTCAAAAAAAATATAAATTTTATTAATGCAGGAGGAGGTTTGTTTTTAAATATAAGTTTATTAAATTAACAATAGTTACAGAGTAGGGTACATATCTGTTTAAAGCTGGATGGGGACCGCATGTTCCTCAAGAAAGGCTTAGATGATATAAGAGATTCAACACCTCAAGCTATGACCGCAATATCAAGAGGAAAACATTAATATATAGTCTTTTTGCCCTGGTCAAGAACCATCTTGGGTTATACTTAGTGTACCCCAGTTAGGACACCCTAGAATGCCCCTCTAATGCCCACCACTTGCCTTCACTCTTAACCATGCTAAGCCACTTCTTGGTTCTTACCAAATAAAACTCCTTTTTTAAAAAAAATTGGTAGTTTTGAGTCTCCTCAACCAAGCTTTAAATAATCTTCTCCGGGTAGGTTTTTCAACCAACCCACCAATTCATAATATACATTAGTATCTTTTAATTAATAGCCACCCATAAATGGGGTCCACTTTTAATCACATAATCCCTCTATTACAAATGAAGGAGTTCGAGAGTATTCTCTTATCCCTCCTATATTAAAGGGGTCTTCATGCACATGGTATTACTCTTCATATAAAGGGGTCTTCAAACATACTCTGTTATTCTTGAATAACTTTAGGACTTAATTTTAAGTCTTTCTCTTGATTAAATAACTTTAGATTACATAATAATTAATTCATTTCATTTTGAGTAATTAATAACTTCTAGAACTTCAATACTTTCTCAATGTGGGGAATTTTTCACATAACATTTCTCCCCTCCTTAATCAACTTCTGACCTCAGTAGCTTTATTTTTCTTTGAAACATAAATAAAGTTCAAAAACCATTAGTCAAAATAAAGATGGATATTGTTCATGAATATATTCTTCTTTTTCCCATGTCGCACTATCCACATCACAAAAGGTTTATTTAACTTTCACTTCTTTTATTTCTCTATTCCTTGGCTTTCTAGTTCTCTTTTCCAATATTAATTTGGGTTCTATATTAAATTCACAATTAGGTTTTATAGTAATATTTTTCCAATCAATAACATGATTCACATTATACATATATTTCTTTAGCAAACTAACATGAAAAACATTATGAATCTTAGACAATTCAGGTTGTAAAACAAGCTTATAAGCAAGTTCTCCTACTCTTTCTAACACTTCAAAAGGACAACAAAAGTGAGGAGCTAACTTAGCATATTTTCCATGTTTTAGTGAACTACATTTAGGCTTAACTCTAAGGAAAACTTGGTCACCAATTTCAAATTCTCTAAATGATCGTTTATAATTTGCTCAACTTCTATCCCTATCTTGAGTAACTTTCATGTTTCAATTTTATTTATTTATAATTTCTTCCATTTCAGTTAAATTATCATTTTCATACCAAGTTCTATGGATCGGATTAAACCAAGAAATAAGTGTGTTACAATTCCTACCATATACAACTTCAAAAGGTGACATTTTTGTAGTGTTATGGTAACCTTGTTTATAAGCAAATTCAATCAAGTCTATATAGTTTTCCCAATTTTCAGGTTTATCACTAACATACATCCTTAACATATCTTCTAAGATTCAATTTACCCTTTTAGTTTGTCCATCAGTTTCAGGATGGTATGCAGTACTAAAATTTAGACTTGTACCTAACTCCTTAAACAATGATTTCCAAAAAGAAGTAATTCTTAGGTCTCTATTTGTCACCAATTCTTTTAGAAGACCATGCAAACAAAATATTTCTTTCAAAAACAAATGAGCTATATCAGATGCAAAAGTTTTAATTTTAGTTGGAAGGAAATGAACCATTTTTTGTTAATCTATGAACCACAACAAAAACACTATTAGGACCATTCCTAGTATGGGGTAACCCGGTGATGAAGTCCATACTTACGGATTCCCAGTTCCATTCATAAATTCCGAGAGTTTGTAATTTACTAGGTTTACTTGTAATATCCCCTTTTGGGATATTATTCAAATTTGAAAATCAACTTATCCAAATCGAAGCTAGAAGGACTAAACCCTTCTAGTTCGACCTCAAATAATCCAATATTAGCTTCAATACAAGCCAAAGGGGGTTGGAGTGAGCCAAGGTGGTGGGTTATTTTGGAAAACTAGTTAGGAAATTAATCTTTTCCAAAACTGAAATTAATTGCAGCAGTGAATTTAATTAAAAAGCACCAGAACAACTGAAACTTAGGAAATTCATAACTTGTTCAATATTCCATATTTTGCCCTCGAATAAAATGCACAAATTCTAGAAACCAAGACCTTTTCAATGAACCAACAAACTGAATTTTCTGCTCACTATAACCACCTCAAAATAGACCCCAAAATCTGAATACAAATTGCTAGGGTTAGGATTATGTGCAAAAATTATTTCCAGCCCTTAATAACCTTCCAAAACCCTCAAAACATCAGCCCATATAACTGAAATAATTATTAAATTGCAGCAGCTTGCAGATATATCAAAATACCTTAAAATATGACGAAAAATATTACAAACCCAGTCAATTAACTTTGGATAAATTGCAGCATTAGATATGAGCACAATAACCTTCAAATCATGAGCCCCACACTTGGAAAAATATACCGAAACAGATCAGATTGTAGATGTAAATTGAAAGACACCAAATCATACCAAAATAATCTCCTATGCAAGTCAACTTGGCATAAATAAATGCAGCAGTAGCAGCAGATCATAAAGCACTCTTAAATCCTCTAAAACTCATCAATAACATGCAAATATCCTTCTCTAATAAATGCACCACACATAGGATGAATATATGATGCAACATTCATTCCATGCAAGCTTTAGAAGGTCTCACACTCTCCACAATAATGGTGGTATTTAAGAACACCTTTTTGTGATCACATATAGGCATGCATCCCTCTTCAAGCATGAAGAATTTTTAATAAAATCATCAACCACCTTCCAAGGGGACGCCACTTCTCCTTTTATAGATTTTGCAAGTCAAACCTCCAAGCTTTCTCTCCAATTTTGGCGCAAATCTCTAGATGGGAGAGATCTCATTTAATAATGGCTTTCTTTACCTGAAAAAGTCCAACTCCAAATAGAATATTAATTCCCTCCAGTTAATATTTAAATAAAACACAAGAGGGGAATTAAATTTACATTTTAAAACACATGGAGTAATCGACTTGCCCCAATAAAATTAAATATTAATTTAAAAGCACATGGGATAGTTGATTTTCCCCAAAAAATTCCTTTTATCCAAAGGGAGTGGATTAAAGGTCTTCCATAATTATTTTTAATTAATTCCCAAAGAAGGGGACATTACATTACTACATTGCCCAACTTTTATTTTTTGACAAGTTAAACATTGTTGCACGTAAGTTCTAATATCTTGTTTCATTCTAGGCCAAAAGTAATTCTTTTTTATAGGCAAATAAGTTTTTTGAAACCTAGGATGACTAACAATAGGAATATTATGAGAGTCTCTAAGGGTTTGATTTTTTAGATTGGGAAGGTTTGGTATACACATTCTATCTTTATAATATAATAATCCATTAGGCCCGATTATATAAGAAGTAAGTCTATCGTTTAAATGTACATTATTGGCTTTATTTGTTGGAAAACACAGGCACTGAGAGGGGAGGGGTGAATCAGTGCTTCTCAAACTTTGAAACCAATTTCAAACATTTAGGAAACCATTTAATCTTAATCAAAATTTATCACGAGGGAACAAGGACATTCAAACAAAATCATATAACATGCAAGCACACATGAAGACAATGTTTAATATGGGAAACCCTTAAAGGGAGAAAAACCCACTGAAATCAATGCACTAGTGTAGGACAATTGTCCTATAAAGATTACAGAGATTTCAATTTGTTGAACACCCACTCAACTTGAAACACTCACTCCAATAATTTAGTCAGCACCCACTTGACCTTTAGCAAACTCCTACTTGCATGGAAGCAACAACTCCCAAAAATTCAGTCAAGCACCCAACTTAACCTTTTGCAAGCTCCAACTTGCAAGGAAGCTCCAAGTCCCTACTTTGCTAAGCACCCACTTAGACTTTTCAGAGTTTTGATCACCTTCATCTAGTTGCTTGAATCAACAAATTGTGATCTCTTATTCAGCTCCTTTATCTTCATCCTCTTCATTCACCCACTTTGATTCATCTATCTTCTTCATATCTGCTGCGAGTACAAATTTCATAAGAGCTCTTTCACATACACATTTTGGCCCTCATTCATTCAAGAATGAAATCTTCTTCATCCACTCACACTTCTTCATTCACCTCAGTTCATAATACTCCTCATCATGTAGGCTCTAATTCCACATTTTCCTCTACTCTTGATTCACCTATGTTTCATGTCCTACATTCCGCTCCAAAATACAGTCATCAAAAATCTATTTTCATGCACAATTAATCATACATATACATGAGAATAACATGCTATAACACCTCTTACAACTTCCTTTTCCAACTCTTCACACACTTCGACTCTTCAACTCGTACCAATGATCCTAAATGACATCACTAAAAATTGCCATAATGCAATCGTTACATCTGCAGGGTGTTAGTTATGAGTTTTGATTGTTCTTGAGCTTCTTCATGACACCTCTGACACTTATGAAAACTTATAAAACCTTCATGAGATTGTTGCACCTCTGAAACAACTGAAAACATTCCATTTTCAACTCTGACATCTGCACTTTGTAACTACCATATTCTTCTTGTCTTCTTCTCAACGTATATTCCTTTTTCTTCTTGCTAATGTAACTCATGAACAAGTGTTAGGAGGTTGTGTGCATGTTACAAAGATCCTCTCTTAGCCATCTATATCCTTGACAACCTCTTCAACTCGCCATTTCATCACAAGGACTTCATTAGAGATCATATGCTCCATAGAACTAATTCCTTCAAGATGCAATCTTCAACTTGGATGCATGCAATCACTCTTGGATTCAAATCATGTAATGGAAACAGGATGGAGGGCTCTTCAAGATGTCTACTACATCATCAAATGCTTGGGATAAAGCAGGTCAAGTCACAAGACTTCATTTCATCTCTTTTTCTCAACTTGATAACACTCATGGTGGATCTAAAAACCAGTCACAAGATTGCTTCTTCATCACCAATGTATGAACATTCAAGGCTTATTAATGCTTGGAGAATGTTGTATGTGACTTCTAGTTTACCTTCAAAGATTTGGAGCAGCTAAGACATCTTCATTCTCACCATGCAACAATGATTTGGACAAGGTCTTAATGGAGTTGCAAACCCTGAAAATCGGTCCGCACAAAATGAGTTAGTTCATCATTCAAAAACTGTTCATGGCTCCTATGAATCCACCTTTCTGGAAAGCTCTTTTCCTTAGTGCAACTATGCAAATTACCAGCAAGCTTCATTTCAAGGTTTTATGGCATCAATATGCTTGCATTTCTGAGACAGCTCTAACTGAGTTTCAGGTCCTAAAAACCAGTCTTGTCTCTAGATAGCTTTTACCACTTCAAACCTCACTTTCATGAAAAACCAATGCATGAAACACTTTATAGGAGTCCTCTACTTCAATTTCAAGTACTTACTCGCAGTAGTTATGTGGAGAATTTGACATTTGCTGTTCCATTCCTCAGACCTTCTTGACATGGCTAATGGGGCAGTTTTGACCATTTGAACTTGGACCTAAAGTCACTTCATCATATCAAGTTATGGACTCAAACATGTCATACATGGACTTATATCAACTATCCATGTTCACATTACACTTTAACAACATGCATTTGCATCATCATCCCTTCAATACAACATGACTAGTTTTGGCCTCTTCTAGCCCTTAAGAGGTAGGTCATCTTGATTGACTTCTTTCACCAAAATTTATGCAAAGTACCTACTTGAAACTTCTCATGAACTTAGGAGAACATCCCAAACTTGCTCTCCACATCAGACTTTTTTCACCATGAAACCTTCATCACATGACTGTACCATCAAATTTCTTCAAAACAAACATGTTTCTGTACCTTACCAACTGACTTAGAGAATGAGACCACCACCAAAATGAAGTACAAGGAATCCTCTACATGCCCAAATAATCAAATTAGCTTCCAAAACTCATTTCATGACCAAAATTATTAGTTCTTCTCCATCGCTCTAAGAGGAGGGTTTTAGGAGGGTTTGGAGCAACTTAACTTCTTAAGGATGGTTCATAAAGAATAGGCCATCATTTTTCTTCATTCCACTTGCAAATTACTCTTTCAACTCTATGCCCCAACTTCAATGAAAGAGTCAGGTCACCATGCAAAAGTTTAACATACTAATGAGCACTTCAAAACTTCCCCTCGAACTGGAAATGGCCATTTGGAGAACTCGATAGGACTTAAATTCAAATTTCTTGCTTCATCCTTTGAATCTTGACATGAAACTTTGTTTGTGGCATTAGGACAACCTCCTCCATATGTCCCAAGACTCATTTCAGTCTGCACTTGTCTGAAAGTCACCATCCACCATGATTTGTACATGCATACCTACCTTGTTCTCAAGAACATGCCTCCAATAGACCGCAAACATACCTCCAACAACTGAATCTTGACTTGTGGAACCTTCCACATCGTCTCTACACTATCACAATACTCTCCTCATGTTTGTACTGCTTTGTTCAACTTACTTTGCTCCATTCTCCACGTCATGCTTGTACTAGGTCTCTGAATTAGGCCTAGTTGAGCCTGTTTCACCTCAAACTCATGTAACCTTCCCTATTCTTCATCATGTAGACCCTTACACACTTGTGATATAAGGTATCTCACACCTTTGCATGCCCTCATGGGCTCACTTGGCTCTACAACTCACGTCCATGCTCCATTAGGCCTCCTAGCATCTAGACTGGGTCTAGATAGCCACCTGTAAACCATGCTCAACCCTACACCTACACTCTTAGATTCATATAAGTGTGTCAACACACTCTTGTCCATGCTTCTCCATGCCTTGACCATGATTCTCTATCACCTCATGTCTTCAATCCATCACACCAAGTCATCTATGCTGAATAGGCCTAAGGATTATTCCTACTAGATCAAGCTAATCACTGCCTTCACTCTTCCAACCAATTCACATCTTGTTTATCCATGGAATCATCATTCCAAGCATCCTTTGGACCTCTCACACCTTTGTTATTAATGAATATACCCCTTTCTCATTAATGACCACACTACAAGCACTCACATGCCAACACTATTTACTGAGCCTTAATAATGTTTTTGAAAATAGCCATTAGTAGGTAATTTAGTTTAAATAAATTGTTCAAAACGACTTCTTTCTAAAGTTAAAACATTAACAAAAATTCTTTTCCTACTTAAGGCGTCTACTACTAAATTGTCTTTCCTAGGAACATGTTGAATTTTTAAATTGTACTCACTAAGCCATTCAACCCATCTTCGTTGTCTCATGTTCAACAAAGGTTGAGTAAAGATATGTTGTAAAGTTCTATGATCAATTTTTATAGTGAATTTATTCCGTAACAGATAGTGTCTCCAAATTTTCAAAGGATGTACAATTCCTAAATATTTTAAATCACGTATAGTGTATTTTTTCTCAACAAGAAGTAATTTCCTATATTCATAGCTTATAACCTTATTATCTTGCATCAACACACCATCAATGCCAAAACCACATGCGTTAGTAACTACAGAAAGTGGTTTAAAAAATTTAGGAATACATAAAACAAGACTAGTTATTAATGATTCGTTTAATTTACTAAAAGCTTGATTGCATCCACTAGTTCATTGATAAGGTTTATCTTTTTTTGTTAAATCGATCAATGGAGAAGCTATCTTAGAATAAATTTTAATGAATCTGCAATAAAAGTTAGACAAGCCAAGGAAACTTCTTATTTCATGCACATCTTTTGGTATTAACCTCTGTTTTAAATCTTGTGATAAATCGGGCGATAATCGCGATTTATCGTTTACCTTGAGCTAAACGATAAAACTTTCAAAAAATTGTGATTTGTGCAGAGGTGATAAAACACGATTTTTCGGTGATAAATACTTTGAAAAATCGTTGAATCTCGCCTGGAAATCGACAAAAATTGTATGACTTAGGGGTTAAATGCAAAACGCGACCAAAACGACTCGTTTTTTGCCTTGAGTGACTTGTATTTTCTCCCATAACTCGTCTTTTGTCCTGCGACATGTTTTCCATCATTTCGTGGCATACGGTGGCGGTTTCATGCCATTTTGTGGAGGTTTTATGCTATTTCGTGCCCTAGCCAGTTCGTAAATTCTACTGTATAGAAACAAAGATGTATACTATTACATTAAATTTATTTTTATTTTATTTTTAAGATTTTAAATAATATACTGTCACCTGTGTATAAACTTAAAGTTATAAATGAATTTACAAATTAATTCCTTTTGCATAGATTTGAATTTTTAATATATTACTGTTATATAATATATTACGAATTAATATATTTAAAATCGTATTCCAGTATATTTCCTTTTGCATACATTTAATATATTATAATTTAAAATCGTATTACGAATTAATATGTTTAAAATCATATTATGAATTAACATTGTTTTTACATTTACTTGAAGTTTATTTTATGAATTTAAATGTTTTTAAAAGTAGTGATAAAGTTGCCGATAAATTGTTGATTCTCGATTTCCTAGTCAAAATTTGCCCTGCCGATTAATCGTTGATAACGATTTTTTGAACTATGGTATTAACCATTCTTGCACATCCTTTACTTTTGTTGGGTCAAGTGCAATTCCCTTTTGAGAAATTATTAATCCTGGATAAGAAACTTCAGTTTTAAAGAATTGACATTTGCTGAACTTCCCATAAAGTTGATATTTTTGCAAAGTTTCTAAAACTAGCCTAACATGGTGTACATGTTCTTTTTCGCTTTTTGAGTATATCAAAATATCATCTAGAAATATAATCACAAACACATCCAAGAAAAGTTTAAACACATCATGCATCAAAGTCCTAAATTAGGAGCGTTAATTAAAAAGAAAGGCATGACTAAAAATTCATAATGTCCATATCTAGCTCTAAAAACATTTTTTGAAATATCCGATTCTTTAATTCTAATTTTATGATAACCAGAACAAAAAACAATTTTAGAAAAGTATATGGCACCACGTAGTTGATCTGACAAATCATCAATTCTAGATAAGGGATATTTTTTTCTTTGATGGTCAATTTATTCAGTTATCTATAATCAATACATAATCTCATAGTTCCATTTTTCTTCTTAACAAATAACATTGGTGCACCCTATGAAGAAACACTTGGTCTAATTTTTCCTTGTTTAAGCAATTCAACTAATTGCACTTTAAGTTCAACTAACTCAACAATCGATTGGCGATAAGGGGATTTGGATACAGATTCATCTCCATGGATTAAATCAATGGCATGCTCTACAACTCTTATAGGGGGTAATTCTTCTATTTCATCAGGAAACACATCCATAAATTCTTGACCTGCGGGTTTGATATTAATATCTAACTTGATTCCATCACCCTATTGAGTGATCATAGCACGAAAAGCTTTACAATTCTTCCTAAGACTCATTTTTAATTGCATTGCAGAAATGGTTTTAAGTTTAATGGGCCTTTTTGTTCCTTGTTAAGTTCTAAAGGAATTACTCATATCTTTTATAATAACTTGTCTATTTTCAAAATTGATCAAACCATTGTTTTTCTCTAACCAAGTCATTCCTAGGATTGCATCATATTGTCCCAATTTAAGCAAATGAAAGTGATCACAAGAATCAAGATCATTTAACTGAATTTTCAGGTCTTTAATTATTACTCCAATATGTCTAACTATCTTGCCATTTGCGATCTCTACTGCTATAGGTTCTATTTCTCTGTATCAACTGCAACATGAACTCATGTTTGGAGGTTTATCTTTCTTTTTGATCATCATTTTTCTATTTTTTATCACTATTTTTATTCTGCACTTTTGATCTTATTGGAGAACTTTTTGCATAATGGTTTTCTCCACAATTCCAACATTTAATTTCATTAGGACTTTTCTTCACAAATTCTTTTGTTTCCACTTTTCTGCTGATATCCAAAATTAGCATTCCTACATTGTGCAGTCTCATAAAATTTTTGTTTTCGATATTTCTATAGAATGAATTATTCTTTTTCTTAAAATCCTCATTTCTCTTTCTCCTTATCTCATTTTGTTTTTTCACATTGTTCTGCTATTTGACATACTTCATCTATTGTAGTTGGTTTCCCACACCAAACACTAGCCTTATCTTTAAGACCATTGATAAATCTAACTATATCTCTCCCATAAATGAAAGGTACAAACCTCTGTAATCTTTCAAAATTTTGCCTATACACATTCACATTTTGTGAATGTTGTTTTTAAATCAAAGAACTCATTTTTCCTTCCTTGTAGGAAATAGTCTGAGAGGTATTTATTTTGAAACAAAGTTTTCAATTGATCCCATTTAACTTTGTGGGGTCTTAATTTTTCTGATTTTATAGTGTCTTTCCACTAGTTTAAAGCAACATTTTTATAGTTGATAAGAAGCTATTTGCGTTCTCTTTCTGCTACTAGTTTTTTGTAATTCAAAATAACGTTCTAGACTAGACAACCACCTTTCCACTTCTCTCCTGATCCTACCTTAGCAGAGTATTCAGGTAGTTTGATTTTCTTAGCAAAGTGAATAATCTCTTTATTAATTCTACCTCCACTATTAAAATCTGAGGATTTAGAATCAAAACTAGAAGAATAAGAATTTTAATCAACTGATTGAGATTTGTTTTCCTACTCCGTTTTCTATTAGACTTATCATTATTCTTAGCATTTGTCTTCACAGAGTCAATAAATTGATTTTTCAAATTTTCAAATTGTTGAGTGATATCCTGTAGTTCCTTGAAGAGTTGATTTTGTCGTTCAAGTTCATGGTAACCCATATCATGTTCAGACCCCATTTTCGTAATAACCAAGCTTCTTTTGTGTATCGAACAAAAACAAATAAAATTTATTTATATCATAAGATCACTTGACACCATTTACTATGTATATATTTTTAATGTATCGAAGAAGCATACTACATTTAATTTTGTAATATCCAATAAAACGGTTTCATAGAAGGCGTTTTTAAGTAATATACCATATGATGGTATTTTACGAATTTGAATATAAGGTAAGGTCAAATTTAAATTTATTTGTGTGGAAATTTTCTTAATGATATAATTTAAAAGTTTTTATATTTTCTAATTAAATATTTTATAGCTAAAAAAAGTACAATAATATGTGATGAAATAATACTTTTCTTTTTTATATCTTATTTAAGACTTTATATACATATATATTTATTTATAACTAATTCTAATAAAACAACTCCATAATAACTATATGAAGAAAACAACTATCTAAATTTAAACCCATAAAACAACTATCTAATAAAACAACTCCATAATAACTATATGAAGAAAACAACTATCTAAATTTAAACCCATAAAAATACTTTAGTTCGATGATTTTTTTCCAATAAAGATTAACTACCTGCTCAAATAAATAATATTTAATATAGTCTTTTTGCCCTGGCTAGGAACCATCTTGGGTAATACTTAATGTACCCCAGTTAGGAAACCCTAGAATGCCCCTCTCCAATGCCAACCACTTTCCTTCACTCTTAACCATGCTAAGCCACTTCTTAGTTCTAACTAAATAAAACTCCCCTTTTAAAAAAATTGGTAGTTTTGAGTCCCCACCACCAAGCTTTAAATAATCTTCTCCGGGTAGGTTTTTCAACCAACCCACCGGTTCATAATATACGTTAGTTTCTTTTAATTAATAGACACACATAAATGGGGCCCACTTTTAATCACACAATCCCTTTATTACAAACAAAAGAGATTGAGAAGTATTCTCTTATCCTACCTATATTAAAGGGGTCTTCAAATATATATACTCCGTTAATTCTTGAATAACTTTAAGACTTAATTTTTTGTCTTTTTTCTTGATCAAATACATTTAGAATACATAATAATTAATTCATTTCGTTTTGATTAATCAATAACTTCTAGAACTTTAATACTTTTTCAATGTGGGGAATTTGTCACATAACATTACATGTTTATATTTTGTGCTAGAGTTTTGATTTTATGACCTGGCTCAAGAGTAAATTGGACATTTCTAACTCATTTACACCAAGAAATGTTCCTGAGTCCACATTTCCTATCTTTGTAAAGGATAAGGTAGTTTGAAAATAAGGTTGTCAAGAATTGATCTTCATTTGACCAAGAGGGAATTCAAGGCCTTATGGCCAAAGCCATGCAAGGTTAGCCTAGACAAATAAAAGAGTATCTGAAATCTATGTAGAGTGAAGTAGAAGATATTCTTTGGACCACGGGCTTGAGTACGTGAGATAGAAGGTGAAGATGGGTAAGGGCCTCAAAGGAAATATTTGTAAGGAATGAGGTGGTCGATGGAGATGTCTATAGATTGCAAAAGTAGGGAAGTCTTGAGATACCGATACCATGCCTTCCTTGTCAGGTGGAGAAGAGAATGAAAGTGATCTCCTTATAGGAGTAATGGTCTAAGAAAGGTCACTCTCTTGTGTTAAGGTTGAGTTGGCAAATGGTTAGAACTGGTGGACAAGAGATATTATGCAGAAAAAGTGGATGAGCATCAATGTTGGCTTGGATAATGGACTAGTTAATTGTTTGTTTGCACCAATTTATACGTTAGAACACAATAGTTTGGTCTTTGGACTCTCTAAAGAAGCCCAATTAATTTGAACAAGGCTAGGCCTCCATACCTTCCAACTATTCAGACATTGGGTTTAATTAGTGTGTCAAAAAAGATGCATATTGGATGGAATGTCGTGGAAACGAAACTAGAAGTGCATCAACTCCCACCATTGTTAAAGCCACATATCTGTTAAATGTACACTAAGTGGCATCTGTCTTAAATCTAAATGAATGGGCAATAAACAACACATCCCATTAACTATATGTTGAAATGATATCTGACCCTCAAGGAAGGAGAAATGAAATGTGTATGAAGCATTCACAAGCTGGAAAATGTAATAAAAGCGCGCCAAAGAGGCCAACCATCTCTGCTAACCAACACACACATATAGGGATGAAAATAAGCAAGGGGAAAATATTAAATGAGGTAAAATGAGGTGATTGGTTGTTTTGGGTGGCTAATAGGCCAAGACAACTTATAAAAGCAAGTCAACATGCATGGAGAACATCTTTTTGCATATCATAATTTCTGAATATTGGTATAAGTTTGCATGCTTTCCATTTCTACTTCAACGGACGAAATCCCTTTGTAGGTTTGCTTTAAAGGACGAATCCCCTCTTTAGCCTTGGAAGAAGAACAAAAACTCTTCTTCCCTTGTGTTTTCTAGTGAATTCCAACAGTTTTGAAGGTCAGAATTGCAGATTTCTAATTGTTTAAGCTAGGATTTTAAGGTGGATGCTCGTTGCTGATTTCTACCCTTCATTTCTAGCTCTTCTATAGTGGAGCGACCTACCTTGTGTGTGTTTCAGAGTGATATAGGGCACATTTGGACCAGATCTGATTTTCAATCACATAATCAGGTTTTTAGAAGCCAAGATCAGTTGTTTTGTGTAATTTTTGGGCTTGAGAAACTCCGTTTTCAGCTAAGTCTGTAGCTGTCATTTTGTAGGTTTTATAATAAAATTCAGCCCTCTCATTGGTGAGAAAATTGGTGTTTTTCTCATTGTTCTTTGCATACATAAATTTTTTGATTTGTCTTGAATAAGAATCAAGTGGTTTTACTTCAGTTTTTGTGGAATAATCACTCCTAGAGCAAGTTGCATTTTCCCTATAAAATTCAAATCTGTAGTATTTTGTCAAATATATGCTCTATAATTTGTTGTTTTAGATCAACATTGTTGTTGTTCCGTTTGAGGGCATTATTTGTCCATTTGGGGACATTACAAATCACCAACTTGAAGATGTAATGCAGAAGAGCAACAGGTGCCAACGTGAAAGCAACCGTCGACTGGGCTGAATGGTTCAAAACTAATGCTAGTAGAGAGTGGGCACACTTGCTTGAGCCCAATGCAATTCATGATAATGGTCACAAGACACTGTTTGAGCTGTCCAAACAAATGCCAATTACATAACTGTTGATGTGCTGTTGGTATGGACTGGAGGACCATGGTGACTCCAATAATTGGCGAAAGTGTAGAGCAATCTCACACATAGAAAACAGTTGGGACCCAACTGCCAATACATACTGTGGCTTCTACACAAGAAGTAGTACATGCCTAGAAAGGATCGTTGATTCAGACACAATTGTTTCTGAAGCTTCTGAGTGTTTTGTGATGCTATAGGAAACCACCTCTTTCATAAAGTTTATGGATAGAGTAATCCCATGTAAATAAAAAGATTGGCTAAGATTTGTATTGGGGTCATTGCTCAGTGCACCCCTTTAGTAGTATTGCAGGAAGGAAGCCTTGCAAATGTCAATAGTTATCTCTCATAGTAATTTAAATCGAGTGAGTACTCGCCACCATTTGAATCTTATAAAAAAATAATCGCAGTAAATTGAAATCAGTAATCGGGCTTGTTGAGATAGTAAACGGATCAGTTTGAGGATCAATGAAGTTACTTGTAGAGTATTATTTCTGTCAAGTTTAAATTGAGAATGAAAAGGAGGGATTCATGCACCTGTCCCTCTGTATGTTACATTACAATGTTTTTCTCATTTCTCATACCAATATTTGTTTTATTGATTTTATTTACTCGAAGCTTTGGTTGTTGTTATAATTGAAAAATTGTGTACAGTTCTTGGCAATTTACTTTTGTGTACCTATCTACCTAATCAAGAATACCAACTATTGAACCTGATGAGCCTAATATTAATGAGAATGGCACTGTTCTGTCCCATATGGACATCTTGGATTGGAAGCTAACAGATGTGGTTGCTGGCATATGCTCAAGTTTGCTTTAGTTATGTTGTTTGATTCGGGAGGTATATTCGTAAGGGTTTATATATTATGTTAATCAGTTGTTCCCTGGGTGTCCCAAAAAGTTGGGTTAGGTTTTTGTCATCCCGGAAGACCTCCTATTGCTATGTGAACTCCACATGAATTCTTGCCTGTCACATTGTCGTCGGAGTTTGGAGGTAACTATACATACTCCAGATGGGGAATTTTCGACTCATTTTACTTCTCAGGCGGTATTGCGATGCTATTCTTGGCCAAATATGGTTGAAAATTTTAAAGGTGATGATGTTGTCCTTGAACATATTTTTTTGATGCCAAAGGGCTGGACAAGGAGAACTTGATACAGTCAGTCATGTCTGTGAACACATAGGAGGACAACTTGAATGGTCAACCTGCAGTAAAATTAAGGTGATGGCATTTGATCAATATGATCCATTTGCTAGTCTGACATTGTCGGATTCAATTGGGTCAGTTCTATAGGAGGTGAACTTCTAGAGATCACATTGAGACCTATCCACACAGTATGGGGTTGATGATATCATCTACAATAGTGGATCCTATAGCCAACCTACAAGTTTTCTAAACTCATGTCATGCCTTGGACAACAAACCCACTGGTTACTGCCTTTCTTTCTACATTTGGTAGGAATATGCAAAATGTTTCCACGCTCCATTTCTTGGACATCCCTTCGAATGTTACGATTCTTGATTGATACAATCATCAAGTCTACAACGTTATGAATGGTTCAAAGGAGTGTATAAAGGAAATGAATGCTAGCACCTGGGGTTGTTGAATCTTGTTAAAAATGCATTCCGTGAGGATGTGCCAAATGATGTGTGATGCTTGAAGACACCGCAAATAGTTCTAAGGTATGTGCATGAAGGATTTGCAACAGGGTACATGGGGACAAATTCCACTGTGATCCAAGATCTGAATTTGCCACCCAACCGTTGTCCTTGGGATGTAGTCTTCTAGCTAGTACCTTGCAGCACCTGCAAATTTGCACAGGGACTCAGAAGCCATTGGGGGAAATTAACTTTATGGTCACGAGAGATATCTGATGTAGTTGCAATAGCACTTTTCTCTTCAGAGACTGGGATTTGACTTCACTAGTTCCATACCAGACTCCGACACTAGTTGCGTACTGTAGACACCTGTAGTTTGCTCAATAGCACTGATGTATTTAATACATGGTGCAATTAACAGGCTCCTGCCTTTTGCAAATTGACTAGCACACCGCCAGTTAGGCCTAGCTACAACTCATGCTCCTTCCTACGAACACCCTAATCATGGTCGTTCTGGATTACCTCCACCATTCAAGAGCATTTAAACAGGCAGTTATCGCCTCGTTCTAACTGAGGCAATTCAGCTTCTTATTCTCTTCTAAGGATTGCTTCTATTAGCTCCTCGGAGCCATCAATTTCCACTATCGTTGGATTGAGTAAGCCCTTGATTGAACCCTTCAAGCAACCGATAATGTTACTGAGTCTTAGAGATTCAAAATTCTTGCGGGATAGAGGTTCTATGCCTCGGTTAATTACCCTCTAACATAGTGTTTCTTCTTGATACTTTGAACATTGCATAAAGTGCTTGGTTGAGACATCAGGTTATAGTTCATTTGGTGGTTTGATAAGTTAATGCACTGCCAGAATCTGACACATATTCTTCCATTTCCAAAAACTATCGATTTGATGGAGGTCTAAGTACCCCCCTCCCTCGTATTTTACCTTTAGCAATCAAGATCTTTATCCTAGCACAAATTGTGATAGCCATGAATATTTGCATTAGGCTTTAGAGCTTTGTACCTTTGCTGCTCTTTGATTGTCCGTTTCGAAGCTAAAAGCATTTAATCTTGTATATTCATATCCATTACAAACATTAGAGTAATAAGCTTAATTAAATTTTTGCATTGGCCTTGAAGCCATCTAATGGGTGAGATCTCTTTCCTCTTAACACATAATATTTCATATGCTTAGATAGCATCTGTAGGTTCATTGTTTTAGATAGCTTCTCAGAGGAATAGAGATTAGCTTCATTTGCTTAGTTAGCTTAGTTTAATTCAAATTGATGTATGCGAAGAAGGAAACCTTGCTCATTTCTGTATCACATGGTCCATTGATCAGATTGTTAAAAGCCTACTGGGGTTTCTTTAGAGATGTCTGATACCCCAACTGTGTTTGCATATGCTTTTACAACTTGTTGCATTGAACACAGGTACTTTGAGAAAGCTAGTGTTGCTGTTCCAAAGTTTTGGCATCTCTGTTGATAGGAGAGGGAGAACTCTTCATGTACACATCAGATGCTACTCATTGCCCCTTTGAGTCTGCTTTCCCTAGGTCATCATGGCTTGCCTCCTCACTACTTGAAGGTCTATCCCTTTTTGGCAACATGGTTCTCACCACTTACCATGCTGCCCCATTATGAATCCACATGGGTATGAACTATATACTCATCAGAAGTTTCATTATTCTACTGCATCAGGATATGCTACATGTGAGGACTTGATGAGTATAGAGAGAGATTTTTAGAAGTGAGAAACTTCTTTGCAAATTCTCCTAGGATCCCCCTCCCTGTCCCCTCCAGACTCAAGATACTTATCCACTTAAGGCACAAGCAAAGACCATTACCAATGGATATTTCCTTCTATAAATTAGCACAATTTTTTTTGGGCAATACCCAGTACCTTGTTTCATTTGCACCGCAACCACTTTTTGTCCCATCTGATTACGGTTGACCACTTGTGCTTAGTAAAGCCATATTGCTTTATTTTAATTTTAAAATGTACCTTATAATGCCTTTATTTTGTTAATCTAGCATTCTACTCTTCGTAGAACTATTTATTCTTAAATGGTATATTATAAAGCTGTTTTTAGACCTAAATTTACGGTGGTCTGTGCACAGTAATATAATTGTGGGGGACCTTCTAGCATCTAACAACCCCTGTCGTCAAGCTGATGCTATCTCTAGCCCCTGGAGAAGATGTAAATGTAAGATACATTTGTTAAATTGTAACTTTTTTAGATATGCAATTTCATTCTGATAATCTTTCTCATTGACTATCATCATTCAAATTTATTGTTCGTTATCAGAAAGGCTGCAATTTGTTATGTCGGTTACATCTTGATGCGATCTTGTGCAGCAGAGTTGAATTCAAATCTATTAGAAAACTAATGTCCCCAACATTTATACAGCTCAAATTGATTTACATTTATTGTCGCTGATGTGAGGTCTGCAAAGTATACTGCATGGTATGAAAATAAATTTGTGTATCTTTTAAGCTGTCGAATATTCCCGAATCTTTGTCGAGTCTTGTCACGTTTTTGCCAAGTCAATTATTTTGGGGTTGTTGAATATTTGCCAAATATGAGTATGCGAACTATGGGATGGATAATGTGTTGAGTCAAGGAAGGTGGGAAATAACCTCATAGAACAAATCCCAAAGAACCCTTACCATGTTTAAGAAATTCAACGTGGAGTCCTTTACAATCGGCAACTTTGTTAGTACCCAACTCATATCCAAGTTTCATGACATGGATTGGTGTAAGAAATTGATAGGAAATTGGGCTGAAGGAGCAAGGGTGAACAACATTGTAGAGGGTAGATATATGAGAGGTCCGTGTTTGGGTTTCGATATCAGGAAAAGGGGAAGGTATTGGGAAATGTCGAAGGAGCAGCTCAAAGCATGACAATGATACTCCCTCGGAACAGATGAAACTAGTGGTGAATAACAAGTGAGAGCAAAGTAATGCATGTTTGCTAAGTTGCTGGTTTTGCTACAAGGATCAGGTGCGTTGGTATAGCAATTGTTTTTTGCCCCGGTTTAGGTACAACTTGTTATAGCTATACAAATAATATAAAACAAATAAGCAAAATTAACCACATAAATGATCGTTTGTTCACAATAGGTCGCCATATATGTGTCATTCTCTTCTGTAATAGTTTAATTGTAGATAGTGGATGACAATGTATGCTTTCATTTTCTGTTAAATTTGTTACATGTGTTTAAAATAATTGCATTGGGTATACTTAGGTTTTGGGTTGAAAAATCTGGGGCATAACATAACTCGTGCCTCCCAGATGCCACTTGGCATGGCGCAACGTAGTGCAGAGTGTCCATCTGGCTAGGGAGTTGGTCTTTCATAGGTGTTGGTCTATGTGGCATGTCTATGAGGTGCTACAAAGTGTTGTGGTTACTTCACAGTGCTGCAATTGATTGTAAAGGCTTGGGGAGACTGCAAGTGCCATGCGGTTCTATGATAGGATCTGAAGTGTCAGGGGGTTCTTGGTAGGGATGTGAGTTGTAGTTTTTGGGGCTGATCAACATGGTCCGTAGCACCATGCACAATGTTTCAAGGGGCTATGAGATGGAGCTCAAAGTGTGGGTGAAGTCTTCTAAGCCATGTGATATGTTCCATACTACTACGCAAAAGTGTGCATGATGTAAGGGGCTATGTGTAGGAGCTCAAAGCATAGACTTGTTTAGAGGCACACAAGTTATGAGGTACTCAGGGAGAACTCGTAGTGCATGATTGAGCACATATCATTTTCCATTTCTTGAAAAGTGATTGTTCTGATTGTGTTATGTTTCAGATGAGGTTGTGCAATCTTCTCAAGAGT
The DNA here is from genome assembly GCA_019776745.2 of Taxus chinensis. Classification (NCBI taxonomy): domain Eukaryota; kingdom Viridiplantae; phylum Streptophyta; class Pinopsida; order Cupressales; family Taxaceae; genus Taxus; species Taxus chinensis. The sequence continues at coordinate 609,974,769 of CM034155.1, read as the reverse complement.
TAGCACAACATGGTTCGAGCGTAGAATCACTTTAGGAATTCGGTACCTCTTGCTGCCAACTGGGATGGTGATACTTCGAGGATACATTGTGTACACACCATGGTGGCTATGCATGCCCAAGGATGATATCACAAGAATCAATTGACATTATATCACAAACTAGCTCCTCTTTGAAAAAATAGATAGCATATGTGAAGCGGCATTGTTGACCAGAATGTATACCCTTGGCGTCTGTAATATCCCCAAATAGACAAATTATGCCCCCAAATGGAACAACAAAGAATCTGATCCAAAAACAACGAATTTTAGAATATATATGTGCAAAAGACTGCAGATTGAATTATTTAAGTAAATGGCGACTTGCACAAGTAGTTAGAAAAACCAGAAATTGAAGTAAAACCACACATTTATTACTTAGAACGGATCAGCTGATTTTACTATTGCAAATAATTTAGAAAATACCAGAATCAAACCAAATAGAAGGCTGACATTTATTTATTAAAATTTGCAGGTGAACAGCTCATAGACACAACTGAAAATATAGTTTTCTTGGCCCAAAAAATATGCAAAGAAGCTGATCTTGGCTCCAGAAAGTTTAATCAATGAACAACAAATAAGATCTGATCAGAACAAGCCCTAGATCATGCAGAACTGCATACAATGTGGGTCACTCTGATATGGAAGTGCTTGAAATCAAAGTTAGAACTCAACAACAATGTTCTCCCTTCAAACCCTAGTTGGAATCAATACCAAGTCTACAAATCAAGCCTTCAACACTGCTGGAAAACTGAAGTAGACCCTTGAAAATCAATGGAAACTCTTGGATAGAGCTCCCTCTCAAAAGAAAGAAGAGTTTTCGTTCTTCTTTCTAAGCTTAAAGAGGGTTTTCGTCCTTTGGAGTTGAATTGTAAAGCATGCAAGCTCTACCAAAAATCAGAATTGTTAAAATGCAAAAGATATCCTTTCCTTTTAAGTCGACTTGCTTTTATAACAAATCTTGGCCTTTTTGCCACTGAAGACCACCAATCACATTGCTTTCCCCGCATTTAATATTTTTATTTACTTTTTTTCTCCTCCACATGGGTTGCATTTTTCCTTAGAGGAAAATAAATTAAAGTGATCCTTATTTTTTCTAATTTCATTTTGTCATTAATAAATTAATAAAGTGCTTATAATAATATTTTATGATGTACTTTATGATTAATTCATTATGACTAAGTTTCCCTTTTATCCCTCCCTTTTTTTACAATCCTCCCTTCCCCAAATTGCTTGTCATCAAGCAATTGCAACTTTTATGCCCAAGTGCCATATGCAACAGATAGAACATGTTGTAGTGCTCCAAGAGTTTAAATCCCGTACTATGTCAAATGAGAGAGCTCTTGCCAATGTATGTAGCTCTCATAATGCCCACACTCATGAATTTGGATAAAGGGATCCACATGCTCCATATTACAATTTGTATTACCATACTTCTCATGAAGAAAGCAAATCTGAAATGGTTTAATATGCAACAATAAATATAACATATGATCATTCGTTTAATACCTTGGTGTATCCATGAGATATTCATTTCCTTTTTCCTTCATGACATCTTGGCTTTTCTGGAATGCATAGTATCTATGCGACCCACATATAGTAGCTAGTGTTCCATCCATGGGAACCTTTTCCTCTTCTTTTCTTTCCTTTTCGACTTCTTCCAGATTAGCATTTTCTTCTTCTTCTTCTTCTTCTTCTTCATCTGGAACTACCTCAATATAATGGGCTACCCCTTGCTGCCCAAAATTTGGTGCTTTTGTTCACTATTTGAAGTAGTTTTTGGCTTGTCCAAAAGACCCTTTTGGCTGCCCCAAAGGTGATGACCTTTGTTGTCCATAAGGTGCAGTTCTAATACCTTCTCTAGATGGATCATATTTAACCACAAGAGGAATTGAAAAATCTGGGACAACAAGTACTGGGCATGAATTCATTACCTTTTTGTCAATTGCTTGTTGTATGTGTCTTCTTGGTTGCTCCTGTTGAGCTCTTCTATTCCTTCCTGTGTCTTTGTTATATGCATATCTATTTGACTTTCTCTCATAGATTGTTGTAATTCTCTCCGACTCCTTGTGATCACTTCATGCATGTATCTTAGCTCATCATTAGGAGCTCTTTGATCATGTGCTTCCATTGTCACCTTCTTTGGAGTATTCGTTCTTTCATACACTAAAGGAATTTTTCCTAGTTACATTCAGGTATGATTTTCTCCTTCACAAACTGGGAGAATCACAACTCTGATACCACTGTGATTTCCCCAAATGAACAAATTGTGCCCCCAAACGGAACAATAGAACATATGATCTAAAAACAACAAATTATAGAATATATACTTTCAAAAGATTGCAGATTTGAATTATTTAAGTAAAGGGTGACTTGCACAAGTAGTTGGAAAAACCACAAACTGAAGAAAATCTACAAATTTATTACCAAAAATAGATTAGCTGATTTTATTATTGCAAAAACTTCAGAAAATTCAGACCAAATAGAAGGTTGGAATTTATTTACTAAAATCTGCAGATGAACAATTCACAGACAATTGAAAATATAGTTTCCTTGGCCCAAAAAAATACAAAGATGCTGATCTTGGCTCCAAAAAGTGTGATTAATAAATATCAAATCAGATATAATCAAAACAAGCCCTAAACCACGCATAACTATACACAATGTGGGTCATTCCAATATGAAAGTGCTGGAAATCAAAGGTAGAACTCATCAACAATGTTCTCCCTTCAAATCCTAGTTGGAATCAATACCAAATATGCAAATCATGCCTTCAACACTGCTGAAAATCTGAAGTAGACCCTTAAAAAATCAATGGAAACTCTTGAATAGAGCTCCCTCTTAAAGGAAAGAGGAGTTTTTGTTCTTTCTAAGCTTAAAGAGGGTTTTCGTCCTCTCAAGCAAAACTACAAATGAGTTTTTGTTCTTCTTTCTAAGCTTAAAGACGGTTTTCATCCTTCGGAGTTGAATGAATTGGAAAGCATGCAAGTTCTTCCAAAAAAGCATAATTGTTTGGCCTTTTTGCCACCCAAGACCACCAATCACATTTCTTTCCCCGCATTTAATATTTTTCTTTACCTTTTTCTTCTCCACATGGGTCACATTTTTTCTTAGGGGGAAAATAAAATAAAGTGACTTTTTCTTTTTTGTAATGTCCTTAATGGACATTCTAACTCCAGATGGATTTTCTGCAAATCTCAAATAAAATGCAAGTTGGAAATTATTGTTTTTAAGATAGCAATGCAAACAACCCAAAATTCCTTGCCAAAACCCGGAGAGATTTGCGTATGGGTGTAAATAGCCTCAAAACACCTTCAAAAATTATGAAATAAAATTTGTAGCTATCCCTTTGAATTATCAAATATGAAAATGCTTATATTTTTGCAAAAATGCTAAATTTGATTTTTAATCGCAGGAAAATAGCCGAAATTTCAGAAATTCATAACTCAGAAAATACCCAACAATTTTTGACAAATGATAACTGAAATTGAATATAAAATCACAATCTTTCCAATGATACCAAAATCAAATTTTTTGATGGGTGGAAGGCACTCAAAATAGGCTCGAAAATATGAAAATGGTGTAGATGAAACCCTAGTTGTACTTGAAATCAACAACCATTCGCCCCTCTTGGAAAACCCTCAAACACTGCTGGAAAACACGGGAAACACAAATAAATCCTTGATCTGCAATGGAAACCCTTGAATGGAAAATCCTCACAACATAAAAGAAGAGTTTTCATTCTCCTTCTAAATCTCTAGAGTGTTTTCGTCCTCAAGAGAATCTCTAAGGGTTTTCATCCTTAGAAATTATTTTGCAAAGCTCTCAAGTTTAAACAAAACTCAGAATTTTAAAAATTGAAATAGATATCTTTCCCACCCACAACCACCAATCAAATACCTTTCCCCACATTTAATTTTTTCTTGGCATTTATTTAATCCCCAATATGGGTCTCGCATTTTTCGCCTAGGGGAAATAAAAACATAAAGTGACCCTCTTCCTTTTCTTTTTCTAATTTCACTTTATCTTTTATCTTTTATTTTTATCGAGTCAATAATAAATTATTATAAGTGTTTTTTATAAAGTTTTTTTTATGCACTTTATAATAATTTATTAAGACCATAGTTTTCCTTTTTATCACCCCTTAGCTGTCGGGAAACAAAATTGGGGCTAAGGGTCTTCGACATATTATTTTGGAGAAAGGGACATTTTAATCCTCCATTCCCCAAATTGCTTTCCCTCGAGCAATTCCAAACTCATCTGTCCAAGTGCCACGTGCAATAGAGAGAACATGATGTAGTGCTCCCAAAATCTTGATTTGGTGCTGGTCAATGATGAGGCCTTTGGGAGAATATGCCAAACCTTACTTGCTTCCATCAAGTCAATGCATGAATAAATGTAATCAGCCATGAAGAATGTGCTCTAAAAACTGTTATATACCTTCCCCATTGTATGAGGAATTCATAGCAAGACAATCTTCTCTAAGCTTCAAGGCTGCCCACTCAAGAATACCATCATGTAGTATATAGGACATCAGTTGTCTTTACCTTCCCTGTTTATCTTCAACCTTGCACATGAAGCAAACATATTAGAAGAAACAAGATCTCTCGACTTGCTTTTATAACAATCTTGGCCTTTTGCCACTGAAGACCACCAATCACATTGCTTTCCCCGCATTTAATATTTTTATTTACTATTTTTTCTCCTCCACATGGGTTGCATTTTTCCTTAGAGGAAAATAAATTAAGTGATCCTTATTTTTTCTAATTTCATTTTGTCATTAATAAATTAATAAAGTGCTTATAATATATTTTATGATGTACTTTATGATTAATTCATTATGACTAAGTTTCCCTTTTATCCCTCCCTTTTTTTACAATCCTCCCTTCCCCAAATTGCTTGTCATCAAGCAATTGCACTTTTTATGCCCAAGTGCCATATGCAACAGATAGAACATGTTGTAGTGCTCCAAGAGTTTAAAATCCCGTACTATGTCAAATGAGAGAGCTCTTGCCAATGTATGTAGCTCTCATAATGCCACACTCATGAATTTGGATAAGGGATCCACATGCTCCATATTACAATTTGTATGACCATACTTCTCATGAAGAAGCAAATCTGAAATGGTTTAATATGCAACAATAAATATAACATATGATCATTCGTTTAATACCTTGGTGTATCCATGAGATATTCATTTCCTTTTTCCTTCATGACATCTTGGCTTTTCTGGAATGCATAGTATCTATGCGACCCACATATAGTAGCTAGTGTTCCATCCATGGGAACCTTTTCCTCTTCTTTTCTTTCCTTTTCGACTTCTTCCAGATTAGCATTTTCTTCTTCTTCTTCTTCTTCTTCTTCATCTGGAACTACCTCAATATAATGGGCTACCCCTTGCTGCCCAAAATTTGGTGCTTTTGTTCACTATTTGAAGTAGTTTTTGGCTTGTCCAAAAGACCCTTTTGGCTGCCCCAAAGGTGATGACCTTTGTTGTCCATAAGGTGCAGTTCTAATACCTTCTCTAGATGGATCATATTTAACCACAAGAGGAATTGAAAAATCTGGGACAACAAGTACTGGGCATGAATTCATTACCTTTTTGTCAATTGCTTGTTGTATGTGTCTTCTTGGTTGCTCCTGTTGAGCTCTTCTATTCCTTCCTGTGTCTTTGTTATATGCATATCTATTGACTTTCTCTCATAGATTGTTGTAATTCTTCTCCGACTCCTTGTGATCACTTCATGCATGTATCTTAGCTCATCATTAGGAGCTCTTTGATCATGTGCTTCCATTGTCACCTTCTTTGGAGTATTCGTTCTTCATACACTAAAGGAATTTTTCCTAGTTACATTCAGGTATGATTTTCTCCTTCACAAACTGGGAGAATCACAACTCTGATACCACTGTGATTTCCCCAAATGAACAAATTGTGCCCCCAAACGGAACAATAGAACATATGATCTAAAAACAACAAATTATAGAATATATACTTTCAAAAGATTGCAGATTTGAATTATTTAAGTAAAGGGTGACTTGCACAAGTAGTTGGAAAAACCACAAACTGAAGAAAATCTACAAATTATTACCAAAAATAGATTAGCTGATTTATTATTGCAAAAACTTCAGAAAATTCAGACCAAATAGAAGGTTGGAATTTATTTACTAAAATCTGCAGATGAACAATTCACAGACAATTGAAAATATAGTTTCCTTGGCCCAAAAAAATACAAAGATGCTGATCTTGGCTCCAAAAAGTGTGATTAATAAATATCAAATCAGATATAATCAAAACAAGCCCTAAACCACGCATTAACTATACACAATGTGGGTCATTCCAATATGAAAGTGCTGGAAATCAAAGGTAGAACTCATCAACAATGTTCTCCCTTCAAATCCTAGTTGGAATCAATACCAAATATGCAAATCATGCCTTCAACACTGCTGAAAATCTGAAGTAGACCCTTAAAAATCAATGGAAACTCTTGAATAGAGCTCCCTCTTAAAGGAAAGAGGAGTTTTTGTTCTTTCTAAGCTTAAAGAGGGTTTTCGTCCTCTCAAGCAAAACTACAAATGAGTTTTTGTTCTTCTTTCTAAGCTTAAAGACGGTTTTCATCCTTCGGAGTTGAATTGGGAAAGCATGCAAGTTCTTCCAAAAAGCATAATTGTTTGGCCTTTTTGCCACCCAAGACCACCAATCACATTTCTTTCCCCGCATTTAAATATTTTTCTTTACCTTTTTTTCTTCTCCACATGGGTCACATTTTTTCTTAGGGGAAAATAAAATAAAGTGACTTTCTTTTTTGTAATGTCCTTAAATGGACCATTCTAACTCCAGATGGATTTTCTGCAAATCTCAAATAAAATGCAAGTTGGAAATTGTTGTATTTATGACAGCAATGCAAACAAACCCAAAAATTCCTTGCCAAAACCCGGAGGAGATTTACCTGTGGGTGTAAAATAGCCTCAGAACACCTTAAAAAATTATGAAATTAAATGTGTAGCTAGCCATTGAACTATCAAATCTGAGAATACTTATATTTTTTGCAAAATACTAAAAATATGATTTTTAATTGTAAAAAAACAACCGAAAACTTCATAAATTCATAACTCAGAAAATATCCAACAATTTTTGACAATTGATAGCTCAAATTGAAGATAAAATCATGAGCATTCCAATGATACCAAAATCATAATTTTCCGATGGGTGGAAGGCACCCAAAACAGGCTCGAGAAATCTGAGAAATGTGTAGATGAAACCCTAGTTGTACCTGAAATGAACAGTACCATTCGCCCCTCTTGGAAAGCCATCAAACATTGCTGGAAAACACGGGAAACACAAATAAAATCCTTGATCTTCAATGGAAAACCCCTGAATGGAGAATCCTCTCACAAGATAAAAGAAGAGTTTTTTGTTCCCACCTTCTCTAATCCTCAAGAGGGTTTTCGCCCTCTAGAGCTAATCTCAAATGGGTTTTTCGTCCATAGGAGTTATATTTGCAAAGCTCTACAAAGCTCAAGGTCACCGCATTCAGAATTCGCGGAGTATAAAATTCGTAAAAAGATATCGTTCACTAACAACAATTCGACCCAATAAAATTCGTGATTAAATTCGACATAAAAGATTTACTTGGCATTTATTATTATCCCCAATTAATGGGTCTCGCATTTATTAATTTACTGTAAATAATAACATAAATTGACCTATATAACCAATTCTATTTACTAATTTCACTGTATCTTATTAATATATTTATTACTTATCGATTCAATAATAAATTCTTATAAGTGTATTATTTATATAAGTTTTTTTTACTGAACTAATATAAAGTAACTTATTAAGACGTTTAGTTATTAAATATTTATCTAACACTTAGCTGTCGGGAAACTTAATTGGGCTATAGGGGTCTAATGGACATATTATTTTGGATATAAGTGACATTTTAATCCTCCATTCCCCAATTTGCTTTACTATCGATGTATTTACTAATACTCATCTGTCCAAGTGCCACTTGCATTATTATATATTCATAATGTATTACTCCCAATAATCTTGATCCGGTGCTGGTCAATATGATGAGGCCTTTGGGACTATATGCCAAACATTTACTTGCTTCCATCAAGTCATTACATGATTAAATGTACTCAGCTATGAAGATATATGCTCTAAAACTGCAATACCTTCCCCATTGTATGAGGAATCCATAGCAAGATAATCTTCTCTAAGCTTCGAGGCTAAAAACTCAAGAATAAGCCATCAATTTAACTCGTAAATAGGACATGTAGGTTGTATCTATTTACCTTCCCTGTGTAAGCTCCGAACCTCCTGCGAATCATTCGATGCAAACATATTAGCCGACTAACAAGATCTCTCATGTGGCCCTTCTTCAATCCTGAAGGGTGTTACAGCTGACATGTGCCAAGTTTCCGGTGCCATATGATTTTTAACTTCACACTTAAATCTGCAAGAAATTCCCCTTTGAAAATCGCGATACAGAAATGTCGGCATTATTTTTAGTGGATTAGTTCCCTGTAGTGACATCATTCAGCAACAAGAGTTGCTTTCGTTGTGCAAGAGATAAACCCTAAACGGACATAAATCAAAAATTCCTTCTACTTTGAAGAATATAAATCGCTGTGTTCTCTCAACGATTTTTTGGAGTGTATTAAACATTCGGCGATATTTTCGGTTTTTTTGGTTGAAATGTAAGCCGAATGCGGTGACTTCAAAATTACAAAGCTCATGAAAAAAATCAAAAGTTTTATAAAAATAAACCCATGAGATATCTCTCCAAGCCAAGTCGACTTGCTTGTTATAGGAAAATTTGGCTTACTAGCCACCCACGAGAGCAGACAATCACATGTTGAGATATCCCATACATGTGGCTGCCCTTCATACCTTTGGTAACTCAGAATCTCATCCTCAACATAGGATCAACACCTTCAATTTCCTAAGGGAGACTAATCAAATATAAAGTGATTCATCTTCCATTTTAAAACTTTATGCACTTCCATATTTGCTCCACAAACTACTTTATCAGTAATAAATTAATATAACAGTGCTTATAATATGTCATTTTAAACCTGCACTTTCTAAAATTAATTGGGATTAGCTGATGTACTACTTCCCTTTCCCATCACATGCTTATTAGCCATCGAGAAACAAGAATATGGGGCTATGAAGGGCTTTTAACGAGAAGTGAGATATCCTGTCTAACATCTCTTGCAACTTCCCATTAGAAGATTTTCATCCTTCAAGTCAATTGTAACTCATATGTTCAAGCTGTCCAAGATGACACGAATATGGCAACAACATTCTATAGTGTTAACACAACAATTTAGAAAAATGGTAACCACTCTCATACCTTAGGATGCCAAAGTGATGAATAGATCCTTGAATTCAACTCCTTCTCTCAAGATGATCATATACAGCCAATTTGCATCGAAAGATTCATATGAATTACTGTTGCAGGACCCATAGTGCCATCATTCTATCACACTTCCTATAATGATCCATAATGTTGGCATGACATAAGCGATCAGTCATGTCCTTAATCAAATAAGCTTTATCACCTCTCTGTATAACTCCTGTTAGTGTTCAGTCCTTCAAGGTGAAGATGATAGACATATGTTGAGCTGCCCTTTTTGGCAATCACCAAATCAATGTCTATGTGCCTTGAGAGGTACTCTCACTCTTTGCACATATGATCTCCAACGTAATTTTTCTTTCCTTATCGACATTTGCAATCCCCATCAACTAAGGTCTGAATTCCTTGGACTCTTCCCCTTATGACTGGGGGTCAACCACTAAGGTGTCTAAACCAAAATTGGTAAGTTTGGACATAGTAGGAACACATTACCTGAACCCCATACCTTATGATACATCATGAACAGCTTATATCATAAGGCTGTCTTGGAAATTTGCAGCAGGCCTGCTACTATCTTGCCATGCACAGTAGTCCCATGAAAGCCTTCTCCAATTCAAGTGTGCAACATTGTACCTCCGTAAGGTCTAAAAGTAGGACTTCTTCACTTGGGTGATAGATCTTATTTGTCCTTGCTATGCTATCATCCTTGGACTCAATTGTTGTTCCGGATAGAGTATCGAGCTAAGGATATCAACCTCCACATGTCAGACTTTGGGCTTCGATCACTAGTTAAAAACTCTATTCCTTCACTTGTAGATCTGAATTGTTCTTTCTTGGATGGGGGTAGACGTCCATGGTATCTCATTTCCTTTCAGGCAAACCCAAGTTTTTTTTGGTTGTTCCCTCTCCACTTGTGGCTCGATTCTTCCTGACAAGGAAATTAGCTGAATACGAACATCCATGTTCGGAATTTGGAGTCTTCAGTTTGATACCTGTCTTCTCCAACTTGATAGATCTAGAATTTTCTTCCCTCGCCTTGGGGTATACTGCCTTGATTTCATTCCCTGAGACTTCACCACCATGCATTTAATCATTAGAAGGCAAAGTAACATTATCCCTTAATGAGGGATCTTTACCTTGCAAATCAGTGCAATCTTGCCCCTATAAAGGAGTCTCTTCCAGGATCTTTTGTGTGCTTCCATCAAGGACGGTTATGCATTCGACTCTCTAAGTACCTCAATAGAGAATGCCATCACTTATGTGCATATAACATCCAACTCATCATTGAGATGAGCATGAGGGCATCATCCTGGACACATATTCATTCCATTGTCAAAAATGTCTTTGGGGTATTTCTTCCACTAAGATCTAGCACAATATGGTTTTTTTGCTACCATTACATTCAGAAACTGAGGTCCACTTCATTTGTTTCTTTTCCTCACAGACTAAGAGAATACAATGCTCTGATACCACTGTTAATGTCCCCAAATGGGCATTTTCTCAACCCCAAATAGAATTTCTGCAAATCCCAAAAAAAATGCAAGTTGAAAATTATTGTTTTTATGACAACAATGCAAACAACCCAAAATTCCTTGCCAAAACCCTAGGAGATTTGCCTATGGGTGTTAAATAGCCTCAAAACACCTTTAAAAATTATGAAATTAAATTTGTAGCTAAGCCCTTGAACTATCAAATCTGAAAATACTTATATTTTTGCAAACAACTGAAAATATGTTTTTTAATTGTAGAAAAACAGCGCCAAAACTTTCATAAATTCATAACTCGAGAAAATAACCCAACAATTTTTTACAACTAATAGCTCAACTTGAAAAGAAAATCAGCAAGCTTTCCAATGATACCAAAATCAGAATTTTCCGATAGGTGGAAGGAACCCCAAAATAGGCTTGAAAATTTAGAAATACGTGTAGATGAAATCCTAGTTGTACTTCGAAATCAACAACAATTCGCCCCCTCTTAGAAAAGCCCTCAAATACTATTGGAAAACACAAATAGAAGTTTTGATCTTCAATGGAAAACAAAAATAAATCCTTGATCTTCAATGGAAACCCCTAAATGGAGAATCCTCTCACAAGATAAAAGAAGATTTTTTGTTTCCTCTTTCTCTAGATCCTCAAGAAGTGTTTTCATCCTCTAGAGCTAATCTCAAAAGGGGTTTTCTATCCTTGGGAGTTATATTCGCCAAGCTCTACAAAGCTCAGACAAAAAATCAGGAATTTTTATAAGATAAAAGAGATATCTCTCCAAGCCAAGTCAACTTGCTTTTATAGGAAAACTTGGTTTAGTAGCCACCCACAGCTACCAATCAAATTGCTACGCCCTTAACCTATTGCTTATATTAGGATATGAGTAGCCGAATTGTGGCTTACCATATCATTTTATTATATCATTTATACTTTCTCATGCTTAGTAGGTCGGCCTTGGTCATGGCCATAACATATGAATAGTATATATAGGGGATTGTAGGTAGTAGTTCATCATCATTTGAGCAGTTTGAGTATTATTGTATGGTTTTGGAGGTTGCCCCCTCGAAGTGGTGAATCTATTTTAATTGCATATTGAGATCATTATTTTGGAATATTGTGTTATTTTGTGTTATATTTCTGCTCATGATCTGAATTATACAAGTAATTTAATTACAAGTGGTATCAGAGCTGTGATCTAGGCCAAAATTAGGGCTAAAAAACCCTAATTTTTGTTTCTTCCATATATTGCGAACCATAGAAAATTGGTCAGAGATATTTTTACTAGAGTTGAGGAATATTTCAAGTAAGGTTCCCTAAAAATTTCAGACTTTTTGATTTATTTTGCAAAAGTTATTACAAATTTAGGTTTTTTCATAAAATCGCTCCCTAGGGTGAAAATTGTGGAATTTTTTCAAATTAGTTACATTTTCGGAAAGAAAAAAAAATATTATTTAGGGTTTGTTCTTTAAGTTTGTTTATATTTAGCCAAATTTGTATCGAAATTTAAAACCCTAAAATTTGACCGTGATCCCTACATCCTACTATTTTGGGCCATCGTGGTGGGGCCTTCCACAAGAGGAAAAAAGAAACCCATAACTCTAGGTAAAACACTAGAAAAGGATGAGATATTAGTTGAGGATTTGTAGATAGAAGATATAGCTACAGATTCCTCAAGGTTAGGGTTTACTTTGATAGACCATAAAGTAAGCCAACTTGAGTTTAACCTGAGAGACCTCGAATCTTGGGTGGTTAGCAAAGAATATGTGGATAGGATTGGAAAAATATTAGATGATTTCATGCAAAAATTCAGTAGGCATATGATGGGTAATCATACTTATGTCAATCAAGGTGGATCCTCAAGTCAACATAATAGACACATGAGCTAGAGTGGATCTTCGAGTGTGAAAAATCCAAATACAAGCACTCTACAGGCCCATACTATGTTTCCAAAAGTAAAGATGTACAAGTTTGATGGAAAGGATCCACTCAATTGGATCAACCAAATGGAGAATTTATTTGAACTACATCTTCCACCAGGACAAAAGGTGACCATGGCAGCTTTGTATCTTGAACCTGACCAATTCATCTGGTATCAATGGTTATGTGCTCAAAGGAAAAAGAGTGGTCTCAATGTTACATGGATATTATTCAATGAAGAGTTGCAATTAAACTACAGTTCTAGTGTGTTAGATAATTACTTCAGCCAATTAGCAAAGTTGAGACAGACAGGATCTGTTAAGGATTACATTCATCACTTCCAAAACCTTTCTTTGCGGGTGGAAAATATTATTGAAGAGAATCTGAATGACCTATTTCTTGGGGGTCCTAAGGATCACATTGAGCATGAGGTGCATATGTTTAATCCTCATAAGGTTTCTGATTAGATGATTATGGAAAGAAGGGCAGAGGAGAAATTTATTTCAAGTAGGAGACAACATTTCACTTATACCAAAGATTGCAACACCTTGGCCCCAACACTCCCTCAACCAGTTAGATTGACACCTCAAAAAATTGAAGAAAAAAGAGAAAAAGGGTTATGTTTTAACTGTGACATTAAATTTGGACCCAAACATAAATGTGCTGAAAAAGAAGCTGTTGTACATTGATGGGCCTAGTGAAGATGAAGAGAAGGATGAAGATTTAGAGTCAGAGGTATGGGTTGAGCCAGAGGAGGAGTCAGGATATCCTCAGCCAACAATCTCATGCCATGCAATTTTATGTATTAACACCCCCCAAACCCTAAAGGTGGTTGGATTCCTAAAAAAATAGAGGGTCACAGTGTTGATTGATTCAGGAATTACTCATAACTTTATCAATCATAAGTTAGCAGTGCACCTAAATTATTTCATTTATCCCACTCCTGAATGCCACGTAATGATTGCTGATGGAGGTACTATTACTTATTCTAGAAAATTCCATAGCATTAAGCTTGTTATGGGAGATTACATAGTAAATAGTCCCATGTATGCCATTTCTATGGGAGGATCAGACATTATGTTAGGGGTTCAATGGCTTACCACTTTAGCAACCATTGAGATGAACTTCCAAGATTTTTTCATGTGATTTCACTCTGAAGGAAGGAATTTTGAGCTAAGAGGCTTAAGAGAAAAGTCTCCACAAATAGTAAGTTCTCATCAAATGCACAAAATACTAAAAAAGGGTGCAGAGGGATTTGCGGCAAAACTTTTTTCATTGGAGGCTCATCCTTCTAAGGACATTATACCATCAAATATGTAAGCAGTGTTGGATGCACACTCTGTTGTATTTGAAAATATACCAAAGGGATTACCTCCAAAGATAGATCATGATCATGTTATTCAGTTATTACCAGGAAGTCAACCACCTAACATCAGACCTTATAGGTACCCATATGTGTAAAAGAGTGAAATCGAGAAGATTGTACAAGAGATGTTGGAAGTAGGAATCATCCGTCATAGTCAGAGTGCTTATTATTCTCCAGTAGTGATGGTACGGAAGAAAGATGACATGTGGCACATGTGTCCTGATTATAGGGAACTTAATAAGTACACAATCAAAGATAAGTTTCCTATTCCTATAATTGATGATTTTCTTGATGAGTTGCATGGTGATGTTTATTTTGTAAATCTTGATCTTTGTTCAGGATACCACCAAATCAGAATCAAGGATAAGGATGTTCATAAAACCACCTTTCAGACACATGAAGGCCATTATGAATTCCTGGTAATGCATTTTGGATTCACAAATGTACCTTCTACATTTCAAAGTTTGATCAATTCTATTTTTAAGTCATTCCTGCAGAAGTTTGTCTTAGTGTTTTTTGATGATATATTAATTTATAGAAAAACATGGGAGGAACATTTGCATCATGTAAATAAGGTTTTGGAAACCCTTTAGCAACATAAACTTTATGCAAATCCCTCTAGGTGTTCTTTTGGACTCAAGGAGGTTGAATATTTGGGTCACATTGTCTCTCATAAAGGGGTTAAAGTGGATCCTAATAAGATCAAAGCCATGATGGAGTGGAAGGTTCCAAAAACCCTAAAGAATCTACGAGGATTTTTGGGGCTTACAGGTTATTACTGAAGATTCGTAAGGCATTATGGAAGTATAGCTACACCTCTCACATCTTTATTAAATAAGGACTCCTTCCATTGGAGTGAGGATGCAACCAAAGCATTTGAGAAACTAAAGGAGGCCATGTGCACCACTCCAGTCTTGGCTACTCCATATTTTTCCAAAACATTCATTGTTGAATGTGATGCATCAGGGGTGGGTATGGGGGCAGTTCTCATGCAAGAAGGCCATCCTATTGCCTTTTTGAGCCGTCAATTCAAAGGTAAGAATCTTTCCAAGCCAACTTATGAGAAGGAAATGCTAGCCATACTTCATGCAGTAAAGCAATGGAGACCATATCTCATAGGAAGACACTTTAAAGTGAAGACAGATCATGATAGTTTGAAATACTTCTTGGAGCAGCGTTTATCATCTGAAGAACAACAAAAATGGGTCTCCAAGATGTTGGGATATGATTTTGAGATTATCTATAAGAAAGGGAAGGAGAATGTAGTTGCGGATGCTTTGTCGCGGAAAGATGAATCAACTGTAGCCTTGTTATGTGCCATATCCATATTACAGGAAGATTGGATAGATGAGGCAAGGTCCGAATGGAGAAATGACCCAACCACACAAAACCTCATTCATCATCTCCAGAATGATCCAAGCATGTCTGAAAAATTTGTACTGAAAGGGGATGCTTTATGGTATAAAGATAGACTATACCTATGTAAGAACTCCACTCTTAAAAATAGGATTCTATCTGAGCTTCACTCTTCTCCAGTAAGGGGGGCAACTCTGGATTCTTGAAGACTTATCATCGAGTCAAACAAGATTTCTTCTGGGAAGGGCTCAAAGGGGATGTCCAAAAATTTGTGGCAGAATGCATGGTTTGTCAGCAAAATAAGGGTGAAATAGTTCGGTCTCCAGGTCTTCTACAACCTCTATCTATTCCTAGTCAGCGGTGGGAAGAGGTTTCCATGGACTTTATCACAGGATTGCCTAAATCTGAAGGAAAAAATGTCATCATGGTTGTGGTGGATAGACTTACCAAATATGCTCATTTTTGTGCCTTGGCACACCCATTTGTTGCAAGCACGGTAGCAACAGCCTTCATGGACATAGTTCAGAAGCTTCATGGGACACTTATAGTAAGTGATTAGACCCTATATTTACTAGTAATTTTTGGACTGATTTATTCTCATGTTTGGGTACCCCTCATAGCTCTTCTTATCATCCCTAGTATGGGAAAACAAAAGTTTTAAGGTTTGGAGGGATATCTCTGTTGATTTATGTCTCATGTTTGGGTATAACACTTCCTTCCATACTTCATCTAAAATGTCTCCTTTTTTGGTCTATGAGTACCATCCACCATCCATCACATCATCATTGAGAGGAAAACCACGGGTTAGAGTAGTAGAAGAACACATTCAGTATCAACAAGAGGTTCTCTCTAGTCTCAAGGAGAACTTGGTCATGGCACAAAATCGCATGAAGCAGCAAGTCTGATCAACATCGCACGGAAAGGCATTTTGAAGTCGGTGATTGGGTTTTTGTGCGGTTACAACCATATAAGCAAATGTCTTTGAAACAACAACAAAAGGATAACAAACTTTCACCAAAGTATTATGGCCCCTATCAAGTATTGCAGAAGATTGGTACTATAGCATACAAATTAGAACTTCCACAATCAACCAGAATGCATCTAGTCTTTCATGTTTCTTGCCTGAAGAAAGTAATTGGACAGAGAGTATCAGCCCAAATAGTGTTACCTGAGCTCGATGAGGAGGGGAGAGTCATCTTGGAACCTGAATGCATCCTTCAAACACGCACTAAAAGATTGAGGACACGGGTTATTACTGAGTACTTGATCAAGTGGAAGAATATGGACAATGAAGATGCAACATGGGAAGATATGACATTCCTGCAGCAACACCCAGAGCTTCTCAACATTGGGGACAATGTTGCTTTGAAGGGGAAGGGCATGCTATGCCCTTAACCTATTGCTTATATTAGGATATGAGTAGCCGACTTGTGGCTTACCATATCATTTTATTATATCATTTATACTTTCTCATGCTTAGTAGGTCGGCCTTGGTGATGGCCATAACATATGAATAGTATATATAGGGGATTGTAGGTAGTAGTTCATCATCATTTGAGCATTTGAGTATTATTGTATGGTTTGGAGGTTGCCCCCTCGAAGTGGCGAAGCTATTTTAATTGCATATTGAGATCATTATTCTGGAATATTGTGTTATTTTGTGTTATATTTCTGCTCATGATCTGAATTATACAAGTAATTTCATTACACAAATGCCTTTCCCCGCATTTAATTCTTTCTTGGCATTTATTTAATCCCCAACATGGGTCGCATTTTCCCCCTAGGGGAAATACAAACATAAAGTGACCTCTTCCTTTTTCTTTTTCTAATTTCACTTTATCTTTTCTCTTTTATTTTTATCATGTCAATAATAAATTAATGTAAGTGTTTTTTATAAAGTTTCTTTTTATGCACTTTATAATAATTTATTAAGACCATAGTTCCCCTTTTTATCACCCCTTGGTCGTTGAGAAACAAAATTGTGCTAAGGGTCATTGGCATGTTATTTTGGAGAAAGGGACATTATTTTTCTAATTTCATTTTGTCACTTTTCTTTTCTTTTTTAACTTTGTCATTAATAAATTAATAAAGTGCTTATAATAATATTTTATGACGCACTTTATGATTAATTCATTTTGACTAAGTTTCCCTTTTATTCCTCCCTTAGCCGTCGGGAAACAAAATTGGGCCAAGGATCTTCTACCGAGAAGGGGATATTACAGCATCATTCAGGAACTGATCTATCCCAAATAGTATGGATGTGGACGAGGCTTTGTTGGTAGATTTGGTGGTTTGACTTTTGATTCATAGATGAGATTGTTCATGCTCTTGCCATCAAATAGAAAATCTAGCGGTTTCCCTCACACCCACATTTGCGAATGGAATTGGCATGCTTCAACGTCTTGTGCCACTAATGTGGTTGTTGCAAGACAAGTAGCTTTAGGATATGTGGCCTCCACTTCTGTGAATGGTTCATCTTTAGAATCCTCTATACCTATGTGCACAAGGAAGTTCTTTTGCACATGACACTCTGTATTGGAGTGGCTTCAACTTTTGTATTTGTCTCACCATTTACCTACCTTGAACATTTGGTTCTTGTCTGAAGCACGTGTCTTCCTTGACACAAACAGTGTGCCCCGCTTGCTCTGCATTTTGAAACTCCTTTTACTTCAGTTTAGATTGAATTAATGGTCACAAGCTGCTGCGGTATTTGAGGGCTCTATGCTCTTCCAACTCAAATGAACTCAACTTTGCATAGAGATCTTGGAATGCATCGGTGTAGGCTTGGATGGGTTGGTCATGCCCTTGCTAAAGTTGTTGCCATTGAATGTAGCAGTCTCCATAAAGATCTTAAGGTTAGTTTTCATCCTTATAGACTTCCAAGATTGTATCCCAAGTTGGATCAGACTTTTTTACTATCAAGTCTCCTTGCCAAAGAGTGTGTGCTTGCCACCGCTTCTTGACAGTGAATATACTTCTAGAAATGTGATCTTGATCTTTTCTTCTCACTCAAATGAACTCAACCTCCCATAGAGGTCTTTGAAGGCATAGGTGTAGGCTTGAACGAATTGGTCTTGTGGTTACTAGAGTTGCCAATGAATGCAGTGGTCTCCATAAACATCTTCAGGTTAATATCCATCCTTAAAGGCATCCAAGAATGTATCCCAGGTTAGATTGGGTTTTTTTATCTATTAAGTCTCCTTACCAAAGAGTGTGTGCTTGCTAGCACTTCTTGACGGGTGATTACTCTTTCGAGGACTTTTATAAACTAGCTGAATAGAATCTATTTTGTTCTATGAGTGCTTATGTGGTTTCATCCTTTTATCATTGCATGTTGCTCATCTTGTGTTTGATTGACATTTGCCATCTGAACTTTGTTGAAACGACATAAAGATAGCTTGATAGATGTCATGGTTTGATGTCGAGGCTTAGATACCCTGATCGCATTTGACGGGATATGCAAGGGTAAACACCCTGATATTAATGATCTGGATCTTAGGTGCTTTAGGGGACAAACACTTTAGATGAGGATTTAAATGTGTTTGTGGGTGAAAGTGGAATCTATAGTATAGAATGAAACAAAGGAGAGAGATATAGAGTTGGAGCAATAAATGCATGTATTTATTTGTGCAGTTTGTACATGGCATAGGTTTGATAAAGATGTATGTCTTCTTATTGTCTACCTATTTGCTTGTTATCTAATACAACAGACACACATCCGCGCGCGCGCGCGCGCACACACACACACACACACTCACACTTACACTGTTGAGACATGAAGAGACAAATTGTTATGGAAATTGAATTGCTTGGGATTCCATATGTGACTCTTCACCTTCTGACAATAAAGTGACTTGGTCGCCATGTGTACGTAGGATGTTGTTAGGGGTTCTTGTGTAATGTGCTACTTGGTATGGTGCAACATGGTGTAAAGTGTCCATGTGGCCATGAGATGGTGGAAGTCATTCGTAGGTGTTGGGTTATGTTGTGTGTTTGCAAGTTGTTGTTAATGCTTCACAATGTAGCGATTGGTTGCAAAGTGCTTCTAGGGTGCTTTAAAGGGTTGTGGGTTGTAGTTTGTGGGGATGATTGACATGGTCCTTGGCACTATTTAGAGTGCATGTGATGCAAGGGCCTACGAGATGGAGCTTGAAGTGCAAATGAAGTCTTCGAAGTTGCGTGGCATGTTCATTGACATTGTGCAAAGTGTTCATAATGCAAGGGGTTGGATGTAGGAGCTCGAAGAGTAGGCTTGCACAAAGATGCACAAGTTATGAAGGCACTTAGGGCAAGAGTGTGTTGGTGCACACAAATAATTACCTTTTAGGGCATTTTTTTGGTTTTTTTTGGCTGTAAGAAGTCAAAGACTTAAAAATAGTAAAAAATTGGCAAAACGGCACGAAATTCTGAGGGTACACCCTAGCTTGTCTGGGTAGGTTCGGGTTCTTCCCTTAGTGAACCTTGGTAGGTCGGGTCCGATCACGAGGATGAACTGAAATTGGACCAATCCATTAAACATGCAGAAACCAACTTCCTAGTTTTTACAGTCAACAATTATACCAATAGTTTCTCATCCATGCTTTGAAGGACAACAAATCTATGATCATGAACGGTGTGCAACCTATAGATGTATGATGTGCAGTTCTTATACTATGCTTGTTCTATAACTTGAAATTGTTGGTATGCGAAGTCAGCATTGAATGAGCAGGGAGCGACTAAGCTGGCAGGTTGGCAGGCTGACCCGAGTGTACGAAGTCCCTTCACTCCAACATGTTTTTGAGAGTTTGTATAGTACTATACACGGTTTGTACTACACGTGATTTTGTACTACGAGTTCTTTCTATAAAAGGAACCCATGAATAGTAATTGTTTACGGTTGTACAAGATTGTAATTCTTAGAGGTAGGGCATGGTGACTGCCATTGATGTAACAACAAATTTATTCCTAAGTAATAAAATACTGAGAGACCTTTTCCTGTGGTTTTTTCCCGGTACATTACTAGGTTTCCCACGTAATTTCTATGTGTTTTAGCTCTGTTTATTTCTTATTGCTTTCGCTGTGATTGTTTCTCTCTACACTAGTTATTTTTCTAACAGAAAGATGCTTGAAATGGCAGTGAATTAGAGTGTGATTTAGAGAAGTGGAATGTGAGTTTTTTTTTTGAAAATAATTGTGAACATGAACAAAAACGAACATGCATAACACAAGGACATTACATTGAGTGCCCCAATGTGGTTAAAACTAGCCTGGTAGTGTCAATTGCTCACCACCTCCTACCTCTTCATTTATTGGGCAACTTACAAAGTTCCCAAATAGAGCGGAAATCAGCACCATACCTCTTCCTCTAACTTTTCTACTACCCTCTTCTTGAGGTGCTCACATATAACAAAGAGAACTGCATGGAATATGAATCCGTACTATACTGCCAATTGCTACTCTCAACTCTATGCTACTCATCGTTCCTTCACACATCCATTCTCTCATACACTCATATGCTAAGCTCATATCCCCTCGCCTTCTACTTATACAATGTTGGAGGTGTTCCTTCGCACAACAAAGGACCTCCAATGATCAACGAGTTGAAGACACATTGTTTTGCAACTGTTACTA
The DNA here is from genome assembly GCA_019776745.2 of Taxus chinensis. NCBI lineage: Eukaryota > Viridiplantae > Streptophyta > Pinopsida > Cupressales > Taxaceae > Taxus > Taxus chinensis. The sequence continues at coordinate 609,953,632 of CM034155.1, read as the reverse complement.
ATGTGTGCCATTACATTCAGGCAGGACTGCTGGTTTGCAAGACTAGATTGTGGTCGTCACATGCAGGCTGTCACTATCCAGCTTCCTGTGGGTATTTTGGATAACATCTTCTAAATACACTGCCATAACATGCATCCACGTGTCACACCATATGATGTTTTCATCCATACCCCCTTGCCAGTTGGGTTCCACTTCCGCATGTAATTTGCTTTCAAATATCGACGATATGCTAGAATTAGTTGCATATGAATTCATGCAGATTGATTGGTAAAGCTCTACGCTCACAATAAAGAGGTTGCGGGTTCGAGTCACAACATTTTTGAGTATAACCCTGTTTTTCAACAATTAATCTTATAAGTTTACATGCGGAGATGGGGCTAACTGGCAGGATTCATGGGTGGTCATTGATGCACCATCATAATGTGTCCGACACATTTAGGAGGCTGGATATTCATTTCCTTTCATGCACAACCTGCGTTGTTACATCACCCTCGTGCAACTGTCAATAATGGTGGGACTGCCAGTGTCACAATTACAATGGATAGTAATTGCAGGACTGCCACTGTGACACATGTAGCCGTCAATGCTACACGGGCAATTGCCACTTTGTAGAGAAGGTTTGGCAATTCCTCTATTTGAGCTAGAAAATACCGTTTTGCTGGTTTTTATTTTTTGGGCAATCGTTTTTCCTCTATCCTATATGGATCAACCAACAAGTATGAAACAAAGCCATCTTTCGCACCATTTAGGGAGGATTAAAATTTAGGAAAAAGCAAAGACATAAGCAACATAGGCTATGATATAAGAGTAACAATGTGAATGGTCACACAATGAAACATTGGAAGCTGTCATAGAATTGTGACTAGTGGGAAAGGTGAGAGAGGTAACAAATAAGATGAAAGATAGGTACATGTTATCAACAATGAGAGGAGGGCTAGAGGCAGGACGATGAAAGTTACAGATTTGGGCAATCAAGGTGGTGCGTGACAGTACATTGTCAAATGCACTTGCTGCACCACTATTGTAAGGTCATTAAGAATAAGAAGGCCATTTGGCTTACCAAGTTGATGAATATGTTGATCGAGCTAGAAATTGTACATTGCTATTTATGGTTTTGGGTCTCGATCCTACACTTCCTATACTTTTGTTTGAGATGCACCTAGGATTTGGCATGCTTTTTTTATTGTAATGAGATAAAAGAGAAACTAGTGAGAGGAAAACATTCACATCATTAAAACTATAATTCAAAAACTCGTGCATGGCAGTCCAAATTTTGACTTGTACTTGAGACTCGGGAGTTTCCCGATGATTACTTGGCATTACTTGATAACAATATCACTACTTCAAAAAACATATGAATTCATAAAACAAACTTGAATAACATGTAAAACATTGTTAAATGACATGAAAAATGAATGTAGAGAATGCTCAAGTATATTTTCTAATAATTTTTGACCAAAAAAGAGTACAAAATTACAAGATATAAACTACAATGCTAATAGAGCCATATGAAATATCAAATATACATATTACATTTCATCTATAATACCTAGTCCTACAATAAGTCTTGTGTGGCTACCTCGTGGAAGTGGAAGCTACACATCATCCACAAGCCCTCCAATGATTGCTTCTTTTGCCGCTCTCTCCAAATTCGCAATCTCCTCTGTGGTAAACATGGGATCCACAGCATTAGCAATTCAGTTGGCATATGGATTGATCACATCCAAGTCAATTGCATCAAAACTTTCTACCCCCCTCCACTTGTTTCTCACAAGACAAAGATTGTATCACACAAAACAATGTCATTGAGGCATTGTGTTGTCAACCTGTTGTGCTTCTTTGTGTGAACAACTTCAAACATGCTCCAATTATGTTCACACTTAGAAGCGCTATATGGCTAGCTTTTGAAGATTTGGTGTTTTTCACCATAATCGTCCCACCACACATTTGCAAATTAGACATTTATAATTTGGTAAGTCAACTAGGCTTGAATAAATGAAAGAAGTCTAGCTAGTACTATCTATGTGTAACGATACTAAAAAGTAAAAATAAACAACTCAATTTGTTTTTATTTGGCTCAAAGGTGTTCCTATTTTTTATACATAAAGTCGAAGCAAAGAATCTCCCCGTTATATTCTCGTAAATCTACAACACCTCAATAACTGCACCTGTATTGTCATCATCAGGGATCATCCTCTCTATGCATGTATTGAGGCCATCTATGACCTCCTCATCTACCTTGAATAAATCACTACAAAAAAACTTAGGGTTCAAGTTAGTACGCTGCTACATGAATATGTCGGTGGAGTGTCTTGTTCCATCTCTGATCAATTATGCACGAAATGGGTTCATTTTCTTTGATTTACACAGCTAAACATCAAATGGAGATAAAATTCTTGTTATAATAGATTTGATTTAATACTTTTTAGAAGAAAAAAGAGTCTGCACAAATGAAAGCATTCACTTTAAGCTTTTCCTCATTCATTTTAGGTAGGAAAACAAGAGGGAAGCTCAACAAGAAGTATGCAAAACAAACATCTTTTCTTCATCCATTAATGTTAAAGCAAGAAATGCATGCATGGGGAGCTCTTCCAACCTTAACCTCTTCTAGAATCACTCTTCTTCCTTCTAATGTAAATTCACTATCTCCGCCTTTTTGTGTTGCCTTCCACTCTCCTTGCTTGGGTGCTTCCTTGCACAAATCTTTCTTCACTTTTTCTCTCTTGCTCTCCTCTCCTCTCCCTTACATTCAAAATCCAAATTTTAAAATGCCAAAAGTGTTAACATTTGATATCCTCCTACATATAGAGGATAGAAAAAATTCATGTGCCAAAGGGAAGGTGACACGTGTCCCTTCCCATTCCTTCAAAAGCTCTTCTTCTTCATCACTACATCCATGCCTCATAACTCCCTCTTACAAGAAAGTATGGAAATCATGGCCTTATTTTCCTTCCTCCAAACTCGAGGCATTTCTGAGGTATTGGTCACTCAAAAAGCAAATAGAATGCCCCGTTTTTACTTCAACTCCATACTAAGGTTCAAGGGCATTCGATTTTGACAAGAGGGGGTCTTAATAAGAAGTGTACTTCCTTTTATTTTGGCCCGTCAATGTTGCATTGAAGTTTTGCAAAAAAAAGCAACCCTTTGGACTTGTTTTCCATTCACTTGCTTCCATAAAGGCTTCCAGAAGCTCCCAGGGTGTAGTAGAGAGGGTTAGGAAGAAGGTAAAATGACTAACATACAAATAATCAACAAGTTTTACATTAAGATAAGTAATTTTACTCCAAAATATTTAATCCACCAAATCAAGTGATTTAAACAACTTATTTCAACCATTTAGTCAATTTTTTTAATCAACAATTAAATAAACAATTTAATCACACAATTAAAATCATTGATTAAAACCAACAATTAAATCGAAATAATTAACTTAAACAACTAAATTGAAATAATTAACTTAGACAATTGAATCGAAATAAGTAAATTAGGCAATCAAATCAAATAAGGCAATCCACCAACAAGGCTCAACATGAATTCGTATGCAACTATATGTTGATATGATTATGATTGGTGTTGTCCCGAATCCATGATTTGGCTAATCTGACACCTTTACGCTTGATGCACCTATCAAAAGTTTGATCCTAGATATATAGTCCAAGCAACCAAACATAACAATTTACTCATCAATATATCAAACACACGTTATCGCACACAAGACATTAATGAAGGAACATCTAATGTCAATATGGAATTAATACCACAATGTCTGATGTCAACATACACACACATATACATATACATATACATATACGCGCACACACACACACATACACAAAGACAATAGTGCAGCATGTCTATTTGCTGGTTGAGCAACAAAATAGAATGTCTGAAAAAAACATAGTATTGTATCGGTACTGCACACCTCCAAAATATATATACAAAAAAACTAGTGCCAAAAGAGCTCAAAAAGGATATATCACAGGCGACAAGGTGAACACAGATAAGGGAAAAGTACTATGTGAAAATGGCCCTTACACCGAGTCCCCATCCTTGAACCCTTGGAGTTGTGGCAATAGAAGATGGCTCAATGTCATAATCATCCCTCGCTGCTCTCCTATTATCTAGGGCTGCAAATGCATCAACGTTTCTTTTTTTTTTCCCATTCTTTCTCCCATAAGCTGCAAGGAAAGAATCAATATCTTTTTGGGCCTTAATTGGTGCTTGTGTGCACATTACCATATCATTCCTTGGCAATTGTGTGATGTAGTAATGAAGGTGATAAACACCTCCACTCATCTTCATCCCCCAATTGTTCTATGCTTCCGGTTGACAATGCTTCCACGAAGGGTCATTGGACTTAGGCTTAGGATGTGTAGGTGCAACTGAATTGGATGTTAAAGCCATTCTTAAATAATAAGCTTAAACTTAATAACACAAAAAAACTTTAGACTCCAGCCCTGGTTGTTGATTAAAGGAAGAAGTAGATAATCTGATTTATACTAGAAACCAAAAAGACTAAGGAAAAATAAAATAAATACTTGTAGGCTTCTGATGAAGTATGTATTGAAAAGCAGTAGGAATCAATGAATCAATATGTATTCTTTGAGGCAACTTTGAAGTAACAATGAAAACTAGAGGAAGAATGATATTGCAAAGAATAAAAATAGGAGTTCATGCCTTTTCCCACTCCTCATTGGTCAGACCTCAAGTATTAAATTTGGGATTTAACAATGCCCTTGTTCCTACTGTTGTACTTGTATGCATAGAGTCAAAAACCGCCTCCAAAAAACTCCAAGCCTCCATTGATTGTGCACTTTATTCATGGGCAAAAATGCAAAGAAAAATTCAGAATTAAGCGTAAATTTTTTTCCATGGTGCGCTTTTATAATCCCCAGTTGGGTCATGCCAAGTAGTCAAAGATTTTTGCGTATTAATCTTTGTAATTACTCGACAAAAATCATTGATTGCTTGGCAAATTTCGACTCGCAGTTTTCTACAAGATTACTCATCCACTTCTTGACAAGGGATTTATTGCGAATTTTCGGTGATTTTTGGCAGTTCTTGTATCTTTTATAAAATTACAGTTAACAAAGTCTTGAGGATGGGGGAACAATGGGACATAGGATGGGGTTATTAGGATGACAATTTTTTTTCCCAATTTTTTTGGATGGTAGGGGAATGACCATTAAAATAATATATAAAAATAATATTTAAATATTTTTACTTTATTCAATGAAATTTATGGGTTTAAACTGTATTTAATGTATTTTAGGTACTTTAGAGATTAGAATTCAACATTTTTGATAAAATAACTTTTTAAAAGTAAAACATCATAATTTTTAAAAAATTTTAAGTAAAGGCTGACCAAGCTGATGATGCTTAACTGGTCTTTTCGGATGATCAGCCACACTGGGACTGAGACATGACCTAAACTCCCACGGGGGCCAGCAGTAGTGAATCTTGGACAATGGGCAAAAGCCCAATCCAACAATATTGTGTGGGTGAAGAATGGCAATTCCGCTTGTAAAGCTCTTTCGTCGAGTGCACGATCATGACAAGACTCGAGGAAGAAGCCCCGACTAACTCTGTGCCAACAACCGTGATAAGATGGGGGGGGAAAATGTTATTCAAAATGACTTGGCGTAAAGGGCACATAGGCAGTGAAGCGGGTTGGAAATGAAAGTCGCTAGGGGTGCCTGAAGGAGATAAATGCAATGCCCCCCCCACCCCCCAAATATAGATCTCTAGGGGGCGCCACCATATGGATAATCCATATAGAAGGGGGGGTGCCCCCACTCCAAAGTATCTTATAGTTATAGATAGGGGTCCATCCCTCAACCCCTATAGATAGAGAGAGGGGCCTCTCTCTATATGGGGAGACGCACCCTCCAAGTCCCCAAGCCCAAAATGTTTGGGATGTCAACAAAATCTGGGGGATGTATGCCCGCGAACACATTAAAAGCAACATAAAGCAAAATAAACATGATTGTGGATGGTCCTTTCTTGTTCAAAATGAATAATTTATTTTGAACACGCCGTATGAATCCCTGGTGTGTAGTTTTGAGGAACTGATGCCCATATAACATCATTTTTGGTATACAAAAATTCTCTATATTTTGTATTTAATTTTTCAGTATGCTCTAAAATTTCTGCTTCACACATGTGTCTTCATCTGCAACATGTATATTATGAGTACAAATTAGGAGAAATGGAATAGCAAAGTGGCATCATGCCTAGTTTTGGAGGCTTTCTGCTTCATGCGACTAGATTTTTCAGGAAAATATGATTTCTTGTTAGGATGTTTGGTAATTTCGTCTCATTTTATCTGATTGCACAGAGTATGTTCTATATCAACACCAGTATTGTGTCTAAATATTCATCAACTTCAAAAGCATTTTTCGTAGATGTCCTTCCTTTTGTGCTTTGAAAGAGAATTGTTAGGCAAGTTGTCCTTATTGTTTTGCTCAGCATGCATTATTCTTGATGCTAAAATTGTTTGGAAATTTACATTTCTTCGAAGAAGCAAGCGGAGGATGAAACGGAATGAAAGCCCTATTTGCTATGCAATCCATGCATGTTTTGGAAAATGGGTTGCTAATCTAGTAGGTCCAGCTGTATGAAAGTCATTTTTATCCATGGTTACAACAACTAATGTGTTTTTGGCAGTGAATGAGGCAATGGAGTTTTAAGTCACTTTCTGACTGAAGTATTTGATTATCTGCAGTTCAAGGATTGCGGGTGTTATGGACTGGAGTTGGAGCTCAGCTAGCTCGTGATGTGCCTTTCTCTGCAATTTGCTGGGCAACACTTGAGCCAGTAAGATATATTATCTGCTTTTTCTCGTCCTTGTTTTATCTTTCAAATGTGCTTATATATCTACTTGCAGATATTGGATAAAAAATGCTTGGTGTGCTCTAAAACTTAGATTTGGTAACCCAAAATTTTGACACAGACTTTGGCTTTGACTAAACAAATAAAATGCATATATAAAATAAACTTAAATAACATGCAAAATGTTGTTAAAAAGCATAAGTACGAATTTAAAAATGGATAGGGTATATTTTCTGTTAGATTTAGACAAAAAAGAATAAAATACACATCATAATATCATATAATGAAAGAACGTCGTCATAGAAAAATACAAACCTCTCGACTGTTATACATTTTCCCTTCCCTCAAACGGGAAGGTAAAGTTAAAAGATTCCTTGAGAATAATTCATCGTCAATCATTTCATCTCCCTGTCTTACTGCTCTCACTGTTTCCATTTCCGCTTCCATTGCTTGTTAAAATCTGCAATCTTGTTCTCGGTAAAGTAGTCAAAATACTGATCGATTTTGTTCAAGGCAATTGCTTCACGAGACTCCTTTCCCTCCAACTTTGTGATGTGAAGATGAAGATTGTATTGCACAAAAACAAGGTCATTAAGGCACTATGGGGTCAACCTATTGCGCTTCTTTGTGTGAATGGCCTAAAGCAAAGCTTCAATTTCTCTCCCATCCAAAAGTGCTATAGGGATGTCACAAAATATGGATGGCCCACCTCTAAAGATTTGATGTTTTTGCCCAATAATCTTCCCACAACAAATCTGCAAAATGAACATTTATAAATTTGTATTATGTAAGTAAACTGAAATTGCATGTATTAAAGAAGTCTTTGATTAACTTAAACTGCTTTTATTAATTAACTCCATGATTAAAGGACTAAATTTTTTTACTTGATTGTTTGGTCATTCTCCCTCGAATGCATAAAGATGAAGAAAAGTGCCTCCCATCCGCACCCTTGTAAATCTGCAACTCATCCAGAATTTTGTTAGGTTTTGTTAGGTTTCATCCTCCATGCACTTGTTGAGGCCATTCATAACCTCCTCCTCAGCATCAAAAGGATGTTGAAAAGAAAAAATTGGGGTTCAATATGTACACTGTTGCATGCATGTGTTGGTGGAGTTGTTTGTTCCATCTCCGATCAATTATGTACCAAATGGGTTAATATTTTCATTTATTTCTCCCATTATTAATGTTGGACGACCTCCTTGGCCTTTTCCATGGCCTCATATAGATTACCAACCCATGGTTTTTTTCTGCCATTAACCAAGCGTAGAACATCGATCAAAGGTTTCCTCACCTAAAAATAATAATTTGAATTGAAAATTCAATTAATAGAAAATTTGAACAATAACAACAAAAGTAAAGAAAATCAAAGAACTAAAATTGTTATGTTTTACAAACTAATGGAGTTTTTTTTTTGTAAATTGCTAATATTAAGTTACCTTAAGAAGGATAGTTGTTTTTGTAAATTGGTAGTCATAAGTTATCTTAAGGATCTCAGTTGTTTTTGTAAATTTGCAATTATAAGTTACCTTAAGGATCTTAGTTTTGCTCTTTACAAACACATCAACGAAAACCTTTTCAGAACCTTTTTCCCTTTTGCCTTCTGGAATATGGGGACTCCAACCAGTGAGTGCTAACAATCATATCAAGAGACATTAATGATGTTGCAACATGTATAGAAAATTGTGTGGCTCCCGATTGCACAAGCTCCAGTCTTGGTGTGTTCCCTCATGAAATTAAGCACCCAAGGGTGATTGTAGATGTATTTGGTGATAATCCTTGCTTCTTTAACTACACTTTGTTGCACCTATCCAAAAAATTTATGTTCTCGAGTAGGAGATTGTTATAATGGGTGGAGCAAGGGCTACAAAAAATGGTAGGTGCCTCTCCTCAAAACTTCTCCTTGATGCTACACATGGTGCTGCATTGTCAATTACAACTTGAGAAACATTCTCAACATCCGCTTCTAGGACAACCTCCTCTTACATAGTACATAAAGTCTCTGCATTCTTCACATCGCAAGAGCCATCTTTAGACTTCAAAAACATTAATTGGCCGCTAGAAAGTTTATCAATGTTCGATTTTCACTTATCCGTCCAACCATCGGACATAACACTGCAGCGCCTTTTTGTCCCAAATTCTTTTTTGGTCATCTACTATCACTTGCATATTTTTAACAGATCCCTCTAGGAAGGGCCCGCTAAAATCATGAGTACATGCCTTGAACTCCTGATATGAGCTTCAAGCCACATAGAATCGTATATTATTATAGCACCATAAATTTGTAGTATCCATCTTCACTTGACGGTGATTCTCCTGGTTTTAAGCAGTACCTTCGAGCAAAATTTGTACACCAAGGGTATTGTGAGGAACAAAGTAGCCTTGTAAATTCAGTTAGATTGAACACGCGAATAGATGCATGCCAAATTTGTGGACCTATACAAGATCATAATAAATTGGTATCTGAATTAGAGGGGAATTCATGATGTCAGCAATTACTTCCACGATCTTCTTCTTTTCTAACTTTTATCTCCTCACAGCTCTCAAGAAGGGCTTTCATTTCTCGAATAATTTTAGGATGCACTCGACTGTACAACTTCACATCTCGGTCAGGGATTCGTGCAAGGTGGTATTTGAGGCCATTGATGTCTCTTCTCACCTCTAAACGACAATAGTTGGATATCACTCTTTCTTGTTCTGAATCCGTTGTGTTATACTTCCAAGGAGTGTCCTTGGACTTGGTGTTGGAAGACATTTTTGCAAATCACTGCAAACTGCAAATTGAAAACCCTCACAAAGAAAGAAGAGACTGGAAAAAATTGAATTAAAAAACTAGAGAACTGAAAATGGAGAAAAAAAGAAAAAACTAAAAAATATCGAAGAAAATTCGTCTAAATTTGAACTCCAACCCTTGAAAAATCCTTTAAAACTGATGATAATGACTTCACAGTAGTTGAAAAATTGGTTGAAAGTCTGATAGCAGTGCTGGCCAGGACAGAGCTGGACAAAAGATAAAAGTGGAAAAAAGCCAAAAAAAATGACTTTTTAGAGGCTTGAGTGTCTGTTATGCTGGCTGCATGTCTTTTCCATGGGCTCACGCATTTTGGTGAGTGCTCATCGGAAATTCGGACGCCAAGTTTTAGGGCAGTTACGGAGCAAAAACACAGGTGAGTGCTCGGGTGAGTACTTGCCGAGTTTTGAATCTTTGTTTTGGATAATGCATGTTGGGGTTATGGTACTATCACTCACTTGTAAGATACTATTGAAGCCATATTACATACTGAAACAAGTTAAACAAAGGAAAACTTAGAAGTTAATATTATTTTGTTTTCCCGATGGAAACAAAAAATCTCCATATGGACAGCGTGTTAAGTTCTTAGTACAAAAATATTAAATTATTAGTGATTGCTTTTCCATGTCTCAACTAAATGTTATTTTGTTAACTTGTTATTTAAATTCCTAGTAAGGGGTTGAATCTGACAATATGTGCTGTTTTGGATATGCTTTCTAATAGGACATAATGTCAATTACCTTGCGTTATGATTTTGTGAGTTTTCTGCTTCATTTTATGGACTTTCCTCATAATCTGCTGGATAGTTTTCTTTTCAACTGTTACTGCCATTGATATTGCTTGAAACTGACACATGTAAGTTCAGGGCAGCACATGTAGGAAAATCCTCAATTCTGAATTTTAAAATCTTGGATACTTTGTTTTCATGTCCTCTCTCTAATGGATGACAATATTTTAAGAAATTTTATTTTGCATGGCCTTGATGCTACTGGTACCATATGGCATAAAATGGACTGCTGCTGGTTTCCTAGCTTTCTGTAGATAAAATATTCACTGAGATTTGTGTCCCTTTCTTTATCAAATTTCTATGTACTTTTGAACTGCATACCCATCATGTTCTATTCAGACATATATGATAAACAACTAGGTTCTTTAATGTTATGCCTACAGGTTAGGCGGTATATACTCGGGATGGTAGGTGATGATGCAAAAGCAGTTAATATTTTAGGAGCCAATTTTTCAGCTGGTTTTGTTGCTGGAAGTATTGCTGCTGCTGCTACCTGTCCTCTGGATGTTGCCAAAACACGGAGACAAATAGAGGTCTTCTCTGAAGAATTGCTACTTATGTTATTTGAATATGAAATTTCTGCATCCACAACCTTAGGTTTTCTTTTTCCTATTGTTTCTATCAACACTAGTCTGGCAGTCCACATCAAATTATACTGACAATGTAGTACTACTTTTCAGAAAGATCCAATGAAAGCAATGAAAACCAGTACAAAACAGACTCTGACGAATATTTGGAGGTCAGTTGCTTTTGTCTCTCTTCTTTATTCTTGTTGCAGGAGTAAAATGAATTGTGCTGTGGCTAATGGCCATATCTAGACTTTTTTAACTGATTTCTTTTGAAATTCCTTTTCCAGGGATGGTGGATTGCGGGGTCTATTTATGGGTGTAGGACCACGTGTTGGGCGTGCAGGTCCCTCTGTTGGGATTGTAGTTTCATTTTATGAAGTTGTAAAGTACTTGCTACACCAAACACAAACAGCTTCTTGATTTGACTTGACTAATGAATGCATACTTGGAATTTCAAATGTGCTTAGTTGAGATGGTATCTCACATGGCTGCTGGCGAAACTTGCTAGCCTCTTTCTTGTCAAGGGCCGTGAATAGATCTTTCTAGATTGCGGCATATCCTTTGTGAATTCCAATCAGCATTGGCATCTCCTTCTAATCAATTCCAATGTAAAGGAGTTCTTTGACATGGTAACCAGACTTTTGAAAGGTGTCCATTGGTTTAAGATCATCAATTGTTCAAATGGATGCTTTCTTGTTCAATGAGTCTGAGAGGTAGAAGAAATGTCTCATATCAAAGGTCACAAAACAGTGTATCAAGGGGATATTATTGGCACTACAGTTTTGTAATTCATTTTTTGTTTTTGTTGTGCCCTGTGACAGGCCAAAGTTGCTCGTGCTAATATTTTAAGTAGTTCTGACTCGTGGCAGGGGCTGGTAGAGAATTTCTGTATTCTTTTTTTCAGAAGAGGAGCAAATGAGAATTTTTGTGTTTTTGTTTTCTCAACAAATGTGTGTTGACAACGTTTCCTTCCTATTGCAATTCTTATAAGCTCGTGTCAGTGTTTAAGCCTGAGATTGTCAATGAAGGGATAATATTGTAGGTAAATTAAATGACATGCATCATGAACATCCAAGTAGTGAATAAAATGGTTTGGAATGCATGTGATGCAGCACCAAGGTCAGGGGGTGTAATAAAAGACTACCTTGACCTTGCAGCGTTGTCAGTCTTAAGATCGGTCTAAGCTTGATCTCTGCACAGCATTACACTTTTAGAAGAATGCACAAATCTCTTAGAGCATATTAACACCTCTCTATTCCTTGAACGCCACAAAAAAGAGTTACAAAACATCCCTGTATGGATTTGCTTATTTACCAAAGTCTTAACACACTTTGAACATTATAGAAATGCTCTCCTAAGCCTAAATAAGCTTAAATCACCAACTGAGCCATAAGCCTACCATCTTAAAACTAAATTTTAAGTTAAGAAAAACAATTACAAGGTATCTTAATTCAACAAGGTTGGGCTCCTCTGAAACCTCTTCAAGTTATGTTTTCTCTTTATGGTAATTTAAGACTATCCTCCCAGCTTCCTGCAAGCTTCTAATCTCTCTTAAGCCACTGAAAGCTTATAAGAGCTTTTCTAAGTTCTCATATGTTATTGAGAGCCAAAATGCTCTCTGAGCTGTGCTTCTCTTATTTCTGCCCTAAGGTCCCCTCTCTGTGTTCTTTGTTTCTCTTTTAAAACTGCACCTGATCATATTCTTGGCAATTTTCAATGTTCTCCTTGCTGCATTTGAAACTGAATCGCCTCATCTGCAATTGGAACCAAAATTTAGTTACAGTTTTCTCACTGGTAAACCTTACCAGCCGTTTTCTTGTTTGAATTATTTCTGAACAACAAATTTGGACAATGCCAAATGATTCTTCCTTGATATTCCAGAATAGCAATCTCCAACTTATTATAACAAATTGATTTGTTTCCTGCAACTGCAATGTTCTTGCTCTTCTATACGAATTTTTTTTGCAAGTTTTCCGGTCTATTTGAGGATCTTTCTTCTTGTTTTGACGTTAGCCCAACTAATTGACGATCTCTCTGCAAACTCAGTGCAATTATTTGACGCACTTTCCACTGCAGCTGCCCACATATTAGAAGACCTGTGTATTCTGTTTGAATGGTACAATGGCTAATACCATTTAATATCTGTTACATAAAAATGCCTATAAAACTCCCGCTTTAGCATTATGCTAAGCATTAGAATCAGCATTTTGTTCAGAAAACTTTTTTTGCATTAGGGAGAACATCATCTATCATTTCTTTTGTTGTTACCTTTCAGCATATTTTGTGTCATGAAAGGGACTGCTGTTAGCGAGACTATCTTGAATGAAGTACATGTCTCTTGAACGATCCCTTCTGAGAATGCTTCTGCAATTTAAAATGCCTTCCATTCTCAAGAACCTGCAAAATTATCTTATTAGCGAAAATGAAATCATTTTGGGTGATGCGGGATTGTTGTTGCACCCGGATGCTCCAGCATCTGCATGTTAAGATGAATTAACAAGACTGGTTTAACAATCATACAAGAGTTGCTAAAATAGTTGAATGGATTCTTTACCAGGGAGGGCATGTGCAACCATATGTGAGTATATGAATATGGCTGAGTAATTTGACAACATTTTTTTCTAAATATAACTGATTCTCCTTTAGTCAAGTAATAACAATTGAAAGTACCATGCCAATGGGGTCTTTGCTCATTGGTAAAGTCCAGGCGTTTACTAAGAGGAGGTCCAAGGTTTAACCCCCCACTGGCATGTCCATGCATGAGGAATAGTTTGACCGATGTTCTTGTGTGCTGCTTGAGTAATCTGTCGGAAGTCCCTGAGTGTGCGACAACTGTATGGAGGTCCCTGCGTGCTGTTGGAGTAGTCCGACCAACGTCCTTGAGTGTTTGCTAGTAGTACGAAGGCGGTATGAAGTCTCCACCAGTTGTACGAAGGCGGTATGAAACCTAGGTACCCAATTGAACAAAGGCAATATGAAACTTGTGCTCCTAGTGGTCTCTGCGCTCACACTAGGCGAAATCGTTGAACGAGGCTGGAGACACCGTGCTTAATTGTAATATGTAATGATTCCTCTGTATTAAAAAAAAACAATTGAAAGTGCAATTATTTCAAGCAATGGAATGAAGGGATCATTGGTGGGAGTTCAATTTTTTTTTATTTGACACATCTAAAGAAATGTAAAGTACCCCCTTTTACTGGTTAAAGGCTTGTGACGACATATATGTAATATCAAGTTTTAATATCATTACTCTTGATTGAGAAGAATTGGCCATCCATGTTCCAATATGCAGGGTAGAGGTTTGAGTAAAATTGTTGTTGTGACGGGGTATTATTTACCTTTTATTTATTTTTAGGTTAATTATCCTCACTCATGGTGACTCACCTCACTTAGGTTAGTCATAGGTCTTAGATGAGTCATTTGGAGTTATATGACGAATGAGTCTGTCATATGTGTCATAGTGTCATTGTCATATGGAAGTTATATGTGATTCTTGTATTGTAACTCCTATCTCCTATTTTGGGGGTATGACAAGTCCTAGACATGACCAGTTACACAACACTTATTTATGTACTTCTTATTTTTGATCTATGAGAATGAGCAAACCTTTTTTTGTATGCACAAGTTCCTTGAGATATTGTTCTTACTAATTACTTGGAGGTTTTCATGTTTTCGTTTGAAGTGCAGCTCCGTCAATGTACACGCATTCTGAAGGATCTTCATGCCCTCTTTCAAAAACTTTATATTCTGTTGGAGTGGCAAGTGATGAATGGGTAACTCTAAGCAACCCAATAAGTTCTGTAAAGACATCGTTGAGTGGAGTTCACTTGCAACTTATATGTGATAAATAACAATTAGTAAGAAACATGAAGCAAGGGTAGTTAACCTTTGGAAAACTTGAGGCAAGTAAGCAAAGCCCAACCAAATGCCTACAATTAAGTGCGGAACATTTGTTGGGAATGGACCTTCCATATTATAGGTAAATGCATCAAGGGTACATGACCTGGTCGTGACTCAAGGTTAAGGGGTGTATGTGTCAAGGATATGAAGAAATGTGTTACCCATATGTTGTTGAAATATGGCAAATGACAATGCATACTAATTTAAATTTCATGCATCATTTAAGCTGCGTTTTTTTAACAAGGCACTAAAAACATTGACACGCAACTATGACATATCCATAATGTAATGGCCTATCACATGGTCTTAAGGCAAGCATCTAGAACATATGCAATGCATGTGTGCAACATTCTCATTACCGATACGATTAGGCGTTTGATCGGCAATCAGTGAGTCATTTTTTTTTGTTTAGGTTGAGTACTGCCACTTAAACATGCATAATGATTAACTATGTTCTTCAACTAGAGTCAATCAATTGAAGTAACAATCAGTGCAACATAAGTTTGATGCCGAAGATACAAATGGTGGTCTACATGATATAGTCTATTGGAACAATGATAAACACCTATAGAAGATGTTTGAAGCATAAGACGTTTATATGGCATATAAATGAGATGAAATTTCATGGTTATGTCCCAACATGTTATCAAGGGTTCCACCAAATTTAAGTCAAAATTTATTCACTTGATCTTTCAAATGAGTAGGAACTAGTTAGTGGTATTTTGGCTAGATCGTGGTTATAGGAGTCCAAATGACTTGAAATTTTGATTGGAGGTTTTCAATTTCTATCCAATTATCAAATTGAATGTGCCCTAATTGTCTCCTCAAACAGGGGATTGTTGTTTTTGCCATATCATATATTATTTTGGGTTAAATTGTGGTGTGTAGTGTGTGAAAATACATTAAAATGCAGACAAAAGCCAAATCACGATTCAATTGTTTGATATGCATTTTACAAATTAATTGAGCTGAGATCAAATCCCACTGGAAATTGGCATATTTCTGTTAAACAAGCTTAAACCTCTACTTGAGAGAGACTACAATAAGTCAAAAAATTGTAAGTACCTTGCCAATCACTCCAAATTAATTAGGCCACAATGCCAAGAAACTTTGGAGGTTTGATCATGCTCTCGAGAGTAAAGGAATTATAGGAAAATGAAAATTTGGAAAACCAACCAACATTAAGGAGCATTAAATTCATATATGTTATAACATTACGATGGACTAAAAGGAAGAAGGTTATAGGAGGGCCAAATCACCTCAAAGTGGTCCACACGCTTCGTTAGAGAGAAAATTATGGAAACATGATAAATCACAAACATATGATACACTCTTTACCAAACAATTCCTTTTCCATGAAATATGTCTTTTTATATAATGTATGCACGCACATGTGTGTGTGCGTGTGCGCGCGCGTGTGTTTTCTAATTTATTGGGAGTATTAGTCATTGGAATAAATAATAAGTGATGTATACTCCAAGTTGTTAGGGAAAATGAGTTAATTTAAAGAAATTTAAATCTATATCAGAGGATTGAGATCAAATAGATAAAACAATAATGAGCAAGATCTAGCATGCAAAGTTCAAGCAAGTGTGCAAGATAAGAGTGAGAGTGACTTAACTTGTATTAGGAGATTTGAGTGGATTTTGGGTTGGAAGATGACTGTAACATGTTGGATCTAAACTTTGTGAGCTCCGTATGAGAAATTAGAATCTAGAGTCTCTTCAAATATGACTTCCCAAACGAGGATAGGAATGCCCAGGGGCTGGTGTCTGAACTGGGCGCTAGTGCCTAGGTAGCAACTTTGCTTCTGCGCTTTTCAAGGTTTGTCAATGTCTCCTTTTCTTTCGTTGTTTGTTGCACCAACTTTGTTCTAGTGTCACACGTGTTCATGCAAAACAAACCCTAGCTACCTACACGAAGATCAAACAAACATTAAATGAAACAAATAATGCATATGCTTGAGTCAAATTGACCTCGGTGGTCACCCAAATGTGATTGTCACTGAGCGTTGCACTACATGTAAGACTCTATGTAGTTTTGGTGGTGGGTGTGTGTGTGTGTGATTGATTTATATCTCTTGTTTTGTATATTTCTTCTAGTAGAATACCCGCTTTTATTGCATGTATGCTTAGATCTGATATATTATCTGTACAACCTTGTGCAAACCCCAACAACTGGTATCAAAGTTTTGTTTGAAATTTTTATGTGTTGAGATATTTACTCACAGAAACTTTTTGATTGAGTGTGAGTTACAAAAATGGTAGAAGAAAACAAATACAAGGTAAATAAGTTTTATGGCCGAAATTATTAATTATGGAAGATGCAGATTGAGGATTATCTATATCAAAGAGATTTGTACTTACCGTTGGATGAAAATCCAGACCTACGAAAATGACTAATGAAGAATGAAAGATTCTTGACATAAAAGCTTTGAGATCTATAAGATTGAGTTTCACAACATCGATGGTTTATAATATTACAGAAGCGACATCTACGGTAGAGTTAATGAAATCTCTTTGCTAATTTATATAAAAAAACTTAGTGCTTCAAATAAAGTTTATTTGATGAAGAAACTATTTAGTTCTAAGATGCATGAAGGTGAATCTACATCTAGTCATTTGAATGATTTTTGATCTATTGTAAATCAATTAAAATTGGTTGATATTCCGTTTGATGATGAAGTGAACACTTTTATTCCTATGTTCTTTTCCTGATAATTGGGATAACTTAGTAATAGCTGTTAGTAATACAATATATACTAATAATATTTTGAAGTTTGATGATGTGGTTAGTATAATCTTAAATGAAGAAATTCGTAGGAAAAATACAGAAGAATCATCATCTGGGAATGCTTTGAATATAGAAAGCAGAGGCAGGCAGAATGAGAGATATAAGAGTAAGAATAATGAGAAATCAAAATCAAGAAATGACAGATCTAAATCCATAGGTAAGGAAATTACCTATTGGAAATGTGGAAAGAAAGATTGTTGGTCAAATGATAAAAAGAACCAACACCTAAACAAAGGCAAAGAGTCGAATAAAGAGGCAAATATTACATCAAAGGTAATGCAAAATGCTCTTATTCTTTCTTTGAATAATAGAATGGAATCATTGATTTTAAATTCATGAGCTTCTTTCCATGCAACCCCTAATAAGGTTTATTTCAGAAATTATGTCCAGGACAATTTTTGACATGTTTATTTCGGTGATGATGAACCTTGCAATATTACTGGTAAATGGGAAGTTCATCTAAAATTGTAGAATGGAAATACATGGGTATTGAAAGATGTGAGGCATGTGTCAAGCCTCAAAAAGAATCTTATTTCTGCATGACAACTAGGTGAAGTTGGTTGCATGGCTACATTCACAGCCGACTTTTGGAAAGTCACTAAGGGTGTTTTTGTTGTGGCAAGAGGTAAGAAGGTAGGAATGTTATATTTATCCACATGTGTTATTGATTCTTTTTCTGTGTTATCTATTTCAAATTCAAATGCATGCATGTGGCATAATCAGTTGGGCCATATGAGTCAAAAAGGAATGCAGATCTTAAAGGCTAAGGGTAAGTTATCATATTTGAAAGATTTAAATCTTGATTTCTGTGAGCATTGTATTTTTGGAAAGCAAAATAAAGTGGGGATTTCTCAAAGTTGGGGCAACTAAGGAGCAAAAATTAGAGCTTGTACACTCAAATGTGTGGAGACCAACCTAGGTAGCTTCTTATGGAGGATCCCAGTATTATGTTACTTTCATTGATGATGCTATAAGAAAAGTATGTGTTTATTGTATTAAACATAAATATGATGTTTTTCATACTTTGAAAAGATGGAAAGCCCTTGTTGAGAATGAATCAACTTCAAAGTTAAAGTGCCTTAAGTCTAACAATGGTGGTGAATATTGTAGGAATACTTTCAATTATTATTGTTCAGTGAATGGAATACGTAGAAAAATGACGATTCCAAGAACACCACGAGAGAATGGTGTTGCAGAAAGAATGAACAGTACAATCAAGGAACGTGCTATAAGTATGAGGATACATGTTGGATTGCCCTTGCAGTTTTAGGCAGAAGCAGTTGATACATCTGTTTATTTGATTAATCGTTGACCTTCAAGTTCACTAGATGGAGGAATATCAGAAGAAACTTGGATCGAAAGAGGGGTAGATCTTTCTTTTCTTAAATTTTTTGGTTGAGAAGCTTTTGTTCATATTGATAAGGAAAATAGGAAAAAGTTGGATGCAAAATCCAAGAGATGCACTTTCATTGGTTAGGGATTTGGTGATTTTGGATTCTGTTTTTGGGATTTAGAGAATTCTAAATTTATTATGAGTCATGACATTGAATGGAATGAAAAGAGAATGTACAGAGGTCAATTTTTGGTACCCAATGACGAACCAGTTGAGAAGTTTGTGAATGAAAATGAAATCATGAATTCAAAAGTCATACCTACAGGGTTATACAATAACCAGTGTCGATTGACCCCTGACCGACATCGGTCAGCTGAACTGGTATCGGTTACAAAATAGCCAAACTGACATCGGTTAGCAGAACCGATGCCAATTACAGGGTGACCAGCGTTGGTCACTGTCAGAATTGGAAATAAATGTCCAAGAGGTCTAGAATGAGCCTCCAGTACCCCAAACATCTGTGAGAAGGTCACAAAGGGTAAGTAAACCTTCAGAAATATTTACACCTTCTCTATCTTATTTATTATTTACTGATAGTGGTGAACCAATTTTTTTTAAGAAGCAATGCAGGATAAGACCCATGTGCAGTGAGAACATGATATGGATGAGGAGATGGACTCCTTAGAACAAAACCAGACTTGGGATTTGGTTAAGTTGCTAGCAGGTAAGAGGACATTGCAGAATAAATGGGTTTACAAGATCAAGGAAGAAGAAGGTGGACAAAAAAGATACAAGGAAAGACTTGTAGTAAAAGGATTTGCACAGAAAGTAGGTATTGACTTTGGTGAAAGATTTTCTCATGTTGTTAAAATGACTTCTATATGTACTGTATTGAGTTTAGTTGTAGTACATGATTTGCATTTAGAGAAACTAGATGTGAAGACAGATTTCCTTCATGGTGATTTGGATGAAGAGATTTGTATGCAGCACCTACTTGGGTATGAAGTCAAGGGTAAAAATAAATTAGTGTGTAAGTTCAAAAAGAGTCTATATGGGCTCAAACAAGCTCCAAGGAAAACATGCGGTTTGATAGTTTCATGCATGAGCATGGTTATTTGAGATGTGAATTTGACCATTGTGTTTATTTCAAAAGACTTGAAAATGAGAGCTATATTATTTTGTTACTGTATGTGGATAATATGCTTACTACAAGATCTAATATGCAGGACATTGGTGAGCTTAAGGGAAAGCTAGCTCACACATTTGCTATGAAGGATTTAGGAGTTGCAAAAAAAATTCTTGACATGCAAATACACAAAGACAGGAAGAATAAGAAATTATATTTGTCTCAAGAGGCTTATATTAACAAGGTGTTGGAAAGATTTAACATACAAGATTCAAAACCGGTGAGTACACCTATGGCTGGACACTTCAAATTGAGCAAAAATTAGTGTCTTTCATCACATGAGGAGGTCAAATACATGACATGAGTACCATATGCTTCAACAGTTGGGAGTCTCTTGTATGCTATGGTTTGTATCAGACCAGACATTGAACAAGTAGTGGGAGTTGTGAGTAGATTTATGGCCAATCCAAGTAAAGAGCATTAGAAAGAAGTTCAATGGATTCTCAAGTATTTGAGAGTGACATCTAACATGTAGTTATGTTATAGAGGTTTGGACATTACTTTATGTGGCTATGTTAATTCAGATATGACTAGAGATCTGGATGGTAGGAGCACTACTGGATATACTTTCATAGTAGGTGGGACGACAGTTGGCTAGATTTTGAGATTGCAGAAGGTTGTGACTTTGCTTACTACAGAGGCAGGGTATGTTGTAGCTACAGAGGCTAGCGAAAAGATGATATGGATGAGCAGGTTCATGGAAGAGTTGGAAAAGGAGTAAGATGATTGAAAATTGTTTAGTGACAATTAGAGTGCAATTCATTTGGAAAATAACTCAGTGTTTCATTCTAGAACGAAACACATTCAATTGAAATATCACTTCATACAGTCGGTATTGGAGGATGGACCGTTGAAACTGAAGAAGATTCATACGATTAAAAACCCTGCGGATATGCTAACGAAGCCATTAACAAAAGAGAAGTTGGAGCTACTCTCCACTTCTGTTGGTCTTCGAGTTTGAGACTTGAAGAGAAAGAGACAAAGCTAAGGAAAGGATCCAAGAATGACGTGGTACAGGTATAGTGCAGTAATTTATCTCCAAGTGGGAGATTTTTGAGTTGTGAAGCTCAATTACTTCAAATTAGTATGTTATATTAAATTTGCAAGAAAGCAAAGTAACCGACATCGGTTATGAAGGGACTGACATCAGTCACCTATGACCGGCATCGGTCACGCAAGTAGGAACCGACATCGGTTAGAGATAAACAACGTCAGTTACCTGTGCGTGGGTGTTTTATTTAACTCACGGGAATTAGATCTAATTTTAGCATTAAAACAAATCTACTAATTGTAATTGCATGGCTAAGTGCCCTAAGTTTGTATATGTTTATATAAGCATGAAAGCTAGGGTTTAGAAGTAAGGATTGTAAGAATTGATGATTATTGTGAGAATAATTGTGAGAGAGAGAGAAAGAATTCTCGGAGAAGAAGGAGAAGCTCGAGAGAAAGAAAGTATTATACATCGTGAGATGTGTGGAAGATTGTAAATCTTCATTGTATATCTTCTGAAAGATTTGGATAATAGATTGACTTGTTTCTTGGTGGATGTAGCCCACACTGGGTAAACCACGTTAAATCTGGTGCTGATTATATTTCTTGTTTTGTATATTTCTTCTAGTATAATATCTGCTTTTATTGCATGTATGCTTAGATCTGATATATTATATGTACAACCTTGTGCTAACCCCAAAATCAAGGATAGGGCATCGCCCAAAAATAATGACAATGAAGATATAAGCATAGACAACCAATTAGATAACCATGGTTAGAAGTGGGCCTGGAAGACAAATGCTACACATGAAGGACTTGTTAACATGCTAGAAAAATTAATAGTATGCCACAATGCATACCACTGGAAATAGAACTGAATGTAGTAGATATTACAATGGTAGACCCTGAATATTGGAAAAGAGGAAAAGGTAGATGCCACAGGAGCCTCAGTGAGATTGGTACAGTACAATGCCAAGCATCATGCATCGTGTAAGAAACATGTTAGTGATCTATATTCACCTCAAAAAGTACCATGTGAATGCACATGTGTGTATGGAGAAATGATAAAGCATACTATGAATCAAAATAACATGGTAAGCGAGGTGCAACATAAAACAATATAAGCAATCAAGAGTACATCCAATCAAGATCTAAGCTAGCATTTTTGATATTTTGTAAATATGTTAATATGAATAGAACAACATGAAATGGGAGAAAGGTTTCCCCAAGTGTATGTGTGCAAAGTGGATTCCATATCGGTAAGTGCACCCTCAACAATCATGTTTAAACATAGAATAAAAGTGCATCATCAAGTAATGGGGGGGAAAGTATATCCCTAATGTGTTAATGTTGTAGTGGTCTACCCAATCAAGGTAAGGGGCAAGGGCACACTATCTATTAGTGTGAGTGAGGTATGCATGTGATCATGATCAAAGACCTTATGGCCATGGGAGAGTACATGTGGAGAAAGGGACCATGAAATGGGCCCATATGTGTCATGGTTAGTGTATATCCTTGGTGGATACCTATGCTGATGAATTATATTATGGTACTAATGTATTCGTCGTGAGCGAGAAGCAGAAGCCACATGTGGAGGAGATCTAAGTGTTTGTGTAAAAGTAGCACTAGGAGTAGCATGTGTCAAGGTTGTGTGACCATCAAGAGGATATGTAGAGATAGATAGATTAGTGATAGAAGTAACTGAAGGTGTAGCAGTTAAAGGTGCCAATGATAAAGGAATTTGTGGTGGGATGCATCAAATAGTGATAATATGACGCTCATGTACAAACTTAAGGGACAAGTGAACTGTGGATAGTATGGATTTTGCAGCCCTAAGCCAAAGGAGTCAAAAGACCATGTCACAAAGTGCAACTGTAGATCCAACAATGAATGGCATGGAGATAGTGAGGGGCCCAAAAATGATAGGAAGAGTAACATGCCCATGAGAAGTAGAAGACCTATGGGTCATTAGAGATGATGGAATCTGATGGCTTGCAATAAATATAGTGAACATGCATTGGGATTGTAAGTAAGATGTATCATAACATTGTTAATGTCATGAGGACCAAAAAAAGCTTCAATGTATATTCTATGACTTGAAAAAGAGGCATAAAAATCAGCATAAGTAAAAGTAATGCCACATGGAGGAATATCAATAATACCAAAAATAAATCCAAGATGGTGATGTGAAGATGGAGGAGGAGAAACAACATGATAAGTATGATTCGAAGATGATTCGGGAGCTGTTTTTTCATGCTTAGGTAAAGGGTCGTTGAATATTTTAAGCTTACCATTGTCATTTGTAGGTTTTGGAATAGAAATAGTAAATTCAAGTAACTCAATGTCAAGATTGTCAATTAGGTCTTGGATTAAATGTCTAAGCTTGAAACACCTATCAATAGAATGACAATTACATCTATGGTAATCACAATGAGCATTTGCATCAAATTTGTTGCTACGGGGTCTATTAGGATCTAGCTCAAGAAGAGATAGAAGATATATCCAATTGATTTCTATAAGTTGAGGCAACAACATACGTGGTGGATATGGCAATTTAGTACAATTGCGGCACATAGGCTATAATTGTAGCTGTGTAGGTTGAGACACAACATTAACAGTAGGCTTTGGTTCACTAAGCTTGCTCTTGATGGATGATTGGTTTGGGAACTTGTTAATAGATTGATTGGAAATATTAACACCATATTTAAGTTTTCTCAAAGAGAGTAACTTCATTTCACTAGTTTTTAGAGTATAACATAGATGCTCAAAATAGTGAAAAGAGTGAAAGAACACATAGTCTTGCAAAGGAGGTAATATGATTTGTATAAAAATATCTTGTAATCATCACGTTGAAGTATAGTTCCAACACAAGGTTGGCAGGTACATTGACACATCACTCAGGAAAATCCTAAGTGCTCACCTGAAGCGTACACAACTCTATTAGGTCCCTCCTTGTGTATGACTTTAAAGATGTATCTCCTGCATTCATGACTAACATAATATGCAAATATACTATATGAAGAATATGAACTACTGTAACAAGTTCATAGAAAATTGATCATCAACGAAAGGGAGATTTATATTCATTATAATCATGACGTATTACAACAATCCTTCACCACACAGACTTATACACGCAATTCAAAAAAGCACAGTCCATGATGGCAATGACTACTAATGGTAATGACAAAAGATTACTTCTTACATTGACGTGACAGATATATATAGTGTGGAAATTTGTCCACCACTTGAATAACTAAAATCTTAAAAATAGGCCATCCTTACACATAACTTACATGCCTTTAGAACTAAAGCTTTCTTATGAATAGACCCTAACCCACAAATCTTCATAAGTGTTTTTCTTTATTTTTGGAAGCTCTAGTTCTACCTTATGCGCTATAAATAACTTCTACTTTAATCTTGTCACATGTGTTATAAATATATTTGCCTCCTTCATGCATGCTTCATATCTATTATTAGCCATACATGTGCTTTATCCACACCTTTTCTATTTCCATCTTTCCTTGATGATCACGCTAACTTCTGTTTTTCCTATTTTTAGTGTGCCTCGGAAATTTGACTATCTCCTCACTTTGTTGTTCCTATGTGCAAGCCTTCACGTGTGCCTTTTCATACTTTCACGTGTCCCTTCGTGCACTTATTTCAACCCTTTCACCTACTCTTTTCATGCTTTCACGTGCACCCTTGTGCGCATCCTTCGACCTTCATGCATGTCTCATACTTAGACATTTTCTTGGCCTAACATTACCCCACACTA
The DNA here is from genome assembly GCA_019776745.2 of Taxus chinensis. NCBI lineage: Eukaryota > Viridiplantae > Streptophyta > Pinopsida > Cupressales > Taxaceae > Taxus > Taxus chinensis. Next base: position 609,928,677 of record CM034155.1, on the reverse strand, counting down.
GGTATATTGTTCTTCCTCAACAATACATGAACCAATGAATAAAACAATAAATATTCATGGCCAAAATAATGTGGGAAATACCCTAAATAATATTGAATGAAGAATATATGAATAAAGGATATCTGAATAAAGAACATATGCCCTCGTGCGACCAAAAATTAGGCTTAGGGTATATGTAGGTGTTCTAGGAATTCTACGTCGATGGGTACTTCCTATCCTTTCCAATCTTCTAGCGTGCTATTTGACCTTCATATAAATTATTCCACAATGTTTGGTATGCTCTTTAGGTTCACTCCTATGGCCTTCTCCTGTAATTGTTTCAAAACGATGCTCCACTCAAAAGCTATTTCTTCTAGGAATCTACCCCCTTCATCACCATATCCTACAGCTCTCCAAGCCCCGCCTCCAATTTGTCGCGTTTATTTTTTATGGTCTTCTTCATGTCCTCTACCTCTTACAAAAAAATTGTGCATGTTGCCTTATATCCTGTATACAATGAGGCCTAGAGGTGACTTGCTCCCGCATCCTCTTTTGTAAGGCGCGCATCTACAATTTAGGTATCCTTGAACCTGATGAAGATATTCTTTGCTTTATGTGCAGTCTCCTTCACTTCCGCTCCAAGTTCTTCGTACTCCCTTATTCTTTTATTAATATTTTCTTGATTATTTTTCACCAGTTCCTCCATCATTTTTTCATATCCTCTATTTTCCCTTATTAGCAATAGGTTGATTAAGTCTTCCAAGTTGTCAATTAACCTGTTTTTATCAAACTATGCTTCTATGATGACTTCAGGACATGAATACACAATGTGGGTGATCAGTTCCCCTATCTTATTATTCACATCGATCAACCTCTTCTTCACCATATTCATCTCTGAGGCTAACCTTTTATTCTTTCTACTCACATCTTCAAAATTTTCCTGTGGGACGTGCAAGGCAAATCCTTAAATAATATTTTGACACACAAATTAATTTGCATCTAAATTAAAGAATTACTTGTGTGCATATCTAATTTTTTTGTTAAAACCAAAATTGGGAGAGTTTTTGATGGGTCCTTTCTCCCTTGTATATCACTGATTTAATCTTTGTTTAATTCAAACTTTGGCTCTTCCATGTGAGTTTGCATTATAAAGGATAACATCTTGCACATCCTGACATGGAATTATGATCTTTCAAGCAAGTCCTACCAATATAAATATTTGACATCCATGGAACTTTGGAACTTGGCCTTGATGAATTTTGATGTTTCATCAATGTATGGTATTTGAGGGTGAGGAGGTGAGTGTATTGGCCTTGTTTTTACTAAAGACTCAGGTCTTGGTCTAGTAGCATGATCTCGCAATGACTATTGCGTAATTTTATAGTGCATGCTACCGGTGTCCTCTCCTATTCCTTGTTGTGCTTCCTCTTGTTTCTCTTGTTACTTCTCTTCTTCTTGTTGTTCCTACTCTTGCTCATGTTTCCTAGTCTCTTGTTCATGTTCTTCTTCTTTGCGCTCATAATTCTCAAGCTCCTCCTCTACAATATGTATCTCACAAGGACTCCTCATTCCCTCTGAGTCATCCCTTGTCCTTCGGGATTTTTCATATTTCCCTTATCCTCCTAGGTTGGCCATGCACGCGGTTTTAATTGGACTTGCTGGAGGTGTCCTAGGAGGAGTGCACACCGAAGTTTCTCTATGTTCTTCCCGCCTGTTCTTCCTTATGATATGGTCTAGTTTCCCCTCTATCTCATCTTCCTCTTCTTTTTCTTATTCTTTTTGCTAGTGTTGGATCAGTTATAGCTTGTGCTTCTTTGGCTTCAAGTTTTCCTTCCGAAAGATGGTGGTTGTGGGAAAGTTGTGTCGCATGCTTTGACCACCTTGTCATCCTTCAAATTTGGCCGAAGATAGACATATAACCCACATACTTCCTTTCCAACCACCAAATTCATGATGGGATTTAGGTTCATCTCACCTAGTTCCATGGTTTCCACACACGCTTACTTGGCAGTGTAGCCATAGGTCTTGCGTAGAGTGTGGTACTCTACGTCAACCTTATCTGCATTGAACTTCAAGGGATGTGTTTCCTTGATTCTGATTACGACACTCCTAAAATACCCATCCTTGAAGGAAAAATGTATCTTGCACCAAGGCCTCACGAGGAAAAAGTATTGTATCAAAACAAACTCTACCTGGCCATCCAACTATGTGGGAAGCTCCCTAGGTATGTGTTATTCGTTTTCAAAGGAGAAGCACGTCGTTTTGTACCTTATGTCTAGGAATGCCTTGTATGCATTTGTTATGGCCCCATCATAAGTTTATTTTACGAATCTCTTTTTCGGTGATTGCTTCTGAATGGGGTGCTCTAACTCCCTTCATGCTGGTCCATCTAGAACTTTGATATCCCATAATACTATCAACAGGAAAATTGACCCCCATGTTATCTTTTCACCCTTATCATGTTGGGTCTTAGCTCCCTCCACAATGCACTCCATTATGCACAAAGTAATTATTTACCTTGTCCCTTGTACCATCATATGCATGATGTGCAAAAAATTCTGGTTCACTTCATTCCACCTCTCCGAGGTTCCAAGCTTGTAACTTACCAATTGCTCAACCTCTTTGGTGTCAGGGTCAGTGATATGTGACACATTGAAGGTGTGGTTTCCTTATTTGTAATGTAACTTAGTGGTTATTTCTTTTGCCACCGCCTCACCAACATACACAACGCGATCTCCTCCCCCATGTCTTGTAACCGTGTCACCTTTCTGATCATTTTCACGGTGATGCACATCCTCCTACCTGTGAAATAGAAATATTGTTTTTGCATGCATGTCGTCAACCATTGAAACATTATTATGGGCTTGACAAAAAAATGGTAATTCATAAAGTTGTAACACCCTGTCACTTTCCAAGGTCTTGCGCACTTGATTGTCTAGAAAAATATGGCCTTCATATGTGTGCTAGCCTATTTCTACCAAGGTTTTGGCCCTTATATCAATATCATGGTCTACGACACCATGGTTGTACTCATTGATCTTGCACCTCCAGAAGTATGATGGCCAATGCTTCCCAATGATAACCTCCTGCAGGTATTGCATCTCCAAGAACTAATCATCTGTGCGTCCTCCATGGGTTTCTTGCCCTTAGATGCCTTCTTCGTTGTTGTCATTATTCCAACTTGGATTGAAACATTATAGATCAAAAACTTCAAACCCTTAAAATCATGTGCCCTAAATATAAACCTTGGTTGCTCCAATCAATTTATCCTTTCTCGTAGTTGTTTTGTGTCTTCCTATCAATAGTACAACTCAAACCTTGTTTGTCCTAGCTCTTTCACTTCACAAAAAATCTTGTAACTCAATCTACCATGAACAATCCTACAACGCAATATTCACATATCCAATCTCTAACACTATCTCAACTGCTACTCTAATATCTAGACTTTAACACTTCCAAACACAAGGAGCTCATTAGTTGCTAGTTACTAGTTCAACCGCAAAAGTTTCTCTTAATCATAAGTTCGCACTGGTTTGTAAAAGCTTCAATTCACAAAGTAGATTATAACTATCACTTCAAACCTATGTATAGTTTTTTAATTTTTAAATTCATTTAATGTGAGAGGTGGTGATAGGTGTGCTTTTTCCCACTTTTTTGTCCCCACTCTTTTCCACCAAGTCAGATCTTCTAAACCTTGAATCTGCGCACAACAATACATAACCTTCTAGCGCGCAACTACTCCTCTCAGTTGCAAATCCTCCTACGTGTTCCCTTTCACACATATGTAGGTACGTTACCAAAATGTCAATCCTCTTGTGTACATATCTCTGTGTTGCACTTGTCCTTTATCTGTACAAAAAACCAAGTAGTTTTCTTTCCTGTGTTGCCTATCTTGCGTTATCTTTCCCACTATCTCAATTTCTTGTACAACACTTAAGAAAAAACCCTCTAACATCACGCTTCCATTCCACACTTAGCAAGACAATTAGCATATTCTTCTATTCACCATATAAAAAAGAATATGGCAAGCCTTTACCTGTTACCGCACACTAAAAGTATGTGCGGTCCTCTGTCCATCATACCTTAACAAATATATCAATTCTTGTACGTGAACCTGCTTATTACAAAACAAATAAAACAAAATAGAAAAAGAAACCTAATCTAAATGGCAATACTTCCTTATTACAAACATAGTTTAAAAAGGCTTATTTATAGTAGGGCTTCAACTAAATCCCATTGAAGTAACCATGAAACATGGTGCCATCAAGTGCTTATAATTGACATGCTCCCATGTCTAAAATATTGGTTACCTTAAAGGGTCCTAGCTAATGGATCTTCAATTTTCCTGGGTGGCGCGTAAACTTTAAATCATAGAGAAGCACCAATCCCCCAATTGTAAAATACTTATTCTTTATGTGCTTATAATGCCAAGCCTTTTTTCTTTCCTTTTCTTGCATCTGACTCCCTCGCGTAATTTCACGACGTTCATATAATTGCATGAACTTTTCAATGCACTCTCCTACTAATTTTTCATCCATAAGTCCTCCTGCATGCACAATAACAAGGATGGTAACATAAACTCAATTGGTAATATAGCTTCAGCTCCAAACACCAACTTAAAGGGTAGTGCTTTTTTCAATCTCTTATAGTTAGTATTGTATGCCCATAGTATAACTGAAACTTTATCATCCCAATCCTTTCTTCGTACATCACAAATATTAGTCAAATTTTGGCTTGAGATCTTGTTAAAGGTTTCTTCTATGCCATTGGCTTGTGAGTGATAAAAATTTGTCTTGTGATGAGCTACGATGAACTCTGCTAACAATATTCGGATGGTCTCATTTAGAAAATGAGTAATCCGATCACTCATAAGGCTCAATGGGAAGCCATACTTTCTTATGATGTTCTTCCATAGAAAACACGCAGGTATAACAATTGTATAGTCATTTATGGGTCTATCTTTGTCCCATTGCATCAAGTAATATGTACATGTAATAATGTACCGCGCACCTATTCTACACATAACTGACGTAATCGGTCCAAAAAAGTCTATAGCTCACTTTTTGAAAGGTTCTATAGATGATATAGGGTGTAGTGGCATTTAATCCCTTTGTTCTGGCTTTCCAATCCTTTGGAAATGGTCACAAGCCTTGAAAAAATCCTTTGTATCTTTATAAATTGTTTCCCGCCATAGTCCCGCGAGGAGTATCTTGTGTATGGTGGCTTCTCTACCATAATGTCCTCCTGAGATTCCACCATGTGCCTCTTCCATTATTGCCTCACGTTCATATTATAATATGCATTTGCACAGTACTTCATCTCTTCCCATCTTATATAGATCTTCGCCAACCAGCTGGTAAGGTGCAATGCGTATAGCTAACTGTTTCTTTTCCATTGTATTCATTCCCTATGGTGCAATACATGTGCACAAAAACACTACTATGTCCTCTAAATCTATTGGAGTGCACTGCAACCTAAACAATTTTGTATTAGACATTGTATACTCTATAATTTGTGTGTCCTATATAAAACTGATGCGTGAAAGATGGTTTGGTCCCATATTACTCTTGCCTGGCTTCACTATAACTGAAAATTCAAATTCCTTGAACAAGATAATCCATCTACATATGTGACCTTACAATACTAGTTTATTGACCAATTAATTCAATGTCATATGGTAAGTATAAAATATAAATGGAGTTTCTAAAAGATATTGCTTGAATTTGTGAAGTGCGTACACCATCGAAAATGTTTTGCGATCAGTAGTTATGTAGTTTTGTTATGCATGTGTTAGCTTCCTGCTTGCAAAACATATTGGATGGTCAGTGTTTCCTTCTCCAGGTTGTGTTAACGTTGATCCAATTTTTGTACCTAAGGCATCTACATGTACATGGAAAGGTAAATTCCATGAAGGGAAACGAAGGATAGGCGCAGTAGTTAACATCTCCTCTAATTTCCCAAATATATGTTGTAGTGCATCTTTCTAATAGAATTTCCCCTTTTCCTTCAACAGTTATTCTAATGGCGTAATGATCTTGGCATAGCCCTTGATAAATTTATCGTAGTAACCTATATGCCAAATAAATACACCTTACTTTGGTTAGTTGGATATTTCAACTATAGTATCATTGTAGTCTTAGTTGGATCAACCAGAACACCTTTCTTACAAATGACACAATGATGTGCCACAATAATGTGCAAATGATGTCGCAAAGATGCACTTCTTGAGATTCAAGGATATAATCAGCTACCTGCATCTTTCAAACATCAGCCTTAAATAGTCACAATGGTCCTTTACCAACCCATATAATGTCCAATCATCCAAATATACTTGAAGAAAATTATGGATGAAGTCCCCAAAGGTTTACACCACAACGCACAAGAATAATGTTGACCCATTATTCAACCCAAAAGGCATGACCGTATATGCAAATCAACTCCATTATTTTATAAATTTGGTTTTAGGGTGATCTTTGCACACAATCTTAACTTGATGATATCCTGAGAATCCATTCGTGAAGGAATATATCTTGCACTTTGATACACCCTCAAGGATTTCTTCAGTAAATGGTGTAGGGAATGGATCAATTACGCAAGACGTATTATTTACTCTATAATCCACGCATATCTTGATCATGCCGTACTTATTTATACTTATGACCATAAGGCTGATCCATTATGATTCCTCAATGGGCTCAATGATACCTACCTTCAGCATGTTTTCACTCCCATTCTTTATCTTGATGTATAAATTTGGATTTATCTTGTATGGTTGCTTGTGGACTTGTCTCACGCCCTCCTTTAACTTTATCTTCATCTCTCCTAGTGATGGATGGATTCCCTTCAACTCGTGGTATCCCTGAGAAAATAGATCATGTAATTCACGCAATAATTCAACTATCTATGTAACTTTTGCTTTTGACCAATAGTTACCAATGGTTTCCTCCTTAGGCGCATCATCCATCCCAATATTTACCTTCTTTGTCTTAAGCGGCAGATGGTATGTGTGTGCCTTCTCATCTATCATATCCAAGACCTCACACTCACCATTTATGTGATTGATATTTACATTTTTAACCTATTCATCGTCAATTAGGTACACGATCTTATCTTTCTCCTTTACTCTCCAAGCGTGATCTAACAAATTCTCATTAGATACTATCCATGCACGTTCATTTGTGTGCTATTCCATAAGATTCTCACCATATAACTAAGTCATAAGATCTTCTACCTTCATGTTATCCCCCAACGTGATGCACCTCATCAACTGCAACTCCTAATGTATAGGAGGATTAGATGAAAAATAATTAGAAGTATGGGTAATACCTGATGTCAAGCTCTTCCAGTTTCCAATCTCATGTTTCAAATCATTATGTATGTACCACACACACGCACAACTGCACATGGTTGAATAGAACTTATGGATCCATAGTGATGAAATTAACACATATTGTCCTTCCAACCAATTCTTCTCAAAAGTCTGGATGTGAGTCCTGAGAGACATTTTTCCATCGTATGCTAATATCTTCGAAGGAAGGTTGTTATCAAATAGTATCAAAAATACAATTCTTATCTCGTGCATGTTACAAAAAATAACCCCTTGGATATTTTGGAAACAAATCAGTTTCATTTTGGATTTGGCATCATGTTTCAAGGTTGCACCTGCTACTGGTATTCTCCCCTTATGAAGTTTCATGGTTGCAAATATCATGTGATATATCCTTGATTCTTCCCCTTTCCCTTGCCTTCTTTTGTGAATGTTTTGCGGACTCGCATTCCTCCCTTTCCCGTTTGCAAGTTTTATTTCCTTTACCCATTTGTTTCCTCTCTTCTGACCCCTCACATATTCTCTCGCGCTCCCCCTAGATTTCCTTGCATATCTGCAAGCCTTCAACATATCGCTTGCGTACATGTCCTTTCCTCCCTAAGTCCCATGCACTCCCTCGCACGTGTTCATGTAATTTCCCCTTGCGCATTTTATTTCGCACATTTTCTTATGTGCTTTCCCTTTTTCAGCTGGCATGCTTGTGCACACTCCATTTCCGCTTATGCTTCTGCGCCTTCCTTTGGCAGGCCTTCGGACCTCTTTTACATATTTGTATGTTGTTACAGGTATGCATCCTCGTCCCCGAGCCCTGTGCATTCCCTCATGTGCACTTGCAGGATTCCTTTGAATCCTTGCATACTTTTGCAATATTTCTCTTCTCTTCCAAGATCCCGCACATGCACCTCAACAGTAAACCTTCAGGTCAATCCTAGTGTGACTCCTGTCCAACTCTTGGGATTTGGAAGTTAAAGTGCATATTGCAAGTACAAATGAAAAGGCTCTAGCTGTGATCAAATACTCATAAGTGACTAGAAAAATGACATGTGGTGGAAAGCCAACCCTTGTAGTCAACATTCAAATTCCTATGACCAATCAACTAGTGCCACATGTTTGGCGTGTGGATCCCCACTATAGATATTCAATCAACAATATATTTTGACTCAAAGCTCGAAATCATGTGCGATTGGTCTCATTAGATATATCTTGACGCAAGCTACACTCTAAGATATTCATAATCATATTTTGATGGGATTTGGTAGGTGAAAATAGGTAAATGTGATTCAAGCCATTAATGTGCATTTACAAGCTACTCAACTACCCAAATTTAATGAAACATGGTGTCTTTACTTCTTCTACAAGCAACCTGGTGTGGAAAAAATGGATTTGGAAGAGTTCCATGATGTTTTGCAATGGGTTAATGCATCTCATTAGTGGTTATATCCTTGAATATGAGTTTTCCCTCTCTTTTCCCTCTTTTCTCTCTCTCTCTCCCATTCTCTATATATTATAACATAATGCCCATTTGAAAATGTTGGACCCTATTGGAATGCAAGGGTATTATTCCGAGTAGTGCGTTAGCATTTTGAGTTGCAGGCCTCATATTTGGATCATTTTATTATGATTTTGCCTCCCTCCTTTGTACTAATGGACTATGCATCCTTTTAAAGAAATACCATTTTTGTGGCTATTCCCTGCCATATCCTGTGTTTATTGCATCTTCTTGCCTCTCTATTTACATCTTGGTATGTTGTGCATGTTTTTATCTTTTTTATAGGGTTTCCTTTCTATTGTTCTCCATGAAGATGGAACTTTGAATGTTGTTTTGGACTTTGGCACTTATGTATTCCCTCTCCTTCTTCATTCTCTCCTATTGTCCCTCATATAATAGTGTCCTTACACTTATTTCTGGTGCTATCACCCTCCCCATAACTTAGGATTTCAGTTTTATGCATCTCCTTCTCACATTGGTCCCTTGGAATACTAGAGTAGGATTAAATAACTTCATTTCCTTCCTTAGGAATAGTTTAGCATTAGGAATAAGCAGAGCAATCATCCTTCTTTGGAGGTTGATCTCAACTTGCCTCCAAGCCTTAGATCATCCTGATTCAGGTGCGGGTGCAATTTTGAGCTCCAAAAGTGCCATTTGAGCATATTAGCTTTGTGCGCAACCCACCATCACGTTGTTTTTCCTCTCAACGAGTATACTTACATATTCCTTCTATCTCCATCATTGCACATCTACTCTTCCATCGCATGCAAGAATTATGTAGGATTTTCTTCTCCTGTATACCTTGGTATTGAATTTCTTCCTAACTTCCTAATTGTTCGTGGTCTAAACACCTTTGTTACGTGTCCCCAACACTCAGTACCAACCATTTCATACGTTTCATGGGCCCAATTATCACAAGTAATGCTTGTATTGTCACTGATTGAATGGGCATCTCCCCATTTCAGCAATCCATCCTTTGTTGGCTTAACACACTTTGGATCACGCACAATTTGTGCATAGATATGATATTCCTTACTAATGAGGTCTGTGTAGGGTGCAACCCTTGTACCACCCATAGGAATCACTACACACTCATCACAATTCTCAAAACTAATAAAACACTTATTAAATTGTAAATCTGTGTTGTTTTCATAACACCATGAATGACCTAGTAATGTAGGGAAGTTATCTACCTCTAACAACTCCATAACCTCAAAATCGCCCTTGAATTTTTCTCCATTTATAGTGATTCTTGCAGCCTTCAAAACTCCAATGGGAATTTCCTTGGTCTTATTTTCCATATACAAAAAACTAGAAGAAGGTTGTAGTGGTGGCCTCCTCATCCTATTCCATGCATACAGGGTAATAATATTTACCTTTGCGTCAAATTCAATAAGGATGTTTCTCACTATCCAACCATCAATAATTACATCCAAGGTGATTTCCTTATCATATTCATGTTTCTGTAGTAGATTATTAATATAAAGTATATGTCACTCTCTTTCGTTACCCATGCATGGAACCTTCTCCCGTAACCACTACATAGTAGGGGTATGATATTCTCTTATCTCAACATCTAACATAGTTCCTTGAGTTTAACAACGTCCTTCTCAGGTAATTTTGTATGGCTTGCGTGTTCTTTTCTCGCGCTTGCTTTTTTAACTAATGTATATCCCTGTAAATATATTATTAATCCTATGGTTCTTGGAACACTTCCTTCTATTTCCCAGCATATGGATACTTATTGGTCGGTAAAAATTCCTCACATCAAATGAGCAATTTGGTTCATACCTCCTCTCATGCACATGAAGGTTCTGGGTGCACGGTAACCAATAAAGGTTCCTTCTTCGCAACTTCCAACTCCTTTGGTTTCCACTTCCCTTGTGTAACTTGTATCATTATAGTGCCTTTTTCCTTTTTTCACGTGTGTGCATATAGATTTGGGAATTCTTATACCTTGTACCCCTTTCCATAGTTCGCACAAGACATGTTCTTAGGGCACTCGCATTGATAGTGATCGGGATATCCAAAAAGTGTAGAAAGTACCTTGAATGAACCTGCCTCCTCGACCACCATGCCCTCTACCGTCATATCCTCCCCTATAGCCTTCATAACCAATTTTTCTAGATCCATTATTTTTCCCTTAGTGTGAATGTCAACTCTCCTTTGTACTAGCCTAGTGCAACCCTATTTCACAAGCTTTATGGATGTGATCAATCATATGACATGAGTTGTATCATGCATATGTGCATCAAAAATCTTGTAGTAGAGTGACACATTCTTCTTTGTAGCACATTGGAGGAGTGGACATTCTCTAACATCATGGTCCTTATGGCATATCTCACAAATTTCTAGTAAAGCACACACATTTCTACGCAAATAAATAATCTTTGTATTTCTCTCTACTTCATAATATGTGCACTAGATACCACTTCGAGTCTCATGCGCTGAAATAACATATAGTTTTTCCAACTGTGTGGCCATATATGCAATTTTTATTTCAAGGAATGGGATTACCCCACTATCCGCACTTCTAGCCGCTTCAATGCGTACGGTTGCTTCCAGGTCCTCACACAAATTTTTGAATGTCTAATGTGATAACGCCCTCCTAAAAGGTGTCAGTATCCCACCTACAAACCACTTCACATGCTAGATTTTGTGGATATCATATAAGAGATTTAATAACATAGTCTTGAACCACACATCATATTCTTGGACACTTTATATAGTCTATGTTTAATATTCTTGAGTGCGTGAATGGTATGTTATTCAAACTCATGAATGTGATACTTAGCCAAGAGGGCGATAGTGTCATAATCCACAGTTGTCTAGTGTGGATCATACTTACTGTACCAATTGTGCACACATCCTTGTAATGTAGTTGTGAACTAACTAGCTTTCCTGTCTGATAAGGTGATTCCCTTGGCTCTCTATAAGATCTCACACTTGTGTACATGCTTCGTTGCATCTTCTACTCCTTTGTACTTGAGTAAATGGAGTGAAATCTCATAGAAAATATGTGGTTGTTGTGGTGGTATGTTTTCTTGTCCTATATTTCTCACACTTTGGGGAGGAATAGATCATGACCCTGAACCTCTAATAGGATTACCTCCACTTGGGAGAGGACTATAGCCTCCTGAGTGTACTATTGTTAGAAATCTCATATGCACTGAACTTGTCTACACACAAAAAATTGGTGTTGGTGTTGCGTCTATAGTGCTACTTATAGAGATTTGTTCACTAATAGTTTATCTTGATGCTACACCTATAGTACTACTCCCAAACAAATTTTGCTAACTAGCTATCAAATCTTGCTATGTGGCACTAGTCTTTTCCATGTGCATTTTTTTATCTATTGTACCTACTGAGTTGATACTAGTATGTATATGTCTATATCTCCATCCCAATGTGGTGATCCCCAATTGCCTTCTTATTCTCTATCACTATGATCATCCTTTATATGAACTTCTGAATCTTGAGTACCAAGCAAAATGGCTAAGGGTCCGGGTGGTCGAGATGCGCACTAATGTTTTCCAACTCTTCATTATGCTCACTTTCAGTAGATACCGAGAGGGTCCTTCTACTATGCTTTCCCAATATCAGATGGACATAGTTCTATGGCCCCTCACTTCTTGCACAGTTCCCAACACTACCAATCAAACCTACTCCTCTCTGTCTCAAATCCTCTTCAATCGCTCTTTCTCGTGCATCATTGTTTTTGCACAGTCTTTCTTCTATATTCACTATTTCCATTTGGCTCAATACTATCCTTTCCATCCCCTTTCATTGTCATTGTGTTTGGTAGGTTTTTAGCCAACCATCGGTATGATCTCAAATCCTAGTTCAATTATCAATATTTTTATAGCAATTAGAAGTACACGTAAGTACGATCCTCAAGGCTTGTAAATAAACTTGAACTTACTGTAGAAATCACGTATTCCAAAGTGTAATTTTTCAACACGCCTTTCCACCAATGATCTACTGTGTGTATCCATGACTCATCAAACTCAAAAAGTGATTGATTCTTGTTCTGGTTCCACACTTGTCTTTGTCCCAATTGAATCATGTTGTTCCTTGTGTATGCTGCTAGTCAAACATGCAACTCTCTCAAAAAATCTAAAAAATGTCTCATGCAACAAATCATACAATTTGTCTTCAACCAATTTGCATGGATTAAAATCAACGCCGATGTTGTATTTTTACACAAACTATTCTTCACCTTTGTATAGCTAGTGTTCAATATTCTCCAAGGATAACTGAAATGCCATGTGCACACCACATCTTGAGATTTGAAGTGAAAGAAGATCTCAAAAATGGAACCAAAATGTCGTGTTGAAGTCTAGTTCCAACATAATGTTGTCGGGTGCATTGGTACATCAACTAGACAAAGCCTAAATGCTCACCTTAAGTGCACGCAACTCTACTAGGTCCCTCTTTGTGTCTGACTTCCAATATGTATCTCCTGCATTCATAGCTAACACAATATGCAAATATACCATATGAATAATATGAACTACTATAACATGCACAAAGACAATTGATCATCAACCAAAAGGAGATTTATATTCATTATAATCATGATGTATTATAATAATCATTCACTTCCCAAACTTATATGTGTAATTTAGAACAACATAGTCCATGATGGCAATGACTACTAATGTTAATGACAAAAGCTTACTTCTTAGATGGACATGATATATATATATCTATATATATATATATATATATATATATATATATATATATATATATATATATATATATATATATATATATATATATATATATAGGGTGGAAACTTTTCCTTCACCGCTTAAATAACTACAGTCTTAAAAATAGACCATCCCTATACACAACTTGTATGCCAGGTCAAAGCATATAAGTGTGTCCCACTTGGTGGCCAAAAATATTTTTAAATCTAAATAGTAAATATATATTTAAAAATACTATAAAAACTTTAAAATCAAGTAAATTTGGTATGTCATGCACCTTGGTATTTATAAGATCTTTAAAATACATGTTTGGTCATTTTATATGTGTTTGGTCATGTCTTGGTTTTTGGACATATTTTGCTGAAGGTAAAAAAACTATAAAAAAGTGGGGCAGTTATATGCATTGACCTCTTTCCAACCAAAATTTTCCTATAAATATACCTTAACCCATGGATCCCCATAAGTGGTTTGCTTTATTTATGGAAGATCTAGTTCTTTCTTGTGTGTTATAAATAGCTTCTACTTTAATCATGTTACATGTGCTATAAATAGATTTGCTTCCTTCATGCATTTTTCATGTCTATTATTAGCCATGCATGTGCTTTATCCATACTTTTAACTATTTTTGGATTTCCTTGAGGATCACTCCAACTTCTACGTTTTCTTATTTTTAGCTTGTCTTGAAAATCTGACTATCTCCTCATTTTGTTGTTCCTGTGTGCAATCCTTCATGTTTTCCTCTTCATACTTCCATGTGTTCCTTTGCGCACTTGTTTCAAATCTTACACCCACTCTTTTCATGCTTTTGTGTACACCCTTGTGCACATCCTTCAGCCTTCACGTATGTATCATACTTTGAAATTTTCTCGGCCCAACAATAATTTAGATTCAACCAATACATTAATCATACTTAGATAATTGTAATTCAGATTCAACTAAGACATTGTTCATACTTAGAAAATGTCAGGAAGCTAACCGACTACATCCACCATGATCGATGTCATTGGTTAAGAGAGTAACTTTAGGGTGTGATACCTTATAGATAGGCATCATTAAAATCATTTCTCAAATCATCACATCGTTGTATATTAGTCTTCATGTTCTCGCCAGGATGCTCTTAAAGGTATTATAGGTTTAAAGGTTTAGTGAAGCTTATACCTAGAGTTCTACTTTGGATCATTGAGTTACTAAGAACCACAAAAATATGAGTTGCATCAAAATGGTTTTCCAAGCGTTTAGAGTCCCCAAATTTGGTCTACCCAAGCCTTTTACCTATCCATCTTATGATCCACTCATAAGGTGTTACTAAATATGGGTGTGACTAGTGTGCTAATGATGTCTTCAAAATGTAAGTATCCATAACCTTTCATTTTCCTTTACATTTGGTTTGATTGATTATGATTTATTTATTATGTAGAGTTGTGTATTATTTATCCATTATATTCTTTTTATTATCAATGCTCACCTTACATCTGCCACTTGAATTTTACAACCCGAGCTTAGATATCATGTTTGTCATCATTGTTCTTACAACCTAAGATATTAACATGATACTAGTAAGACTTATCCCCTATCTTAGTCATAGGATTTGAAACCCCATGCCTTTGATAAAGTGTGGATTGACATCTTCTAGATGCACATCTCATACAAATCTTGTTTTCTATCTTGGCTAGTGTGTTGTCCCTGGAATGGTCTTCCATCTATATCCTAATCCATATTATTGAGAAGAGAAAAAGGATAATCATATGACCTTCTTAGCCCATATATGTTCTAGGGAATATGACACAAATTTAACTCAACCATCGAGTGAATCATCTTCAAATTTATTTTATAATTAGTGTTCTTATCAATCTTATCTATATCTCATTTTTCCGTCTTATCTTCCGAACTTTTTTCAAGCCTCCTACCACAGATCATATTTATAGTGCTAAAAACACATAGTGTGCCTCCTTCCCTCAAATAAAACCCTTTAGCCTGGTAAACAATCAAAAAATACCCATTACACTTTATAACATCCAAAAATAATACTAAATTCATCATTAGTTGATATTTGAATAAATGTAATAAGTTAAAGTATTTAATTTAAATACTTTAAACTTATGTCAATAGATATTAGTTATCCTTAGTTGTTAGTTAACTAAGTGATAGTATTCTCATCCCTATGTTTGTGGGATCATGTTCTATCTTGCATATGTTGTTCCCGGATGATTTCCATGAGGGGAAATAGGGTAGTTAGGGGCAATATGTTATTTCTACATATTTTCTTAGATTAGGTGATTTGTTTCCATATATTGTGGATGAGATAGAAGTTGTCCAATATCTATAAATATTGTAACTCTCTCATTTGTTTTGTAATACTTGATTTTGATATTAATAAAATACACAAGCACTGTCTTGTTTTTGTGTAGAACTTCTGTGTGAAATATTTTTTCAAGTATTCATTGTTAAGATTTGGTATCAGATCTAGAAGAGCCTGAACCTATGAGTGCCAGGGAAAAGTGTAGGAAGTTTTTAGGGAGACCTGGAGGAATTTCAGAGCTTGGAGGAGGCATAGATGCCCCTAGCCATTTCGCAGCTCCTACCATAATCCACACCCCGGTTCATAGATTTATTTGCAGTTGAAGAACACCTGGAGTGCAATAACAGGCCCTTGCAGACTTGGATGCAACTTTGTTGTAGAAGGTGACAATTTTTCATTCTCTAGTATTTAAAAAAAAAAATTACATGTACCTACAATTTTAAAAAAAAATTGGAAGCATTTTTAAAAATATATACAATATTTTTGTATTGTGGGAACTTGAGCTTTTCAAGTTCCCCACATAACTTCTCCTTCCTCTTCTTTGTGTTCTATCTTTTCATATATCTAGCAAGAGAATTCTACATCCCTGTGGGAAGATCTCTATCCAAAGCAACCTCCCGAAGCCTCCAATCAACCTAGAGATTGCATTCACATATGAAGAACATTCAAGAGAAGAAGAAGAAGAAGATGTGCCTGTAAAATATTTAACGTCAAAAGCTCAGGGGAAATTAAAAAATTGCGTCCCAGCAATATACCTATGTGAAGTCAAAGAAAGGAAGAAATAAATAAGAAAAATGACGACCAAGGTTTATTATAACACTTAGGCAAAGCAATAGAACTACAGTTGTGCCCTAAAACGGACCAGTTGAGCCACATAAGACCTAATCCGTGTTTCATTTTTAAAAATATGCTTTTGAAAAATAATCGATTTTTGGAAAGGGGCTCAGAAAGATATTGAAATCACAATTTTAAAAATTCATAACTTTCAACTAGTACCTTGGATTGAGGTGCTGGTTTTTTTGAAAGTGTGTGTTTTTGTGAGCTCTACATCTTGGTCCAATTTTTAATAATATTTTTTTTGTAAAAATTATTAAAAAAATAGATTTTTTTGTATTTGAAAAGAGGTCAAAGAGCCCAATTTTTTTTTTTCAAATCGACCAAGAGAGCCATTTTATTTTTGCAAATCAGCCACAAAGCCAAATTTGTAATAGGGCCAATAGTGCCAAAAATTCATTGTACACGGCCAAAAAGGAGCCCAAAATAAATAAAATAATATTTGGGGGGGGGGGGGAGTTTGCATGCTTTAAGGGGGTAAAAGTGTTCAATTTTTTCTTCTAATGTTTATCACTTTTCACAATGGCCACAATTACAACACCAAAATTATTTTTGTCAGATTCTCAACTTTTACATTTTGATAATTACCCAACTTGGAAAATAAAAATTCACGCACAACTTGATTTTGAAAATATATAGTTTGTTGTTTCTGGTACATTAACAGGATCTGCAACAGATGTTACACAACAAGCTACATTTGATCATGAAAATTAAAAATCAAAGTTAATAATCTTGTTTAGTGTTTCAGATGAGGTACAACCTCATATTCGTAAGACCACAACAAAAAAAGAATCTTGGGACAAGTTGAAAACAATATATGAATCCAAAAATAAGAACACAATACTTCATCTCCAGAATCAACTATTGAACTTGAAAATGCAACCAACTGATAAAGTTGAAATGTTTTTTAGAAGAGTAACAACTTTGCTTGCTTCACTTCAAGCTTTGGAAGAAGAAGTAACTGACACATCACTCGTGCCTATAGTATTGAGATATCTTCCTCCTTATAGGATTTTGTGACCACATTAAACATAACTAGTCAAAAAACAACTTTTGAAGAGTTAGTGAATATGCTACAATAAGAGGAATCTATTCACTCAACTATTAAAACTGAAGAGAAGGCACTTGCTTCTAATAAAAAAGGTAAAAAATAGGCTAAGTCTAGTAAACAGCCTCAGAAGAAAGGTAATACTCAACAAGGCCACAAGGACCAACTAAAATTTCTTATTTGTAGTTGAAAAGGACATGAGTTAAAGAATTGTTGGTACAACACATTCCAACAAGGATCATCAAGTGGTAAAAATATTAATTACCAACAAATAAAATCTAGCCAACAATAGCGTAAACAAGAAAAAAATAATCAAAAGTGGAAGAAGAACCCAACTCAACAAGGAAATGTATCCAAACAAGAAGATCAATTTGATGATGATGACTTCCTATATTTTGCACAATCAAATGAAGTATCCAATTCTACAAATCAAATTGGGTACGTCAACTCGGGTGCAACTCGACACATGATAGGAAAGAAAGATTGGTTATTTACAATGAGTAAAACACCCATCAAAAATCATGTCTCTTTAGGTGATGATACATCTTACAATGTTGAAGGCATTGGTTCCATTTCACTACCTCTTGGGAAAAATAATTGTAAAATTATAGATGTTCTTTATGTCCTTGGTTCAACAAAAAAATTGTTATATGTGAGTCAATTATTAGATCACAATCTCAAAATTGACTTTGATTATAAAGGCGGTAAAAATATGTGCCTAATTCGAGATAAGTCACGAAGCTCAATTTTTTTTGCAAAAGCTTTGAATGTGAGAAGAATGTTTCAGTTGGATTTTGCTCAATGAAATGATCAAGCACTTGTAGCCAAGGATACATCATCAGCTTAACTATGACATCGAAGACTTGGACATGTCAGTTTTGGCTATCTTGACACACTTCGTCGATACAATATGGTTAGAGGTTTTCTACTTAGAAAAAAGGGTACAGATAAATGTAAACATTTTTTGGTAGGAAAACAACATAGAGCACCATTCAAACATAGTACATTTCGGGCTAGAGAGAAACATGACTTGGTGCATACCGATCTATGCTGACCAATCAGACCTAGCCACTCTGAGTTTCAATATTTCATGCTCTTTATTGATGATTTTTCAAGAAAAATATGGACATATTGTCTTTCTACGAAAGACCAAGCTTTTGAAAATTTCAAGAATTTCAAATCCCTTGTTGAAACAAAGTATGGTAGGAAAATAAAAACACTCTGATCAAATCAAGGGGGAGAATACACCAGCAATGAGTTCAACATTTTTTTAGAAACACATGGTATTCATCGTCAAATGGATCCTCCTCACACACCGCAAAAAAATGGTGTTATTGAAAGTGAAATTATACTATCATGGATATGGTATGATGTATGATTGATGATGCAGGTTTATCAAAAACATTTTGGGTCGAAGCAACTAAAATGACAGTTTATTTATTAAATAGAGTTCCCATTGTAGCTCTTGATGGAGTAACACCTCAGGAAGCATGGTCAGGGCATAAGCCATCTATTTCACACCTTAGAGTTTTTGGATGTAAAGCAAGTATGCACATTCCTAAGAAACAAAGAACTAAGCTTGATATGAAATCAAAAAAACTTATCTTCTAGGGATACAGTGATGAAGCACTTGGCTATAAACTTATGGATCCAAGAAAAAGAATGATATACATTAGTCAGGATGTTGAGTTCTTTTATAAGAAAGAAGCACATGCTCCTTCCATACATTCACGTGATGAAAAAATCATCCCTGCAGTGAAAACAGAGGATGGTAATCACTTTGATGACGATAATGATGATGGGGAAGATAATGAAATTCAAACTCCCACAAGAACCACAAAAAGTATGCCTAAATGGTATACAAGTATGATTAGAGATGAAAAATTGGATAGTGTCCCTGACACATCTACCACTGGAATGAGGACTCACAGTATGGCTCAAAATGAGGTCAATTTGGCCTTAATGGGTAAAGTTGTTGAAACTACTGAACCATCCACAGTTTCAGAAGCCCTACAGTCTAAACCTTGGAAAGATGTTATGGATGTAGAATATAAGTCACTTATGAAAAATAATACATGGAAACTTACAAATCTTCCACCAGGGAAAAAAAGATTGGATGCAGATGGATCTTCAAAATGAAGTGCAAAGCAGACGAAAAATTTGATAAACACAAGGCTAGACTAGTTGATAAGGGATATGCTCAAAAAGAAGGCATTGATTATGAGGAGATTCCCATGGCTAAGATAAAAACTTTTAGGTTAATATTTTCTCTACCTGCACAATTTGGTTGGAAAATACACCAAATGGATGTGAAAAGTGCCTTTCTTAATGGGTATTTATAGAAAGAAGTTTACATGACTCAACCAGAAGGTTCAGAAGGTTTTTTCATACCAGGTAAAGAGGAAAAGGTATGTAAACTCATAAAATCACTATATGGTTTAAATCAGTATCCCAAGGAATGGTATATTAAAATCGATGAGCATCTCATTCAACATGGATTCAACAGGAGTCCATACAATCCTAATCTCTATCTCAAAAAGAAAGGGGGGGGGATAGTGATCATTGTAGTATATGTCGATGATCTAGTCATCACTAGAAGATCAATGAGGATGATTGAGTCAACAAAGAAAGATCTAACATGATCATTCGACATGACCGATCTCAAGATTCTGCATTATTGTCTTGGACTTGAAGTTTGGCAAAGAGAAAATCATATCTTTGTGTCACAATTGAAATACACCAAGACAATGCTCGAGAAATTCAATATGATGGATTGTAAGCCATTTGATCCATCACCACAAGTAAATGCAACTCTCTATCGGCAGTTAATCGGGAGTCTCGTCTACTTCACTTAAACTAGGCCAGATATCAGCTATCTTTCACAGTTCATGCAAGAACCAAGGGTTTCTCACTGGAAAGCAGAAAAGTGGATACTAAGGTACATCAGAGGAACTATGGACTATGGCCTAGAATACAAGAAGAACAATAACTTCTTCTTGATAGGATATTCAGATTCAGATCATGCAGGAAACATAGATGATAGGAAATCCACTTCAGGATTTGTATTCTTTTTGGGATCTGGACCGATATCATGTGGAAGTAAGAAGCAGACTTTTGTTTCAAGATCCTCCATAGAATCAAAATATTGTGCAGTAGGTGGAGTTTTTTGTGAAGTGATATGGCTCTGACGTATACTTGAAGGATTGGGAATACCACAAAAACATCCAACTATCCTACATGTTGATAACGAAGGAGTAGTAAAACTTGTTTGGAATCCATTTTTTTATGAGCACACCAAACACATTGAGGTGTAGGTACATTTCATTCACAAACATGTTTAGAACAACAACATCCAACTCCAATATTGCACCAACAGTTATGCAACGTGTAGATGTCTTCACAAAGTCACTTGCTCGAGGTAAATTTTAGGGTTTTAGATAATTTCGCTCCTGTTCACTTGAGACCATGTTGAATTAAGGGGGGGATGTTAGGAATAAAACTTATCTTAATTCATCATTAGTTGATATTTGAATAAATGTAATAAGCTAAATTATTTAATTTAAATACTTTAAACTTATGTCAATAGGTATTAGTTATCCTTAGTTAACTATAACTAAGGATAACTAATGCATATTGACATAAGTTTAAAGTATTTAAATTAAATACTTTAACTTATTACATTTATTCAAATATCAACTAATGATGAATTAAGCTAATTTTTATTCCTAACACCTACCATGGAGCATATTTATAGTGCTAAAAACACATAGTGTGCCTCCTTCCCTCAAATATAACCCTTTCGCTTGGTAGACACCCCAAAAATACCCATTACACTTTATAACATCCAAAAATAATACTAAATCCTTATCCACCCATATCCCACTTCTAGAGTTAATTTAATTAATTCTATTACACTCATTATACACTATACACCCCTCCGGCTAATTTAATTAGCTATTTAAATAAATAAATTTTAATTTTCTACTCGATCTCCACTCATATCCACTTCACTATCCAACTCAATCATGTTGATCTTTTCACTCCACTCAAGCTCTAGATTTCTACAAAAATGGAAGAAAATATTCACTTACAACCAAATTTGGAATAAAATCAAGAGCCAGCCAACTTGAAATAAATCCTCTTAATTTATCATTCAAATATCCAACTACATAGAACAAATCAACCATGCTAAATAAGGAAATTGAAATCAATAGCTTGTAACTCATTCAATTCCATCTCCCTCAATCCATGGTTTCTTTTATATCTATGAATAAAAAGCTTCATTCTTCTCAATTCATCATTAGAAGGTTGAATAATTTGTAATTTTACTCTGCCAAAATCTCATTAATTATCACTTGTGCACACCCTTATGTTGTCCAAATAACCACTCATCCATCATTCAATCATCATCCATT
The DNA here is from genome assembly GCA_019776745.2 of Taxus chinensis. NCBI lineage: Eukaryota > Viridiplantae > Streptophyta > Pinopsida > Cupressales > Taxaceae > Taxus > Taxus chinensis. The sequence continues at coordinate 609,906,571 of CM034155.1, read as the reverse complement.
CATCCATTGCTTGTAGAATGAAGTACTTCCATTTGGTGCATTCTTGGAGAATCCATGTATCATAGAAGCATTTTCAACTTCATCAAGGAGCCAACAAGAGTGTCATTTGACCCCACTCTTTAGTCGGTCCAATCCAAGGTTTCAAAGAGCTTTCTTGGGAAAGGTTTACGTTCATTTGTATTTTTTTTTTCCTCATTTATGCAATTTCTCTTGTAGTTTTAGGTGTGTTTGTGATCTTTATGTGTGTGTTTCTGTCTTTATTATCTTCATTAGCGTTTTGTGTGAATTTTATATTTATCTGCAAATATCTAGAATTCTAACAGTTTTTTTCCTCGTTGTTTTTCTCTAATTTTCTACATGTTTTCTACAAAATAAAAAAATCTATATGTTTTAATATTTCTTTCTAATTTGATTACATCATTTATATTATTTTTCCTTTCTTTTTCTACATTTTAATTTTATATCAACATCATGTGTGATATTCTCTCGTGCCCTTTGGGTGATCTTGAGAATCAAAATGGATTATGATTTGCTTCATTAGTTAAATCATTTCATTTTTAGATTTTATTCTCTCTCATCTCACTGCTAAGTGTTTATTTTTATCATTTCACAACCAAAATGTGTCTGCTCTTCTCTTGCACCCTTTGGGTGAACTTGAGAATCATAAAAGATTGAAGTTGTATTTTTATATTTGGCTAATTTTATTTTACAAGATTAGTATAACTTCCCAAAAAGAAGTAATAACTTGTTGCATGCACGTTTTCTTTGTCAAAGAAAAATAAATAATTTTTCTAAATAAATAAAGAAGCAATAGTTTTTCCTTTTTTTTTCATTTTCACATTTATTTTGTAAAAGTTGGAAATCTAATTTGTTTGTAACCATTCATACTTATATTTACATGTAGCAACGTGGATTTCACCACCACACACCAAATCATTTTGCATTGCATTGCATTGCACTTGAGACTAAGTCTCAAAACAACATTTGACACTTTCCTCATTTTGGTTCCCCTCTATAGGTTAATTTTTTATAATGGGCTACTATGAACATATGCCTAAAATAGCTATAACAATGAAGTCTATGTCATCGTCCTTATAAATTATTCGGGGAGAACTAAGGACATCATACACACATTCATTTCCTCATTACCCTACCATATATTCAAGAAAACCCATCACTTGAGTGGTGATTCATTCCTCTAAGAGGGTCGTTACTGATTAGGTGAGTCTTTTTCAGTAGTCCAGGGGTTCCATGCACCACTTACATGCCCGCAGTAGATTTGGTATATTTGGACTAGGATATATCAAAAGACATATCTATTTGGAGTGATAATAACCTTGCATCCATTACTCCATAATATTTTTTTTTCATTAAATATTACATTCTCGATGATATTCTACATCTTAAGCCAAAGCATGGCTTTTTGTTTGTATAAATTCAAGTGTTGTTGAATCAAATCTTGTAGATCAAAATTTTTGTTTTGTAAACACCATCTAAATCAAATCCAATCTAATCAAAGTCAATAATTAAAACTATCCCATCCAAAACTGAATTTTATCCTTTAGATGTACAACCTTATAATCAAACTAGAACTTGATTCATTAAACTCATTTACGATTAAACACCACGTAAAAAAAAATTCCAATCCTATCACATTCCATTAACCACTTATCCAAATTTTGAGCTTACCTAGGTTCTTACCTATTAGCAATATGGTGGTTACTCACAATAATATTCACAATATTACAGTAACCGTGATAGATTCAATCCTCTTGGGAACGATAGTTCGGATGAAGATAATGAGGCAAGATAACTCGAACTCCGTGATGAAGAACAAGAACAAATAGATAAATTATTAAGACAAAAAAGCAATACCTTCTACGCATCCTATAAATAAGGGCGAAGCTACGTTCTAATTTCGGTGAAGAAAACTTGAGTCACCTTTTAGATAGTCCCAAATCAAGTAAATAAAATCACACATCTAATAATTCAATGTAAACATCAAATGAAGCCTTGTTAATAAATATTCATCAAATGACACAACTCGCTCACATGGCTTCTAAGGTTGCCAAAAATTTACACAATGAAAAGAAAGAGCAACCTAGTCACAAAATCAACGACATCATAGACACCCCTCCACAAAACTCTCCATTCACAAAAGAATGGAAGAACACGAAAGAAACAATTAGGGGGTTATAAAACATACCAAATAATTTAACTTTGAGAAACTTTGTCCCTATCAGTTTCATTAGACCATGTTACAAATATCATTTCCCCCATCATTTGAAACTCCTAAATTTGACAAATACAAAGGACAACACAAACCAAGATAACATGTCAAAGAATTCTTCATGCAATGCCAAAAATATTTAGGACCAAGGTATTAATTAACTATATTAAAATAATATATTACACCATATATTAATACTAACATCTCAACTATGTAAATAAATTAAATAACACTATGAACACATGTATAACATGGAAAAACCCCCTAGGGGTAAAATCCATGACAAAGAGAGATTACATTATTCGAGAAACAAATTACATAGTCCAGTAACTCCAACTCCTCACTTCTCTCCTATTGTAATTCACCACACGTGAATTATTACAGTGATCCGTAAATCATTTGACCTCGTAAGTCATATATATATTAAGTGACAAGACGTAAATTTTTACAAAGCACCCTGATTTAAATAAATTGATTTAATTAAAAACCAATTAACCGTAAACTCATAGTTTATATTAAATAATTAAGAATATAAATATTATGAATTATTTAATTATAAACTAAGGTTTATACTAACACTTAATATTATTTTCTAACACTCCCCCTTAATATTAAGTGGGGAACATATGCCAACATTACTTGTTTATACAACATGATTTACAAATCCATAAACCATAGTGAAGGTTAAGGCTAGCATATCACATTTAAAGGATTTATACACCTTCATCATGCTCAACTTACTTTTTGGTACAAAAGGATTTGGAATCCATAAATCAGTAGTGAATGATTTAGGCTAAGCATTATTGGTGAGACTACATCTCACAATTTTTCATGGAAAATCTCCACCAGCATCTCTAGGAGCCTTTTATAACATAAGCACCTCCTTTACAATAGATGCAACACTGGACTGTACACCGTAAACTTAGAGTGAAAAGTTTACAAAGATCATAATGATCTTTTTACAATGATTTACGATTGGAGTAGAAGTATAGAGGAGAAGGAGATATCAATCATCCATACATTAGGAGGTCACATTGTCATGCACATTCCCCCTCAATGGAAACTTTGGAAGTCCAAGCATTACACAAAACTTACAGAACATTACAACACATAATGGCTTAATAAACATATCTACAACTTGATCTTTAGTCGAGTAGTACTGGAGATCTATAATATTACAGAGAACCTTCTCTCGGATAACATGCATATGAACCTCTATATGCTTTGTTCTCTGATGTTGAACTGAATTCTTAGCAAGAGAAAAGAAACTTTGACTATCGCACAGAAGAGGAATACTTCTTTTAACTTCCATGTGCATCTCTTTCAACAACTTCTTTAGCCACATGACATTTTTCACTACTTCTATCACATTTCTCTACTCTTCCTCAATATAAGAGATGAAGACTATCAGCTACTTTTTTTATTAGTCCAAGTAATGACACCTATACCAAAAATTTGAAAAAAAATCCAAATGTATATTTTATATCCAACACAACATCAACATGGTTAGATTCATATTGTCCATATATACATCATAATAATCATATTATAAATCATTTATTGATTTTAGTTTTAACCATATATAAATCTTACATTGATAGGTTAAAAACCAAGTTGTATAAAAACTTAAATAACAATATGCTTAACGACTAGCCATGTTATATTACCAATATGTTGAACAATTTCAACATATTAATCTTGTAAAATAATTATTAGATCCAATCAGTATTGGACGTCTCCAATATAAACACAAAGACATCCACAAGTGGAATTTGATATGCATATAATCATATTTTTAGTAATCACATACTAAATTAGAATTAGAAATGTTTTATCAACAACATATATATCTTCACTATCTATTCTAAGCCTTTGAAAAATGTGAAAAATACTGACAGATAACATATTTGAAAAGATAGCCAAATCATGCAAGAATAATCATTGCATACACTGAATAAAAAAGATCCTCTAACTGTGGACACATTATATGAATTTATGTGGAGTTTTCTTCAAAAAGAATGACTGAGGAATGGTATTTGGTGATAGCTTACCATGTAAACACCCTTCACACATTTCATAGGTGGAAAATTTAAGCTGAGACATGTCATACATGCTTCAAAAAATGATATAGTTTTATATGCCACAATTACACATCACTTCTATTTTTTAGTAGAAAAAATAAGAAGCAAAAGCAAATCATATATAATCCATTCTTTTGTATGCCTTCAACTAGTAACGTCTAACTCATTTATCTTATAACAAAAATACACTATAATTATTTTGAGTTATTTGTGAATATGAAATAAAATTCATTTTCAATTCAAGAACATACAAATCATTTTCTTTTCATTTACCTTGAATATTAAGAATTGAATGATCACCCAAATAGAATATTAGATTTATATGACATATGCCTAGATGTGCCACTGTTTAATATCTATTTAGTTTACATGGTAGCCATATTAGATTTAATTCAATATAAACATTGTTATACCATCATCCATTTATATTTTTTACAAGAACACAACTAAGAGGTTTTGTTCACAAAAGGTACTATACAAAGGAATAGAGAGTGGGGGTATGGTGGTGACAGCCTCTAGTGGGGTCACGGGGCCATGCACCTGGCGTGCTCTTTGTCGCGATAAAAGGCATGGTTGAGGGTCAACACCCCTTGACACTAAGCACTATTTATAACTTACTCCTATTTTGAAATTGACAAAAAATAAACCCTTTGTGAGAAAAAAAACTTACATTAATCATATTTTCCTTAATTATCAATGAAAAAGCATTCCTTTTTCAGAAAAATAAGGTACGCTTACATACAAGTGTATTAATGTCATGTTACTTATACCTTGCCTCATATCAATTAGCTTTCCCAACAGAGTTTTAGGAAGTCCCCCTATTTATTTTCAAGTGAATATGTCGATCGTTTTTTTATGATTTTTTCTTTATTCTCGTTGAAATTAACCTGTCAAAAAAATGCTTACAAAAATATTAATTTGACTATAAATTTGGCATATTCATTTGACATGTAAGTGATTTTTTTGGTTTTGCAAGAAATGTATGACTTATTTGATCGCCATAAAAAAAAGAGTATTACTTCTTATTTTGTGAAAGAACCATACCAAAACCAGAAAAAATCTTACTTAATACAAAACTATATTGTTAATTTTTGAGATAAGATATGTTGGGGTTAACCATATTATAGTGTTACATAGATCTAAAATCAGCTAAAGAATATAACTAATGAATGTGGAAATAAAGTAGAAGATAAAATAAACAAGAGAAAGATAACACCATATTTAATGTGGTTCACCCAGTGTGGGCTACGTCCACCAAGAAACGACCAATATTATTATTCAGTGCTTTACAGAGGAAAAAAAATGAAGATATTCCATCTTCCAACACCTCACATGATGTTCAATGTTTTTCCCTCACTCAGCTACTCTTTCTTGCTCACCAAGGAAACTAACATGTAAAACAATTACAATTCTCTTCTATCATACCCTCATACAATGCATACATGTATATATATATATATATATATATATATATATATATATATATATATATATATATATATATATTGGGAAACTAGCTATGCTTTTACAATCAAGAAATCATATTCAAAGTAAAAGATTTAATCTAATTCTCGGCCAAAATACAAAGCACCGCCGCATAGGTCTACTGACGCCGATTCCTTCCTGCGACCCCCTGACCGATGTCAGTCATTGTTAAATCCAACAACATGTAAAAGTAAGCTTTATGTGAAGCAATTAAGCTCCACATTGAACAATCTCTCACTTGGAGATCAATTGTTGCATTGTACTATACATCACCATCCTTGGCTTGTTTCTTCCTCTTCAAGTCTCAAACTTGAAGACCAACAAAAGTGGAGTGAAGCTCCAACTTTTCCTTTGCCAATGGCTTTTTCAGTATATCTACAGTGTTCTCATCTGTATGGATTTTTTCAAATTCAGTTGCCCTTCCTCCAATACATGTCGTATGAAGTGATATCTCAACTGAATGTGTTTTGTTCTCGAATGAAACACTAAGTTCTTTGCTAGATGGATCGTGCTCTGATTATCACTATATAATATGAAATCCTCTTACTCGTTACCCAACTCTTCCATGAACCTGCTCATCCATATCATCTCCTTGCTAGCTTCTGTAGCTATAACATATTGTGCCTCTGTATTAGACAAAGCCACAACCTTCTGCAATCTCGAAATCCAACTAACTATCATTCCACCTACTGTGAAAACATATCCAGTAGTGCTCCTCCTGCCATCTAAATATCCAACCATATCTGAATCAACATAGCCGTGTAAAGAAGTATCTGGCCCTCCATAGCATAACTCCATGCCGAATGTCCCTCTCAAATACCTAAGAATCCATTGGACTGCTTTCCAATGTTCTTTACCTAGATTAGCCATAAATTTTCTCACAACTCCCATTGCTTTTGCAATGTCTGGTCTGGTACAAACCATGGCATACATGATAATTCCTACTAATGAAGCATAGGGAACACGTGCCATGCACTCAACCTCCTCATGTGATGTAGGTCACTAATATTTTCTCAATTTGAAGTGTCCACCCATAGGTGTACTAACATGTTTTGAATTTTGCATGTTAAACGTTTCCAACACCTTATTGATATAGGCCTCCTAAGATAAATACAACTTCTTATTTTTCATGTCTCTATGAATTTACATGCTAGGGATTTTCTGTACAACTCTCAAATCCTTCATTGCAAATGTGTGAGCTAGCTTTTCTTCATGCTCACCAATGTCATGCATACTAGATCCTGCAATCATCATATCATCCACATACAATAACAAAATAATATAGCTCCCATTTTCAAGTTTCTTGAAATAAACACAATGGTCAGATTCACATCTCATATAACCATGCTCATGCATAAAATTTTCAAATCTCAAATATCATTGCCTTGGAGATTTTTTGAGTCCATATAGGCTCTTTTTCAATTTGCACACAAGTTTATCCTTACCCCTGACTTCATAACCAAGCGGTTATTGCATATTAATCTCTTCCTCCAAATTACCATGAAGGAAAGCCATCTTAACATCAAGTTGTTCTAAATATAAACCCTCTACTACAACCAAACTTAGAACAGTACGAATAGAAGTCATCTTAACTAGAAGAATAAAAAATATCATCAACGTCAATACCTGTTTTCTGGTAAATCCATTTACCAAAAACCTCGCCTTGTACCTTTTCACTCCACCCCTCTTCTTCCTTGATCCTATAAACCCGTTTATTCGATAGTGTTCTCTTACCTGCTGGAAATTTGACCAAATCCCATATCTGATTTTGTTCCAAGGATTCCACCTCCTCATCAATGCCATATTCCCACTTCTCGTGGGTATCCACCTACATTGGTTCTTCAAAAAAATTTGGTTCACCACTATCAGTCATTAAATAAATAAGAGAAAGAAGATAAAAATCTCTCTGAAGGTCTACTTACCCTTTGTGACCTTCTCACTGAGATTTGGGGTGTCGAGGGTTCAATCTGTGCCTGCTGCACATTCATGTCAATTTTAAATAGTGACTGACACCGGTCACCTTCTGCTGAACGTAGTTCTGTAACCGATTGTGGTTCTATTATTAGCTAATTTTGACTTCACAAAATCAATAAACGTGAATTTTTTTAAAAAATTCAAAAGTATTCTTTCACGTGGTTTATTACCCTCGTCGTGATTGTCTCATTCTCGTGATCATTTTGGTCTCTGTTTCGTCCATTTCAGGTGAGAACTCCTTCCGCCAGGTTGCAAACTGCATAAATAATTTATTAATTAATATTTAATTAATTTATTACCCTTTTATTTAATAAAATTAATATTCTTAATTTTGGGGGGTTTAAATTAAATAAATATTTATTAAAAACCAATCGACAAGTTTTTTTATTATTGTTAGGGGAAATTAAAATTCCGCTTCTAATTGTCGGAAATGCCAAATTGGATTTCCTCACTCGGATTTCCCTTTCCTGGAAAAATCTTCTTTTTTTCCCCGCTTGTGGAATTTCTCCTATTGGTTGTCAACCCGACTGGATGGAAAAATGGAAAAATATTTCCCAATTTCCCACATGGGGAATTAAATGGGAATTGTCAGCCTGATTTTCCATTGCCATGGGCAAATGATTAAGTTGTTTCCCATACTTCCCTGGCAATTAATGCCCACTACTCGGAGAAAGAGGAAATTGGTTATTTCAATGGGACGAAAGAAGAAACAATTATCACAAAGCTTCTTGAATCCTCAGAAATTTCTTCTATGAAACTTTGTAGAAGTCGTGCGATTGAAGCTCTTTATTTCTAACCTTTTTTTTGTTATTTCCAACTTCTTCTTATTCCCTCTAACATTTGCAGAGAAATATTTTTCCAAAGATTCATAGCACATTCTTCACAGACGTTGATTCTCCATTCATTCCAAGAAAGCTATAAGCAACTCCATTAGATGTGCACGTGAAGGAGGTAGTAAACTAGTTGAACAAAGAGCTACCCACATATTTACCTCAGCAAATTTCCACGCATCTGCAAGGAGGAGACCATCCATGTGGGAGAGTCAAGATACAAATCCCACACATTCAAAAAACAACCAGTCTACGTTGCCCACACACAACTAGGAAAGAGGAGATCTATTTCCACGCAGCCAGAGGTAGAAAAGCTCACACGCATAGCCAGGAAAAAGAATCACATTTCCACGCATTCTCCAGGAAACATAAGACAAATAAACAAGAATTTTTTGCACCAAAAAAAATAAAAACCAGTCCACTTTAATAAATAAGTGCAACATAATACCTTAGCACAGGTCATGCATGCAAAAGACTATGCAAATCCAGTAAAGAAAGCAAGGAGATAACCATGTGGCCAAGGAGGATTACACACCCAAAAAGTAATCACAAGTTTCCATGAAGGAGGAGGAAGGAAATAATAAAGACCAAAGAAACAGTTTTTAACGCATGCCCAAGCAGAAATTACAGCCCCATGCCAGGCAGGGGAAGATAGGATTTCACACAAGTTTTAAGAAGCAAATTTCAACGCATTTTCTAGAGTTCAGGTAATAAAAATGGAGGTTTCAATGTATTTTCCAAAAAATTAGATAAATTCCCACGCTAAAGCCAAGAATCAAGCCACATGTCCATGCATGGGTGAAGTTAGAACAAAAGCCACGCAATTGCAAGAAGATGATGATTGTGCATGAAGAGAAATCACATGAACCGTTTGACAAAATATCAAACAAGATATATATCAACACAAGAAAAATGAAATTAATGAAGAAAAAAATAGATATGCAACAAAGGTTCTTGCGGGTTGTATCTGTCGAAGTAATCAACTTTAGAGCTTCATATCTCGAAGTTAGATGATTTTCGAGAAAAACCAATCATTGCCCACAATTTTACTCATGTGAAGGTGCTTACATACTCATTTGAAAATTCACAACACCTTAGTTGGTATTTTTCATGAAGCCAAATAAAACATAGTTCGTTTAAATTTTGTCGTGCGCACTATTTCAGCTTGTCGGAAGGCCTACTTTGAGAATTCGTATTTCGTGTCTGAGTAATATTTGAGAAGAACGGTTTTCTTTTTTGAATTATTCCCAAATTTTTGTTCTTATTTGCTAAGTTTCAAATGCACACAACCTCATTTGATATTTTCCATGGAGCCAAATAAAACACAATTTGTTTGATTTTTCCACGCGCACAGTTTTCAGCTTGTCAAGGAGACTGACTTTGAGAGTCGATATTTTAAACTTGGATGATCATCAAGAGAAAAGGATTATTTCTTTGGATTTTCTTCGTATGCTTCCTTGCCAAATTTTAGATTCTCAAGGTGACGTTTGGTATTTTTCCCAGGCTAAAACCAAACGGGATTTTCACAGTTTCACACCTGCATTTTCCTAGTAGTTTTAGAAGAGTCAACTTTGAATTTTAATATTTGACTGAAAAAATTGATTTGGGAAAAAACCCTCTGACATGTAGACTTTTGGTACCTTAATAGACTCCCTCATCTAGTGAGAGCTTCTCATAACAAGATTTGTTATTTTTCCTAGAAGCAGTTTTAGAGGCGATTTGTTCAGTTTTGAAGTCTAGAAGTAATAGCCAAAAATAAAGCTTATGTCACATCTTCACAATCATGTCATCTTCAAACAAGTTTGGTTATGTGGATCATCAAGAAATACCACATCATTAAATTGTATCCTTGTCAACTCTCAGTTAGCAGCGGGCGTGATACTTCATCGGCCAGTCTTAAAGTTGGAGCGTCCTCAAATTGGATGATTGTGAGCGAATCAAAATAGCAACACTTCGGGATAGTGAAAAACATGAAAGACATAACTCCAGGAAGTGTATTGCAATATCAACTCTTGGAATATCTTCTCAATGGAAAAAGATCAAGAGTTGGATTCTAACAAGCCAAGGTGGCGTAATGACTATGGTCTCGTGACAAATGAAGAATTCACTTTGGAAAGGTTTTCGGAGCATGTGGAGAATTGTGTGTAATTTTGAATGAAAATGCGAATAAAGACAAAATATCTCACACTAGGATGTTACTCAAACGGAGAGGAAGATGAATTAATCAAGTTTTAAGCTTGGCTCTCTTGTCATCTGGAGGATTGTGGAGCACAGTCAATGAGTTCATTCTTGTACGACTGGGATAGGCAGACTCTTAGCCTAATGGATAACACGTTGATCCTAGGTGTCTTGATCTAGGTGGCGTTTGGTTGACTAGGATTTCTATGTGTATGTCCAAGTCATTTAAGTGGGGTCCACATGTACCCATTGCTTTAAAATTGTTATAAAGCGATGTTATTGTTTAACTCACTTTTGGAAAAATTTTGATAACTTAAGTGATTTCTATTTTCAAAGTTACTTTTTTAAGTTAGTTGAAAAATTCAGAGTCATTTAAGATTCTCTATTTAATGTTCATGGAAACCCTAACTACTTTGTAACCAACTTTTGGGTTATAAAAGGAAGCTAGGGGCTCATTTATAAAGGGTGACTTTGAGAGAGGAGAAGAAAATACTTTTGTGTGCAAGCTTTGTTTTAAGAAATAAAATTTGTTCTTTTGTGAATACTATTTGGAGTTAATGAAATATGAACTTTGTGTCACATTCATTATCTCTTGTAGCATTTGATGTTCTTATGTTCATTAGATGTTAGTGTTTAAATCTTGTATGTGAATATTGTCTTGGATCTTATTGTTAATGTTATTAATCTATTGTTCTTATTCACAGTGATTAAGCTCTAAAATTTACTTGCTCATGTGTGTTCCCTTTTACTTATTCTTGTTTAGTTGATTCAAACTCCACTTTATTTGAGTTAGTTATTCATTGTTCTTTATACAATATTAGGCTCTGTCTTTACCTAACTATTGTGTGCTCCTTCCATTCATTCATTTCCATTTCTTTCCTTCATTTCACTCCATCTCCCTCATTCACATTTATTTCCATTTTGATGTTCCAAAACACCCCCCACATACAATTTTGAATGTACAAATGTAAATACAATTTTTCTTTTCAATAAAGGTAGCCTCACCTTCATTGAGGAAGGACTTTGTTCCCATACTGTTGCATGTCATTTGCATGTGTGAAAATCCATATGCTAATAGGCTCCTATGTCTGATTACCGACCGTGATTTTCTGACCGACGTCGGTTTCCAGATTACCGACACTGGTCCATGTAGGTGTTTATCATGTACCCGAACCCAAATATTGATACCTGTTTCCCTAACCGGCATCGACTTCTGTAGAACAGACATCGGTGTTTGTGGATATCTGTTTCAAATCTAAAAGTTGATTTTCCTTCAAAATCTCATCAACTTGTTCATGTTTAGTCACCAAAACCTGGTCCCTGTACATTCTCTTTTCGTTCCAATCAACATCACGACTCCTAACAATCTTATAATCTTCTAAATCCCAAAAATGATATCCGAAATTACCAAATCCATAACCAATGAAAGTACATCTCTTAGATTTAGCATCCAAATTATTCCTATTTTCCCTATCAACATGTACAAAAGCTTCTGAGCCAAAAACTCTAAGAAAAGAAAGATCTACCTCTTTTCCAGACCAAGCTTCTTCTGGTATTCTACCATCCAATGTTGTTGAAGGCCCATGGTTGATCAATTACATTGTTGTATCCATTGCTTATGCCCAAATATTTAAAGGAAAATTGGCATGTATCCTCATGCTTCTATCACATTCCATGATTTCCATGTTCATTCTTTCAGCAACACCGTTCTCCTGTTGTGTTCTAGGAACTGTCATTTCTCTACGTATTCCATTCACTAAACAATAAGCATTGAAGACCTTGCTACAATATTTGCCACCATTATCATATCTAATATACTTTAACTTTAAATTTGTTTCATTTTCCACAAGAGCTGTCCACCTTTTAAAAGTCTCAAAAACTTCAGATTTATGCTTAATACAATAAATACATACCTTTCTTGTGCCATCATTAATAAAAGTCATATAATATTAGGATCCTCCAATCGAAGCTACCTGGGATGGTCCCCCAACATCTGAGTGTACAAGCTCCAATTTTTGCTCCTTCTTTGTTGACCCAACCTTGAGAAAATTCACTCTCTTCTGCTTTCCAAGTATGCAATGCTCACATATTTCAAGATCTGCATGTTTCAAATCTAATAACTTACCCTTAGCCTTTAAGATTTGCATTCCTTTTTCACTGATATGGCCTAACCGATTATGCCACATGCTTGCATCTGAATCTGTAGTAGATAACACAGAAAAGGAATCAATAACAAAAGTAGATAGATATAAATTTCCTACCTTCTTGCCTCTTTCCACAATAAGGGCTCCCTTGGTAACCTTCTAAGAATCAATTGTGAATGTAACCACGCATCTAGATTCACCTAGTCTCCCTACAGATATTAGATTTCTATTAAGGATCATCATGTGCCTCACATCTTTCAATACCCATGGATTTCCATTTTGCAACTTTAGATGAACATCACCTTTACCAGTAATATTACATGGCTCATCATCTCCTAAATAAACATGTCCAAAATCACCCTGAACATGATTTTTGAAATAACCCTTATTAGGGGTAGCATGGAAAGAAGCTCCAGAATCTAAAACCCAAGATTTTGATTTATTATCCAAGGAGAGAATAATGGCATCTTGATTTACCTTTTCACTTACAATGTTTTCCTCTTTATCTTTTTATTTACCTTTGTCTAGTAGATTCTCTTTGTTTTCCTTGGACCAATACTCCTTCTTTGCATGTCCTTTCTTTCCACAATTCCAATAAAGTAAATATCTAAACCTGGATCTAGATCTATCATTCCTTGACTTTGATTTTCCATTCTTCTTGCTCTTTGATGATCTCTCCTTAGATCTTCCCCTGCTTTCTACATTTAAAGTGTTTCCAAATAATGATTTACTTGAACTTTTCCTATGTATTTCCTCATTAAGGATTACACTAACTACATCATCAAACTTCAAACCATTAAAAGCAGACACTATATTACTAACAACCATTACCAAGTTATCCCAACTATCTGGCAAAAAACATAAAAATAAAATCACTTTCACTTCATCATCAAACAGAATTTCTACTGATTTTAATTGATTTACAATAGACTGGAAATCATTTAAATGGTTAGATACAAATCCACCTTCTTACATCTTAGAATTAAACAATTTCTTCATCAAATAAACATTATTCGAATCACTAGGAGTTTCATAAAAATTTGTTAAATATTTCATCAACTTTACCATGGTTTTTACGTCTATAAAATTCGAAGCCATATATGCTTCCAGGCTTAATCTTATAGCTCCTAGAGCCTTTCTGTCGAGAACCTTCCATTCTTCATCACTCATCGATTCCATCTGTGAATATTCATCCAACGGTAAGTATAGATCCTTCTGATACATATAATTCTCCACCTGCATCTTCTAAAGTTGATAATTACAACTGTCAAATTTCTCCACTCTATATTTTTTATCTTCTATCATTGTTGTGCTCCCACTCAATCAAAAAACCCTATGTGAGTAAATATTTTTAACACACAAAACCCTTAAGCAAAGCTCTAATACCAATTGTTGGGGTTAACCATATAATAGTGTTGCATAGATCAAAAATCAGATAAAGAATACAAGAAATGAATGCAGAAATAAACCAGAAGATAAAATAAACAAGAGAAAGATAACATTAGATTTATCGTGGTTCACCCAATGTGAGCTACGTCCACCAAGAAATAGCCAATATTATTATTCAGTGCTTTACAGAGGAAATACAATGAATATCTTCCATCTTCCAACACCTCACAAGATTTTGAATGTTTTTCCCTGATCAGAGAACACTTGACAAAACTCACACAAGAATTCCGTGTGGGAAAACAGGCCAGGTTTAAGGGCAAATGGATAGGAAGAACGCACATGTGAGCAGGAAGTTCAACATTCAGGACTTAGCCGATTTTGAGCATGAAGACCTATTTTTAGAAGATGGCGTGCGGAACACACCAACGATGCAGAGACGTGCGTGCACCACACATTGTCTATCTTTAGAGGATCAGATCGAAGCGTTTTTCATGGAGACAAGCTAAGAATAGGATTATCACTTTAGTTAACTATAAGAGGTCTATAGATAGCACACTTGCATGTGTGGCTATGCCTGTAAATGGCACGTGGCTATTAATAGCATGTGGCCTATTTTTGGAATAGATAAGTGGTGAAGGGAAAGTCCCCACCCTATATATATGTAGTGAATTACCTGAGAGAGAGAGAGAGAGAGAGATGAGAGATATATAGGTATATGTAGAGTGTAAGAGGTAAGCATAAAGAGATATGTGCATATGACTGGATTACTGTATCAGATCCATGCACGCATCGGTATAGAATGCCATTATTGTAAGGAGCTTCTGTGTTTATTAATAGATGGAAGTTATTGGCTGAATCTAAGTGTCATTCCTATGTGTAATTGAGTAGTGCATGTTCTTGATTCAATCATGATTATTGTTTAAGCTTGTTCTTTCATAGATCTAATATGGCATGCATTGTAGAATGATGGATTAGTTATGGATCTATATGTTTCTTCCTTCATCACGCTAACATCCTGCTACAACAACCCTAAAGAGGGACCTGGTACCTTTGCGCGCTTCGGGTGAGTGCTCAGTCTAGGTTGAGTGATGTGCTAGCATGTCTAGGGTGTTATCTGGTAAATTCTAGGCTACATCATTGGTTCTGTTGCCGGGACCTCTTTTTCAGTTGTTTTCAGGATGGTTCATGATGAAGACATATCAGTTAACTCTAGCAAGTATTGAGGAGTGGATACATGACCTGGAGGAAGAATATGCATGATGGTTCAACAGTGGATCTGAGTTTAACACATGCACTTGGGTAGAACAGAATCTGTATGACAGCTTATATGAGAGATTTTTTGCCATCTTTCCAGTAGAATTATACGAGTGGCTGATTGCTTATGCATCTAAGCAGAATTGGAGGTATCGTGCACTTGTCTGGACACATGAAGAATTTCAGGCCCTTTATGATGCTGATCTGATCTGGACTCGTGCTGTGGATACATGGTTTTGTGGTGTTCTAAACAATTATATTCTAGAATATTCAATTTTGACGTATTCTTTCCCGGAGGTAGCTGAATTCCAGTTTTTGCGGTATCCTAGAGGAGCATATCTGCAAGGTATTCCACTGGCAATCAAGATCTTGATGGTAACTTTGAACCTGGAGAGTAAACCGATGGCTAACTAAACTTCACCATGCGTGAGGGAAGGAACAGGTTTGGTGAAAGATGGTAGACCTAGTGGCAGAAAGGTAGAGAGAGGAAAGGTGGCTTAAGTATAATGAGGCATGTGAGAGGGAGATAGAGAAGCAGCGTACCATTGCAGAAAGTATGGCGTTGAGGAGAGAGATGGCTCATGAAGGATTTGAAGCTCACGTAGAAGACATGGAGCCAGAGCATCAGGAACTCCCCCATCTTGGAAAGCATGACAGAGATCCCCCCTTGGCTTCACACAGAAGTGCGCCAACAAAGACTACCTGGGCCGTGGGTGCATCTTAATCCACCTGGTGACCTAGCCCTTGCACTTGGTTTTCCAGTATCTAGTACATGACAAGTAACCAACAAGCTAACTTGGGAAGTAGGAGAGCAGGAGTAAGTCAGGGAGCAAGTACATCAATGGCAGGACAGACAACTTCAATGTTATTTGGAGGAACATTCTTAGGTGCATCATCCACACAGAACGTGAGCACGCAGAATGTTGGATTCACCTCTGGAAGTGGAACTACCTCACAGACTGTAGGGGTTCAGTATAGTACTACTGTCAGAGCATAGGGGAGTACATCTACAGGTCCTATTCCAGCTACAGGTGGAGGATCAGGAGGTATAGGTGGTTCTAGTTCCAGTGGATCTGGTGGTTCTAGAGGTAGAGGAAACACATGAGGTTCTGGATCAGGTGGTCAAGGCCCACAACAACCACAAAATATCTATATGGAGATGTCTCTTCATCTCTCCCGGAGTATAGAGGTATAGAGGATGTTGTCGAACATGTGCATATGTGTGAAATATTATGGTGCGCGAAAGGGATCATGGCTTCTGAGTGTAAGGCAAGTCAATTTGCTACTACATTACAAGGACATGCACACAACTGGTATAGGAAGTTTGACCCTGATCAAACTTGTGTGGATTATGCAGCATTGAAGGATGCTTTCTTAAAAGAGTTCTATATCCCTGAGTTTGAGCAGAAGAGTATCAGTGCGCTCAAAGATATCAAGCAAGGCACTACTGAGAGTGTACGTGAGTATGATGCCCATTTTAAGACACTTCTATCTAAGTTGTCTTATGATATTCACACCAGCCAACATGCACAATGGTTTGTTGGAGGATTGATTACACCATTCAGAAGAGCACTGTCACATAAGACATACACTGATCTACGTGAAGCACTGGAAGCAACTTTACATGCTGAGGTAGTTGGGAGCATTGACACTGGTGTTAGTCCATTCTTAGAGGCACAGATTACAGCTATGGAAAAATAGTTAGAGAAGCTATCAGCAAATTCAGCCCATGAAACGCGCTCAGGGATTTGGTGTACAGATTGTGAAGTGGAAGGTCACACCAAGGATAGTTTCCCTCGCAGATCTATACATTCATTGTTGTTAGACTGTGAAATATGTCATTTGAATCATGATGCTAGCCACTATCCTTTGTTACAGTGCATGATAAGGAAGAATGTATCCTGGTTTTGCAAGATTTGCAGGTCCACGACCCATGATACTGAGGATTGTTGATTGATTGGTCAGATCCATGATGCTATAGACATTGGGGTACGATAGACAAGTGTAATGGATAACTCTAAGGACAAGAATGAGCACCAAGATTGGGATCATAATCAACCACGCTATGACAAGAATGAGGGCCGTTTTGAAGGAGGTCATGGAAGAGGACATGGATATCGAGGTGGATATGGAGGACAAGGCCATGGTGGAGGAAGAAGTGAGTTTCCTCAAGGAACATGCTATACATGTGGATCCCCTGATCATTATAGGCACAAATGTCCCCAGAATGTTACATGTTCTTTCTATGGAAATAATCATAGCTATGAGGAGTGCTCAGACTTATATGAGCATCTCAGTAAACAACATAAGTAGGAAAACAAAGGCACAGGGATGGTTAGGATCCAGCGTGCGGAGGAAAACCAGTGGATGCCCAAGATAGCACCAGAACCTGAGGCCTTAACTATGAAGATTACCACACGTGCTGAAGTGGCACGTGTAAGAGAGGCATCATACCAGAAGCCTACAATCATTAAGGAGGAGGTTTTGCATGCAAGGTACCCAGATCCTGCCCATCAGAAGGAAGTCTATCAAGAGACCATGGAGGTCCTCAGAAATCTTCAAGGTGAAATACAATGTTTAAAAGAGCAGTCCAGAAAGATGGAACAGAAGAAAGAAGCAGGGAAGGTCCCCTCTGATATTGATGACATTAGAGAGGTGTGTAAAATGTTGTGCCAAGAGAATATTATTCCATTATTAGGAAGTTGGTTAAAAGGGAACACTCCACGTGCAAGTATTGAGACCGAATGATAGATCCTGCATGCAAATCTTCCCCCTGATAGCATTGACTATGATAAAGAGATCACTCTGAATGTTGTTGTAGATGGATGGTTGTTGAGCAATATTTTGATTGATACAGGTGCGGAAGTCAATGTGCTTACTTTAGATGCATGGGTACAAATGGGGAGACCTCCATTACAGCCATCATCTAATGTGTTGTTTATGGCAAATAGGACTAAGGCCACTCCCATAGGAGTTTTGAAGGATGCATCTATAACCATACAAGGGGCCAAATTCACTGGGGATTTTGAGGTATTAGCACTTGCAGAAGCAGACAGTTTTCCAGCCTTGCTTGGATGCCCTTGGTGTTATGCGAATAATGCTGATTTGAGATTCAATAAGGGGTATATCAGCTTTGAGAACAAAGAGGAAAGGGTTGTGATACCTTTGATAGATGGGAATTCTACACCATATGTTGAGCCTCTAAGTGAGGAGGACTTAAATAGAATCTATGTACGTGTTATTCAGGACCCAGAGGTCAATGAGCCATCAAAGGAAGGCATCCTACAGTGGGAGGATTCTCACTCTATTAGTGATACTATGAGTATTGCTTGTGACAATTGGGCTCATGGTACATATGAACTAGTAGGACAAGGTAAAAAGTGTGGTTGCGTGCAAGAATGGACTTCATTTTGTTCGACGGATAGGTAGCGCAGTGCCTTGGTATACAGGAGCAGAAGATCTTCCTGTATTCTTACAAGCCATGGAGGCACAGTGGATAGACCAGGTCAGGAGAAGAGACATGTTAGCATATGTCTTGCACGGGACAGTAGCGCGCTGGTGGGTAGTTCATAGAGATAATCTTATGGAGTGGAAGGAGATCAGAATCACCTTATCTACCAGGTTTGTAAGAAGCAATGCACCTACACAGATTTGCACTTATAATGGTGATCAACCTGTTCAGCACCACATTCAGCAGTGTGAGAGACTCTGGATAGTAGGACAGGAAGCATTACCACCTTCACTCTAGGTGCATAAATTGTATTCCACTCTACAAGGGTGCACACGTGCTTGGTATGTATACGCAGAACTACATCGAGAGACTGGAAACTGGAAAAATTTGACTGCAAGGAATGATCCAGACCTTTGACTACTTTTCTTCCCAACCTCCAATAGAAGAGGCATTAAAATTTGTCAAGCGGTTAACCATGGGAGATAGTGCAAAGGTGGAGGAACTCATACAGGAATTATTTGGTGAGACAGAATCAGGCACACATTTTGAAGAAGGAGAAGACTCCATATTGCTTGAACATGCTTGCCTTGAGAAAGAAAAAGGAAAGATGGTGTACATCATGGATGATGAGGAAGTTGAAAACTTGGATATTGACCATTCACAGGGGGCGTGCAAGGTCTTGGATAGTGCAGATAAGGATACGTGTGCATACCATGAACCAATGAAGACAAAGAAGGTCAATATAGGATCAGAGGCTGAGCCTAAGGAGGTCATAATTGGAGACTATTGGTCAGAATCAGAAGTGGCAAAGATCATTGAGTTACTCAAGGATTATCAGGACTTATTCCCTCGAGGGTATCATGAACTTAAAGGCGTGCATGAATCACTTGGGGAAATGAAGATAAAACTTAAGGAAGGTGCACATCCAGTGCAAAAGAGACCTTACAGAATGAATCCTAATTTATGTGAAAAGGTAAAAGAAGAAATTGATAAAATGTTGAAATCTGGAATTATCAAGCCCCTTGATGAGTCAGAATGGGTTAGTCCAATGGTGATTAGTATCAAGAAGGATGGATGAATCAGAATATGTGTGGACTACAGGGAGCTAAATGTTGCATGTGTAACAGACCCATTCCCTACGCCATTTACTGAGGAAATACTAGGAGTTGTAGGGTGCAAAATATATTCCTTCACAGATGGGTTTTCTGGGTATCATCAGGTTAGGATTTCTCAGGAGGATCAAGAAAAGACAACTTTTACTACTGAATGGGGTAGTTTTTCCTATACTGTGATGCCTTTTGGATTGAAAAATGCACCTATTGTATTCTCGCGCATAGTTGTTCAGGCATTCAAATATTTTATTCACAACTTCTTACAGGTCTACCTCGATGATTGGACAGTATATGGGCTTGTTAAGGATCACTGTGACAATCTGTGCTTAATGTTTGAATGGTGCAGACAATTGAGTATCTCTTTGAACATCAAGAAGTGCATATTTGCTACACCTTTTGGAATACTGTTGGGACACATAATCTGCAAGGAAGGATTACTTGTTGATCCAGCTAAGGTTGCAGTCATTCTAGGCCTGGAAGTGCCTACCAGTCAAAGTGAGGTGCATGGATTTTTAGGTCACACAGGATATTATAGAAAATTCATCAAGGGATATGCAAAAATTTCCACACCTTTGGAGGAGTTACTGAAAGGAAAAGGTACATTCTATTGGGGAGAATCACAGCAGCACGCATTTGAAACATTGAAAGAGAAACTTACTACCGCATCCTATCCTACATTTTCCTTCATGGGACAAACCATTTCATGTACACGTGGACACTTCTGGCATGGCCATTGGCACAATATTAGCTCAACCTGGAGAAGGTATTGTCAATCATCCTATCTGATTTGCTAGTAGGAAGTTGACTCCTAATGAACAGAATTATACAACTACAGAGCGCGAAGCTTTGTCAATGATCTATGCATTGCACAAGTTTCGACAATATTTGCTAGCTACACCATTTGTATTCTATACAGGATCACATGGCATTGAATTATTTGGTGAACAAACCCGTCTTACAAGGGCACATATGCAGATGGGTACTCCTATTTCAAGAGTTTGATTTCACAGTTGTGGTGAAGCCAGGGAAAAGTAACTCTGGACCAGACCACTTGTCTAGAATCAACTCAGGAGAGGAAGCACAAACAATTGAAGAAACCATGCTAGATGCCCAGTTATATAGGTTACAGTGCACCATCAGAATTAGAAGACATTGTTGTCTTTCTACGGACTGGTGTAGCACCAGAAGGAATGAAGGCATTAGAAAAGAAACAGCTTGCTATACACGTGGCACCATTTATGTTAATCAGTGGTGACCTCTACAAGTTAGGCAGAGATGAAGTATTATGTCGTTGTGTATTAGAGCATGAGCACAAGGATATTATGGAAGAAGCCCATGGTGGTATTGCAGGAGGCCATTATGTAGGTGATGCAACTACCCTGAAAGATCCTACTTGCTGATTATGGTGGGAGACATTGTATAAAGACTGTAAAGAATATTGTAAGGTGTGTGATCATTATCAGTGCCTAGGAAAACCAGGACAAAGAGATGAAATGCCACTGAGACCTATTATCAGTGCAGAACCATTTGAGAAATGGGCCATTGACTTTGTAGGACCTATTTCGCCAGCCACACATAGGACTGGATCACGCTATATCATTACTTGCATAGATTATCTCACACGGTGGGTAGAAGCAGCACCTACGAAGGACTGTACAGCAGCTACAATAACTAGGTTTCTATGGGAGAATGTTCTTACAAGATATGGATGTCCTTTAAGTTTGACAAGTGATAGGGGTACACACTTTTTAAATGAAACCATAAGGATCCTATTAGATGAGTTTATGGTTGCCCACCATAAGACTACACCTTACCACCCTCAAGAAAATGGAACTGTTGAGGCTTTCAACAAGATTTTGAGCCAGACATTGACAAAAATTTGTGATGTTGGAAGAAAGGATTGGGATGATAAAGTGTCAGTTATTCTTTGGGCATATAGAACAACTTATAAGAGATTGAACAAAGCCACACCATTTCAGTTGGTGTTTGGTGCAGAAGCCATTCTCCCTATAGAATTTATGTTACCTTCTTTGCGCATTACACGCACTAGAGGTCTAGCTGATGAGCATGCTTTAGAAGAGTGGATTGAAAAGATGATTCAGTTGGATGAGTGACGAGCCATAGCATGTTGGAGTCAGAAGCAAGAAAAGGCCAGGTAGAAAGCATGGCATGACAGAAATATAAAGGAGAAAAAGTTGGAGGTTGGACAAATGGTACTTCTTTATGACTCTAAGTTCTTGCGCCATCCAGGCAAGCTCAAAGTACATTGGTTGGGGTCATATGTCATCACTTACATACTTGAATCAGGTGCTTGCCAGTTAGAAGCACTTGATGGAACATGGCTACCCAGTTACTTTAATGGGAGTAGGCTGAAGCCCTACTATAAATAAGTCTTCTTGGTGTTTGTAATAAGGCAGTATTTCCATTTAGATTAGGTTTTCAATTATGTATTTCCTTAATGTATTTCCTTCATTGTCGTTATGCTTTGTCAATTTAGTTGTTGTTATTGTGTAAATAAGTGTGTTTGCGCGCATGAAGCTAATTACTATGTGAAGAATGTTTATGCGCAGAGGATTGCACATACTTTTAGTGTGGGGTGGTTGTAGTTATCCAAGTAAAAGACTATGGGAATTGAAAGGTGAAAGGAATAAGCTGCTACGGGTGTGCTTTAAGTCAAAAGAAGATTGCTTCTCAAAAGTGACCAAGGATGGAGATGAATGAAAGGATAGTATAACGCAAGGTAAGCAGAGGCCATGATAACTACCAGGAGAAGGTACAGTGATGAGGTACTCAGGCAAGGGCACACGTTGAAGAGAAGTCTGTGACCAGAGGGTAGGAAGGCGTGCTAGAAGGTTATAGCTAGGGTGCGAAGATGTACCATGCAGAATGAATGAATTTGGTCAATGAATGAGAGGATATTTGGTAGGTGAAGGAGCAATAAATGCATCAAAATTTGAAAAATTATATAAGGATGGGATGTGAATTCATTTTTACCATTGTGACTAAGAGTATTTGAGGAAAGAGCTAAGTGTGAAGAGCCGAGTGATTGGGTTAAGGTGCGAAGGGTGTGAAACCAAGCATGACAAACAGATCTATGTGAAAAGAAGCTTGTGTCCCTGGTGGTGAAGGGTTTGAGCGAAGCAAGGTGACAGAGAGGAGTTAGGGCATGAAGTTTCCACCTAGGGCACGATTGAATCGAGCTAGGGTTTGATTCACAAATTACAGAGTTAAAGAGGAGATGATTGCAAGGTAAAAATGGCACCCAAGAAGGCAGCTGCAGCAGGAGAAAAAGGAAAGAAGAAGGTGGTCATCGAGGAGGAAGAGATGGCACCCGAAAGTGATTTTTTAGAAATGCAATATCCAGAAGGAGTCATCATTGGCTAGGAATGGGATTCACCCATCAGAAAGAGAAAAGTAAGTGAATACAATCACAGGACCATCAAGAACAAGAAGGAGCTCGATTCCTTGCTCACTACAAGGACAAACAAACGTACAACAGATGACATGCCAATTTATGATGATGCAGGTGAGAAGCTTCTGAAGAGAATTGGGGTCTACCAATTATATGAGCTTCCATATTTCAGGAAGTATGAGCCCTTGTACCAGTGGCTCATGAGCAGAGTGCATGAGGACTTCTTCTACTTTGCAGGACGCAGAGTTAGAATCTCATCCGTGCTTATCTCAATGGTGACAGGTTTGAAGGCCACATGAGAAGATATAAAGAATGATCTCATAGATAAAGCCGCAATCTTAAAGACCAGACAGGAGTTGGGGTACCTGAAGGGTCCGTGTGGTATGGATATAGATAAGTTGAAGAACTATCTGGTTGTGCAAGCAGCAGCACACCTTGTTACAAAGTTGAACGACCAAGAGCGGTGGTCACAGGTAAATACTATGTGGTTACACATTGCGCGCAAGATGTCAGAAGGAGTAGTCTACAATATTGCAGGCTACATTGTAGAGAAAATAGTCGAGGAAGTGCGCACATAGGAGGGAAGATCAGACTTTGGGGTTGTTCTACTATCACTGGTATTCATGGAAATTGGAGTACCAGACGGGCCGAAGGAAAAGGTATGGGAATACCCCATGGAGAATAAGTCACCAGCTGAAAGGTTCAACAAGTACCTATGTAAAGGGTCCATGATAGATGATGTCAAGTAAAGGGCAGAGAAATGGTATGACAGGCTCCGCACGGCATTTGGAGAAGAGTGGCGCATCCCAAAGGACCTACCATCAGTAGTGGGGAAACAAGTCCAATTTGTTGTATATCATCATTTCTACATCACACGCTTCCCAATGAGAGATGGAGTCTGGAGCCTTTGGTGTAAATTTCCTTACGCATTCACTACAAGGTATTTCCAAGCATCTGTTCACAGATTCACATACACGCGTTGATTGGTATTCAATGCAAATAAGGTAGACTACGACTACCACATGTTGAGGAAGAAGTATGTGTATCCAGGAAGAAGTGCCTATGTTGAGAGGCTCATTTTGGAGGTATTGAATATTAAGCCAATAAGACAATATAGGGGAAACATTAGTGTATCTTCAGCCCCAAGATGGAGAAAAATAAGTATGTGGAGAATGAATTCGCGCTCCCAGGGCCACCAAAGGGTAAGCACACAATGGAAAATATACCAGTGCAAAGGCCCACAGAAACTGTTGAAGTAGAGGATGAAGAAGAGGAGCATGAAGATAGTGGAGGCTTGGAGCATAGAAGAAAGCAACCATATGATAGAGAAGAGTCACAACGCGTGACCATTCCACCTCAGGGACAAGATGAAGAGGAAGATACAAAGGTTGAGCAGGGGGAGAACAGATTTAAGAAAGTGTTCAGATGCACAAGGACTCAAGGTGGAACCCCACGAACGGTAAGGAAATCACCTCATCTCTCTCCACACAAGGATACCGCTGAGCCAAAGAGGAGAATAAAGTTGAAGTTAGATGAAGAAGTGGAGGAATCAGGGGAGAACGAGCATGCCTCTCCTACCCCACTTGAGCAAGAAGACAAGCCACAAAATGAGGAAGAGAAAAAATATGAAGAGATGAAGGACAGAGAAGAACAAGAGAAGGAAACCTCTGGATCCATGCATGCGATTGTTCAAGGCATAATGGGATAGAATCCTAACCTTGAAGCTGTAATTCCCAAGGGTCCTAGATTGAAGAGGATGAGTGGGGAACACAGTGCACCAATCATGGGCTATGCAGAGGACACTAGAAAAATCATCCACGCACGTTTCCAAAGCACTGTAGAACAAAAGAATTTATTTGGCTGGGAAATAATGGATTGGGATATGGTGACCGTTTGCACTAGAAAACAACTCTCATGGTCAATGCATACCCACATTGATCATCCTGACTTTGATGTATGCAAAGATTCATGCTTGTCAAGACGGCTGAAGAAGGCACCCCAATCTAGACATATGATAGTAAAGCCTATTGTCATATTAGATGAGCAGGTCGGCAACGCATTGTTGAAGGTTTCTACTGAAGTTTCAAGAATAAACATGGAAAAAGTTGTAACGATAAGAGTATTGCATGAGGATATAAAGACAAAGGATGCAGATATAGGATGCATAACGTAAGAGAGGGACTTAGCACAGAAGAAGAACGAAGTATTTATCAGCATCGCAGAGGAGATTGGAGACAATGTCATAAGAGCTAGGCCACACTTGGAGACCAAGGTACCAAATACATTTCCCTAAGTGATACATTATGGAGGAAATTTGGTGGACCTAGTACTTGAAGATGAACCTCTGCTCATGTCAACGACAAGAAATTCAAAACAAGAGGTAGAACGAGAGAAAGCTTCAGTGATGTGAAAGATTGCATCCTATGAAGGATTGTTACAAGTGCTACAAGAAGTATTGAAGAAAGTAGACTAGGCTTTGAATATCTGCATAGCTTCAGAGGTGCTTATCAACATAAAGACCCTGGAAGAAAACCATGAGGTCCAAAGAACAATGAAGGACGAAACATTGGGTTGCACAAAAATATTGTCAATGGTTAAGCAGAAGCGTGAGGCCTTGGCAGCAGCACAAGAACCGCATAAGACTCGGTTGGAAGAGCTTGGGAAGCTCATTACGTAAAAGATGGATCTTCTAGAAGGAATAATGACCTCAATGTCCAGCATTGTGTTGGTTCTACAAAATGAAAAAGGGGAAATTGCGAGGGATGAATTGGATTCCATTACTGTGGACATTCCAAAAAAAGTAGAACAAGCACTCGCTGAATTGCAGGCCTTGGAGGTCAGAATAAAGGAGTATCCATAGTTGATACTTCAAACTAATACAAAGGAGGCTACCTCATAAAACTTCTTTATTCATCTACATTCTTTCATTCTTATTCTTTCCATTCTTGTATTTTATACTTCAATTTTTGGAGATACCCATTATCGAGGCGACAATGAGATTAGTGTGGGGTAATGTTGATCAGAGAACACTTGACAGAACTCACACTAGAAGTCCACGTGGGAAAATAGGCAAGGTTTAAGGGCATGAATGGATAGGAAGAATGCACGCGTGGAGCAAAAGTTTAGCATTCAGGACTTAGCTGATTTTGAGCATTGTTATCCCAAATTCACCCCCCAGGAAAATTTGGTCAAGACAACTCCTGCACATAAGGAAATTATGAAGGAAATGACTCAGACCCATGATCTCAAGTTCCAAAACCAGGTAAAGTGAAAATAGAGGCCCGAGAAAGTCAAATTCGACCCTGCACAAGAAGAAATAGAAGAAACAGTTCTTCTGAACGTTTCCATATCTTAAA
This sequence comes from Taxus chinensis, assembly GCA_019776745.2. Taxonomy (NCBI): domain Eukaryota; kingdom Viridiplantae; phylum Streptophyta; class Pinopsida; order Cupressales; family Taxaceae; genus Taxus; species Taxus chinensis. The sequence continues at coordinate 609,879,675 of CM034155.1, read as the reverse complement.
TCTATTTAAAGGGTTGAAGGAGGACTCAACAATGGAATTATAGGGTTAGTGAAGAAGGGGCAGTGCCGTAGAGGAACCGAGAAAAAAAGGGGAAGACCAAATGAGCGCCAAACTGACACTTGTCCCAGAGGAAAGCGGGGCATCAGGGGAAAAGTTGATTCTTTGCCCCTTGTTATCACAAAAAGGGTAAAAGTTGCAAAATGGCCCACAACTCCATCGGGGAAAAAGTCAATGTTAGAACCCGAGTCAAAGCAAAGGCGGGGAGATGGGGGGAAAAGTGAAAATTTACCTTTTGTTCAAAGGGCAAAAGATGAATTATGGACCAGCAAGACCTAATTTTTGTTCTAATCCGGCTGCCACTTGTCCTAAACCAAAACGGGGGGCCATTTTTCAAACTGTTTTCCCCATCCATTCGTATGGAACCAATACAAACTTCGAAGGGGCATATCTTTCGACTCAGGGATCGAAATATTGTAGATCTGACACCATTGGAAATACCTTGGCCTCACCCATGCCGTGGAGGTCTGAGACTTTATTTTTGAGGAGGTTAGGTGAAGGAAAAGGAGGAAATGTCTTCGGGCCTTCAATGTAGGATCCATCTATCTTAACAACCAGATTGGATTCGATCTGTTTATGTCATTTCCTCTTCTTTCAAGGTGTCAAATCAAGGAATCATGCAGTAAAGATGGATTTGGGGCATATTTTATCAGAAGCATTAACAGCAGTGGTTGAGTTTCAACCCACTTCTCCTGCTTCCCTCTCTCTTTCTTCTCTCCAATCAAATCTATAAATACAGGGGCAAGATTCATTGTAAAGGGTTGTTCATTCTTCTTCCCTGCCCCCCTCTCTCTTTCTTCTTCTTCAGGGTTGAATGTGGAGTTTAAGCCTCCTCCCTTGCCTTTGTAATGGCATTTTCCTACCTCTTTCCCATTAATGGTGTACTGTGTGAACTCCTGGAGTAATAAAATCTCTTTTGTGATGCGTTTTGTCCATCCTTTGCTCATTTTGTTGTCTCTTCTCACCTCTCACCATTGCAAGGTTATATTGTGCATATCTCTGATGTCCATTGCAAGTTTTGGGAGTTATGTTTAAGGGGTTTGAAATGGTTTTTTGTGTGAACTTTATCCTTGGTCTGTGAGGGATCTATCCATCCTCTCCATTTCTCACCTCTCTCCATTTCAGGCAGTCAGGTTTGTGATCAGCAATTCCCTTTTCTCGGTGCTATCACCTCTGTAGTGTAGGATTTCTATATTTTTATGCTCTCTCTCTCTCCCTGGTCCCTTGGAATTGTTATATTAGGTGTAGATAGTCACATTTCCTTCCTTAGAAGTAGTTTAGTGCTAGGATTAGGAAGAGGAACCAACCTTCTCTGGAGGATCATTCCCATTTGCAAGTCCCACAGCTTAGGGAATGATCCAATGTTATGCAAATCACACCAAATGACCTTGCCTTAGAAAAGTAGATCCATAACTCATTTGGGGGTGTTGTGATTTTGCACTAACAGTTTTGGCACACCCGGTGGGACAGGTCTGAAGCACCTTACCACTTCACTTCATCAGGTTTGATGTGCTCTTGGTGAAGATTTCAGCCTTTGGAGGCACTTTCAGGCACATCTGATCAAAAACCCATTCTCTGAGTTACATACCTTTTCCATCCATTTCCACTCATTTCATCCATTTTCTTCTTCCATCTCTTTCATTTTCTCCCATTCCATGATGTTATGCAATCATGACTTCATTCCCTTCATGGAACTCACACTTACAACAATGCAATCCACCTCCAATGCATTTCCCAACTCCTCCAAATCAGCATTATGATCAGATCCATGACCATTATGCTTACCCATATGATTAGAGTCAAAGTTAGTTTGGCCATGAAGCTTATCAAGAACAAGGGGGCACATACGATGGTGACAGCTATGTGGAGAATGCTGGTTTATTAGAGAAATTTCAAAAAAATGGAGGATGGCATGGTTCAGTCAAGGGGAATAGCACGAATGAAGGCATTCAAATTGGTTGTAGGGCACCTTGTCCATGGGAAGTCCCTTTTCCAAGACATTACAAGCCCTCAAGAGAAGCTTGACTTCATGGTTGAAATGTTGCCCCAACTTGCACAATGGATTGAGGACATTGGGGCTTATGAGAAAAGTACGGGACAACCTTGTCAATGGGTAAGTCCATCACCATCTCCCTAGGTTTTCATTTTCTCTTTCTCAATATTTATCATTTTAGTAGAGGCAAGAGTCAAGCCCATCACTTGCTGCCCCAAGTGTTGATTTCATTTCTCCATCTCCTAGTCTTCCACCTCATCTCAGTTCTTCTATCCTTTTCCCTTCCAAACAGTCATCCCCTCCAAACAAACAAGAAGTTACACCTCTCATCCCACCACAAACAATTGTAAAGATGGTTTAAACCCCAACTTGTCACTCCTCTTTTCTTTCCCAAGTCCATTTTTCGGGAGGATACTCAAGAATCTAATCAAGGAGAACAACAAGAAGAGGAGTCCAACAGAAAAGAAATGACAGACAATCTAAAGGTTTGGGCTACCAAATTTGGGTTTACAAAGATCCCCTTGATGGTCAAGCCATAGAGGAGATCAAGATTAAAGAAATAGTGGTGGCTAGAGGCCGAGTTTGCAGCAGAAGAAGAGGAGGAACAATCATTCACAAGCCCCATTGAAGAGGAGCAGTTGGGAGAGATCAAATCAATGTTGAGGCCACTCAATGAAGAAGGCATCATTGAAGATTTTTTGCTTTCATTTTAAGGGCCTTATTTGATTGATGAACCCATGATGGAGGAGGACCATACAGTTTGAGAGGCTCTAAGTGTGGAGCAGGCTACAGGGGAACCTTCAGTTCTTCCTCCCACTTCATCCCCTTAGAGCTCTGATGTTAAAGAAGAGTTTGATCTTTCAAAATTCATGTTTGAGGAAGAGAGAAACCATGGTGAGCAAGTTGCAGATCAAGAGGACACCATGAAGGAGGTAGATCACTCACAACAGAACAAGGAGGCAAACTATCTATCAGACTTGAGAGATTACTTTGATGAAGAGGAGCTCATGGAGATTACATCATTTCGCTCCTCCATCTATCTTCCACGCACATGAACTACTAACATGAAGGAGAATATTCAAAAAAACATGCATCACACAACGGCCCTCTGGAACCATGGTTGGAAGATCTTGATCTTCCATGTTCTTTAAAGGAGGAGGAAGAGAAAAGGCAAGAGGATGTCATCATCTCCCTCACACCATCCACTCAAGAAGGTCCACAAGAAGATTCCATTTTTGGAGTTGAATTTCAAAGAAATGGGCACATCCAAAGGATCAGACCATGCCTAATCAGGTACTTGGCTTCATTGGAGCCAAAGGAGAAACCAAAACTAGTCATGCCTACTTCAGGGCATGAGGATGAGCTAAAAAGTACCAAGGATCATCTGTCATACCTCTTCAATCCAAATTCAGAGTAACTAAAAGAGGTATTGGTTTTATCTTTAGTTTATACTTTGGTGATTTGGGTGGAGGATCAGCTTGTAGTTAGTTTTTCACTCATCCAACTAGCCATGTTCAGTACCAAATCAGTTGCATGGCCACCATTTTTGAGGAAGGGAAGCTATTTCTCCCTACCAGTTGTAGGTTTTGTTTGAGTTCCCTTTGCTCTTGGTTAGAGTAGAGTAGGTAGGTTTGTTTTCAACAGAAGAAGTTCTTTTGCACACTCTGCATATCCCACTTGGGGTATGTATGATTTTCAGTTTGTATATAGTTTTTGGTGTTGTTGTTTTGCTCTTTTACAGTCCATTTCAGTTGGCTTTTGGTGAATTTCAACTCCAAGTTCAGTGGTTTTCCAAGAGGCTCAGAGGTCAGATCTTCAAAATTTCAAATCAGTTTCATATTTATCAGGCAGACTCCATGCCCAATGGATGCTTCAAGGCCACTACTTTCTTCATCTAGTAGGCAGATGTCCCCATGAGTCGCCAAATCGTTATCCCAAATTCACCCCCTAGGAAAATTTGGTCAAGACAACTCCTGCACATAAGGAAATTATGAAGGAAACGACTCAGACCCACAAGCTCAAGTTCTAGAACCAGGCAAAGTGAAAAACAGAGGCCCGAGAAAGTCAAATTTGACCCTGCATAAGAAGAAATAGAAGAAACAGTTCTTTTGAACGTTTCCATATCTTAAATCTATTTAAAGGGTCAAGGGAGGACTCAACAATGGAATTACAGGGTCAGAGCAGAACGGGCACTGCCGCAGAGGAACTGAGCAAAAATGGGGAAGACCAAATGAGCACCAGACTGACACTTGTCCCAGAGGAAAGTGTGGCGTCGGGGGAAAAGTTGATTCTTTGCCCCTTGTTATCACAAAAAGGGTAAAAGTTGTAAAATGGCCCGCAACTCCCTCTGGGAAAAATTCAACGTTAGAACTCGAGTCAAAGCCAAGGTGGGGAGTTTGGGGGAAAGAAGTGAAAATTTACCTTTCTTTCAAAGGGTAAAATATCAATTGCGGACCCACAAGACTGATCTTTTGTTCTAATTCAGCTAACCACGTGTCCCAAACCAAAAGGGGGGCCCATTTTTCAAACTATTTTCCTCATTCATTCGTACGGACCCGATACAAACTTCGAAGGGGCATATCTTTAGACTCATGGCCCGAAATATTGTAGATCTGACACCATTGGAAAGATCTCGGCCTCACCCATGCTATGGAGGTCTGAGACTTTATTTTTTAGGGCATTAGGTGAAAGAAAATGGAGGAAACATCTTCAGGCCTTTAATGCAAGATCCATCTGTCTCAACAACCAGATTGGATTCAATCTATTTCCGTCGTTTCCTCTTCTTTCAAGGTGCCAAATCAAGGAATCATGTAGTAAAGATGGATTTGGGGCATATTTTATCAGAAGCATTAACAGTAGTGGTTAAGTTTCAACCCACTTCTCCCGCTTCCCTCTCTCTTTCTTCTCTCTGATCAAATCTATAAATACATGGGCAAGATTCATTGTAAAGGGTTGTTCATTCTTCTTCCCTGCCCCCCTCTCTCTTTCTTCTCCAAGGTCGAATGTGGAGTTTAAGCCTCCTCCCTTGGCTTTGTAATGGAATTTTCCTACCTCTTTCTCGTTAATGGTGTATTGTGTGAACTCCTGGAGCAATAAAATATGTTTCGTGATGCGTTTTGTCCATCCTTTGCTCATTTTGTTGTCTCTTCTCACCTTTCACCATTTTCAGGGTATACTGTGCATATCTTTGATGTCCATTGCAGGTTTTGGGAGCTGTGTTTAAGAGGTTTGAATCGGTGTTCTGTGTGAACTTTATCCTTGGTCTGTGATGAATCTATCCATACTCTCCATTGCTCACCTCTCTCCATTTCAGGTAGTTGGGTTTGTGATCAGCAATTCCCTTTTCTCGTAGTGTTATCACCTCTGTAGTGTAGGATTTCTTTATTTTTTATGCTCTCTTTTCTCTCCCTGGTCCCTTGGAATTGTTAGATTAGGAGTAGATAGTCACATTTCCTTCCTTAGAAGTAGTTTAATTGCTAGGATTAGGAAGAGGAACCAGCCTTCTCTGGACAATCATTCCCATTTGCAAGTCCCACATCTTGGGGAATGATCCAATGTTATATAAATCGCACCAAATGACCCTGCCTTAGAAAACTAGATCCATAACTCATTTGCGGGTGCTGTGATTTTACACTAACAAGCATGAAGACCTATTGTTAGAAGAGGGCATGTGGAACACACCAAACGATGCAGAGACATGCGTGTCATGCATTATCTATCTTTAGAGGATCAAATTGAATCGTTTTTTCATGGAGACAAGCTAAGAATAGGATTTGTCACTTTAGTTAACTGTAAGGGGTCTATAGATATCACACTTGCATGTGTGGCTATGCCTGTAAATGGTGCGTGGCTATTAATAGCATGTGGCCTATTTTTAGAATAGATAAGCGGTGAAGGGTAAGTCCCCACACTATATATATGTAGTGAATTACCTGAGAGAGAGAGAGAGAGATGAGAGATATATAGGTATATGCAGAGCGTAAGAGGTAAGAATAAAGAGATATGTGTATATGAATGGATTATTGTATCAAATCCATGCGCGCATCGGTATAGAATTCTCATTATTGTAATGGATCTTTTGTGTTTATTAATAGATGGAAGTTATTGGCTGAATCTAAGTGTCATTCCTGTGTGTAATTGAGTAGTGCGTGTTCTTGATTCAATCATGATTATTGTTTCAATTTTTTCTTTCATAGATCTGAATATGGCATGCATTATAGAATGATGGATTAGTTATGGATATATATGTTTCTTCCTTCATCATGCTAACGTCCTGCTACAACAACCCTAAAGAGGGACTTAGTACCTTTGTGCACTTTGGGTGAGTTCTTAGTCTAAGCTGAGTGATGTGCCAGCACGTCTAGGGTATTATGTGGTAAATTCTAGGTTACATCACACTGTCAATCCTAGAAACATGTAAAAGCAAGCTTTCTGTGAAGAAATTAAGCTCCACACTCAACAAGATAAAAATTGACCTAAAATTATATATATATATATATATATATATATATATATATATAATGGTATATATTTATTTTTAAAAATGGAGCATAGCTCCTTTATAGAACTACTTTATTTAGCTTGGCCAAGTTGGTTTTACCAACTCGGCGAGTTGAGTCAACTTATTAATATAACAGAGTTTACTAATACCAATGTAAATGCCAATGACAACCAACACAATGCGAATAAGGTAAGTTAAGGCTGAGCTATATGTGAGTTGAGTCTGTAACCAACATGACATCCTTAACAAGGAATCTGCACTAAATGAATATTAAAGCCTTAACAAGGCATTTTCCCCACCAATGTGGGACTAAAGGTCAAAACAAAACATAAAAAAATGTGTTGTGGCTAACTCAGTGCACAAACTAGCCTAGCTTGTCTTGTGGCATTCCATTAACACGCGTCACCAACCAATACTCTGTTGTCATGCCCACGTGGAATAAAATAAAGCATGCATGGTCGTAACCACATTTATATGTGGTGGAGTGAAGGCTTATAAAGCCTTAAAGCTATAATGGAAGTCCCAATGTGGGACTAAATTCTTAGGTTAAAAAGATATGATATGAATCATATAGTTTCAAAAGTATCGTATTTGTTGTTTGTATTTTCATGTATTGAACAAAAAATAAGTTTAGTGGGAAAAATAGACCCATGTCAAAAGAACCCACCAATGAGATTAAGTGCTCTTCAAAACCCAAAGCAAAACACATCCTAAGTGGCCTTTCAAACCTATCATTTTCCTTGCACAATAATACAAGCACTTTATTTGATATCTAAAGGCATTAACCACGCTAAAACCACAGTTAACGTTATAAATTTAGCAGTGATTGGATAGTTGCAATGAGTACTAAAGTTAGAGCTATACATTACTAACAATGGTAAAGCAAGATTTTGTACTCTCATAAATTAATAAACAAAACATTTTGCATAATTGTGCTAAACAAAGCTCTTGCTAATAGTCATCCTAAAAATCAATACCAGTATGGGTAAAATCAACCCTACACATAGAGATAAATTTGTAACCCTAATATCTCCTTATTTTACTTTATATAAATTGATTGATTTGTATTTTTATTTTTATCTGAAGTGGGTTTAATTATCTTTGAGAGGAAACTATTACTTGTTACCGCCATTTTGTTTGTTGTATGCAGAAGAGAAAGAAGAATATTGAGGATTAGGAGGCACTTCATTCGGGCGTATTGTCTAGTTGTATTGATTTTGCTTCTTATTCTTTTGAGCACTTGTGTTATGTGTACTTTAACCTTTACAACACCGTTCTCGTGATAGACGACGACTAACACTTCGTTTTTCCTGCTCTTTATCTTGTATTTCGATTAGTTTTATTGATTAAAACATTGAAAGTGTGCTTTCCTTCTATCCTACTTATATCTCTACAATATTTGTCTCTTTCACTCAAGAATAGACAGGTTAGATATAGAATGCATTACAAGTGGAAACAATGGAGTGAAGCGTGAAGCAAAATATTAAGTAGAAAAATCACTTACCAAGAATAGACTAGTGCACCAAAATACATCTCCCCTGCCATTACCAAAACATTCACTTTGTCGTTAACCATACCTATTTCCATCAAAGACACGCGTGAAGTGGAGTGGAGTAGAGTGGAACTTGTATTGTTGTTATTGCTGCTAGGAATGTTTGAATTTATTCCACCATAGACATGCATCTTATCTAATACCCACTTCTACTTGCCTCAAATTGAACTGAGATGAACAAGACAACATTTTCTATTGGACCTTCATTTTTATTGACAAATATTAATGTACCTTGTTCTTGTCACTAACCAATGAAATGGATTATTTTTTGAAACATTGAAGAATTTTATTTTTATTATTAATTTCAAAATGAAAAGGTCTAAGGCATGTATTTAAAGATAATTAAATATAAGAGACTTATACATGAACACGTCGATATTTGTACTCATAAATATTGCAATTAAATGTAATGAAACTCATAAATTCGTGGTCATGTGGACTAAGATTAAAGGAATGAGGTTGGGTAGCAAACCAAATTCAAATGCATGGAGCGCATTTAATATAAGTTATGTACAATTTATGTCAATGGTAATAGTTAAAGCACTTAGGGTTTAGATATTTTTTAAATAATGGTATTAATAAAACATAGGATAACACATGTGGGTGATAATATGTTTAACACCTAGGGTAGATGGTAATTTATTTTACCACTTAGTTTATGTTATAATAAATATAATAGTTGATATTTAAACCTATAGTTTAAATATGAATACAAGAGATGTAAAAATGAAAGGGACCAAAATTAGACATAGGTTTATAGAAAAATTATACCACCAAATTAACCCTTATTAATATTTTTAACATGGGTCAATAGGAAAAATTCAAGACCCTATTCTCTAGGAGGGATGTCTCTCTGTGGGAGATCTTTTAACTTTGATTTTACTTGTTTTTTACTTCACATTTTTACTTTAGCATGCACACACATTAAATAACTATACATATGAAATAAAATATTCTAAAATTATTTTCCCTTACCTTTATTGCAGAGTGTCGGGGCAGAGATTTTCACCAACCAAATTTTTTTTCACATGCACGTAAAAAAAATTGGAAGGGTTGAAATGTTTTTGACCTCTATGTAAAATGTCCCAACGGAAGGAACGAGGGGTATCTAAAAATACAATTTCTAACCACCCACATAACCAACCAACCCAACTGACACATCTAATTAGTTAATTAACAAACAAAGTTTAGAACTCGGCTTTGGTACCATGTTAGGACCGAAGTATTAATTAACTATATTAAAATAATATATTACACCATATATTAATATTAACATCTCAACTATGCAAATAAATTAAATAACACTATGAACATAGATATAACGTGGAAAAACCCCCGAGGGGTAAAAAACCATAGCAAAGAGATATTTCATTATCTGAGAAACAAATTACACAGTCCAATAACTTCAACTCCTCACTTCTCTCCCATGGTAATTCACATCACATGAATTATCACAATGATCTGTAAATCATGTCCCCACGGGCATATATAAATTAAGTGATAGGATGCAACTTTTTACAAAGCACCCCAATTTAAATAAATTGATTTAATTAACAAATAAATTAACCATAAACTCATAGTTTATATTAAATAATTAATAATATAAATATTCTAAATTATTTAATTATAAACTAAGATTTATACTAACACTTAATTTTATGTTCTAACAAAAAGTAGCATATGATGACATATACCTTTTGTGTATTTTCCCAAAATGTTTACGAGGAAAAGCTTTAGATTGGTTCCTACACCTTCCAAAAGGATCCATTACTACTTTCATTGACTTATACATTTTGTTTTAAAACACTTTTCCTTTATCTTAGACTCCGAGGTCACCATGATGAACCTTTGCAATATAAAGAAAAAACAATGAAACATTTGCATCATTTCTCCAAAGATGGAGAGGGATCGTGTTATCAACTAATTTTGACTACACAAAATTAATAAAAATGGAACTTTTGAAATTTTTCAAAAGTGTTACTTTGTGTGATCTATAGCTCTGTCTCATTTTTGTGATTGTTCTGGTCTTCATTTCGTCCATTTCAGGCAAGAACTCCTCCCGCCAGGTCTTAAGCTGCCTTAAATATTAATTAATTAATATTTAAGTAACTAATTACTCTTTGTTTGATAAAATCAAATTTTTAATAACTTTGGGGTTTTTAAATAAATAAATATTAATTAAAATTCATTCGACAAGATTTATTTTAATTGTCGGGGGGGTGGGAAATAAGCTTTCACTTCCCATTGTCGGGATGCCAAATTAGCTTCTCGAACCCATATTTCCCCTTTCCTGGAAAATTTGTTTTAATTCCCCGCTTGTGGGATTTCTTCCCGCAATTGCCAAAACAATGAATTGGAAAACGGGAAAAAAATCTCCCGATTTCTCACATGGGGAAATAAAATGGGGATTGTCAACCCACCTTGCCATTTTCACTGGCAATTGGATGTTTATTTCCCCACTCCCCCCTGGAAATTAATGCCACTACCGGGGAAAGAGGGAAGTTGTTTTAACAGGATAAAACGGTTGTGAGGAAGCTTCGGAAATCCTCATAACAATCTTTCTGTCAAACTCGTTGGAAGAAGTCGTGTAAAGCTTTCCAATTTCTTCTTATTTCTTTTGAAGGAACAACTCAAAGTAATATTTTATCACATGCCTCAATAAATGCCCGCATAGCCAAGATTTCATAAAGCCACGCATTTACCAGGAGATAGTTCCCACGAAGTTTTTCAAAGAATATACATTCCAACAAAGATTTCATCAAGGAAGGAGACCAAAGAACACTTCAAGGCAGTATTCAACGCAGGTTTTAACAAAACATTCTTCCACGCACAACCAGAGAGGGGAGGAAGTAATAAGTTAGTGTCTTAAAAAGTCTCCACGCAGCATAAGAGAAACAACAAAGTTTACATGTCCAAGGGGGAAAAATAATTAGTTTTAGAAGCCCACACATTAGAGAAGGGAGCAAGAATAAAACAATCCATGCAGGAGCAAGAAAAAGCATTCCACACAGCCTACATGTATCACGCAGGTCAAGAGATAAATAATAAAATAAAGGAAGATTAAAACAACATTTTCCAACCTAAAACCAAGAGGAGCATCCACGTGGGAGAGGGAGATAAATATAAAATTTTTCCATGCACCAGTTTTAGAAGCATTTTCCCAACACAGGTCAAAGTATCTCCACGCAGGAACAACAGAATTTCTCCTCGCATTCATTCGTGTAAAGGCCACGTACATGCATAAGAGAAAATAACCAAAGTAGACCAAAGGAGACCACACAGCAGAGAGGATAAAATAGTTTTCAACGCCTGGGAAGAGTTAAACATAGTCTAAAATGCATGCATAGGGATACCACGTGCCAAGGAGAAGGTGGAGTTGTCTAGGAAATAAAATAGGCAATAAAATTTGCAGAGAAGAACACATTTCCACGTAAAGATAAAAGCCAAAAATAGTTTTCCTTTTTCTTGTTTACCAAGTAAATTACAATTCACGTGTTGAAGGAATGGAATACATTCCAAGAGTAAATCATTTCCACCATGCATATACTTGGGAAAATCATGTAAGAGGTAGCAATTTCCAACGTAGACAAGAAACCACACATTCTCCAGGTGTATCAACGCATTTGCAAGAAGATTCAACAAGTATAGTCACGCATCGATCAGAAGATCGTAAGGAAGAAGTAAATCTCAAAGTACGCGGTCATTAAAATAAGGTGATTTTCACACATACCAAGGAGAATTTTCTCCAGAAAATTAAATTAAAAAATCGAGATATTAAAATCGGGTGATTTTTTTAATTTAAAATAAATAAATAAATCGTTGTCGCCATAGTTGAAATTCGAGCCTAGTCTCGGTGTGATGTATTATTAAAAAAAAATTGTAACCGAGACTAGTTATTATTATTATTATTTTTAAAATAATAATAATAATTAAACAAGTCATATTATTCTTACATTGACTGGGGTTTCAGAGACTGAGACCCGGCCCCGTTTGCATTGTTTTGGGTACCTGAGTCATTTTTCTGTAAAATCCATAATGGCCGAAAAATCTAATAAATCTGCAGGAAGATTGAGGAAGCAAGTGGAGAAATCAAACATAACCGCACTCAAGTACGAATTCCAAGGAATCATCCCTCCCAGTTCCATTAAGTCGGCATATGACAATATCACTGATACGAATCTGGGTCACATCAATGTGCAACAATTCTTTAATCGGGTGAAAACTGAAGGCAAAACCATATTCTCGAATAGGATTTACCATAGTGGTCTACCCCAAGCAGCAGCATTTCCTATCTCGGTGCAGTGTCCAAAGCTGGTTATCGCTTGCACGGAGCATTATGATCCCGAGAGATGAGGAATTTTTAAAGATAATCGTGAGCCTTTCCTCTTAATCACACCAGAGCACATTGAGGATTTTCTCAGCATACCTGACTTCCCTGAGAATGTGGATATCAATCGACAGTCAACACAAGAATTTTGGGATGAAGAACCCCTTAGGTGGAGCAAGATGGTTAATAACAACCGGTTAGTGACCAAGAGGCCTCGAATTGACCGAATTCCTAAAGAATTGTTCCGCATTGAGTTTGTGGAAGATATCAAGGACATGATTACTCTCCTAAGTCAAATTTTTGGTTTACCCTCTACCATGATTTTCCATCAATGGATGTATCAGTTTATCTTTATCATCCTTGCCAAGAGAGAGTTTGTGGATTGGACGACCATCATCAGTGATACCCTTCACAAACAATTGATCGAAGTAAAGATGATTGGATGCTTCTACATGACATAATATTTGACTTACGCAGTGGCAAAAAGAAAATTATTTTTGGGACTCGAAACAAGAGGAGTCATGGGTCCATCAAAGAGTGTCTTCCATTATTACCCGTAACTAAGTTTCAAGAATAGCTCTCATCATTTCAGAAGAGTTAATGATGCATTCACTTTCCGCGTGATTCAGAACTTGAATAGGAATACAGAGGAAAGATTTTCCAAAGAAGCCATGAATGTCATTTCCCAATGGGGAACATGGTTTATTCAATTTTCATCTTTTTCCTACATTTTTGTAAGTGGCTTTTCCTAAGTATTTCAGTGAAAAATGGGCATTGATGGAGCTTGCGCGACAACTATTCCAAGTCATTATCTTCTTAGTGAAAAGCATCGCTCAGGGATTCATTTCCCAATCCAAATCAGGGAATACCAATGTCCAAATCTCTTCAGTGCACAACTCATGGAAAAAGAGTTTTCCCTCATCACAATTCATCCATATGTGAAGAGAGCCCAATTTGATATCGATGGATATATGCAGAATATTATTGGAGAAAAGTATCAACATAACCCTACCATGGAAGATTTATGGGCTGCTTGTTCATACTAGCATGAAATAAGAAGACGAGAGTTTTCTCACCTAACCCTTGCTCATAATAAGGCCTTTCACATTAAGAGCCCTCCAGATTCATTCATAAATGATGATGAAGATGTTATTGATCCTTCATATGATGCAGTTTCTTTTACTCTGTTGCCCCAAATTAACTAGACAAAAAAAAGATGAATTTTCTCTTGATATCAAGAATCAACTAATCCTTGTGAAATAATCATATCTTGGTACGAAAAATAAATTTCCAAGTTACAATCAATTCAAGATCATACTTCAAGATCAAAAAAATTTCCAACTCGAGGAGGTCTCCATTCAACCGAATCCCCTACTCAATCGACCTCCATGCCATCCAATCATACGGAACAAACAAGAAAGGATTGGTTGCCAAAATCTACTTCAATGAATAATGTGTCACGAGGAGAAAAATCTAAGGGTCCTAGCCCCAATGAAGGAAGAGAGCGTGTATCAGTATTTTCTACTTCAAGTAGAGATTCTTCTACTCACATTGTCAATAGTTCTCAGAAGCTAGTGACAAACGATCCTCATCCATGCCTTGCATGAGCGTCCACTCAGGGGTAGGTAGTCCAAATATTGAACACTTTAGAACCTACAGTTCACAAAGAGATTTCCCAAAATCTCCCAAATGAGCAGGAGGTGGATATCGAGGTTATTTCTCCTGAAATCAAAGTCATGGAAAGGATTCTCGCAGAATCTCATAATGTCAAGAACAATGAGAATGTTGCTTCAAGCTCCAAGATTTTGTATGCAGAAATAGTGAATGATACTCCTTTCTGGGTTGATTGCGAAGTCAAGAAAAGGAAGAGGGTTTCCAAGGTAATTGACATTGATTTTGATGCCCTTTTCAAACTTTTAAATGGCATCATTCCCAAGAAGCCTAAAATGTTTTCTCGAATAATGGTGGATAGTGATAGAAATAGATTTGTGGATCTTGCCATCCCACAAGTTGACAAGAAGCGTGATGCCATGACATCTATTGATTATGAAGTTTCCAGACTTGGACTTGGGAGGTCCACATTGGAAAGTGACATGGCGATGGCTCGAGATTCAATTGATATCGTGCTTAAGAGACTTGAAAAATATAAGTCTCAGAACTCTCAACTCAAGGCTGAAAAAGAATCAATTGGTGGAATATGTTCATCATTTGATAAATCCCATATCATCCACTTTCCCAGTACCTGATGCAGTGGCTGCCCCTGATGAAGAAACTCTCAATTTATCAAAAGAAATAAACACATTGGGCCATGTCACTAAAACTTGGCTTTCAGAGATTCTCGATTTAGGCCAAGAGACGATCAAAACAACGACTAAGCTCCATGAAGATGTCAGTGCATATCTTGATCCAATTCTTTCTTTCAAGGAAACTTTTCTTTCTAACATATCAAATTTGGATGAGATATTGCCCAGTTTACAGGAGATGATGAGTATGGAACCCTCAGTTTTAGCCATTGAAGGAGTTCTCGAATTTGAACATAAAGGGACATGTTTTCTTTGGTGTATGCATCTCAAATCAAGGAATACACTTCTCAAGGATTCTATAATCCATTATGAGATCGTATGCAATGAAACCTTCACTTCACTCACCTTGATTCAATAATTCATAGCGGAGATCCCTTGCAACCTCATAAATGAACATAATCAAAGGTGTTCATTGAAACATGTGGAAGATCAATTTTCACAATTTTTTAAGGACATGTATACTCCCGCCAATAATTCCTCATTAGCTTTAATGGAGTGTTGCATCAAATTAAATAACTTGTTTGATAACGCTCAATCAAAGATGGATAATTTAAATGATATGCTAAGTAGGATTTTGGAATTGCAGCTATTTTGTGAGGCTATTCTTCGACAAAATGAACCTCCAAAAGAAGAGAATATGTTTGAAACATTGGGAAGGTTTAGATCCTTTCAATTGGCGAAAGCGGCAAATCCTAATTTCATTGATGGTTCAAGGAGATAGTTTTCTTGGTATTTAATGAAGTGGGAGAGTCCATTTCTCATATGTTTGAGATAGGCAGACCGCATTTCAATGGATAAGGCACTAGTTATTATTGTATGTTTTAAAATTAGAATTTTAAGAAAACGGATGTTGTTATTGACTCTGTTTTTGGAAAACTGTGAATGACTTAGGTGATTTCTATTTTTAGTTTCTTGTAATAAAGTTGGTTGAAAAATTCAAAGGTCACTTAAGTGTCGTATTTAATGTTCATGTAAACCCTAACTACTTTGTAACCAACTTTTGGGTTATAAAAGGAAGGGAGGGACTCATTTGTAAAGGGTGACTTTGAGAGAGGAGAAGAAAATACTTTTTTGTGCAGGCTTTGTTTCAGGAAGAAATTTTTTGTTCTTTTGTGAAGACAATTTGGAGTTAATGAAATACGAACTTTGTGTCTCATTCATTATCTTTTGTAACATTTGATGTTCTTATGTTCATTAGATGTTAGCTGTTTAAATCGTGCATGCAAATATTGTCTTTGATCTTATTGTCAACGTTATTAAGTTGTTGTTGTTGTTCACATTGATCAAGCTCTGTTATTTACTTTCTCATGTGTGTTCCCTTTACTCATTCTCATTTAACTGATGAAAACTCTATTTTATTTTTGTTAGTTATTTATTGTTCTTCTCCATGTAATATTAGGGTCTAATTTTACCTAACTCTTGCATGTTCCTTCCATTCATTCCTTTCCATTTCGTTCCTTCATTTCATTCCATCTCTCTCATTCACTTTTCTTTCCATTGATGTTCCAAAACCCCCCCACATACAATTTTGAATGTACAGGTGTAAATACAGTTTTAGTTTTCAATAAAGATAGCCTCACCGTCATTGAGGAGGGACTTCATCCCCACACTGTTGCATGTCATTTGCATGCGTGCAAATCCATATGCTAACATATCACAAGACAATTCCCTTGTTCGATTCCCGAGAAAAAATGATAAGCATATTTATACCTAATCTCAATCCCGAACTATTATTTCAAATGCAAATGCATTACTGAACCAACTTTGATAAAGTAATATAAAAAGGGACACAAATTGAGAAATCCCTTGTTGTTAAGGGCCTAATCAAGAATCCTTCAAAATATCAACCTCACAAATACATAAGTAAATGATTCTCACTAATTCATAACATTTAAAAAACTAATCCAAATTAATCAAATCAACTAAAAAACTAATCCAAACCAAACAAATCAACTAAAAAACTAATCCAAATCAAACAAATCAAGTAAACAACCAATCATTATTCTTAGTAAGGAAGATAATCCTCTGGAATTTAGACGAAGACAATTCAATTCACTTAAAAAAATTCTTCCTATCATATTCCATCACCTAGAAAGTGTGGATATGATCACCTATTCAATTGCAAAACCCTTTGAATAAGGGTAACCAAAACCAACACGGTACAAGGAAAATGAATATTTCAAGTTTTTTGTATCAATGACCACCATACGTATCATTTTCTGCAACTTCACCACTACATTCAAGACGTAATCGATCGTAAAGACATAAAATTGAAAATATATCCAACAAAAAACTCCCAACAAAAAATTAAATCTTTTCAAAGACCCTTTCCCCAAACATGACAAATCCAAAAGCTCTGAAAATAATAACGGACCAACATCCAATGAATACAACTCAATCATATCGTTCATCAATCAAGAACCCAACATTTTTGGTACCATCAAAATCAAAACTCTTGACTATGCAGTAACTACAAAAAAAATAAGGTTTGGGTGTCCACCGCCAAACAACCTTCAACATCTATAATACCTCAAACATATGATTGTCAATATAATTCAAATCCAAAACTATCATCTAATGCTAAATTTTCATTTGATTCTTATGATATTATCAAACAATTGGAGAAGACATCGGCACAAATCTCCCTTATGGATTTTCTTAAATCATCACTTATGATTCAAGACATCCTTACTCGCTCATTAGATGATGTGCGTGTTCATAAGGAAATCAATATTTGTTATCCTAAATTTCCCCTTGTAAATTTTAGATAACATACCATTTTAAATGGACTTAACCATTTTAAATAAGGTACATTACGTTCAAAATTCCTGTCATTTTTTACTGCTACAAGCATTTTTAAAATTCCGCCAATGTTAAACATTTTAATGAAGTTGTGGGGTAATATAACTTATGATTTAACTATAGACTTAGCGGGCTTAATTAAATAGAGTAGGGGGGAATTTTAAATCCAAAATAGTGGTAAAGCTAAGCCATATGGCATAATTTTATCACCTCTCATAGCATGTGGGATTGGCGGATCACAAATCTTTGAAATAAATTGCACTATATAATATTGTCAGGTTCGACACAGATCTAAGCAGTTCGCGAAAGGTCAAGGCATGGAAACATGGAATAATAATAGGTATACACATGGTGGAGATCGAATGGTAAATACATGAACACATGACAAGGTTCCAGGGCTCTTCAATTCCAAAGCACTCCAACAAACACGAGACCGCGGAATAATCTGCAATCTATGAAATTTCAAGTCCAAGGTGGTTAAGCGGGAAGGACACGCAGTAGGCTAGGGGGAAAATATATGGTAAAGAATCAATGGTGGGTCATAGTTCCATGTGTCTCCATTCCAATTTATGGTAATAAAATGGGCTCATGTGGACATGAAGTCTGTGGAATGAGTCAAATTTTATAAAGTTGTCGGGCCCTAGGACATGAAAGAAAAGAAAGGTAGACACATGGGTTGTGCAAGTAAGCCAAAGGGGAAATAGGTGGAGGAAAATAAAATACACGTATGTGAACACACATGCATCCCCATACACAAATCAAGAGCTTCCACATGTCACAAAGCATTTTAAAAACATTGTTCATCCCTCATGTGCCCTAAATATTCATATGGTCATATATTTCGCTTTGTTACTCCAAACTCGACAAAATTGATATAATTGGAAAGGTATTTAGGAGATATTTGTTGGAAGAATAATTGACTAAGAGGTGGGTGAATCATTACTTGAAAAAATTAAATCATATTTCAGATTGTTTATCCAAAACACAAAACCACTTAACCATTCATTTATGTGTGCACATCATCAAATATCATACATGCAATCAAACATGAACAAGAGAACCAACACAATACACAATATATAATTGGGAAACCCTCAAGAGTAATAAAACCCACTAAAACACAATATTTATCTTGATATGTTCAATTTTATTGAGGCGCCAACCCCATAAGGAGCACCAACCCCTAGTTTAGTAGAGCTACAACCCTACAAGGAGCACCAACTCCTAATTTTATGAAGAACCAACTCCACAATGAGGCTAAAACCCCCCAAGATGATCAATAATCCACTCAACCACCTTATGAATAATATATATAATGTATTTCTTCTGCCACAACTGGTAGAGATCACAATATTAGCTCACACACCTTCAAACTCTTATTCAAACCCTAGGTCTTTAAACTTGCATACTTCATCACTTTCTTCATTTCTCAAAGCTTCAAACTCTTGCTCATACACTTGCATAAATTCTTCAACCTTTAATGCACTCTATCATCTCTCAATTCATTCTCACACACCTGCAAAAATATCACACCTAGGTCGCACTTCTTGCACACCCACCACTAGCTCACAAAAAGAACCCAAAACAATGCTTGTATAACTTCTTCTTAATTCAAATTCAAAATATTTCAGTTTTACTACTTTATCTCAATCATTAGATCTTAAAAACATCACATAAACTTTATTATAACAGTCACAAGTGACCCAAATAGGTTGGCCTAGCCAAAACCCTTCATCCATGCCCCAAAAAATCATCGAGCTAGAAATGCACTTTTTGACCATGTTTTACCAAAAACATCATAACCTGTAAAATATTCTTCGGAATGGCTCTCTAAATTTTTATCAAACCTTAAGGAAACCCATTTGCATCATCTCAAATTATCATAATTCCTTATATATCTCTCCATCTCTCCATCCTATCTCATTTGCATAGCTAGCGCTTAGGGTTTTGCATTGCAAGGGCTAGGGTCAACTGAAACAACCTCATAACACATCATATAAACTCTCCAAAAGGACATAAAATACCTTTTAAATCATGAATAAACTTACTACATGCATCCATGAGTGCATATAGCTCCATAACTCAATCTCATGCAATCTAACAACCATACTTAATCCAAAATGAGTACCTAAAACATAGTCACCAACCTGTATTTGCACACTGAAACTCATGTGAGTGCCCAATAAATCTTAAAACATTATCTTCATCATCTAAACATGCTTCTTAAGGTTCCAAGAGGCTCATACCACCATGCACTATCACCGAGGTTAGCTAGGTCACCTGAATAGGCTTACTAGAACAAGCGATCCTCATTGAAACACATGATATCATCATGAACACATCTGAAACATCATTTCACCATCATCCTCAGTATTCTCTGACCCTATTCCATCATCTACTTTGTCAATAATGAGGTTTTACATCAATTACAACACCTATACAACAATATCCCTGTTTGTTATTGAAGTAAAACCACCTGAATTTCTCCCTCTTTTTACATTAATGACAAAGGAATAATCGTACCATCATATTGTTCACCTTCCACAGCTTCATAGAGTCATGATTTTGTTAGAAACATCAACTAAAGGTCTCATTTTAGCTCAAAATCTTGTAAATTTCACTCAAAACCTGATTTTTTAAAGTCTTTTCAGTCATAGAAACACCATTCTCCCCCTAGGGATACTATATACATCTCTTAATCATACCAAAACTCATGAATAAAACATCATCATACCTTTGATATGAGAAAATAGACCATCATCCACCCTCAAAGCTTCCAAAAACTAGTCATTTCTCTTCAAAACTCTATTTTTTCCACCATGGAATCATTGTACTAGACCTATACCTAAAGCATACTCTTCATGAACATGCAAACAATGTTGATTTAAGACCAAAAATACTATTCATACCTTCAACCTTGGGTCATATTAGCTTGTGAAGGCACATAACTTGTTTTACTCACATATTTCTTAGTATCACCCAACCTAGAGAACACAAATCCCTGAATAGACCATTCAGTGGTTTTGAAACCAACTTTGACATGCTACAAAGAGTAATTCATCCTTTTGGAAAAAAATTCCATCACTCCCCCTGGACTCAAGACATCCTCCTTTGATAGAAAGCATAAAAAAATTCAAACTTAACTTGGAATTTTTACAAGAGTGTGACCCAGTTGTTTTGGTACAATCCTAAAGCTCCATTTCAGTCTTTGATAGTCATGTTAGAAAGATAGAATGCATATTTACATCATGGACTGCTAGATCTAGGAGATATCATTCAAATCATACCTCATATAGTTTGAAGACATCCATAACACCATATATAAGAAATCTCAAATGATCCCCCTGTCTTGATGGACTCATCCACACTATATATACCTGTAGAATCATGTTTATCCTTTATATACTATTGTAGCAATATATCATACCTAATGATGTCTTAGATCTATCACTGAGACTCGAACAATACTTGTAGGCCAAGTCCTTCACTTCTTCACAACTTCATCACCTTTCTTACCCTTAAGAAGTAATCAAAACACTATATCCCCTTCAATGTCACTTTCATCATACCTAATTAAGTACCCACATGTCTATAAGATGTACCTTTAGAGATAAAATGATCATTTTAGTCATATCACAATCCACTAGACATATATTTACTTCTTTTGAGGTAGCAATCACTTTCTAGATCATATGGTCACAACATAGATGAACTTGATACAATCCACATACCTGAAGAAGCATCAAACTCTTCCTTTTACTTATACCCTGCACTTGTAGTAGCTCATTCCTTACCTTTGAGTTCACTGTGACTTGAATCTTACTAACCTTATCATCATGATACTCAAACACCTTGTCACCTCTATGACATTCTTTCAAGAGCGATTAGTTTAGTTCAAGAAATTTTCAACTCACCTCTTACCTAATGATGTCACTTGCTCTTCCTTTGACATATACACCCTACACATGTAGCTTAACATATTTGGCTCAATATATAATTAAGAGCAACTTACAAACTTTGTTAAACCTAAGATGATACATCTTTCACACTTCAAACCATTTATACCTTTTCGTATATGCATACATATGTTATTTGAGATTCTAACCAATCAAGAATGGTTCAAGTTAATTTTCACACCTGTAGAGACTTGAGCAAAATCCTTAGCTTACTGAACCCTTAACTCTATGTCCTTAACTAACTTTTTCAAGAGTAAAAACATTTTATCATACTTAAAATAACTTTTGAAGAGACTCATACCTTTTATATCCACTGAGATCTGCCAGAGACTTTAAGACTCCATTTTAGTCTTAATTGTCATTGTATAGATGTCACATTACTAGTAGCCCAAAGAACATACACTGTCAGAACTATCTTTTGTGCCAAGCAACTACCAACCCAATCAAGGTGATTTTTGACTATCCAATATCCTTCTCATACTATTCAAAAAGTTCCAGGTCTTCATAGTAGGTAAAAGATATACTTCTCATGTAGCATCCCTGTTACCTTAAGGTCTCCAAATTTATTAATGGGAACTGGTAAAGAGAACACCTCTGATATTGAGTAGACCACTCTAATTCCTTCAAAAATATTTTTAGAAACACAAGGCAAATACATATTCTAAGTTTCAATCAATTTCCATGGTTCATTTTTCAAGAAAAATGGTTTTCACTCTTCAAAACCCTAGATGATGGTTTTTTCCTCTGTACAAGCCCGAGAGGGAAAAATACGATCTTTATTAATGATTTTATTACCTTTCTTGACACTAATGACATCAAGAGATTTGTATCAATCAATATAATCCTTCAATAAACAAATTCCTTCTTGAAATACACTTCACAACTCTTGTAATTAGCTTTTGACAGAGAACAATAGTTTTACATTGCTTTGTTTCGATGATTATGAGAGTTTCATTACCAATATTTTGCAGACTTTGCTTTACTTATACTACCCTTAACTCAGACATTCTATGACCTTGAGGACATTACTCATAACATTTCATAACTTATGTGACACTGCACATGCCTTTGGAGAGAACACCAAACCACTTTTCATTATTTCATGATACATACCAAATTACATATGTTTCAACCAAGATTAAAGACATTCATTTGGCACTTTCTACCTATTCACTTGACATCATGAAGCTTCAGTACCTTTTTACCATCAACTTCTACAAGGACTACTCCTGGATGGTACTTTGTTATCTTACATCTAGTACATGGGTCCAGTACAACTTGTGACCACAAGATTTATCACAATGAACACTTTCTTGACCTTGAGATATCAACTTCAATGCTTTACAAAATTTGAGAACACAAACACATAGGTCCTTAATCCCTTTTAGGTACAAACTTCACTTCACTCCTTCTTGAATGTATGGTAATTCCTTAGACCTTACAACATCTTCAAGACTTACATGAATCTCAAATACCCATGGGATAATGCACATGCTCACTTTTTCAAACCATGAGAGAAGAATCTTGATGTCACATTACCACATAGCCAACTTCTTAAACATTAGTAAGTTAGGCCGCATGTTAAATTCATATTGAGAATCAACCTTTGACTGATTGAAGGTTAATAGACATAAGGATTGTCATAACTTCACTATGTATACCACAAATATGGCCTTAATCATCAAACTAATAACTACTCTTACCCCTTGACTCCATAATGGATGGCCTAGACCTTCAAACTCAAACTTTAGAAGAGAGGACTCATTTTCATGAGTGTGGCACACCCTTTTTGACACCTTCAATATAGACTTCAGAGACACAACACTTTTGATGGAAAGCATGACAGATATTCAACCTCCATATTGACATTTTCATGGCTAACTTTCTTTAGACTAAGACCACAACTCAGAGGACACAAACCTAGATTTACTCATACTATAAAAGAGTACATCAACTCAATAAACATGACCATAGACCTACAAATCCATGAAGTAACGTGAACTTTTAAATGCACTTTGAACAACAAGACTCAGTTCTAATAGACTCCTTGGAATATGTATACTCATGACAAGCTTTGAGATAACTTAAGATACTTCTCAATGGTGTCAACCAAAACCTTCTTTACCAATTCCTAGCAACCTTTCCCTTTTCATGAGATGATACAAATCATATAGACTATGAAACCATAAAACACATACTCATACCTTAACTTAACACACACACAGAACACAAACCTCCTTTTGCCACATTAGATCACAAACAATACCATTTGAGTATAATAAACCTTTGAATGACCCAATATACATGGAACACACAAAACAATTACTTTAAATAACCAATATCAACATCAACAAACTTAACTCTCCCTTTTGATTGCACCTTTTGACCTTTGCCTATCATTTAAAGAACATAAGGACTCGCAATACAGACCATAACATGTTAGAAACCTATCAACAAGGAATCAGAGACTCATGAGTATATATCACATACCTTCATATGCTTCAAAATATGGATGATGGCTCCATGAAGCCTAGTGGAGACATCCAACACATCTGCAGTATGTCTAGTAAGGTAAAATATCCATGTACTCATAGGGTTTGACACCAAGGTCTTCCATCAACCTTTTCAACTTCTCCACCTTCTCTTATCTCTCACTCTTCTTGGAGACTTCATGAGTAGACAACAAAAATTCTTAAGGTTCAATGAGATCAAACAAGCCTTCATGAGCAATAGGATCACCATGTTTAGTATCAACAACTTTGGAATCATATTTAGTCCTTTTGAGTTCTCCTTTCACCTTCTCAACTGGTATAGTCTTAACATCATCCTTCCTCTTGCAGTTGTTCATTTCAACTCTACAATATCTTACAATGTGACCTAATTTGTTACACTTAAAGAAAAAATTAGCACTCTTATCTCTAGAAGCATCATTCCTTTGCTTAGAACCCTTTTGATAACAATATTTAGTTATATGCCCAAACTAATTGCAACCATATCACACAACTTCATGCTTCTTATTATTCTTCCATATCTAATTAGGATAATCATAATGATATAATTTTGCAATATGACCCTTCATGTTACAAATATAGCATGTAATATCTTTTGACTGATGTGAATGATCATGCCTACCATTGCTCCATGGAAATGCATTCTTTACAAATCTTCTATAATCTCTAGCTCGATGACCAAAATTATTGCAAGAGTAACACACACCATTGAACTTATATATTTGATTTCATTAGGACACCTGGTAACCTTCTTCATATCTTTAGCATCATTCATAGCTTTGGTAGCATCACTAGGTTCAACTTTGTTTACTCATGCTTCTCTAAATGTTCTTCTTTGTAGCCAAGACCAGGTTTGTCATTTTTAACTCTTAGGTTCTCAAACATGTCATTTAGGGCTTCTGAAATTTTCTCTAACTTTTCATAGGTCTTCAAGTTATTGTCTGTTTGTTCCAAATCTGATTTTAAGGATCTCATCTCATCTTCATACCTGTTGCAATCTTCTTCTTTGACCTTTAAGGTTTTAGTCAAATTTTCCACTTGAGATTTAAAATCCATGATGGCTTGATCATGCTCTATCTTCATATCCTTGACCTAATTTTGGTTGGCTTAAATACATGACTAAGCTACTTCATTCTTCAGCCTTAATGCTACTACAAGATCTAAATACTTACCCATTGCTTGTGCTTCAAAGGATCTCCTTCAAGTTGTTAAACTTTCTTCACAATTACCTACTCTAATACCAATTATTAGAATCATAATGGAATCAGAAGGGGGGTGAATAATTCCTTAAAAAAATAAAATCAGATTTCAAA
Source organism: Taxus chinensis (assembly GCA_019776745.2). Taxonomy (NCBI): domain Eukaryota; kingdom Viridiplantae; phylum Streptophyta; class Pinopsida; order Cupressales; family Taxaceae; genus Taxus; species Taxus chinensis. The sequence continues at coordinate 609,854,361 of CM034155.1, read as the reverse complement.
TTGCTTATCCAAAACACAAAACCATTTAACCATTCATTTATGTGTGCACACCATCAAATATCATACATACAATGAAACATGAACAAGAGAATCAACACAATACACAAGATATAAGTCGGAAACCCTCAAGGGGAAGAAAAATCATTGAAACACAATATTTATATTGATATGTTTCAAATTTAGTCAGGCACCAACCCCTAGTTTAGTAGAGTGGGTACCCTATAAGGAGCACCAAATCCTAATTTTGTGAAGCACCAACTTCAAAAAGAGGCTACAACCCCCCAAGATGATCAAACACACACTAAAAAACCTTATTAATAATATATATGATGTATTATTTCTTCCACAACTGATAGAGATCACAATTTCAGCTCACACACCTTCAAACTCTTGTTCAAACCCTAGGTCTTTAAACTTACATACTTCATCACTTTCTTCATTTCTCAAAGCTTCAAAATATTGATCATACACTTGCATAAATTCCTCAACATGTCACACACTTTATTATATATCAATTCATCCTCACACACTTGTAAAACTCTCACACCTAGGTCACACTTCTCGCACACCCACCATTAGCTCACAATAAGCACCCAAAACATTGCTTTTGTAGTTTCTTCTTGTTTCAAATTCGAAAGAGGTCAGTTACCCTCCTTTAGCTCAAAAATTACATCTTACAAACATCCCATAAATTTTATTATAACATCCATAAGTGACCCAAGTAGGTCGTCCTAGACAAAACCCTTCATCCATGCATAAAAAAATCCTCAAATTCCCATCATTGGAATGAGAAAAATCTCCTAACACCAAAACAATTTTTATTAAAGATCTAAAAATCACCAAACATGTTTAAAATTACATTTAAACATCATCCATGGTCTAAATTATCATGAAACAATCATATTATTTCATTTAATGGGCCCAGTGGCTCATTACCTTCATAAAACACTTGTTTCCAACACCCTATCTTCATCTTTTGGCCTCAATATCACACAAGAAAACCTTAACTATGTCATGTGACCACTCAATGCAAATTTAATAACCTGTAAAAAAATTCTACATAAGTTAGATCTCATGAAAAAATCATATGTTCAAACTACATCATTTTTTGTTTTTACCAAAATAAGCTGCCCAAAATATTGAAATTTTACAAATAACAACCAGTTTGCACCCTTCCTTATACATTCAAGACCTCCAAATGGATTCATTGGATGAAATATTCATCCCTCTTCACATTCATTGTTTTTTCAAGCATCACCCAATCCATTTCATGCACTAAAAAACTCAATCTTTTAGCCAACATTGTCCTGTCGTGCAAAGCCAAAAATCTTCTTTTCCCAAAAAATGACCTAGAAACCATCTAAAAAATCATCATCATGAGAAAAAAATTATATCACTATAAATATCTCTAAATTATATTTCCAAAAAAATTGATTCACCTCTTAAATCCTCTTGTAGCTCCTACAATGTCCATTTTACTGAAGACTACTTCTAACTGCCCTTTAACCAATCAACATAAATGAACCATACTTGACCATTTAACTACATCACCATGACCTAAAATCATCATGGAAATGAATGAAAACTCTCATACATGACACACTGGTCATTTAGTTTGTAACTCCTTTGGAAAACCATGTCCCAAACTGAACTTCTTCATAAACTTACATGTTTGAGTGGGGTCCACTCATCACCATGAGCACTACCATACCTTTATGGAAACCTAGATGAGTCCTCTACATCTTACAATCATCATATAAGCACTGTAATAAAAACTAGCCACTTAGGAAACAAATCTCTCAAATCACTTTCAAGCTAGGGTTTCAAACACATAGTGAGTTGTTTACCTTCTTAACATTCATTCATAAAAACATGGCGATGAAATGACCTACTTATTTTTGAAAATCTAATAGAAATTTAGAAACATTCTAAAAATCCACAAGGTCCCATGCAAATCACACAATTTAAGGTGAGCATTATAAGGTGTCCAATTCAAGCTGGAAATAGTTCTTGTTCTTGGCCATGTTTCATCAAAATCTGACATAACATACAAAATACTTCATCATGGAATGACTCTGAAATTTTTCCCACATCATTAAGGACACACCCTAATAATCATCTCCAATAATCTCCATGTGTTACATATCTCTCCATATTTCTATCCTATCTCAGTTTCATAGCTTATCCCTTAGGGTTTTACACTATAAGAGGCTAGGGTCAACTGAAACAGGACACTCATAACTCACCATGAAAACACTCTTTAGATGGTCCTAAAATACATGATACATCATGAATAAAATTGAATACATGTATACATGGGCTCATATAGTTCCATAACTCAATCCTCAGGGAATCTAACAGTCATACCTAGTCCACAATGAGCACTCTCAATCATAGTCACCAACCTACATTTGCACCCTGAAACTCATGTGAGTGCCCAATAACTCCCAAAATATGTTCTAAATCATTTCAATATGATTCTAAAACTACCAAGAAGGCTCCATACCTCCATGCACCATCACCTAGGCTAGCTAGGTCACCTAAATGGGCTTGCTAAGAACATGCAATCCTCATTAAAACACCTAATGATCATCATGAACACCTCTGAACCATCATGTCTATCATCATCCTCAAGATGATCTGACCCTAATCCATCATCCACTTTTTCATTAATGGTTTTTTTCATTAATTACAACACCTATGCAACAACATGCCAACAATCTTCATGTTTATATTAGTATAAGTAGAGTTTGATAAGATTAAGAGGGAAAAAATATAGAAAACAATTTTGGGTTCATTTCATGTCATTTTCAAACAAGAAAAACATCTAGGAAGTTTTAATAATGCATTTTTTTATCTTCTTTCACCTTGGGACCCTCCAAAATTCTTCCAAATGGCATATTCCTCCATGCTCAAATGAAATAATGAGAAATAACGTGTGCAAGAAGATTTGAGTATTTGAAAATGTTTTAGTTGCATCCACATTCAAAGTTCATGGGATTCCATTGATTTTAAGAATTTTCTTGACCCGAATGATGATTTTTGAGTTTTCTTGCATACCAAGGCAACACCAAAAACATGAGCCATCATAAGAGATGAGGTAACTTGTTAGAAGTAGTTTCAAAGCAGAGTTGTATGGTTTAGTAGGTCATTTTATTAATCATCTTTTTTTATCCCCTCTCCTCTCCTCCATTCGATAAAATGGTGCATGTTCTTCATTGTAAATATATCTCTCTCTTTTTAGCAATGTTATAATGCCAAAACTATATGAAAACTAAGGAGTTACAGACCTAGGCATGTGTTTTGTGAAGCATTTTACCCCAAACTTGATTGTAGCAGTCTATGCATACCAAAATACAATAATATGATATGAATTATGACTTAAATATGTATCTTATGTATTTATTGTGTTCTTTCCTTTTGTTCTTTTTATTTTGATTGTGTATCTATGGTGTGTTGTAAAATATGATGTCAACAGTGTCTAACTAAAATAGGGTTGTGAGCTGATTTAGTTGCAGGGTTGAATAGTGGCAACAATCTGCCCTTTCTTCTTGGAAATTATCCTTCCTTCTCTAAAATTCAAAATAGAGTGATCAAACCCTTTCTTGGTGTTATCACCACTTTTATCTTAGAATTTCTTTTTTTTTCCTCTCCCTCTCTCCCTAGTTACTTGGATATGTTAAAATAGGATTAGATACCTTTGATTTTAGGGTTAGTCAATGAGTAGCTTAACATTAGGATAGGTGAGGAACCAACATTCTCTAGAGGATTGCTTCATCTTTCAAGGTCCCACACTTGGAAGCAATCCAATATTGTCCAAAATTCCTTGATCTACCATGATCAAATCTTAGGGTGCAATTCTGAGCCACAACACTCACAAAACATGATTTAGCTACATCCTCACATCATAGTCATAAAATCGATGATGAATTTTTTTCTTAATATTTCTCGAGAATGAACTTAATTCATCCCTCTTAAGTGTTTCATTAGTTACCAACTAATTATATACATTTTGATCCAAAAAAAATTTACTATCAACATTTTGATTTTGGCCAAGAATATTATTTATAAGAACATAATTAAAATGTATTGGGTTATCATATGTGTTTGGACTTCAACTAAGGATCCCAACACTTGTAGTAATTTTTCCACACACAAGGGAAGTAAATGAGGCAAATCTTTTTTCTAATTCCCATGACCTTTCCAATCCGTTTTTGTTCTCGCCATATTGATAATTTAAAAACATAATCATAAAAATATATCTCATAGCCTAAAGTTCCCTATATTTACTTAAAAGTAACCTCAATCTTTGATGGCATATGTAATTTCATCAAAATCCCTTATGGCCATGAAATAATCTTATAAGTTTCATACAAGTATTTTTTTTTCTTGTAAAAGCTATAAAATGGATGAGAGGTCTTGGGAAAGAGACATCAGTTCAAGGAACAAATATCGGTTAGAGGGGCAAAGAGGTTGAGATATATAAGCAAGGTGTAATCTAATATTAAGGGTGTTTACACCTCACATCCACTTTCCAATTTTATTGATACAAGAGTTATATATACTATTTTTTTTCTTAATGAAATTATTCAGTATAATACTTTGTGTTTTCAAAAAAATTATTCACACTGAAGTGCATTATCACACCAATATACATCCCTTCCTTGTGTAGTTTTGATATCTTTTGATATTATGTAAACTGCTAATCTCTTGAAATATTAATGCAAATATTGGATTTTTTTGTTATACTAGTGTCTAAGGAATACATGTAGATATGGCCCTCCATTACATTCATATAGAAACTTCTTAACAATGTGGGTTGTAGGTTTATTTCCATTAACATATATTGCTAGGGTTTATAGATATTTTATTAACTTTAAATCATATCGAAGTAAAGAGACACTCTTAACAGTAGGGGATTGTTTCAATTGTCTTCTGATTTGGGGAATTTTCATTCTCTTCTCCAATAAATATTATTGTTTGATATTTATGTCCATTATATATGGTTCCTATTTATTTATCAATTCAATGGTAATCAATTTCATAGGATAAATATGCGAAGGCATTTATAAAGTATATTGATCTAAGTATAAATTTAATCATGTTTTCAACTAGACCCTTATATTACTTATAGCTTCAAGACTCTCATAGTAGGTATAGTTATCAACATTAAAATTGTAAACCTAAAAATGATCAATGAAGTTTGATATTGTAAGACTGACTTGACATATGAGGATTAGGAGAAGGCTTGACTGTAATATCTCTCTATAAACATTGATGAGAGTCATAAATCAAGAATACCAACTAATTTTGCAGCATTGTTTGTTGGGCAATTTTCATAGAGGTTGAAGTACTGAATGCGGATATTATTTTGACTAGAGTAAGAATATACCTTGCACCAAAATATTATGCAACATAGTGATAATGTGAGAACTTAATGAGGTAAAACTATGACATGTGCTAAACTAATTGAGTGATGAACTAATTTTTTTTAGAATATGTGATAGTTACTAAATCCATTACTTGACAGTCTCACAAGAGTGCACCAATGATCCCAAAAGAGTATCTTGATGGTTTTGGTAGGGTCTTTTATTCGCTACAAGTTTCCAAGGTTCTCAGTCTAATCATAAAAAATGAGGTTTAATTGTTTATGCTTGACTATTGGTTCCATATTTCCATAAAATCAAATATTCTTCTTGGACCCCCTCTTATCAATTCTTATATGCTTAAAATGGTTATGCAAATAATTTTGATTTATTATTTTAGATCTTATTAGATTAAATTGTAATTTTATGGGTAATTGTATTGTATTTAGATGTAAACCCACTTTTCCTATTAAAAGGAACTATTAAAAAAGAGAGGATGACTAATTCTTTCTCTTTGTATGATCATATAACAACATATTCTTATACTTTTTATTTTTCTTATTGTCTTTTTTTAATTTTCTAAGCTACCTTGTTTTGGTTTCTCTTAAGCATCATAATGAACAATGTACTTCAGCCTTATTAACAACTTTAAGCATTAATATTAACTCCAGACATGCCTCGTTTAGTGTGGATGTGGCCACACATTTAACAGTTATATGTTATATAACTGTTAACTCTAGATGCCTATATGTTATAATGAACCTTGTACTTGAGCCTCGTCAATAGACTTTAAGTATTAACATTAATATAATATCAATTTCAATTTATTCAAACTTTAGATACCTAATTTTGGTATAGGATTAGTTTATTGGTTTTTCATTAATTATTTTCTCCAATTATGCTCCTGTTGGAACATTTACCTTCTCTGGTGACCTAGTATTCCCCTTCCCGGTTTTCTTTAACCCCGTTTCTGCCCTTGAAATGGGGTTGTGATCAGTTTCATAGGATGTGAGCCAAAAATGTACCTACATTTTGTTACACATCCATGTATTTGGTCTTTACTCTCGTACACCCCCATTATTTTTCTTTTTTCCAACTTTTATGGTTTCTTTTATCATATTTCATGTTTCTTTTGTCTTAATTTGCATGTCAATATGGTCCTAATTTGAAATCAATAAGTCTATGAATAGAAAATGTTCATTTAAAGACAACATGAATGATTCGTAAACATAGCAGAAAATACTTCTAGTAAAATAATGTTTACCTAGATATTAAAATTTATCAATTTTAGGACTCTAATTAACCCGTAAAAATTGACCCAAATCCTATTTAAGACTACTCCGAAACTGATTTCCCAATCACTGTTTGATCAAAGCCATCCAGAATTAGATTCCCATTTTTACCAATTTATCTGAGGTGTCATTACTAATATTTTAATAAGTAAATTATGATTAAAATAACTAATTAAAATGTGGAAATAAAACCAGAGATCAAAATGGAACCAGAGGTAAAACACGACGCCAAAAAGTAGATAACTAAGTTTAGTATGCAAGCCTATGTATCTAGGTTCATATGAACTCGATCTATTAAAATTTACTATAATTTTAAGTAGAATAACCCTTACAATCAACAAAATAGATCACAACCTACAAATAATGTACTTTCAGACCTTCGAAAGACCCTAACATAATTCAATAAAATATCTTTCACCTTCCCGAAGTACTTGTCGAGGTTACTCCCTTAGGAATTTGGCAAATAGTGACTTCTTCCACATAAAAAATCATCACAAAAATATCCAAAATGGAAAAATAATTACACCACTAGGAGCATAGTGGAATTCTGAGCAATTCACTTGTTTACACCAAAGGTTGGTTTTTTCCTCTAAGTCCTCCAAAATTGAGGATTTCTATAAATAGGTCTAAAATTCCCATGTCCAAACCTGCACCCAGAGTTGCTTTAAATAGGAACAAGCTCTCCTCATAACTCAGCGAGATATGTAGCGTGGATTGTCGATGGGGTGCTATTTTTTAAGTTGGTGGTTGGGGGTTTGAACCTCCCCAACCACCCTCCACCACATTATATTTTATATTGTGGGTTATGTAATGTGTTACAAAAGCATTTATAAAGGCTTGGACCACCCTCATTTAGTGTGGTTGTGGCCACACATAAGATTTTTCCACATGATGGTGTTGCACAGGGATGATACCACGTGGGTTATGGGAAGGTTTGGTTACCAAGTAGATATGCTGAGGCACCACATTGGGCATTTAGAGCCTAGGTGGATGGGCTGGTAGTGGAGTGTTTAAATGACCCCCGACTTGTTTACAAAGCTGAGTATGTGGTTGTGGAATGTGGAATTTATGGTGGGCAATGCACTTGGTAGCCCGATGAACATTGATGTGGAGAATTAAACCTGAACTCACCGAGTCTTGAGATTCATTGGTGGGAAATCGAGCCACATAATGGCTTGAGTGGCTGCTCCCTTGCATAATGTAATCAGGTTACAATATATCAATGTTTACAATATAATTCCACATTGATTTGCACTAAGGGTATATATATAGAAAATTATGGCAATGGGTGAAGTAAATTAGGCAAAGACACCCCTCCATCAAAAGTTGTTAAGGTTGAGGGCCCCCACCAGTAGGACCTATCTGATCCTGAGTGTCGGACCGGAGTCACCCAAATGTGTACTATTTTGTATATTTTCCAGTCACTGAAGGTTGGTAAGTCTGACCCTAAGCCACAAATTTGACCATGATAGAGCACATGATCCCCATTTCCATTCTTGGTACCATCAGAAAGATATTGGAATAACCATACTATTGAGTTGGATTAACTAAAATGCCTCGGGAGAAGCTACAAAAAGTTGTTTTACCCACCAAAAATTGAATCCCCTTTCTGCATCTCACAAAAACATACAAGACACCATAGGAATGGGTTAATTAAAGTACTAGAGGGACAATCATAAGCCACAAAAATTCAATTGTCCACTGATAATGCGACCCTATCAACTTCTAGGATGAGAATAAAACAAACCAATAATAATAGGCAAATACTAAAATTCCACTATGATTCACAAAATCAGATAAAAACACCCATTGAACATACAGAAAGCAAGTGTCCAACTGATACTCTGTGATACGGCCAATTACTGAAAATACAATTCCACCAAAAATACATCAGTATATAAGACATCTAAACTGCCCACAAAAGGCTAGTGTCCACTATCCATGTGAAACTGTAAAACTACAAACCAATATGATCCATAATAAACATGCCAAACATAGACAGAAACTGAATCAAGTGAAATCCCAGTGAAAAATAATCTATCGCTACAATACTCACTATAAATAGGATAGAAATAAACTGTCTGTATAGAGCGGAAATACCCAAAATAGTTAACTATGCCATCAAGTGCAAAGATCCCCAACTAGGTACCAACTGCAAACCAATTTGTTAGTGTAATCAACATATAACCTAATTGTAACCACAAAGGATAGTTACAACCAATTCCCTAAATGAGGGACTTAGTAAATGTGTAAGCATCCTGTATGGTATAATGAGTTTGTGAATTAATTACAAAAACAAAATGGTTCCCAAAAATGGGTCTTACAAACATCTATAATTTGAACAATAAAATTAACAATTGATACTGAAATGCAAGTTTACCAAAAATAGACATTTTAACCATGCCCATTGAATCTGCATACTACTATTAGAAATTTCCCAAGTTGAAACATGAGTTGTACCCAAAATGTACCAGAAACTCAAATCTATAAATAAGGATATGTGAATGGAGTATTAATCAATTTTTTTAAAGAAAGAAAACCCACTGAGTATGGTAAACATGTCCCTCATATTTTCTCACAAAATCTAAACTCCAAAACCATTCAAATCTAAATGGGAAAACAATTCTATTCAACAAAGAACTAAAATCCCATAACACAAGCCCTGAATTAATTACATGTAATAAAAAATCAAGAGCTATGCAATATAAAGTTGAAAAATTATTTACCAACCCATGCTAACAGGATTTTCATCTATAAGTATCACCTGATCCAGGGTTATAACATCAACTGATTGATGGATCTAAAACTTCATATACCTTTGAAACAAGTCTATACTCCATCTTTGGCTTGCCACTACACTGATGGTGAGATGGATGAAGTTTCTGAATAAATTTCACCCAATGTCCATTGTCATGACAAGGGGCACAAAAATTCCTAGCAACAGAAGGAATTATTCTTGCCATCTCTCACTCCTAAATGATGATATTGGTAGTTTTACCTTGTTTTTAATGAACGAAAACAACTTCTTCAACAAATTCCTTCTTTTCCAACATCTGGCAACATGAAATGGTTATGCATCCAAAAAACGTACAAGGAAAGGCATCCATCATTTTCTGAATATCAAAGCCAAACTTCTCAAACTGAAAGAGTGGATCAAAAGTTTTACAAAATTCATTGTGCTTATGTGTAAGAAAGTGGAGGTGGAATCTCAATACCTCTTCGTTGAACCTTTTTTTTACCAAATCCATCTTCTGACAAAAAACACTTGATTCCTACAGTTGAATCTACCTACAGGACTAGTGGGGTATTCACTTGGATTTCAGAATCTTGTCTCCCATCAACGTGCTTGGAGCATTCTCCAATATCCTTTCCCACGGGTAGTAAAACCCAAACCTGTAAAATGAGGATGCTCCTTGACCTGTATTGGGTTAGCAATGCCTTGACTATATTTTCCAAGACCTCTTCCATCAAAACCCATCTAAATAACAATTTGGATCCAATGCCTCTAGTATGATTTTCAAACGAACCAAAGACATCATTACCCTGAATCCAAAACCAAATGGGAGGAAGAAGAAGATTCACATGGTGAGAAAACTTACAGTGCACTATGTCATGGTATTTGTATTTGAAGTAGAAGTAATTCTTCTTGTTCAGATCACCACAACTACAAACTGATCAAGAGCTCATCCTTTGATGCTAGCTACTTTTTAAACTGATCAACTTGTTCTTCGAGGGAATAGAGCTTGCATCACATGAACTACATTTTCTTCCTAAATTTTTCTATAGATTCTCTTGAGATCTTCCAATCTTTCCCTCTTCAATTATTTTCCCATGATTACAAACTACAAACCAACTATCTCCCAAAATACTACAAAACTACCAAGTAAGAAGATCAAGCCAAATAGTATACACTAATGGGATTAGCAAATCACAAACTGGTATCCAAATGCAACTGAAGCAATCACGAAATCAAACAACTCTGATACCAACATGATCTGTAAACATAGCAAAAAATAATTCTACTAAATTAATGTTTACCCAGATATTAAAATTTATCAATTTTAGGACTCTAATTAACCCATAAAAATTGACCCAAATCTGATTTAAGACTGATCCGAAACTGATTTCCCAATCATTGTTTGATCAAAGCCATCCAGAATCATATTCCCATTTTTACCAATTTATCTGAGATGTCGTTACTAATATTTTTAATAAGTAAATTTTAATTAAACTAACTAATTAAAATGTGGAAATCAAATAAAAAATTAGAATGCAACTAGAGATAAAATACGACACCAAAAATTGATAACGGAGTTCAACATGCAAGCCTACGTCTCCAAGTTCATATGAACCGATCTATTAAAATTTGCTAAAATTGTAAGTACAATAACCCTTACAATCAACAAAATGGATCACAACCTATAAATACGTACTTTCAAACCTTTGAAATACTGTGACATAATTCAGTAAAATATCTTTCACCCTCCCGAAGTACTTTTTGAGGTTACTCCCTAAGGAATTTAGCAAATAGTGACTTCTATTGCATAAAACATCATCACAGAACTTCCAAAACAGAAAAATAATTACACCACTTGAAGCATAATGGAATTCTGAGCAATTCACCTTTTTACTCCAAAGGCTATTTAGGATTTAAGTCAGTAATTGAGTTTCTAAAACAGGTCCTAATACATAGTCCTGCACCTGTACAAGATGTTTTAAATAGCTATGCAAGCTCTCCTCATAACTCATCAAGCTATCATGGCTATCATGGTGGTGAGAAATCTATTTTGTAAGTTGGTGGTTTCGGGTTCGGACCTCCCCAACCACCCTCCACAACATTGTATTATATATTGTGGGTAAATCCCACATTTGTCATGTAATGCATTACAAAAGCCTTCATAAAGGCTTGGACCACCCTCATTTAGTGTGGTTATCGTGACGCATTTAACATTTTTTCCACATGAGGCATGGCATATTGATTGGTGATACCACGTGGGTTATGGTAAGGTTTGGTTGTCGAGTAGGTATGTTGAGGCGCCACGTTGGGCTTGGAGAATAAATTGAGAGCCCACATGGATGGGTTGGCGATGGAGTGTTTAAATGACCCCCAAGCTATTTAAAAAGCCAAGTATGTGGTTGTGGAATGTAGAATATATGGTGGGCGGTGCACTTGGTAGCTCGCGTGAACATTGGCATGGAGAATCAAACCCAAACTTGCCAAGTTGAAATTGAGTTAGTCACTATCGGGGAAAATTTTAGTGGTGAATATTCATTATTTCATGGATATTCTAGTTTTTGAAGTTTGAAATTCGTGAATTTTTAGGGTAGGAATTAGGACCGGTTCGCCAAAATTTTATGGGTAAAAGTTAATTTTAGGGTTCATTTCATCATTCCCATGAAATAGAAATTTACAAAAATTGCTTGAATAAAATCAGTCGGTAGCATGTTTTTATGCTAACGATTGACATCATATAGTATGTTATCGGTCGGAACCATATTTTATGTTATCAACCGACAACATATAATATGTTGTCGGACAGTAGCACAAAATATGCTACCGACCAGTGGCATGTTTTTATGCTACCGTCCGATAGCATGTTTTTATGTTACCGACCGACCAAGGAAAATTTTAGTGGCAAATATTTGTTAATTTATGAATATTCAAGTTTTTGAAATTTGAAATTGGTGGAAATTAGGATCAGTTCGCCAAAAATTTCTGGGTACAAGTTAATTTTAGGGGTTCCCACGACAAAAATTCATAAAATTCACCTAAATACAGTCAGTTGGTAACATGTTTTTATGCTACCGAATGACAACATATAATATGTTGTCGGCTAGTAGCATAAAAATGCTACCAATCAGTAACATATTTTATGCTACACACTGATAGCATATAATATGTTGTCGATTGGTATCATAAAATATGATACCAGTAGCATGTTTTTATGTTATTGGTCGACCAAAGAAAATTTTAGTGGTGAATATTTGTTAATTCATGAATATTCTGATTTTTTAAATTTGAAATTGGTGAATTCTTAGGGTAGGAATTAGGACCAGTTCACCAAAAATTTCTAGGTACAAGTTAATTTTAGGGGTCAATTCACCGTTCCCACGAAATAGAAATTAGTAAAATTTGTTTGAATATAGTCAGTTAGTAGCATGTTTTTATGCTACCAACCGACAACATATAGTATGTTATTGGTCGGTAGCATAAAAAATTGCTACCTCGGTCAGTAACATATTTTATGTTACTAACTGACAACATATAATATGTTGTCGGCTGGTAGCATGTAGCATTTTTTATTTGACCTGTCAATAGCATACAAAAAATAATAGTATGTTGTCGGTCAGTAGCATGTAGCATTTTTTTTACCTGTTAGTAGCATACAAAAAAGCTATCGTTTGAGAAAAAAAAGTATGGGAAATTTTTTTCGCTTGCGCCATATTTTGGGAGGACAAATTTCTCATTGAGACGATCATTTTGACTGCTAACATCTTAAAAAAATTAAAAATTCAAAACCCATACAAAATTAGCAAAAATTGTATTTTTTTCACAAAAAATCACTTTTTACAGTTCTTTTTGTTTGTGCCATATTTTGTGAGGACAAATTTCTCATTGAGCCGGTTGTTTTAATTACTTTTATCAAAAAATGATTTTTAAAAAAATTACATATATTTTTGGCCGACAACATAATATATGTTGTCGGCTGGTAGCATAGAAAATGCTACCAACTGACAACATATTTGCATTTTCTTCATATTCGCCATTAGTGCGAAATTCAATTTTCCCTTTTCACTAACCGATGTCTAGGAATTTTTTTGGGGAGGTCTTAAAATTTTCCCTGGTTGTTGTTAAGGGAAATTGAGCTAGACAATAGCTCAGGCGAGTTGTTCCCCTGCATAATGTAATCACCACCCTGCAATATATTACAATGCATTACAATATAATCCCACATTGACAATACAAATTCACTAAGTGGTATATATATAGAAATTTGTGGTAATGACATAGTGAAGAAATGACGACAAAGACACCCCTTCATCAAAAGAGTGTGTCAATCATGGTCGAGGGCCTCCAACCAGTAAATAACGGGGCCCACCTATCTAACCCCGAGTGTCGAAGACTGGCGTTGCAAACCAAATTTTTACCATTTTGATCAATCTTCACTTTTACCACGTGTCATTGCCTGACTAGTCAGTTGACCCTCTCTAGCCCGAACTTTGACCAGTGATATCTAGAGCACACGATCTTCATTTCCAGTGTTCTTAGTACCATCAAAAAGATGTCGGAATGCTCTACCATATTATCACAGTTTAGAGATATTTAGGAGACATCTGAAGCCCAAAAAATTCCTTTGGGTAAATGAAGAAACTATACATTAGATTATTTCTTTGCACAAGACTGGTATGAAATTATAAGAGCAACATATATTGTTTTTCAAAGCACCCACATGCCAAAAGTCTAATTCAAGCATTTAGAGTTTCATTCTAACATATACTAGTTATTGCATACATTTGAAAATACATAGGTCATGACATTTGCATACACTGTATTGACTGCTAGCATGCATCAAGTGTTGCTTGCAAATTTGACAAATGATGAGAACCCTAATAATAATGGAGGGATAACACGTGCCCCCATTATTTTTGGGTTTTGCGAGGCACTGAGCATAAATTAGGGTTTTCACAAAGGATATCGCATTCCCAATTATTCACAACAAAACCATACCAATTGTGAGGATTTTTTGGATTAGTGCACAAAGAATGCATTTGGATCATTTAATTCACCCCTTGCACAGATAGGACATTTTCATATAAATAAAACCAAAAATTTTGGTTTTGTAATCTTAATGACTTTGTTCACATCTTGACAAAACTAGACAACACATTTTTCTCATCTCATTTCTCTATGAGTTCTTCATCTCAATTTTGGACCTATTTTTCACAAACTCTCATAACGACTAGCTCTATATTCACATATTTATGTACCAAACCGTAATTATCTAATTTTATAAAAAAATAATATTATTTCTTGATTTAATATGTTCTAGTTTTCCCCTTATCATATGTAATTAGGTCTAAATTATTAATTTATCTTAGTTAATTACAATTAGGTGTGGTTGGTTAGTGCATTTTTTTAAATTTAAACCCCTATGTTCCACGGGGATGCGTTCATTGTGTTTTGGAGGGTGTCTGTACGTACCCAAAATTGTAGGGTACTACACCGTCGGAACAACGTTACACATGCCCCAATGATGATACAAGTCTCCTCGCAAGGTGTTCGGGATCTGAAAAAGCTCTCTAAGTATGCGTTAACATCCCGCATGCCCCACTTAGCCCCTGTGTGCTTTGATTTTTCCTTCGCCCCTCTTTTCGTTTGCTTTTTGGTCTTAAGTGAAGAAACCGCCGCCCTACCTGGGCGGCGGTCTCGTGACCCGCCTCCCAGGCAGGGTGGCAGTCCTTCACGCATTTTCCAAAATGCTCTTTTTAACATGACTCATGTAAAATTTCAACATTTACCAGCTTTTTTCACTGCCTTTGCTTGTATTTATGATTCTGGTTCCCTTGAATAGTGTTTTGGCATTGTTTATGGTTTAAGAGATCAAATTGGTTTTCACCTTTGGGTAAATGGGATTCTATAAATAGCTGGCTTATGCTCAAGCAAATGGCCCCTCAAATTTTCCTCTGAATTTCTCATTTCAATAGTTTAGCCTTTTAATTTTGTTTAGGATTCATAGTTTCATTTGTTGTATGCATGGTTAGTATTGTTTAGTTGTTAAGAAGCCACATATTCTCCTTGTGCAAGTGTTGTTATTATTTCATCCAATCAATTGCAGTATGATAGTTTGATTTTCAGTAGGAAGCCATTAAAGTTGCAGGTTTTGTTCGTCAAAAAGAATAGTTCTAGGTTCTGGATGTTTTGTGTTACATGACTTGCAATAGATCTCGCTAGGAATTGCATAAGTCAAGCTCTATTCTCTTGCGCTATCCCTCTCCTACTCGCATTGTATTCGGTTTGTATCCTAAGCTACCATTGTTCCAATATCTACTGTTGTTGATGCTGGCATTACACACTTTTCTGGATTCACGTGAGCACGAAGGAATGAGGAGATCATACTGAGGGGACAAAGCCACATGCAACTAGGATTCACCATTGTTCTACAAAATCCAGGTTCAAGCTTTCAAAGTTCTAGTTAAAAACTTATCAAATAAAGTAGTCAATCATTTCATTTCAGTTAATCTCACTTTCGATATTGCCGGGGAAGCTGTGGGGATTGATAGTTTCTGAGAAACTATGATTCACTCCCCACTTCTGAGGTAGGATCGAGAGTCTTTCAAATAGATTAGATCAATTATCTGGTTACTTAGAATAGATTCACAACTGCACATACAAGTAGCTATACTCGGCTGCTTTGTTTGTTTTAATTTTGTTATTAGTTTAGTTGTCAATTTCTAGATATATTAGATAATTGCTCTTTTAAATTTTGTTCAATAGTTTATCAAAAATATCATATTTAGGAACATACATAGATATATCTTGCGTAGTCGATTTATTTTGTCATTAGTTAGCTTTATATCATTTCCTTTTGCATGACAATAACGGGACCTAGGGAGCCCAAAGAACACGTATTCGAACCACTCCTGCCTCAACCCAATCTTGTTACAGCAATAACTGATATAGATCAGAGTCTTAGAATCCAAGTCTTCCGAACAACAACAAACTTACAACAAATCAGCTCACAGTTAAGAGGGTTAAACATCGAAGACGACCAAGCACATTGGTCAAACCAACCAAACTACAGGTTACCCTAGATAAACATCCGCATGACTGTAGAAGGGCTTGAAAGAGAGAAAACATTCAGTTGTGATCCTTTGGTCCCACAGCCTGACACAGGAGGCATTCTCACTGATATAGACACTAGCTTAAGAATTCAGGTTACTAGAACAACTGTAAGGTACTCTAAGAAGATTACACAATTTGTAGCTCTAAACATAGAGGCCGAAAAGGCATACGACTATTGGATACTAGGGATTAGGGACTGATTCCACACATGACCATAGTAAGTCCACAACAACCACGAATCTACGGTTGTGATCCACAAATTCACCAACCCAACGAGTCCACAGGTCAATCCGACGTTGACGCTGGATTACGCACATTAGTATTTAGATCCACTCCACTTCCACCTATCATCATCACACAGTTATCCCTATTGGATATAGCAGCTAACGAAGCTAAGGATTTTTGGACTAGACCGGAGAATCACCCGTAGAATCCACCATATCCATCATCCATCCTATGACCCTATCTAGAGATATACACGAAACAATCCCAGGTCATTTTCCCCGTATCCCACAACCTATAGATCGAATCATGCCAGAGCTCGATATTGATTGGAGCCTTTGAGCAGTCATCCTCACCGACCGATCTATCACAACAGTTCAGGTTAGGAGGGCCTTCTTTGCCTTAGATTCGCAGATTCCATTAGTGCGTGTCAAAGATATAAGATTTACCTAACTAGTTTACCCATACCCCACGTATATTCCATCCCCACTGGCTGTCTCGGCACGACCTTGGGAGGTCGGGTGCGAGGAAGAGTTACTTGTAGATTCCCATGCTCGCTTGTCACTTTTCCATCGTACAAAATTGGTGAACCCGACGTGAAACACACAGTTCTTCTATTTTTTCATCTTTTCCACCTCATTAGCCTTTTCAGCTTCACCAACAAAATTTCCCAATGTGAACAACATTTCCTTCCACCTTTGCTCTTTCCCATTATTCTGCTTGGTATTCATATACCCCCGAATATGTCAGGATTCGACGCATATGCAGACCTCTCCTAGGTCTTGAAGCATACTACGATCAACTGAATAGACAACCATCACCCTCACTCTCAGCATGGGGTGACAATTATTCAGCTAACCAATTGTCAACACAAACTCCGCCCCCAAGGACTAGATATAGTTCTTCTTTCCAAATAGAGGAGTTGGATCAGCTCGCTCAAATGCAACACCCAGAGCCTTCAGGCTCGAACGCCATGACGTTTACAGAAGAATCTGGTTCGTCTCCTCAGGTATTGCTTAGACCACAAATTAGTAGACAATCGGATCCATATCCATTTTTAGATAATGAACATTCAGTGCGTTATGCCAGGAATGAACAACACTCTCGGAGTATGTACCCACCTATAGGAAGTTTACAAACACAACCGGGGTCTCGTTTCAAGAAAACACCTCCATGCCACTACCTATAGGAAATACCCTCGGTGAAACTTGGCAGGGCAACGATCAATTCATAGCGGGGTACCACATGCCTATACAACCTCAGGATATACGACAAAATGCCACTAAGGCAAAATACTGTAACTTCACTAGATGAAGTCATCTCAACTTTAGTAGAAAAGGTTAGAGGGTTAGAACTTGCTCAAGCAAGTCAAAATTCTCAATTCATGCAGGCAGGAAATTCCAATCCTCCACATCATCCTAGCCAAGTAGACCTCCTCACAGGAATAGGCACGTTGGGCATGCCTCCTCAGTATTCACAACAAATGCCAACTAGAACCACCATTTCTAACATTGTTCTGGTGGCGAATATGTTACCTCCCGGTCTAGTACAAAACAATCCATTCCTAGGCAATACTCCTTCATACTTAAACATGTATTCCAAATCACCACAGGGAGATGTGTTCTCCTCTCCTGGCATGTTTTCTCAACCACAGGGATTTCCTTATACCCCTGCAAATGCATACGCTATGCCATATCAACAACCCATTCCACCTCCACCCCCTCAGCAGGCACCATCAATGGTCAAAACCTATGCGATAGGGACTTATTCAAAATATTTGAAAGAGCCCTTAGACTTCACCATACGAAGTGTCATGCTTCCAAGACCTCTTCCCGATTTTCCCAAATACAAAGGGGAGGGAGACCCGAATGCACATATCAAGGCCTACGCCACAGCTATTCGAGAACTGCTCCCTTGGGATGGGGTTGTTGCTAAAATATTTCCCAAAACATTAGAGGGCATTTCCCTCGATTGGTATTACAGAATACCTGAAGCTTCCATACATTCATTTAAACAACTCGTTTCAGAGTTCATCAAGGCATTTGATATGAACAAACTATTGAGAACAGGAATCAGGGAATTCTTGCACATTAAGCAAGAACACAATGAATCTGTCGCTCACTTCATCCAAAGATGGCGTACAGTCCTTTATTCTTTGGCCAGTGCTCCAAACATGGACCAAATGGAACTATGTGATTTATTCCTTCATTCTCTCAGTAGAGAGGTAAAGGAAGAAGTCCAGAAGTTCCCACTAAGGACTTACGATGAAGTACTTGAGAGCGCTCTCCGAATAGATCAAGTGGCAATAGATAGCGGTCACAAGACGTATGGAACAAATGGGAGGCTAATCATCCCCAGCCAGAATACTATGACTTATCCTACTACCACAAACGTCAATCAAGGACCTAAGATCCTTAACAAAAATCACAGCGTAACCACAGATGGAGTAACTGACCAAGCTAAAAAGGCCAATGTTGTAAATACTCCAGCGTCGATTAATAATCAACGAAACAACAACTTTACCCCAACAATCAATTTAGTGGATTTTAGTCATCCACAACAACAACAACAAAGGCAGATCCAGACACAGGGTCCAAGCCAAAACTCAACTAGACATATCAAAATCAGAACCAAAACCAAAAACAACAAATGCAAAACTTTAATCCTAATAGGCAATGGTTTGATCAGAATTTTCGACCACAATATGCACCAAGCCAGCAACCTAGGAATTACAATCCTAACTTGTATTGTGGTTTCCACAAGATTCGAGGCCACGACACTAGGACTTGCCGTGATTACAATAAATTTCATGCAACGTCTGCCAGAGGAACAAAGACAACTTTTCATAGATATGTTCTTGGCAGATCCTGCATCACCAGCGCCAAATACTTTTACAGGGGCAGTTTCCCCTCAAAACACACCCCTCAAGATCTTCAACGATCCGCTCCCAAATCACAATAACAACAAATTAAATCCAAATGGGACCAATAAGGGTGTAATGGCAGGAAACAATGATCATGAAGCTTCGACTTCACTAAACCCACCAGTTGCACCACAGTTAGGAAGTCAGCCATGACCCAAGATAGTCAGTTTAGTGGAGTTAGACACCGAACTACACGTAGAAGCTGTAACAAGGACACGAGAGTATTCCTCTCATCCAAATCCAAGTTACCCGCTAGAGGCAGATAACATCTAACAAATATTAGTAAAACCTGTAGGTGCCTATGATTTAATTAATGACCTAACGAAGACCTTCTCTCACATCTCCTTTTTGGACTTATTGAAGAACTCTCCTGCCCACAGGGCTACTCTTTTAGAAGCATTAGGTTTGGGTCATTTAATTAACATCACTCCACCTCCCGAAACACAGGTAAACCATATAGACTTTGATATCCACCCTCCGGGGCAGCCGGATAGGGATACCGAGTTTATATTCGAAATAAACAAAATGCCAACAGATGCTGAGATTACACGCAGGGGTGATCCAACCTTACATTTTGCAAGTATGGGTTTATAACAATTACATTAAATGTGCAATGGTTGACGATGGGGCAGCAGTTAACATAGTCCCCTTCTCTTTCCTTCAAAAACTAGGGTATGGAGAAACAAATTGTTCCACGACTCGGAATACGCTAAGAGGCTATGATAGCCTTAAGGCCACTTCGATTAGAACTATAGTACTACCAGTCACCTTAGGACCCAAAACAATCCTTACTGAGTTTTACATTATAGATCAGGAAATCAACTATAATATGATCCTCGGCCGACCATGGATACACCGTATGAAGGCAATCCCTTCTACATTATTCCAAGAAGTAAGATTCTTGCACTTAGGAAAGGTATTCGTAGCCAAAGGTGATCCAAAACCATTCGATATACACCTAGCTGACTTAAAGAGAAGGCCGGGCATTCACTCTGAGTTTGAACTCCCAAAAAATCAACTTAATAAACCAACCGACGTGAAGCCGGAAGAAAATTTGGTGCCTACAACGGAGTTAGAAATTACGAACCTAATCAAGAATATCCCAACCCTCAAGGATGAGGCTAGCATTGTCGAAACAGTATCATTAGGAACTACTGCGAAGATTGTCGAATTGCTAGAACAGGATCTACCAATTTTCCTACCATTTGATTCTGTAGGCATGGGGTATACCCTAGGTGTTGGTTCTCTTCCAGCAGAAGATCTCTGCATGGTAGAGGTAACCGAAACCAAAGAAGTTGACGTAGCAAATGTCCCAATGTCCATCTTCCCAACTAAATATTGGACTCTCCATTTTGATGGAGCTAGATGTCATTATGGGGTTGGGGCAGGTGTGATCTTTACTTCACCCGAAGGAAAGATCTTACCATTCGCCTTTAAATTAAACTTTGAATGTACAAACAATGGCGCTGAATACGAAGCCCTCCTCCTTGGCCTCATCCTAGCTAAAAGACTCGATGTTAATGACATCAAGGTGTTAGGAGACTCCCAATTAGTAGCAAACCAAGTCTCTGAGGTATATGAGACCAGAGCTGAACACTTACAGCTCTACAAAACAGCAGTATTATATTTGAACAAAGAGTTTGACTTCATATCAATTGAAGCAATCCCACGAGAACAAAATCTTCTCACAGATTCGATAGCAACCTCAGCTTCACGTTTCACTCCAAGCAGTGAGTTGGAGGACACCCATTTCATAGTATCCCTTCGCATTGAACCATTAGTGAAGAAAGTGTCAAACCCATCTCTTAACAAACATAGCTGAGAACAAATCTACTAGCTTGGATGACATTGATAGTGATAGAACCACTCTTGATTACTTAAACACCTATGCAACGTTACATCTCACCCATCACGTGGTAGATTTGTCTTTAATCCCACATTCATCTTCCTACTTCGGGAATCCCATGATAGAGCTTCCCCCACAAAAGGAACTCGATATATACGTGGTAGAGAATGGAGAAGATCTGGAACTACCTCCAGCTCCTGCCTGAGTTTGAAGAAGGTAACGCTTCTTTAATCAAAGAAACGATCGATATTAACATCGGAACAGAGGAAGAACCAAAGATCTTGAAACTAGGATCTTCGTTAACTCCAGAAGAAATAGAAATACACACTCGAATCCTCAAAGAACATCAAAAGGCTTTTGCATTTAATTATAAAGAAATGACAGGGGTTGCACCACACATCACGGTACACAACCTCGTCACCAAATCAGATGCAAAGCCAATTAAACAAAAATTGAGGCCAATGAAACCCAAGGTGGCTCTCATGGTGAAGGAAGAAGTAATGAAACTCCTCCAAGTAGGATTCATCAAGCCAGTTGATTATTCTCAATGGATATCTAATATTGTTCCCATTCTCAAAAAGAATGGGAAGATATGCATTTGCATAGATTTCTGAGACATTAACAAAGCGTGCCCCAAGGACGACTTCCCATTACCATCCATTGACATCATCATTGACGCAACGGTTGGGTTTGAGCTTTTGTCTCTCATGGATGGATTCTCAGGATATAATCAAATCAGAATATCCGAACAAGACCAAGCCAAAACCACGTTTATAACTCCTTGGGAGAACATATTGCTACGCTGTTATGCCATTCGGTCTCAAGAACGTTGGCACCACATACCAACGGGAAATGACATACATATTTCACGATCTTCTTCACAAAATCATGGAATCCTATGTAGACAGACTTGTTGGCCAAAGCCAGGAAGCGCTGTGATCACTCAAAAGTGCTCTGCATCATTCTTTCACGTTAAATAGAATATGGAGTCACACTAAACCCAGAAAAATGTGTATTTGGTGTGATAGGAGGGAATCTCCTAGGTTACATTATATCGTCACAAGGGATCGATGTAGACCCAGCTAAAATCCGGGTTGTTTCTTGAAATAATCCCACCGTCAATGAATCTGAAATCAGGTTGTTTCTTGGGAAACTCGGTGTAATCCGAAGATTCATCCTAGATTTAAGCTTTGTCATTCATCCAATCAACAATCTACTCAAGAAAGAGTACAGTATCGATTGGACCGAAGACTGCAATGAGGCTTTCAAAGCAGTTAAGCATTTCTTGTTGTCACCACCAACGCTAATGCCTCCTAAGCCAGAACGCCCTTTAATCTTATATTCGCAAGCTACCAATGTCTCGCTAGCCTGCATGCTGGCTCAAGAAGACGATGACAAGAGAGAACGTGTGATCTATTTTATTAGCCAAACTTTACTCAATTATGAGACACGTTATACTCAAGCAGAGTGCAGAATGCCTCGCCATAGTCTTCACAACCAAACGTTTAAGACATTACATGCTAAATAAAGAAACAAGGATCATTGTAAAAATAGACCATTTACGAACCTTCCTCATGCAAGGGTCCTTGTCTAAAAAGGTTGGACGCTTTATAACCTTAATGGGTGAATTTGAATTAACATTTGTAAATCAGAAGTTTGTTAAGGGACAAATCATTGCTGATTGGTTAGCTGATAACCCATTAGATGGAGGCGATCTAGTAGATCTAGACTTTCCTGATGAATGCATATACTACGTCAAAACTAGACCTCCCATCTCTGAATTTCCATGGTATACTGATATCATTAATTATATCATGTGCCATGCATACCCAGAAGGTACTACACCACAACAAAGAAGGCGGTTACGCATTATCGTGGCTAAATACGTTATTATAGAACAAGTGCTCTATCGTAAGGCTTTCGATGGAATGCTTCTAAGGTGTGTTGACACAGAAGAATCCAAGAAGATTCTCCATGAATCTCACAGTGGAATATGTGGAGGCCACTTCGGTGGTCACGCCACCACTCACAAAATACATCGGATGGGCTATTTCTGGCCCACTCTAGAGCACGACGTAGTAGATTTTGTACACAAGTGTCATAAATGCCAAGAATTTTCCCACAAGATTCACATGCCGGCACAAGCTCTACAACCAATCACAACTCCATGGCCCTTTTCTATGTGGGGCCTAGACTTGATAGGGAAATTCTCTCCCTCATCTACAGATGGCCATAACTTCATAATCACGGCCACCGAGTATTTTACCAAATGGGTAGAGGCTATGCCTCTCACCACTGTACCAAGTTCTGTGATCGCCAAGTTCATTTTGAACCAGATCATTTGTAGGTATGGTGTCCCACAAATCATTATCTCAGATAATGGGACTTCTTTCAAGAATGACGAAGGTTCATGAATTATGCAATAAATTTAAAATAAGCCATCATACAGCCTCCTTGTATTACCCTCAAGCCAACGGATAGGCTGAAGCAACAAACAAAACATTAAAAGCTATTCTCCTTAAAACGCTAAAAGAAAATAAACGAGATTGGCATTTAAAGTTATACCCAGCCTTGTGGGCCCACTGAACCTCAATAAGAACACCAACAGGAGCAACTCCTTTCTCGCTGGTATTCAGAGCAGAAGCAGTTCTCCCACTTGAGGTTGAAATACCCAGTCTCTGCATCTCATTACAAGGGATTCTGGATGAAGAAGGCTTATAGAGAAGCACATCTCTCCCAACTAGAAAGCCTAGATGAGGCCAGGTTAGATGTTGAACAACGGCATAGAGTCTATGCTGACCGGATGTGCTGGCAGTATAACAAAAAGGTCTATGAATGAGATATATATGAAGGAGATCTAGTTCTAAGACTAGACAACCGGATCGATAAAAAGACCGCGAAGGAAGGAAATTCCGGCCCAAATGGTTGGGCCCATACCGAGTCACAAAAGACTATGGAAATGGTGCATATCTCTTATGTACACTGGAAGGTGAGGAATTCAATGAAACGGTCAATTCCTTGCATCTTAAACGATTCTATGCATAAGCAACCAGCACTATTTGTATAATTATATCTACATTGCATCTTCATGTAGTTAGGTTCATTTTGTCCACTTGTTTCATACAATTTTGTGATCAAGGAACTTATTCTCAAAGCAATTCATTACAAACTTCTGATGGTATTGGCATTAGCATTCCAATCATGCTTCTTCATTTTCATAACATCATCACCATTTCAGAATTATTTCATCCATATAAAGCTAGATATGACAAAGTCTTAACGGTAACCATACCAAGATCTGCAGGCTTGTTCTCACTTTTGGTTTCTTCCTAGGATAGGTGTCTTCCCTATGGTCTGTTCTAGAAGCTTCATAGTGTCACATCTATCCCGTACACATATCTCTTTGGAAATAAGAACATAATAACATTTTACTCAAATATATAAGTCAAACATAGATCAAACAGAAAATTTTATTTTTACACATTTCCTTGCCCTACCAACCTTCGGTGATGAGCTTACGTCTCTTACTAGTGACGTAGGGTTGGGAAAGGATGGGAATGCCCTTACTCGCCTGTACCTTGTCCATGGTGATAAACCCACGCTTCTTACTAGTAGCATGGGGCAAGGTGTAGGGGGTCCTCTTGACAAATAAACATTGAAGGTCATAAGCAAACAGTTCAAATAAACCTTTGAAATCTTGAGTCAAAAACAAATGAATCAGATGTCCAAAATTCCAAGAGAACTCAAAACCCCAAAAACCAGATTTTGTCTACCATGTGGCCATCTACGGATCTAAGTCTGGATAAACCACAAAGCAAGTAGCATTCTAAAACTATGGAGTCACTTGAGTAGAGTAGGTTTGTAGCATCCTAATTTGGTTCCGCCAAATCTTTGTCTATCTCTCATCACTACCATTCAACAAATTTCATAACTTGTGCCCTTTCTAGCTCTCGGTGATGAGCCCTCGCATCTTACTAGTTGTGTGGAGATAGGAGTGGGGCAAGTTCATCTACTCATCATACCGGTTTATCATCACATTTTGTCAAAATCAATATGAAATACCAAAAATTGCTTATAGAAACTAAAGTTCAAGATCACATTGTGTCTACATTATCATATATCAGCATCACGAAATACAAAAAGAAAGAAAGCATTTGTATCATTTGTTCTCCATTGCATACATTATGAAAAGCATATAAAAACAAACATCATAGTTTACATGTGGAAACGAATCACAAGAACATTGATACCAAGAGTCTGATCCAAAAAGAATATCTATATATATATAATCAAGTTTCCTGTACAATGCCATCATGTGCTAAGCATGGTCAAAATGCTCAAAGAGCCCGAGAAGTACAAAATACATCATACTAATGATCTATGGGAGCCAGTGGCCTCTCAACCCCTATGAGATCCCTCCAAAGGTGCACACCCTCGTCTAGGACTCTGGCTGCGCCGGCGCTCTGAGTGCACAGAGGGCTCACGATCCCGAGGAGCAGCTGTGGTCTCGCCATGAGAGTGACTCTTCATCAGGCGCTCTGCTATCCTGTATCCTGCCAACTCGGTACGGAGGGTAGACACCATCCTGGCCACATGCCAGACAGGGAAAAAAACATCGGTATGCCTACAGTTGCTGAAGGCTCCCCTGCATCCATGGATAGCTCCGCATGGGTCTTCTCCATGGGGATCATCAGGGTATCGGTGCATACCATGTGAAAATCAGGTCTCGCCACTCATCAGCAGTCTCTGCAAGCAAAGGAGAAAACAAATTAGAAATACTCAAAAGATAAAAACAAAAGTAAACAAAAGGAGAGATAGCAACTAAGACAATCATAGCTAAAACAAATTTTAAGGAGGAAGGATGATAACTCACTCGGATCTCTAGGCCTCCAAGATGGATCCCTAGGGTCAGCACCTACCACATATGTCGTCATTGACTGATGCGCTCCTCTTGTGCCTAGGGCCACATAACATCCTACTATGGACTCATCCTCTCCGCCCAAGCCCTAAGAAAGTGGCTCCTCTGAAGCTAAGGTCACCCTCTCCGCACTCTGCTCTACCCTCTCTACCTGTAAGATATCCTGAGTGTCATGCCACTCAGGATCACTATCCTCCTCTCCACCTCGACTCACTGACCTCAGCCTCGGTCTCCTCCTCTATCTCTCCCCCTTTGAACTCCTCCAACTCAGAGTCTATATCTATGGGGTCGTCGCTGCTGTGGGTGGGACCAGCGATGGCAATCTGAAGTAAGGGTGCCTAAGGAGCATTGGCTCTCCCTCGAGCGCGTACTACCCTCCTAGTTGCAATGGGGACACCAGGAGTAACAACTGTCCAACCCAGGCCTCTAGGACCTCCTCTAGCCTCCCGGACCAATCTGTATACTGGCACCACTGGGGGAAGCATACCACATGTATGGAAGGCTAAACTGTTGGGGCACTTGACCAAACGGATGTATCTCCACCCTCCCCATCCTGTCCACAAGTTGCCCTGTGGTGGAGCAAGAGATCAAAGTAAGAGCCTCCTCGCCCCATAAACCTACCATGGCCTGATAAGGTGTGGCCTTCATGTCATCAGTGGTCAAGGAGGTGACTGGCTAGTGAGGTGCTCTGAGCACCGACATGTCTGTCCATCTGGCTGCCCTCACAACTCCGAGGATCTGCCACCTCTACACCTCTCCCATAGGGGATGAAACGCTCGTAGACCCAGCTCATAACCAGGGTCGGATGGCTCAATGACTGCCCCTATAAATGAACTACCTGGTACAAATCATGATAGGTAGTCCCAAGAATGTTGGCCCCCCAGGCGTAAATCCGGCCATGTCCCTTAATCTGTGCAACAATGGGGGACCAGCAGTATAGTAAAGTGTCTCCTCCCTTGTCCCCGATCAATCTCGAGGCAAGGATCCCCATGATGGCCTGGCGAATCAAGGGGATAGGCAGGATAGGAATAGATCGGACCCTCACCCCCTTCTTTGAACCAAGTGGAGATAACTGCATCTCTCATATATGAGGGCCCACTGTGCTATCTTGAGCCCGTGATCCTGTTGTCTCAAGTGTGAGCCATCTCCCGATGATTGGGACCCCCAGGATGCGATAAACATCCTCCAAAGTAATGGTCCACTCACCCCTGACTCTTGGTAATCGGAAAGTGTTCCGATCAGCATCCCAATATGAAAATAAGTCACAAAGTATGTGACTAGAAGGTGCAACATGCGGGACCCGTGATATGCGTACTATACCGCCTCTCTGAAGTGTGTCCTACTCATCCTGAGAAAGTGCATCCAATACTGCTGGAAGCCAGTCACACTCTCTCTCTCGGCTCCATCTAATATACTCCTCCTTCGCCTGCATTCACCTAAAAACACACAAAAGGGAGTAAGTTAGTATTCAAATGACATTAGAAAAATCATAAAAAACATATAAGAATGCTAAAAATGCAAAAATGACTTCAAATAAGTATTGTTTTTGCATTCTGTGCAGAACCACCGCCCTGAGCAGGGCGGCGGTTCCGTAATCGCCGCCTTAAAGGCGGCGGTCATGTCTCCGAAATCCCACACGGGTCATGTGCCCTAAAAGCGGCTAAAAATGCAAAATAAAGACAATTTTGACTCAAACAAAGCCTACCCAGTAGGTGCCCCCCTAAGTGACCCTATTAAAACTGACATTTTCAAAAATAATCCCCCCATGACAAAGATTTCACCATTTTAACATTTTGGGGACAAAAATGGTAAATCGAGAAAAACTAACCTGTGATCTCGCGGGTCGGTGTTTTGCTCGTGGAGGCATGATCACGATCTCGTCCTGAACGTTTTGACTATACTCTCGTCAGAAACTGTCATCGTGGGTCCCAGAGCTCAAAATCAACCAAATCAACACGCGCAAATGAATAGGAAAATGGGCCCACTTTTACATATATAGCAACCTGACTTGTTTTGAATGCCCCTTTTCGCAGGTTTGGAGCACTGACAGAGGTAAGTTCTTATCCCCGCACAAATGGTACGTCCTCATTTCATAATATTTTAGTGTTTATTTTTTGATCTATTTTGTCTATCTGCACTTGAGTTGTCTTTTCATTTTACAGGTGGCAAGAATTTTGGATGGTGTCATTTTGACACACAGACGTATCAGGTATAACTTCTAACTTTCCCATTTCAGGACCGCCATACTCGGACCCACCATTTTACGCCTCTTCATGGCTAAAACGCTTCTCTGAGGGGGCAATATGTACGTACCCAAAATTGTAGGGTACTGCACCGCCGGAACAACGTTACACGTGCCCCAATGATGATACAGGTCTCCTCACAAGGTGTTCAGGATCCAGAAAAGCTCTCCAAGTATGCATTAACATCCCGCATGCCTCGCAAGAGCCCTATGCATGCTTTGCTTTTTCCTTCCCCCCTCTTTTCCTTTGTTTTTCAGTCTTCAGTGACGAAACTGCTGCCCTGCCTGGGCGGCGGTCTCGTGACCGCCGCCCAAGCAAGGCGACAGTCCTTCACGCGTTTTCCAGAATGCTTTTTTTAACACGACTCATGTAAAATTTCAATGTTTACCAACTTTTTTCACAGCCTTTGCTTGTATTTATGATTTCTGGTTCCCTGGAATAGTGTTTTGGCATTGTTTATGGTTTAAGAGATCAAATTGGTTTTCACCTTTGGGTAAATGGGATTCTATAAATAGCTGGCTTGTGCTCAAGCAAATGGCCCCTCAAATTTGCCTCTGAATTTCTCATTTCAATAGTTTAGCCTTTCAATTTTTTTTAGGATTCATAGTTTCATTTGTTGTATGCATGGTTAGTATTGTTTAGCTGTTAGGAAGCCACATATTCTCCTTGTGCAAGTGTTGTTATTATTTCATCCAATCAATTGGAGTAGGATAGTTTGATTTTCAGTAGGAAGCCATTAAAGTTACAGGTTTTGTTTGTCAAAAAGAATAGTTCTAGGTTCTGGATGTTTTGTGTTACATGACTCGCAATAGATCCCGCTAGGAATTGCATAAGCCAAGCTCTGGTTCTCTTGCGCTATCCCTCTCCTACTCGCATTGTATTCAGTCTGTATCCTAAGCTGCCATTGTTCCAATATCTACTTCTATTGATGCTAGCATTACACGCTTTTCTGGATCCACGTGAGCATGAAGGAATGAGGAGATCACACTGAGGGGACAAAGTCATACACAACCAGGATTTGCCACTGTTCTTCAAAATCCAAGTTCAAGATTTCAAATTTCTAGTTAAAATCATATCAAATAAAGTAGTCAATCGTTTCATTTCAGTTAAATCTCACTTTCGATATTACTGGGGAAGCTATGGGCATTGAGAGTTTATGAGAAACTATGATTCACTCCTCACTTCCGAGGTAAGAATCGAGAGTCTTTCAAATAGATTAGATCAGTTACCTGGTTATTTAGAATAGATTCACAACTACACAGACAAGTAGTTATACTCAGACTGCTTTGTTTTTTTAATTTTGTTATTAGTTTAGTTGTCAATTTCTAGAGTATATTAGAAAGCTGCTCTTTTAAATTCTGTTCAGTAATTTATCAATAAAAAATCAGATTTAGAAATATAAATAGCTATATCTTGTGTAGTTAATTTATTCTTTCATTAGTTAGATTCACATTATTGCATTTTACATGAGAATCATAGGACGTAGAGAGCCAAAAGAATACGTATTCGATCCTAATCATGCCTCAACCCAATCTTGTCACAACAATAGCCGATATAGACCAAAATCTTAGAATCCAAGTCTTCCGAACAAAAATAGCAGATTTACAACAGATTAGTTCAAAATTAACAGGGGTTAAACATAGAAGATGACCAAGAACACATACGTTCTAGTCAAACCAGCCAAACTACAGGTTATCCTAGGTAAACATCCACATGACTGTAGAAAGGCTTGAAAGAGAGAAAACATTCGGTTGTGACCCTTTGGTCCCACAGCTAGATGCAGGAGATATTCTCACTGACATAGACACTAGCTTAAGAATTCAGATTGCCAGAACACCTGTAAGGTACTCTGAGAAGGTTGCACAACTTGTGGTTCTAAACATAGAGGACGAAAAGGCATATGACTATTAGACACTAGGGATTTGAGACTGATTCTACACATGACCATAGTAGGTCGACAACAACCACGAATCTATGGCTGTGATCCACAAGTCCCACAACCAAATGAGTCCACAGGTTAATCTGATGTTGACACTTGCTTACGCACATTAGTATTCAAATTCACTCCACTTCCGCCTATCATCATCACATAGTTATCCTTGTTGGATATAGCAACTAACAAAGCTAAGGACTCCTAGACTAGACCAAAGAATCGCTCGTAGAATCCACTATATATCCATCATCCATTTTTATGACCTTGTTTGGAGACATACACGAAACAATCCCGGGTCATTTTCCACGCATCCCACAACCCATAGATCGAATCATGCTAGAGCTTGATATTGATTGGAACCTTCAAGAAGTCATCCTTGCCATCCGATCTATCACGCCAGTTCAGGTTAGGAGGGACTTCTTTGCCTTAGATTCATAGATTCCATTAGTGCGTGTCGAAGATATAAGAATACCTAACCAGTGTACCCATACCCCACGTATATTCCATCCCCACTAGGTAGGATTAGACATTCAGGAATCACTGAGTGTCTGAATCAAAATGTCGTTGCATCTGGAGAAACATTTTCAAACATTGGAGTAATGCATCTTGGAAAATAAACTTGAACCTCATAAATCCTCTCAAATTACTAGCTTACACAAGCACTGGACGTATCAATCTTTGTTCTTCGAATGAAACATTCATTTCCAATATCTTGCAACTAAAATAATTATTCAAAAGAGTGTCGAAAACATTTATTTATACCAAATTGTTCTTGCATATCTGGCATTTCACTCCTTCAAAATATCAATAGAAGAAAGGAATCAAATTGTGATGACTCTCTTTGAATGTTCTTCCTATGAAGCAGATGAACCCTTTTCAGTTGAATACTCTTTGTCAATACTAATAAGAATGGGTAAGACACGAAAATTCAAGTGAAGAGAAAGATCTAGTACGAGTAATGGCAAGGAAAGGGTGTGTTAGCATATGGATTTACGCGCATGCAAATGACATGCAATAGTGTGGAAACGAAGTTCCCCCTCAATGAAGGTGAGGTTTCCTTTATTGAAAACCAAAACTATATTTACACCTATACATTCAAAATTGTATGTGGGGGGGGATGTTTTGGAACATCAATGGAAATAAAATTGAATGAGGGAGATGGAATGGAATGAAGGAAAGGAATGGAAAGGAATGAATGGAAGAAACATGCAAGATTTAGGTAAAATCATAGCTTAATATTGCATGGAGAAGAACAATCAATAGCTAACACAAATAAAATGGAATTTGCATCAGCTAAATAAGAATGAGTAAAATGGAACACACGTGAGCAAGTAGATAATCATAGCTTGATCACTATGAACTGGAACAACATATTAGTAGCACTGACAATAAGATCCAAGACAATATTTACATGCAAGATTTAAACACTAACATATAATGAACATAAGAACATCAAATGATATAAGAGACAATGAATGGGACACAAAGTTCATATTTCATTAACTCCAAAATTTCTTCTCAAGAGAACACAGTTTCTTTCTTTGAAGTAAAACTTGCATACAAAAGTATTTTCTTTTCCTCTCTCAAAGTCACCCTTTACAAATGAGCCCCTAACTTCCTTTTATAACCCAAAAGTTGGTTACAAAGTAGTTAGGGTTTACATGAACATTAAACAGGGCATCTTAAATGACTTTGACTTTTTCAACCAGCTTATAAAAAAAAAAAATAGAAATCACTTAAGTTATCCAAAGTTTGCCAAAAGTGATTTAAACAATAACATCACTTTATAAATAAAATCAATGGGTACATGTGCACCCCACTTAAATGACTTGGAAACACACATAAATATCCTAGTTAGAAACGCACCACCTAGATCAAAACACCTAGGATCAGTGCCTTATCCATTGTACGAAGAGTCCACCTATCACGGTCATACGAGAATGAACTCATTGACTGTGCTCTACAATCCTCTAGCTAAAAAGAGATTCGAGCTTGAAACTTGAGAAATTCCTCCACCTCTCTGTTTGAGCATCATCCTGGTGTGAGAAATTTTTTCTTTATTCACATTCGCATTCACAATTACACATAATTCTCCATAGGCTCTTAATACCTTTCCATGGTGAATTCTTCATTTGTCGCAAGACCGTAGTCGTTACGCCACCTTGGCTTATCATAATCCAACTCCTTCTCTTTTTCAATTGAGAGGTTCTTACAAGAGTCGAGATTTCAAATCACTACCCGGAGTTATATCTTTCATCTTTGTCACTATCCCAAAGTGTTTCCATTCTGATTTGCTCATGATAATCCAATTCGAGAACACTCCAACTTTAAGATTGGCCGATGAAGTATCGCACCCACTACTAACTGAGAGTTTATAGGGACACGCTTGAATGATGTGGCCTTGCTTGATGATCCACGCAACTGCATTTTTCATTGATTTTGATTTTTCAATGAATAGATTCGTATAACGATTAAGTGAATATAATTGATGTAGACAAATTTCTCCCATTATCGATCTCTGCCGATATCAATGGCTTTTGGCTCTGAAAAAGACCTCTGCCAATAGCTACGACCTATACCGCATAATGAGGAAGTCATAGGTTGCTTCCATTTAGGGGCCGTTGGAACCAAATCCCCACATTGTGCAAGTTTCGTGGTGCATACATGCAAGTGATAACCAATTCAGAACAAGCGTCAAGAAAATTATGACTCGGTTGATAGGCAATCACAGATCGACCTACGTCGACGTGTCCCAAATTGATATCGGTGATGTTCTCATACTTTGAATGGAGCGTCGAGGTGAGTAGAATGACCTGGAATCCATACCGTAACTTTTTTTTGTTTGAAGATGACATGATTGTGACAGAAGCATGATTTCAGGTTATTACTTCCTTCTTACAAAATTGCACAAATCACCTTTGAAACTACCCTGGGAAAAATAGCAAATCTTGTTCTAAGAAAATATCATTGCATGAGAGAGTCTATTTAGGTACCACTAGTTTGTGGATCAGATATTTTTTCCCAAATAAAATTCTTCAGTTGATGGCGAATCACAGCACCCCTGAATGTCTACAACTCGATTGGTTGAGACTCTCAATGCGATTGCATAACATGGAGCTTTTCCCAAGTGTGGGACCTTGCGAAATCGGAAAAGCTCTCCAGATGAAGGCCAGTTCCTATTCCTCTATTTCAGATGCACACATAAAAATGTAGAGGGTTTACTAAAAACCTAATCTAACTTGCCAAGGAGACAGGGTAAGAAGATGCATAAAAATAAACCTAAACTAACAAAGGTGATGCACCGAGGAATGAAGAACACCTGTCTTGCCAATAAACACAAACCATCAAAATGCAATGCAAGATCATGCACAGATAACAAAAATTGCAGTGAAAGATCAGGAGGATGTAAATGAACACAGAGAGGGTTGAGAATCATCCACAGACATGCGTTATTTGCTTCAAAGATTGATACAATACACTACAAAATGCCAAGAGGCAAAGTTGCATTACAGTTTTAGATGGGAGGTTTGAACTCCACAAATTCACCTGCCAAAGAGAAGAAGGGAGGGGCAAAACAAGAATGTCCAACCTTTAGAAAGAATCCCCTCCTTACAATTTATAGGAAGAATGAGAGAGGGAAGAGAGAGGAAATCCAAATCTACCCCAACCACCTCCAGGTTGCATTTAATTCATCTCATTATGGTGGTAGGTGAGAACCCTAGCAAACCCAAAAAGTGGCGAACTGTATTTTGCATTTTTAAGAACTTTTCCCACCCAATTAAATATATCCAGTCGTAGTTGGACAGAGGACCTCGTAAGCTTTCCAAAAAGTCCAACCTTGCATGAATCCGAGCTCCCTGTCAAAAGTTATGGCCATCTGAATATCTGCGCCAGGGTCTGCTTCCTGTCAGCGCTCAAAATGTTGCGCCTCCTGAAGGTGCGCCTTGGCGCATCCATCCTTATGTCGACATACCCTTATGTGCACCAAGGCATGACATTTTTCCATGTCGACACTCCATGTGTCATGCACCTTTACCTGCGCCAAGGGCGCATCTTTTTCATGTCGACACTCTGTGTCGTGCGCCATTTACCTGCACCAAGGCGCAACTTTTTCATGTCGACATTTCCATGTCACACTTTTCATGCACCCTTTACCTACGCTACCTGCGTCGACCTTGGCCAAGGGCACATCCTTTTTTCCATGTCGACATCTGTGTTGTGCGCCCTTAACCTGCGCCTTGGCGCATAATTTTCATGTCGACATCCATGTTCATGCGCCCTTACCTGCGCCTTGGGCATGACTTTTTCATGTCGACATCCATGTTCATGCGCCCTTTACCTACGCCTTGGCACATATATTTTCATGTCGACATCCATTTGTCATGCGCCACTTACCTGCGCCAAGGCGCATCCTTTTTCCATGTCGACATCCATTTTCATGCGCCGACTGTTTCCATGTCGACACTGACTCAATAAATTTCGGGGTCTGAGTTTCTTTGATTTCCATATTCTTTCGTTTGTCTATATCTACCCGGGGGGAAGATATATACAACAATTTGGCGACTCAATGGGATCACCTGCCTGCTAGGTAGAAGATCAGTGGCCTTTTAGCAATCCATTGGGCATGGAGTCATAAGCAATAACCTGAAACCAACCTGATATCTGATCCCGAGCCTGATACTGCAACTTCTTCTCCGACAGCACTCTGAACTATAGAAATTCAACCTGAGAGCAACCAAAACCTGTGCTGAAGCACTTAGGGAAACTGAAACCTAACTACAACAAGACAATGTGCATCCGCACTTAGAGGAATTGAAAACTAGGCTAATATTTACAAGGGTAAACCTTTTCCTTTTAGTAGCAATGTTTAAGATAGATTCCGTTAACCGGAATCGGGAGTTCTTCTCCATCCAATGTAGACAATTGGAAGGCATTACTACTTTTACATCCCGTGACCATGTAGGGGCCACTCCAAATGGCATCAAACTTGGAATGCCTTCCTGGTTTTTCCCGATCTGCATCCCATTTCAGAACTAGGTCCCCTTCCTGGAAGGTCCTTGCTCTTGCCTTCTTATCAAACCATCTTTTTACTAAGGCCTGATCCTTTTCAATCATCTGAACTGCATGTTCTCTTATTTCTTCCAATTCCATCAACTCTGCATACCTGGCCTCCATTGGTTCGAACTCAGACAACTCCAACTACTTCATGAGCTCCAATGCTGGCAATTCTAATGATATAGGCAATACTGCCTCTTTCCCATAGACCAACTTGTAGGGAGAATTACCTAGTAGACCTCTTTGGCGTTATTCTGTCAGCCCATAATGCTGATTTTAGCTTGGTATGCCATGTCCTTTGGTTTTCATCCAGAGTCCTTCTGATGATTCTTAGCAAATTCTTGTTCGTGGACTCTGCCTGTCCATTACCCTGCGGGTAATAATTTGAAGAGGTGCTCAAATAGATTCCATTCTTGACAGCCCATTCTGTAATCTTGGAACCTATGAATGCCAATGCATTGTCTGATATGATAGTGGCCAGCACACCAAACCTGGTCACTATTCCTTCATAAAAGTCTAGTATGTTAGACTCATTTGCTTCTTTGAGCGCTACTGCTTCGGTCCACTTGGTGAAATAGTCTATTGCCGTGAGAATCCACTTGTGGCCTTGGCTTGAGTTTGGGTTGATGACCCCGATGAAGTCCAATCCCCATTGCATAAATGGTTGGTCAACCAAAATTGGGTGCAATGGAAGTGCTGCTAGTCTTTCTTTTCCTGTGAAGAGTGCACATTTCTTGCACTTTCTTATCCATGTATAGCAGTCACTGAACACTGTGGGCCAATAATATCCTGCCTTCATTATCTTGAGAGCTGTTACTCATGGGGTGAAATGTCCTCCAGAATCTCCATCATGAAAATCTTGTAACACCCTCTCAATTTGACCTGTCCCAATGCACCTCAATAGAACTCCATTGATGTCCTTTTTAAACAAAACACCATCAACAAGCACATATGGAATGGCTTGTAATCTGAAGTATCTCCTCTTTGCTTTGCTCATTTCTGGAGGGCATAGGCCTGTCTGTAGGAAGTGTATCATATTCTGAGTCCAACAAGGAGTAGGGCACATCATCATTTTCTTGTTCTTGACCATCCTGTAATACCAAGACAGTCTCTTTTTCATCACCTGCTTCAACTTGTTGACTCAAAGCTAGTTGTTCACATAGTCCTTTTCCACATACTAGTTTTGTGACCTTGATCTCGATGTCATATTCCATGACACGAGTGATCCATCCTGCACGTTTCTCATTCAGATCCTTGTTTAGAAGGAAGTCCTTGACTCCCGCATGAGAGACCAATAATTGGATCTTGTTGTTTGAGACTAGGTGCTTGAATTTCTTTAAACTCCTGATCACTGCAAGGACATGCTTTTCAATGAAAGAGTACCTAGTTTCGTATTCCTCCAAGCCTTGACTGAAGAAAGCAACTGGTTGTTCTAATCCTTCTTTGTTTTGTTGTGCCAGGATTGCAGAAATTGTGTCTCCACCACCGAAGGCATATAACATGAAATCCTTGGAGAAGTCTGGATTGACGAGAGTCGGAGCTTGAGATATAGCCTCTTTTATTGCCTCAAAACTTGCCTTGCCTTCAGATGTCCACTTAAATGCCATGCTCTTCTTCAACATCAGCGTTATTGGCTTTACGAGAGCTGCAAAGTTTGGAACAAACCTGCGGACAAAATTGATCCTTCCCAAGAAGCTTTGAAGAGCCTTCTTATGACTTGGCAATGGCAACGCTCGAATTGCTTCAACTCTTTCTGGGTCAATCGTCAATCCCTCCTTTGAAACAATATGGCCTAGAAGTTTTCCCTCGTGAGCCAAGAATATGCATTTTTTGGGATTCAATGATACCCCAAATCTTCTACACCTCTGAAATACCTGCCTCAAATGAAAGAGGTGATCCACTGCATTTTTTGAGAATACAGTGATGTCATCAAGATATATCAGAACTATTTTATTGATCAACCCCTTGAATGCCATATCCATTGCCCTTTGGAAAGTGGCTCCAGCATTTGATAGGCCAAATGGCATCTTCTTGTAGGCATAGGTGCCCCATTTGGTGGTGAAAGCCGTCTTGAACTGGTCATCTTCTTTCACCATTACCTGATTATACCCTGAGTAGCCATCTAGGAGAGAGAATCTCTCCGAACCGGATACCACTTGCAATATTTGTTCCATTGAAGGAAGTGGGTAATGGTCTTTAAGAGATGCCCTGTTGAGGTCTCGGAAGTCCACACACAACCTGATTTCTCCACTCTTCTTCCTGACCGGAACCAAGTTTGCAACCCAGCTTGAGTGCTTGATCGGGAATATAATGCTTGCCTCTATTAGCTTGTTTAGCTCTTTCTTCATTAGAGGCTCAATGTGGGGGTTGACTGGTCTCTGCTTCTGCCTGATGGGCTTAGCATCTGGATCCAATTCTATGGTATGTTGTGCCAACTTCGGATTGAAACCTCTCAAGTCTTCATAGCTCCAAGCGAAGACATCTGGAAATTCTTGGCAAAGTTGTATGAAATCTGATTTCTCCTGCTCAGTGGCCACTTTGCCAATTTGAAGTGTTTTTACCTTCCCAACCGGAATTGGCTCTGAATCTTCTCTCTTGACCTGTATGTTAGCCTTTTCCTTACGGAACTGGTCGTTAGGGTTGAAGATAGACTCCAATGTTACTAAACCCTTGGGAAGCTTGTTTGTCCGCAGCTGCACTACTTGATCCCCATACTGCTGCTCTAATCTGTCTTGATTCCTAGCTGAGAATTCAGCCTCTTCTTGTAAGAAATTGACAATCTGTTGATCATTCTCAAACACCTGCCAGCTTGTGTTATTATCTGGAACTGCTGGCCTCACAATCACATGGATATGTGGCTGTGTTTTTTCCCTTCTGATGTTGTCAACCACATCAAACATTGCTCCAACTGCTGCGAGCCTATCCGCGGCTTCATTTTTCTTCCTGGGTATGGACACGATGTTGAAAGCTTCGAAATCCTCAACGAGGTCCCATACCCTATTCTTGTAGTTCTTCAGTAGGTCATTCTTTGTAGCATGTTGTCCCCTGACTTGATTGACGATCAGCTCGCTATCCCCGAACACCTGCAAGTTCTTTATGCCCTTTTTCCTGGCCCAATGAAGTCCATGAATCAAGGCCTCATATTCAGCTGTGTTGTTTGAACAGGAAAACTGGAAACGGAAAGCTGAATAATATTTGATGCCTTGAGGTGAAACAAGCATAGCTCCTCCTCCTGCACCTTGCCTACTCCTTGATCCATCGAAAAATAATTGCCATACCTCATTGTCATCCTTATGGTCTGGTTTGGTGATGCTAGGAATAGGCTGGTTTTCTTCATGTATGCAATAGACTCCTAGCTCAGATTCTTCTACTTCTTGGTAGGGATCAAAAGCATGTACCTTGCTTGCCCATTCATCAAGAGTCAAATCTGGGATGCTTCCAACTTTGGTGTCAGCTTCATCTGTGCTTGGATAATCTTCTTGATCAAATGCTGAACAGTTGGCATTGATTTGGCTTGGAGTATGAGGCTCAATATGAAAGTTTGCAATTGGTTCGGATCTGATTGTGACCTTAGTACCATATCTTGTTCTGAACAACATGTGTGACCAGTCAGCAGATAAGTAGCCTCCAATTCTAGCTGTGAAATCCCTTGATAAGCATAGGGCAAAGAGTGGTGGCAAATCTATCACTGACACATCTTGCAAAATGGTAACGTTGGGGCATGCATGCAAGGTAAGATTCAAACCTTTAATCACTCCCACCATTGCTACTGCTGTCCCATCCAATTGCACTACCCCCTTTGATATGACTTCATATTGGAGACCCAGCTGATCAGCTATTTGCTTGGGCATGACAGAACTACTTGCCCCAGAATCAATCATGCAATTGTGTACTAATTTATCCCCAATGATTAATGAAACATAGAATGGAGGGGGTTTCAAAACTTTACCTTGTTGTCCTCCATGATTCCCTTCAGGCTGAGCAGCATTTGTGAGGACATTCTCTTGCATATGGACCTGCTGGTTCGAAGTTGACCAATTCTTCATGGCAGCTTGTAGAAGATCTCTTTGGCCTGGGATGGATAAAGATTCCCACATTGATATATTCACATTTGTCTTCTTCATTTGATCAATGATGCTAAATGGGGATGAAAGATCTCTTTGTTGTCCTTTAGCCTACACATTCCTTTCTTGCACATGGGCAGCAACAGCTGGCATTTGAGTTGGCTTAGAAGGTGGTTTGGGCTGTCCTTGCGTGTTTGGAACTATATTTTTCTTACCAACACCTTGTGGAGTGATGGAAGGTTGTAGATCACTTGGAGCCAATGACTGCCCTTCACCAATATTCCTCTTCTTTGATCTTGTGTTAGCTGCTACACTCTGAGAAATTGTTTGATTCATGCCACAAAAATCCTCAGCTTGCCAATTCGCAAGTGCGGTATCATTTGGAGCTGTGTTTTGCTGAGATGTCCCTTGTTGCTGATTTGTTTCTTGACTCACTTCACCCTCTACGCCAGTAGTTGTCACCATCAAGGCTTGGTTCAAAGCACCATTGAAGCACATAGATTGGTTGTGAGGTTCATTGCATGGGAAACACCAATCATACTCTTGAGCTATGTTGTTTTGCACTGGCACTAATGCTTTAGAAGTAGATGCAACATTGGGGTTATAGGGCTGAAATGGTCTATTAGCGTGGGAGGCCTTACTTGGCTTTGATTTTGATTTGCAGCCTGGATTGGTGGCCTATTTTGTTGGTATGGGGGCCTAGCCTGGTACTGTGCTTGAGGCTGATACGGTCTAGCACTTTGAGCTTGTTGTCTTTTGATAGTCACCAGCTCATTTCCAAGGTTCTGCAATTGTTTCATAACCTCTTGGAGTTCATTTGAAGCACTAGAGGATGAAGTAGAAGTTTCATTTGAACTTTGATTTCTAGGAGTGGGAATAGGAGCCAAAGTGGGTGCTTGACTAGTGCTTGGATTTTCTAAGTTTGGATACAAGGGCATGGGAGGCCTAGGAGCCAGCTTACCAGCTTGAATAAGATAGTTTTCAGCCCTAATGGCAATGCTATAAGCAGCAGGTAAGGTTGTGCCTCCCATAGATTGAATTAACATAGAAATATCAGAATTCAAAGCCTTAAGATAGTATAGAAAAGCACCTTCAGCTGTTGGCCTAACGGCCACTGGAATTCTATCCCAAGACCTTTGAAATCTGAAGTTGAAGTCAGTCAACTGCTCATTGGGAGCTCTCTTGATAGTTGTCAATTGTTCTAGTAGAGACAAATTGTCTCCCTTTTCTCCAAACTGCTCATGGAGAACTATGCATAACTGATTCCAATTTTGGATAGAACCAGCTGCAAGGCTCCTAAACCATTGCAATGCCTTCCCTTTGAATGAAGATGCCAGCAATTTGACAGCAACATCCATTTCATTTATCTCATGGATTGCACAAATGTTAGCAATGTCTTTGACATGATCACCAGGAGTGGTATGATTTTCTCCAGTGAAAAATGGAATGTTCTTCAATGCTGCAATTGGAACTGGATTCTGTGCATTGAGGGCAAGTGGGCTACTGCCAGTGAAATTGACAAAGGGATTCGGTGGTTGCGCCATTCTGATTGGCCTGAGAACCCTTGTTGATGCGAGAAAAGGTCTACCAGGTGGAGGTGTAGACAAAGTCCGGTTAGGTGGAGATGGTGATCTTTGTGGTCTTCTTCCTCTCCTTCCTCTTCCTGGTGATAGTTGCAAGTGGACAAATAGCCCCTCTTCTCGAGTATCAGACCTAGTTCGAATTCTTCTCATATGCCTGGGAAACTTTTGCTGCTACACCGCTGAATTCTATCCCTTCGGAGTCGCCAGATGTGTTAGATAATGAGCCTCAAAAGGCTAGATTCTGCCAAGTTACACACCAAACCTGACAATATTTAAAAATAAAATTTAAAACTTGAAGGACCCAGAAGATACAACTTTCAATTTTAGTTATCAGGTTTGTTTGGAAGTTACTAATCCCCGAAAGGTACAGGTGAAACTCAGGTCATGCAAGGCAACTGGGAAAACCCGAAATACCAAAAACCATGAAATTTTGAAAGTCAAAATCTCAAAAATCTAAGAATACCCTTTTGAATATTATCCCCCGATCTATCAACTGGTGAAATTTTGACTTGTTTCGAGCAAGTTAAGTCCTTGAAAATCGATTTCAAAGTTCAGCCTGGAAGGTGAAAAATTTTGAAATTGTAAAACCTGTAATTTTTTAGTCCAAATTTCTTGAAAATTCCTTCAAATCTGTGGAATGACCTCTTGGTCCCACCGGGCGTGCCAAAACTATTGATGGGCGAATCACAGCACCCCTGAATGTCTGCAACTCGATGGGTTGAGACTCTCAGTGCGATTGCATAACATGGAGCTTTTCCCAAGTGTGGGACCTTGCGAAATCAGAAAAGCTCTCCGGATGAAGGCCGGTTCCTATTCCTCTGTTCAGATGCACACGTAAAAAATGCAGAGGGTTTACTCAAAACCTAAACTAACTTTCCAAGGAGACAGGGTAAGAAGATGCATAAAATATAAACCTAAACTACAAAGGTGATGCACCGAGGAATGAAGAACACCTGTCTTGCCAATAAACACAAACCATTAAAATGCAATGCAAGATCATGCACAGATAACCAAATTTGTAGTGAAAGATCAGGAGGATGCAAATGAACATAGAGAGGGTTGAGAATCATCCACAGACATGCATTATTTGCTCCAAAGATTGATACAATACACTACAAAATGCCAAGAGGCAAAGTTGCATTACAGTTTTAGATGGGAGGTTTGAACTCCACAAATTCACCTGCCAAAGAGAAGAAGGGAGGGGAAAAACAAGAATGTCCAACCTTTAGAAAGAAGCCCCTCCTTACAATTTATAGGAAGAATGAGAGAGGGAAGAGAGAGGAAATCCAAATCTACCCCAACCACCTCCAAGTTGCATTTAATTCATCTCATTATGGTGGTAGGTGAGGACCCTAGCAAACCCAAAAAGTGGCGAACTGTATTTTGCATTTTTAAGAACTTTTTCCCACCCAATTAAAGATATCCAGTCGTAGTTGGATAGAGGACCTTGTAAGCTTTCCAAAAAGTCCAACCTTGCAAGAATCCGAGCTCCCTGTGAAAAGTTATGGCCATCTGAATATCTGCGCCAGGGTCTGCTTCCTGTCAGCGCTCAAAATGTTGCGCCTCCTGAAGGTGCGCCATGGTGCATCCATATTTATGTCGACATCCTTTTACCTTGCCATGTGTGCCAATTTTTGGTCGAAACCTTCTGTCGTGCACCTGTTACCTGTACCATGGGCGTATCCATTTTCACACCTGCGCCCTTCGACACCTGCGCCATGGCGCATCGCATTTTTGTGTCGACACCTTCTGTCGTGCACCTTTTACCTGCACCATGGGCGCATCCATTTTCGTGTCGACACCTTATGTCGTGTGCCTTTTACCTGCGCCATGCATGTGACTTTTTCCTTTTTGACACTTCGTGTTGTGTGCCTCTTACCTACGCCTTGGCGCGACTTTTGCATGTGTCGACATCTCTGTGTTGTGCGCCTCTTACCTGCGCCTTGGCGTGACTTTTTCCTTTTCGACACTCTGTGTTGTGCACCTCTTACCTGTGCCTTGGCATGAATTTTTCTGTGTCGACACTCTGTGTTGTGCACCTCTTACTTACGCCTTGGCACGACTTTTTCCTTTGTCGACACTCTGTGTTGTGCGCCTCTTACCTACGCCTTGGTGTGACTTTTGCCTTTTCGACACTCTGTGTTGTGTGCCTCTTACCTGCACTATCGACAC
Source organism: Taxus chinensis (assembly GCA_019776745.2). Taxonomy (NCBI): domain Eukaryota; kingdom Viridiplantae; phylum Streptophyta; class Pinopsida; order Cupressales; family Taxaceae; genus Taxus; species Taxus chinensis. The sequence continues at coordinate 609,810,900 of CM034155.1, read as the reverse complement.
TAAAATTTTCCTCCATAATTTCTATTTCATTAATGTATGTATTAGGAATAGGATGTTGTTAAGTATAATTAGTAGTAATGTCTGATAGAAGATAATGGCACCGTCAATACGGTGTCGCCAATAATGTGGAGTACGGTAATAGTCAAAGTACAATAGGAATGTTGTAAAAAGTAAATATTTTTCGTAAGTGGTCCGGTAATGTTAAAATGTCAAAGTTTGGGAAGTAGGGTCTACATGATTAGAAATTAGAAATATTATATTGGTAATAAGGACAAGGAGTGAGGTCATAAATATTTTGTGTATTTTATTTGTAAAAAGTCTAAAAATGTGGAACCCATGTAAAATGATAAGGTTTATCTTATCTTAAGAGATAAGCTTACATGTACAGATAAGAGTTAAGGTATGGAATATGATTCGTCAGAGTGGATTTCTTATCCTATCTTAGAGATAGGATGGATAAGCCTGGAAGTTCTATAAATAGAGAGGCCACCCCCCTCATTTAGCATAGAAAGAAGTAGTGAGAAATATTGTAGGAAGTGTGCAAAGGAAGCCATCAGTTAAAGGTGTGTTGAAGAAGCCATCGAGAGGTGTAATTGTAAAGTTTCTCCCATAGTCTTGTTGAAGTACCTCATGGGTGAGATTGTAACAATTTCATGTTAATATTATAATTTACTTTGATATTTTAGATTTGTCATCATTCCGTCTTATCATAGTCGATGGTATTCTTGTGTTCGGTTGTTGTTTTGTTTCCAGATTACATCCACCAAATTAAAGGCTGTGCATTAGTAAATAATCATAGCACGAGGAGTTCCCGGTGAAGAATTATCATAGTGCCGGATTGGTGATGACATTTTGGTTCTGTTGCCGGGACCATTCCTCATTGGTGGATTTTCTGGAGAGATATTCCCACTTAGTCAAAAATCAATTAAAGGGTAACCTTTTTTTTACCGTGCATAGTAGTTACCATGGTAAAGTCATTTTTGCCATGAATAGTAGTTACCATGGTAAAGTCATTTTTGCTGGAATAGTATTTACCGCAGTAAAGTCACTTTTTACCATGAATAGTATTTACCGCAGTAACTTCACTTTTTACCGTGAATAGTATTTACCGCAGTAACTTCACTTTTTACCGTGAATAGTGTTTACCACAGTAAAGTCAGTTTTTACCGCAGTAAGTCAAGTTTTACCATAGTTTACCGTGGTCATTTCTATTTTACTATAGAAAGGTGTAAAGTCACTTTCTAGTATAGTGATTCCAATTATTTGTACACATAAGTCTTGTTGATTGTACTTGTGAGTTGGTATTTCACGGTGGTTACTTTTGAAAATGGGAAAGATTCCTATTTTTCCAGCTCAATCTAATGAAGATGCTTCTTCTTTCATTCAAGATTTTAAGCGATCTTGTATTTGTAATGGCCTTATAAGAAGGGAACAATGGACTGAATTTTTTCCTACCTTTTTGGATGGTTCAGCACTTAGGTGGTTTAAAACACTAGGTGATAATGTGAAAAATTCATGGGATTTATTAACTGAAAGTTTTCTTGAAGAATTTGGTGAACAACAGAAATATGTAGATCTCATGATCAAGATCACAAAGCTATCCCAAGGAGAGAAGGAGAAGATAAGGGATTATCATGCTTGTGTTCTAGAGCTAAGGAGGAAGCTCGATGCCCAGATCTAGAAGGAAGGATTAGTGGATGGGTTGATGAATGGCATGGATAATCTCCTCTGTAAGCACTTCATTCTTGGGATGAAGCTAGAGATCAAACAACGAGTGAATTATGACCGCCCAGCTACCATTGAACAAGCAAAGGAGATTGCAAGAAGGCAAGAAGAAAGCATGGAAGAGGAGCCCAAAGAAATTGTTGCTAAAGTAGAGCCTACACCAGCACCTTTGGTCCAGAATCCACAACCACTCCCGGTGAGCACAAATATTTCTCCTAGTACATCTACTGAGTATGAAGATCTGATTAGGAAGATGGGCTAGTTAACTATTAATCTTCTTCAAGGAAAAGAATTTAGTTCTCAGGGAGGAGATAGAGGTCCAAAAAGAAATATTTCTGAAGTTGTTTGTTATGGTTGTTATAAAAAGGGTCATTATAAGTATAATTGTCCAGATAGAGCTTCTACATCTGGTACAAGAGATAATGATAAAGGAAAAGCACCTGTGAATTCTCTTGATGTAGTAGATAAGAGTAGAAATAATGAAGTAGATGTGTTTGTAACAAAAAGAAATAAAGAAAAAGATAATCAAGATGGAACTGATCCTAAGAAGATGAAAGGAGAAACTAGTAAGAAACATAGGAGAAGAAAGTTGGGTGTGCAGGATTTTCTGATTTCACAGGGACAAGGACCATACTCCATCTTGGAAGATCTGTCCAAAAGGCCTGCAAATATTACATATGGTCAACTCTTGGCTATGTCTTCTGAGAAGAGGTGGGAGTTGCGAGGTGGACTCAATGCTCAAAGAAGGAAGGAGGTTGAGGTCCCTGTTTTGGAGGTAGAGGCAGATCCCTATGCTCCACAAGCTGAGATATTATGTAATGGTATTTTAATTCATGATGTCTTAGTTGATGGAGGTGTTGCAGTTAATGTAATGACCGAGTCTGTAATGAATATGTTGGGTTTAAAAATTGATCACCCTTAACACTTATGTTAAGTTCATTAAATAAGGGAAAAACTAAACCAGAAGGTGTAGTTTCAAATGTGGCAATATTTGTTATGGGTGTTATATGTGTGGTAGACTTTCAGGTGATGAAAAATGGTACTGTTGCGTACCCAATGCTGCTGGGAAGACCATGGCTAAGGAGAGTTCATGCAAGAAACTACTGGAATGAAGGTTTCATGACACTTGGATGTGGTAGAGAGAGGGTGAAGATAAACATGATCCCTCGACATCATAAAGCAGAACCTCTGGATTCAAGTGATGAAACTAATGATTGGACATCCTCTGATTACTCTAGTACCAGTGAAGTGGACACTAAAGATGAAGAAAGCGAGGTGGATGTTTCAGTCATGGATATCCTTCCAGTAACACCAACTCATGACCTCATAAAATTATCTAAAGAAGAAGTTGATGATCGTCTCCAACAAATAAAGATTGGTGATGCTGTGATGGAGAGTGAGAAGGAATCCTACCTCCAGCTCTTTCGAAGGTACATACACCTATTCACTTTTGATTACAAGGAACTCTGTCAAGTAAGTTGGGTAGAACATTCTATTGAGCTGGTAGATGGTTCTAATCCCATAAAGCAAATGCCATATAGAATGAATCCTAATTTTTCCAAGACTGTAAAAGAAGAAATAGATAAGTTGTTTGATGTAAGATTCATATTTGCTATGGAGAATTCAGAATGGGTTTCTCCAATTGTGATTTCAATAAAACAGAATGGGAAGCTACGCATTTGTGTTGATTACAGGAAGCTCAATAAGGCAATAAAGAAGGATCATTACCCTCTTCCATTTTCAGATCAGATCTTAGACGAAGTAGCTGGCCAGGAGTGCTATAGTTTTGCTGATGGATATAGCGGCTACAACCAAGTTCATATAGCAGAGAAAGATCAGCTGAAGACCACGTTCACCACTCCTTGGGGAACGTTTTCCTATAGAGTTATGCCTTTTGGATTGTGTAATGCTCCAGCAACATTCCAACGTTTGATGAATAGGGTGTTCGAACCCTACATTGGGACCTTCATCAGAGTATTTCTGGATGATTTTTGCATCTATGGGAGAAAGTTGGACCACCTGCACCAGATGGAGACAACATTTCAAAGGTTAGATGAAGCACAAGCCTCACTAAACCCTACAAAGTGTGTCTTTGGATGTTCTAAAGGCGTTTTGTTAGGGCATGTTGTATCCAGAGATGGTATTGGTACTGATCCTGATAAAGTTTCAAAAATCAAAGATTTACCATATCCTATGAATAGAAGTAAGTTGAGATCATTTTTAGGCCATGTGGGTTACTATAGAAGGTTCATCAAGAATTTCTCAAAGATTGCACAGCCACTAACCTAGTTCTTGAAGAAGGATGTTACTTATGAACCAGGAAATAAGGCACATGAAGCTTTTGGACAACTGAAGGAAGCCCTGGCATCTTCACCTGTTTTGAAGAATCCAGATTGGAGCAAGCCATTCATTGTGTACACTGATGCCTCAGATGCAGCACTAGGAAGTACTTTGAGCCAAAAGGATGAAAATGGGAATGAACATCCAATTTACTTTGGGAGCAGACAAATGAGCAGTGCTGAGGTAAACTATACTGTAACTAAAAAAGAGGCTATGGCTATCATTTTTGCTATAAAGAAGTTTAAAAATTAATTGCTAGGGCAGAAATTTATAGTTGTAACAGATCATCAGACTCTGAAATATATTGTCAATAAGCCTAACCCATCAGGGAGGATAGCAAGATGGATAATTTTGCTACAAGAATTTGAATTTGATATTATAGATAGGCCAGGAAAGAAGCATGTCAATGCAGATGCACTCTCTCGAGCCTATGATGGTTTAGGATCATCTTGTGATGATGATGATTTTCCCGATGCAAAATTGTTCTCCCTTGACATAATCCCTAGTGAATACATAGATATTTCGAATTATCTGAATGAATTCAAGTTTCCTGATGGTGCCAATGCAAAGACTAAGAGAAAGATTACTCAAGCTAGTCGTCCATATTCTATTCTCCATGGAGTATTATTTCGAATAGGACCTGATGGACAGTTCAAGAGGGCAGTTGGACGTGATCAAGGGAAGGAACTGCTAGAAGAATTCCACAATGGTACATGTGGAGGGCACTTCTCTGGACAACTTACAGCAAGAAGGATCTTAGATGCAGGTTATCACTGGCCCACTCTTTTTAAAGATTGTTATAATTATTGTCAGACATGTGATATTTGTCAAACACATGGTAACCGTAAGACTTCATCAGCTCCATTATGTCCTATTCTTCCCCTTGGTCCCTTTGAAAAGTGGGGAATAGACATTGTAGGTCCACTTCCAACTACATCACGCCAAAATAAGTATATTGTAGTTGCCACAGATTATTTAACCAAGTGGGTTGAAGCTAGGCCATTGAAAACAGCTTCCATGGATGAAGTGGCAAGGTTCATATATGAACGCATTGTCACCAGATTTGGTTGTCCATTAGAAATTGTAACAGATCAAGGAAGCCACTTCATTAATGAGGTGGTAGAAGCCCTAGTCAATAAGTTTTCTATTAAGCACAGGAAGGCAACAACATACAAGCCAAGTACAAATGGACAGGTGGAACGAACAAATTTTGTGTTGTGTCAAATTCTAGCAAAAGATGCAGCCTTGCAGGTACATAAATGGGATAAAAGGATTCATGCAGCATTGTGGGCATATAGGGCAACATCAAAGTCAGCAACAGGATACTCCCCATTTCAGTTGGCCTATGGCATTGATCCAGTTCTTCCTATTGAGTTTGATATTCCCACTGTGAGAGTTATGAAAAATGAAAGGATGGATGAAAGTGATTCAGTAAAAGAAAGGTTGGTACATCTTCATTTGCTAGAGGAAATGAGGGAAATAGCAAAGGATACAAGCCATAAGAAGAAAATGAAGCAGAAGGAATACTTTGATCAAAAGATCCGGTGGTCTCCATTTCATGTGAATGACTTGGTTCCTAGTATATGATTCCAGATACAAAAAAAGAAGACAGAGAAAAATTCTTCCAAAATGGATGGGGCCCTACAAAATAGTAGTTGTGCATGAAAATGGTACGTACCGACTGGAGGAATGGGATGGCACTCCCATTACGAAATGGGTCAACCATGACAAGTTGAAGATTTTCCAAGCACCATAATAAGTCTACTCCGAGGACGGAGTAGAAGCTAGGAAGGGGGAAGATGTCGACACTAAAATTTTCCTCCATAATTTCTATTTCATTAATGTATGTATTAGGAATAGGATGTTGTTAAGTATAATTAGTAGTAGCGTCTGATAGAAGATAAAAGCACCGTCAGTACGGTGCCGCCAATAATGTGGAGTACGGTAACAGTCAAAGTACAATAGGAATGTTGTAAAAAGTAAATATTTTTCGTAAGTGGTCCGGTAATTTTAAAATGTCAAAGTTTGGGTAATTAGAGAAGTAGGGTCTACATGATTAGGAATTATAAATATTATATTGGTAATAAGGACAAGGAGTGAGGTCATAAATATTTTGTGTATTTTATTTGTAAAAAGTCTAAAAATGTGGAACCCATGTAAAATGATAAGGTTTATCTTATCTTAAGAGATAAGCTTACATGTACAGATAAGAGTTAAGGTATGGAATATGATTCGTCAGAGTGGATTTCTTATCCTATCTTAGAGATAGGATGGATAATCCTGGAAGTTCTATAAATAGAGAGGCCACCCCCCTCATTTAGCATAGAAAGAAGTAGTGAGAAATATTGTAGGAAGTGTGCAAAGGAAGCCATCAGTTTAAAGGTGTGTTGAAGAAGCCATCGAGAGGTGTAATTGTAAAGTTTCTCCCATAGTCTTGGTGAAAGGCAAGTGAAGTCAATAACACTTGAAGTACCTCATGGGTGAGATTGTAACAATTTCATGTTAATATTATAATTTACTTTGATATTTCAGATTTGTCATCATTCCGTCTTATCATAGTCGATGGTATTCTTGTGTTATGGTTGTTGTTTTGTTTCCAGATTACATCCACCAAACTAAAGGCTATGCATTAGTAAATAATCATAGCACGAGGAGTTCCCGGTGAAGAATTATCATAGTGCCGGATTGGTGATGACAGGTCTGAGTTTCTTTGATTTCCATATTCTTCCGTTTGTCTATATCTACCCGGGGGGAAGATATATACAACACAAACCATTTCTCTTGACGATCATCTAGGCTTGAGATATGGATTCTCAAAGTAGGCCTTCCGCCAAGGTGAAACTGCGCGCGCAACAAAATTGAGTAAACTATGTTTTTCTTGGGTTCATGAAAAATATCAAATGAGGTTTTGTTTGTTTAAAATTTGGAAAATGAATACTTCAATTACTTCATCAGACATAACCCGCGGCACGTTCTTTCCGCATCTTATCGTCTTCTTCATTAAATTCATTTTCCTTTGTGTCGATATACATCAGTAATGCGTTTGAATGCCTAATATTTTTGTCTGAATACTTCTCACCAATGCGTGATGAAAATTATTTATATTTTTTAAAAATTAAATTCTCCCAATTTTTAATGACTTTAAATAAGATCAATTTTAATATTTATGTTATGGCGTTTAAATCATTCTCTTCTCTGACTACGTTGGAAATTGTTTTCAAATCAGGCGTGGAGATTCATAATTTTCTGAGCGTGAATATTGCTAATCCTTGGCTTGTGTGGATTTCTTTTTGCTTTTCCTGCGTTGGAAATTCTCAAGTGTAGTGTTTTTCTTCTAGCAAATGATGAAACGTGGCACTCCTCCCTTCAAAACCTACGTGGATTCCTTTCTTCTTTCCCATGTGGCTTGTGCTTTCACCTTGTCTTTCTTCTTACAAACGAGAATGATTTATTTTGGCAGTTTTTTGCTTGGAAATATGTGGTTTTATATCCTCGGACTGATGCGTGGAAGATCCTATCTTGGTGTGGAAATTTCTTTATTGTCTACTTGGAAAATCTCCCTTTGGCTAGAAATTCGCTTCTCCTCACACGTGGATAGGGTGTCTCTTCTTTTTTGACCAATGTGTGGCATGTTTGCTTCTTCCTTTTCTTTCCCACGTGACCTTTATTGCAAAATAAAACAATCAACAAAAAAAGAACAAATTTGCATGGACAGTTTTAGCAATGCGTTAGATTTTGATGAATGGTTAAAATCCTTTTTTTATATTTTTGTTGTCTTGCTTAGCAATGCGTGGGATCCTTTGGAGAATATTTCTTCTTTTTTATTACCTTGGCGTGGAAATTTGCTTGAAAATGTGTTTGGATTGTTCTCTCCTCTCCCATGCGTGGAAATTAGTTCTTGTTGTCTCCATATGTTTGCTTGTGCAGGAGGATGGTTAGTGACTCAAGTATCTCCTAGTCATCATAAGTTCATCCCCTTTGATTGGACTATAGAAAGTGTTGAAAGTTGTGCCCAGCCTATGCATGCATGGAGGATTGTCTCCTTGCACTCTTATGTGGATCTTTTACCTTGTACAAATGTGTTGAATTTTTTTAAAAAAACTGAAACGTGGGATTTTATTCTTTGTTTTCTGTATTACTCTCCAACTTTGAAGCTCCTTCTCTTGTCTTCTTCTCTTCTAGGCATTGAAAACTGATCCTTCCTTTGGATTTGAAGGAAAAGAAAAAAGAAAAATGGAAAACTCTTGTTCTCCTAAAAGAAATAAGAAACAAAACTTCTTCCAACTAGTTTCACAGGGAAATGGTTATGGGAATTAAAGAAGCATTCCCATAACTGTTCCCCATTCCCGTTGAAATAATTGACTCCTCTTCCTTCGGGTAGTGGCATTAATTGCTAGGAAAAAGGGAAAAAAATATCAATCATTTGCTAGTGGAAATGGCAAGGCAGGCTGGAAATCCCCATCTTATTTCCCCATGTGGGAGATCAGGAGATTTTTTGTCCGTTTGCCAACTGGTTGGATTGGAAATTAGTAGAAGAAATCCTAGAAGCGGGAAAATAAGAAGAAATTGCCAGGAAAGGGGAAATTTAGGTACAGGAAGCCAATTTGCCATCCTCGACTATTGGAAGTGGAAGCTTAATTTTCTCATGGTAATAAAGGAAAACTTGTCGATTGATTATTTGATAAATATTATATTAATATTTATTTAATCAAAAACCCAAAAAATAATAAAATTGTTTTATCAATTAAAGGGTGATAAATTAATTAATTATTAATGTAATTTCTGACCTGACGGGAGGATTTCTCGTTTGAAATGAACGAAATGAAGACCAGAACTATCATAAGAACGAGACGATCATGACGAGGGTGATAAAACACGTACAAGAATACTTTTGAAAATTTTCAAAATTTTCATGCTTATTAATTTTGTGAAGTGAAAATTAGATGATAACAGCTGGATCTAATTGGGGACAAGGACTTCACTGACATAACAACAAACCCAGACCCAACAATTTAATTAACATGATCCCAAAAAATGACGGTGCACAAAAACGAGATGAAAAAAGAGAGGAAACCAAAAAAGAGGGAAAAGAAACAAACCAAAATCCTAATTACCTATGTACATATGGAGATAAGCCATTTTCAATTTTGATAATGCTTGAGATATTGCTCAATGTAGGGCAAAGAAAAATGAGTTCCATCGGGATACGCCAAGTAATAGGTGTTATCTCAAAAGAAATGCCTGATCTTGAAAGGATCCAGCCACGACGAATCAAACTTCATGTGTTTTCCTTTCGATTCATGTCTCTTGTCCCAGAGAAGAACTAAGTCATTGATTTGAAATTACCTCCCCTTAGTTTTCCTGTCAAACAACCTCTTCACTTTAGATTGGTGTTCCTCGATCATGTTCACTACTTGACTTCTTTGTTCTTTGAGCTTGGTTAGGAACACGATCCTTTTATCCAATGCATTGACAAAGCATTCATTGTCAACTGCTTGAACCAATCGTAATGTTGGTAACTCTAATGTGATGGCAATTTGAGCATCAGTTCCATACAAGAGTTGCAATGGAGGCCAAACGATTGCCCTTTTAGGAGTTATGTGGTCAGCCCATAATGCATCATATAAATTTTTGTGCCAAGTTCTTTGATTTTCTTGTACTAACTTGTGCACAATGGTAATGATGTTTTTGTTACTGGATTATGCTTGACTATTTCCCTGTGGGTAGTAATCTGATGAATGAGATAAATATATCCCACACCCATAATAAAAACCTATCATATCTGTAGAAGAAAAATTGGAGGCATTGTTTGTCACAATCTTGTGTGGAATTTTGTAAAGAACCAATATATTCTCTTTGATGAAGTTACAAATTACCGTAGTAGATGTTTGTTTCACCGGAATAGTTTCTACCCACTTCATAAAGTAGTCAGTTGCAATGACCACGTGAGTATGACCAACACTAGAATTAGGATTCATAACTCCAATGAAATCTAAACCCCATCATTAAAAGGGTTATTCAATGATAATTGGCTTTAAAGGTAAAGCCGCCAATTTAGGTCTTCCAACAAATTCCTAACAAGCTTTGCATTTTGCTACCCATTTATGAACATCGGAAAACATAGTGGGTCAGTAATAATGTGCTTGCAAAATTTTATGAGTTATCACTAAAAGGAATGATAACCAGATCGCACCAAGCCAAGAACTTAGATATTAATCAAATACCATGATCAATAAGATGAAAGTAATTCGCTAGAATAACTTTACATAAAACCTTTACAAACAAATGAGAAACACTATCATATATTATTATGGAACTCAAATGAAATACAATGAGAATGAGCCTTGCTTATATAGGCAAGGAATAACAATCTAAGAACCATTCAAGGTCGTATATCAAACCATGAATCAAGGAAAGAACTAGTCATCAAATAACTAGTTAAGTCCATAGATTTAGAATAGAACTAAACATCAAAGATATAATCAATACCATAGATCAAGGAAAGAACTAGTCAATACCATAGATCAAGGAAAGAACTATACCTAACAACTAGATAATATCCCCCTAATATCTAAATAAATAAAAAGAAATATCCACACACATAAGTGGGTAAGGATAAATACAATAAAAGTAAATAAAGTACCTAGGTGAACATGAGCTAAGGTAAATACCGACTCTAACAGTCACTGGTCTAGAGAAATGACCACCACAAGTATGATTGTGAAAGGTTTCAAGCAACCTGGGTTGTTGTTCCTTATCGACACATTTGAGGAACATGCCATCAATTCCTTTCTTGAAGAATGTGTTGTCCCAAATAACATACATGGTATCTCTCAATTTGATAGCTCTTGTTTCCTTAGATGTCAGATTCTCAAGACATTCACCGTATGTGAGAAAGTAGGCTATATCGGAATACCATTCATCTATGGTACTATTGAAAACTACCAGTGGTAAAATTTCTTCAACTAGTTCTTCTTCAGAGTCATCTCGTGGCTCATTCTCCATGATGAGTTGGCAGAGTCTTCTTCCTTAAACCAACTTGGTAGGCTTGATCTCCAAGTTATATTCCTGGATCTTGGAGACCCAGTTACCTCTTTTCTAGATATTGGTTCCTGTTGTGTTAATATTGATTTAACCGTAATGTCCGGAACTAAGATTTTGGTGTGCAAATTCAACACATAGTACCTGAAATGTTCCAAGGCTCTCACCACCATGTATGCATGCCTCTCAAGGGGAGTGTAATTCATTTCATGTTTCTTGAATCTGGAACTCATGAATGCAATAGGAGATTTGATTCCCTCTTGATTGTGTTGAGTCAAGATGGCAAAGATTGTGTGCGCCGAAGCATAGCAATAGATTATGAAATCTAATTTAAAATTGGGACACACCAATGCATGAGCTTTTACAACAGCACCCTTGATTTTTTCAAACGCTTATCTATCTTCCTTTGACCATTTGAAGGATTATTTTCCTTTCATCATATTGTAGGCAAGGAAATATTATTGATAGCTTGAATGCACTCAGGATCGATCTTATTTCTTTCATTAGAAACAATATGACCTAGGAGTTTCTCTTCCGTAACTCTGAACACAAACTTTTTTTGACTCAGGGAGATCTTATGAATTCTGCACCTTTTCAATATTTCTTTAAATCTCTTAGGTGGTCTTCTCGCTTCTTTGAAAAAAATGTCAAGTCATCTAGGTATATTACGATGATCTTGTCTTTATAATCTGCGAATGCCATATCCATAGCCCTTTAAAAAGTTGCGTTGGCATTGATCAAACCAAAAGGAATTCTTCTATACATGAATGTACCCCAGGGGGTGGTGAACGCAATTTTATGTTGATCTTCTCTAGCCACTTTGATCTTATTATAACCAGAGAAACTGTCTAACATAGATAGCATTTCCGATCTAGTTACTGCTTGCAGAATATGGTCCATGACTGGTAGTGGATAGTTATCCTTCAAGGAAGCTTGATTAAGATTGCGGAAATCCATGCAAATCCTAATTTCTCCATTTTTCTTGTGAACCAGTACAATATTAGCTATCCAAGTTGAATGTCGAATAGGAAAAACTATTCGTGCGTCTAACATCTTTTGATCCTCGTGAAATATTGTCCCTACTATCTTGGGATTATAATGTCTTTGCTTTTTCCTGAATGGAGTTACACCATGGTTCAAGGGTATGGCATGCTACATTTCCCTAGGTTGGAAAGACTTCAAGTCTTCATATGAGTAAACCAAGAAGTCTGAATATTTAGTAAGGAGGCTTACAAATTTCTTGTGCTCCTCAAGTGAGCAACACCTACCAATGTTGACCAGACAAGGTTTACCTTTGGTACCAATGTCAACTTGCTCATAGTCGGAAGAATTAGCAGGTCATGCCTGCTCTTTCTCTTTGATAAACCTTTCGTGCTTATCAAAAATTTCTTCAAGTGAAACCAATCCTTTTGGAATTTTATTTCCTTTGAGTTGAATGATTCCATCACTAGGATTTTCGTTTTCAACTCCTTCTTGAATGGGTGAGATTGTAGATTCGTGAAATGCAGAATCACTTCCTTCAAATTACAACTGTTCTAAATTAACTCTCTTTTCCAAGAAGGTAATAATTTGTTGATCATCATTGAATACTTGCCAATTTTTTGCATTGTCATGAACACTTGGCCTAAAAACCATTTCAATGGTGTATTTTTCTTGATCAAACTTTTAATGAGGGATCATTAATGAAGTTAAAACTGCTAGAGAATCTGCTTTGTCATTCTTTTCATGAGGGACGAATTTTATGGAAAAAGCATCGAAGACTTTTATCACGTCCCACACTTTATTTTTGTAGTGTCTCAAATAATCATTCTTTACTTGAAACTAATTTTTAACTTGTTTCACGATCAACTCCGCATCTGCGAAAACTTTCAAAAAAATTTATCCCTTTATCTTTTGCAACTCGGAGGCTAAGGATTAATGCCTCGTATTCTAGAGTGTTGTTAGTATTTGAAAATTGGAGTTTGTAAGAAAAAGGAAATGTTTTACCATTTAGAGATATGAGCACCACTCCTACGCTAGAACCTGTTGAGCAACAGCTTCCATCAAACTCAAGAGCCCAGAATTCATTGGGATCTTGGCAAGTGACCTCAGGTGCATGAACCACTGCATTCATCATATAATTACCTATACTTGAGTTTTGAAATAGGACCTGTGCGCGGGGGTCATTGGTTTTTCATTATGGTGAAATTTTTCTGAGTTTCTGACATTAGCTTCTTCATTTCTCCACTAATAGGGATCATATCATGAGACCAGTCCATTTGAATCTCACCACCTAGATCTCTGTAAAAGTTCCTGCTCAACAACATACCATATCAAGTAGGAATGTCAGCAACAAGAATGGTTAACTTGACTTGCTTTTGAGGAAATTGAGCTAAAACCATTTGAGCGTCTTTAATCTACTCAATTAAAGGAACTTGTCTTGTCTCCATTGAGTAACAAGATCCGAATGTTCTCATACAAGTCAACCCAAGAGCATGTGCTAATTTTGCAGACTTCACATTATCCAAGGTTCCAAAATCTATAATGCAATTACTTAATTTGCATCCGTTGATCAAAAAGGACACAAATAAAGGTTCAATCTTTTCATCCAAAGGTGTAGTGGCCACCACAATATTTTGAGTCTTCCCATCTTTAGGAGTTTTCATAATTCCTTTGGAGGAATGAACAATAGAGTTTCCTTTGGAAATTTTTGTTTTATTGATGTGATCAATGCTATCAAATTTGGTCAAAATGACCATACTTGATGCCTCAGATACTAGTTCTTTTGAACTTGATGATGGCACACTTTTGAGCTTTGCTTCGGGCTTGGTTAACACTAATGTGGAAGAAGAAACTTTCTGTGTAGTTGATTTATCAACTGATTGACTTGACAAAGGCCCTCCTTTCTTCAAGATAGTTTTAATCTTGGAAACCTCAGTCCCTTTGGACTCTTTAGGAATCTCGGTTGTCTTGAATTCTTTGGAAGTTTCCTTAGTCTTAGATTATTTAGGAACTTCCTGTGAGCTCTTTTTATCTTCCACCGTAGTGGTACTTTACTCCTTTTTCTGAGAGCGTGTGAAGACAACAAAGGATTGACTATTCATATGTTCTATAGTTTCTTCGTATTTTTCTTCTTCTTCTAAATGGTACTCAAAGAAATGATTATTACTCTCTCCTTCAGGCTCTTTGACTTTAAGTTCAGATGTCCCAGAGTCTGGCTCTTCTTTGTCAACCTCAACGACCTTAACTTCATCATTGATTTCTTCAACGATGTCACATTTTGAGTTAGTTGCAAGAGTTGCTTCAATAGAAAACCTCGTCGGAGCACATGTAATTTTGGCTTTATTGGGAACGTAGCCTTTTCCTGGGATGTCTTTGTAAGGAGTAGGTTTCCTACTTTTAACAACTTGCATTTTCAAAGCTAGCACATCATTATCCAACTTAGTGAGTATGGTCTAGGGTTCATTTTAAGAGACCTCTTGGAAATGAGAGGTTGAAAATACCTCCAAATATCCCCGGAACCGGTTTCACTGAAAGGTAATTTTTTTGGGGTTTGTGTGCAAATGTTTCACTTGATAGAAAGGCTACAGACACGTGACAAGAGATTTGTTTTCACGCGTCTGTAGCCTCTGCCCTCATGTTGCGCGTCAATAAACTATCTTTCTCACGCGTCAACAAACTCTCATTGTCATGCGTCAACAAACTCTCTATCACACGTTTGCAGCCTCCACCCTCCTGTCGCGCGTAAACAAAATCTCCTTATCATGTGTCAATGAACTATCCTTGTCGTGCGTCAGTGGAACTTTCTTATCATGCGTCTGATAATAGTACTTTTCACCCGGCTGTAAATTTGATGAATATCTATAAAACTACACTTTGTGTACTGGCCTCTGTTGCTTCGCAACTTTATTATACTTGATAATAGATATGCCCCCAGGTGGTATCAGTGAAGTAGAAGTGTTTTACCTGGTGAATAATCTAGGATTATATAGGGGATATATTTCAAGCGTAGGCGAAGCCGACCACTAAAAAAAATTAAATTGTAATTTTTAGGGAGGCAGGTCACTGACCTGCGCCAAAAAATTCACCTTTTCAAATTTTCCTAAAATGGAATATTTGTCATAGTATGAGTATTCACCACTAAAATTATCCCTAGTATGGTCTCAAAAGCATTAGGGGTTTCTTGACTCTCTCCCTTGAGGGAAGTTTTCTTGAATTTTCCCGCCATGATTAAGTCATCCTCAATTTTTATTGCCAAGGATTGAGCAAGTTCCAAAGTAGCCACTCTAGCTCTTCTCAGCTGATAGCACACTTCTGGTTGTTGTGCATTAATAAAGAAATAATTTTGTCTGTCAAGGTTCGGGTGAATTCACTTTGTTCACCATTTTGTTGAATTTAGCCACGAAATACCTCATGGGTTCTGTTGGCTCTTTCTTCGCCTGAGATAATTGGGTAAGAAGGGCATGTTCATCTTCTACCATTTTGAATTGGTTTTCAAACTTAGTTTTCATATCATTCCAGTTTGTAATGCATCCATTTGGTAGATGATGAAACCAATATGCGGCAATGTCTTGATATGTTTCAATGAAGAGGTGAACAATAACATCTTCATATTCCACTGACAAAAATGCACATGCAACAAAGAAGGCGGAAATATGGTCATTGGGTGAAGTCTTCCCATCTCCATTGAACGTAGGAAGAATCTTCCTCGATCCTCGTGGGAGGTCATGTCGAGTTGGTAAGGCCAATGGGCCTATGACATTTCCCCATGGTATGTTAATTGCCATCTTGGGAAGGTGGTATGCGAAGGCAAAACAACATGAGAAAGAACAAGTGCTTGAATTGTAGTGATTCCTTCCTTCCTTGCTCTTTTAGGACTTGATGCAAGGCTTACAGATCTATGGGGCATGTTCCTCCTTGGAGGAGATAACTTGAAACCAAACTTTCCTTAAAAGTCAAAAATGGGATCTGATTGACCTTTAGCTTTTTCTCCTCGTGTAAACTCTTTCCTGCCAGTTTGAAATCTTTACTGTGAAAGGATCACTGACATGTTCTGATCATCTCTTGCCTTTTCTCTTCACTCTCTTTCTTGATCTCTTTGCACCTGAATGACTCTGACAACTCTCATAGCTTGATCTTCTTCGTTATCTAGTATTGATACGACAAGATGAAAATGATAGTTGCTCATGCGCTTTTCCCAAATAGCATGCCTCAAATCTAATGATATGTTTCCTTGAGTATCTACAAAAAGAAGATTTGGTTGCAAGATAGGTGAGTTACCTGTAATAGTCATACAAATTATTGCCTTGGTGGAAGAGGGTCACGTCGGTGAACAACGATAAACACATGTCCAAGAGGTCTTATGGCCACAAGTGTAAGTGCTCTTCTTCTAAGGTCTTCAATGTAGATTTATCTGTATATGCCTCTATCAACAACCACAAATTGCTACAAGATTTCGTAGTTTTCCCAAGCTATTATTTGAAGGTTGGCAACAATGTCTCCTTGAAAATCTTCGTCGGGCACAAGATTTGGTTGAAGAAATGGAGCTTGTGGAGAGGGGATAGCCAAAAATATTTAACCAAGCACTAGTTAACAATTCTAGAATCCCCGGTAGAGTCACCAAAAAATGTTAGCATATGGATTTACACGCATGCAAATGACATGCAACAGCATGGGAATGAAGTCCCTCCTCAATGAAGGTGAGGTTGCCTTTATTGAAAACCAAAACTATATTTACACCTGTACATTCAAAATTGTATGTGGGGGGTGTTTTGGAACATCAATGGAAAGAAAAGTGGGTGAGGGAGATGCAATGGAATGAAGGAAATGAATGGAAAAGAATGAATGGAAGGAACATGCAAGAGTTAGGTAAAAGCACAACCTAATATTGAATGGAGAAGAACAATCAATAACCAACACAAATAAAATAGAGTTTGCATCAACTAAACAAGAATGAGTAGAAGGGAATACACGTGAGCAAGTAGATAATCATAGCTTGATCAATGTGAATTAGAACAACATATTAGTATCATTGAAAATAAGATCCAAGACAATGTTTGCATGCAAGATTCAAACACTAACATCTAATGAACATAAGAACATCAAATGCTATAAGAGACAATGAATGGGACACAGTTCATATTTCATTAACTCCAAAATGTCTTCTCAAAAGAGCACAAAGTTTCTTTCTTTGAAGTAAAACTTGCATACAAAAGTATTTTCTTCTCTGCTCTCAAAGTCACCTTTTCAAATGAGCCCCTGACTTCCTTTTATAACCCAAAAGTTGGTTATAAAGTAGTCAGGGTTTACATGAACATTAAATAGGTCATCGTAATGACTTTGACTTTTTCAACCAACTTATAAAAAACATTTAAAAATAGAAATCACTTGAGTTATCCAAAGTTTGCCAAAAGTGAGTTAAACAATAACATCACTTTATAAATAAAAGCAATGGGTACATGTGGACCCCACTTAAATGACTTAGACACACACATAGACATCCTAATCAACAACGCGTCACCTAGATCAAGACACCTAGGATCAGTTCCTTATCTATTGGGCCAAGATTCCGCCTATCACGGTCGTACGAGAATGAACTCATTAATCGTGCTCCACAATCCTCCAACTGACAAGAGAGTCAAACTTGAAACTTGAGTAATTCATCCACCTCTCTGTTTGAGCATCATCCTAGTGTGAGAAATTTTGTCTTTATTCACATTCACATTCACAATTACACACAATTATCCACATACTCTTAATACCTTTCCACGGTGAATTCTTCACTTTTTGCAAGATCATAATCATTATGCCACCTTAGCTTATCAGAATCCAACTCCTCTTTTGCCATTGAGAGGCTCTTCCAAGAGTCGAGATTGTAATTCACTACCTGGAGTTATGTCTTTCGTCTTTGTCACTATCCTGAAGTGTTTCCATTCTGATCTACTCATAATCATCTTATTCGAGAACGCTCCAACTTTAAGATTGGTCAATGAAGTATTGCGCCCACAACTAACTTAGAGCTGACAGGGACACACTTGAATGATGTGGTCTTGCTTGATAATCCATGCAACTAAATTTTTCATTGATTTTGATTTTTCGATGAATAGATCTGTATAACGATTAAGTGAAGACAATTGATGTACACAAGTTTCTCCCATTATTGATCTCTTCCAATGTCAATGGCTTTTGACTCCGAAAATACCTCTGCCAATAGCTACGACCTATACCGCATAATGAGGAAGTCAGAGGTTACTTCCGCTTTAGGGCCATTAAAGTTGAATCGCCACACTGTGCAGGTGTCGTGGTACATCCATGAAAGTGATGACCAATTCAGAACAAGCGTCAAGAAAATTGTGACTCACCTTCGGTTGATATGCAATTGTAGATTGACCTACATCGACGTGTCCCTAGTTGATATCGGTGATGTTCTCATACTCTGAATGAAGCGTCAAGGTGAGTAGAATTCCCTGGAATCCATACCATAACATTTTTTTGTTTGAAGATGACATGATTGTGACGGAAGCTTGATGTCAGGCTATTACTTCCTTCTTACAAAACTGCACAACTCACCTCTGAAACTACCTTGGGAAAAATAACAAATCTTGTTATGAGAAACTCTCACTGAATGAGGGAGTGTATTAAGGTACCACTAGTTTGTGGATCAGATATTTTTTTCCCAAATAAAATTCTTTAGTGAAATATTAAAGGTCAAAGTTGACTCTTCTAAAACTGCTAGGAAAATGCAAGTGTAAAACTGTGAAAATTCCATTTGGTTTTAGCCTGGGAAAAATACCAAACGTCACCCTGGGCATCTACAACTTGGTGGGACATATGAATTTGAGGAGAATTCAAAAAATTAGTCTTTTTCTCCTAAAAATCATCCGAGTTTAAAATATCAACCCTCAAAGTCAGTCTCCTTGACATGATGAAAATTACGCACGCAACGAAATCATGCAAACTGCATTTTATTTGACTTTGTGAAAAATATCAATCGAAGTTTCTACATTTGAATTTTAGCAAAGAAGTACATGAATGTGATGAGAATTCAACGAACTAAACCATTTCTCTTGACAATCATATGGGCTTGAGATATGGATTCTCAAAGTAGGCCTTCCGCCAAGGAGAAACTGCGCGCACGATAAAATCGAGTAAACTGTGCTTTTCTTGGGTTCGTGAAAAATATCAAATGAGGTGTTGTTCATTTAAAATTTGGAAAATGAGTACATGAAGATGGGAAGAATTCAACGAAACAAACCGTTCTTCTTGAAAATCACTCAACTTCAAGATATTGAGCTCCAAAACCAATTACTTCATCAGACACGACTCGTGACACATTCTTTCTGCATCTTATCGTCTTCTTCATTAAATTCATTTTTCCTTTGTGTTGATATACATCGGTAATGAGGTTGAATGCGTGATATTTTTGTCTAAATACTTCTCACCAATGCGTGATGAAAATTATTTATATTTTTTAAAAATAAATTCTCCCGATTTTTAATGACTTCACGCAGGATCAATTTTAATATTTTTGTCATGGTGTTTAAATCATTCTCTTCTCTGACTGTGTTGGAAATTGTTTTCAAACCAGGCGTGGAGATTCCTACTTTCCTAAGCGTGGATATTGCTAATCCTTGGCTTGTGTGGATTTCTTTTTGCTTTGCCTGCGTTGGAAATTCTCCTAAGTAGTGTTTTTCTTCTAGCAAATGATGAAACGTGGCACTCTTGCCTTCAAAACCTATGTGGATTCCTTTCTTCTTTCCCACGTGGCCTATGTTTTCACCTTGTCTTTCTTCTTGCACGCAAGAATGATTTATTTTATTAGTTTTTTTCTTGGAAATGTGTGGTTTTATATCCTTGGACTAATGCGCGGAAGATCCTATCTTGGCGTGGAAATTTCTTTATTGTCTGCTTGGGAAAATCTCCCTTTGGCTGGAAATTTGCTTCTCCTCATGCTTGGACATGGTGTCTCTTTTTTTTTCAGCAATGTGTGGCATGTTTACTTCTTCCTTGTCTTTCCCATGTGGCCTTTGCTACAAAAGAAAACAATCAACAACAAAAAATTGCATAGACAGTTTTGGCAATACGTTGGATTTTGATGAATGGTTGAAATCCTTTTTTATTATTATTGATGTCCTTCTTGGCAATGCGTGGGCTCCTTTGGAGAATCTTTCTTCTTTTTTATTACCTTGAAGTGGAAATTTTCTTGAAAATGTGTTTGGATTGTTCTCTCCTCTCCCACGCGTGGAAATTCACTTGAGAATGCATAAAATAAACTATTTATTTATTTGATTGACTTAGTTTGTTTCCTAATAATAGAACTCTAATTAAACTAGAACTCTAATAAGCTAGAAACTGTTATGAAATAGTCAAACTGTTGTTTGCCAACTGAGACTTAATCTATGAGAGAAATTTCATGCATAAAATATGCATATTCCAACAGTCCCCCTTAATTTTGAACATGTAGCTTTCACTATTCTAGAGCTGAGTTTGTATTTCAAGAACTAAAATATTCATAATCACAAACTCCCAAACAACATCTCAAATACTCAAAAACTTCATTTTTCAAAGCCTTTGTAAAAATGCATGTAAATTGATTTTCGAATCTGCAAAATTCAAGATGAATTTCTTTGTTGTTCACCAACTCCCTGATGAAATGATACCTCGTATCAATGTGCTTGCTCCTCTTATGAAAAACATGATTTTTGGACAACGCCATTGTTGAGTAGTTGTCACGGAAAATCTGCGTAGCATCCTCTTGATTCTACCTCAAATATTTCAACACTCTTCTCATCCCCACAACTTGACATGCTGCTCCTATTAATGTTACATACATTGCTTCTTCTGAAGATAACATGACAATGGGATGCTTCTTTGATGCCCATGAAACCACTCCTATTCCAAAATTAAAATTATAGATGGATGTGTTTTTCTTGTTATCTATACTTACAACAATATCACTACCAGGATAACCAATTAGTTTGAACTCATCTGAATTTGAATAAAGAATTTGACTCTTTGTTCCACACGTATACCTCAAAATTATTTTTCTAGTTTTCCAATGTGAATCTTTTAGAGATTCCAATAACCTTGAATTTAGGCTCACACCATACATAATGGCAGACCTGGTGGAAATCAAATACATAAGGCTTCCAACCAACTTTTTAAACAATGTCGGATTCACTAATGATCTGTTATCCTCTTTGTTCAACTTCAAACCTACTGCAACCGGTGTTGGCATTGACTTACAATTCAACATGTTAAACCTCTTCAAAACATCATTTGCATTCTTTTCTTATGAAATAAAAAATTCACCTTCTGATTTTTGAACTTCAATGCCCAAAAATTAATGCATAAGACCAAGATCTGTCATCTCAAATTCCTTCTTCATGGCTGATTTGAATGACTCTGTAGATAAATTTCTAGTAATGATCAAACCATCTATGTATAAACAAAGAATTAGAATCTTACCTTTGCTCATTTATATTGGTGTGTAGAGTAGGCTCGTTGTCGCTCCTACTGAAACCATTCTCAATCAAATAAGAATCAATTGTTTTGTACCAAGCTCTAGGTGCTTGCTTCAGAGCATAAAGCACTTTCTTAAACCTGTATACCTTTCCTTCATGACCTTCAATCTCATAACCTTCTGGCCGATTCACATAAACTTCCTCTTTAAGGAAATCATTCAATAATGTTGATTTTACATCCATATGATAAATAGGCCATTTATTTTTAGTTACAATTGCTAAAACCATTCTTATCATATCTAACCATGCTACTGGTGCAAACGTTTCATTGTAGTCAACTCCATATTGTTGTGTAAAACCTTTTGCTACCAGCCTTGTTTTATGTTTTTGTTCTTTTCCACCAGTATCATATTTCATCTTGCAGACCCACTTCACTCCTATCACGTCCTTTCCTTTTGGAAAATCCATCAACTCCCATGTCTAATTCTTCTGTATAGCATCGATCTCATCATCAATGGCTTGTGCCCAAACTTCTTTTTTTATAGCCTCTTCGAAATATATTGGATCAGCAACTTGAGAAAACAATGTAAAAAATGAAAATGAATTAGTTGTATCAACATTATAAATCTTATTAAGACTCCTTGTTTTCCGTTGTAAAGAACTATCAGATGATGAACTACTTTGTGGTGATGGAGTTGCTTCTGGCGTTCTTTGTGGTGTCTCTTGCATGGCTGAAGATGATTGAAATCTTGGAGACCTCTGAATTGTAGATGTAGGTGTGGCTTGTGATGCACATCCAAGATTTGAAGATACATTACCTTGCTGCTCTAAAGTTTCATCTGTCATATCATCATGCAGAATAGTTGCTTCTATACTAACCGTTTTCTCTATACTTCCATCACATGCTTTATTCTAAATAAATTGAACATCTCTATTGATCACAACCTTTCTACTGACCAGATTGTATAACTTGTATGCTTTTGTATTCTCTGAATACCCAACAAATATGCACTTTTCTCATTTGTTGTCTAACTTTTCCCTTAGCTCTTCAAGCACATGTGCATACGCCACACAACCAAAAACTTTGAAATGTGAAACATTGTGTTTCTTGTTTGTCCATGCTTGTCAAGGAACCATGTTCCTAACAAGTTTTGTTGGACACCTGTTTTAAATGTAAATAATAGTTGTTATTGCTTCTGCCCAATAGTCATTTAGAAGGTACTTTGCCTTCACCATACTTCTCACCATTTCCATAATGGTTATATTCTTCCTTTCTACCACATCATTCTGTTGTGGTGTATACTTGGTTGTAAACGACTTGTGTATACCATGATATTTGCAAAAATTTAGAAAAGCATTGGAAACATAGTCACCTCTTATGTCTGTCCTAAGGACTTTGATGTAGTATCAACTTTGCCTCTCCGATAATGCCTTGAACTGCTGAAATGTATCAAAGGCATCTGATTTATGTCTCGGAAAATACATCCATTCCTTGTGTAATCATCAATGAATGTCATAAAATATGAATGACCTTCAATAGAAGTTGTTTGCATAGGTCCACATAAATCCAAGTGAAAAAATTTCAAGAGGTGCACTTGCTCTTGCAATTTTGCCAACTGGAAAATAATCTCCGTGTTGTTTTCCCAAAATACAATCTTTACATACTCTTTCTAGTTTCTGAATCAATGGCAAACCTTTAACCATATTCTTTCTATGAATTAAATTCAAACCTCCAAAATTAAAATTTCCATACCTTAGATGCCAAAGCCATGATTCATCTTTCACGACTGAATGAAAAGTTGATTGTGTTCCTTCTGTGTAGGACTCAACTGGATTAGTGCAGGACTCAATAGAGGACTCATTTGCATTAGCGCAGACCTTATTTACATTGGCATAGGACCCAGCGTAGGACTCATCTGCTTGAGCGTGAGACTTAGTAGAGCATTGATTTGACTTAGCGCAAGACTTGGCTGTGAACTGAGCTATTGATTTTGCTACAAAAAGATCTAATTTTCTATTTTTTCCTGGTTTTAAATTATTAGGGGAAACATTATATTGTTGTTCATATTCACTTTTTGCTATCAATTGAGTGCTAGGGGATTTTTCCACAATCACACACTCGTTGTCTTCCATATAAACTTGGTATCCTTTTTGTACCAACTGTCCAATACTCATAAGTTTGTGCTTCAAACCTGCAACATAACAAACATCATGCATATTTGTTTGTTCCCACTATTTAGTTAGAATACTAACCATGCCTTTTCCTTTTATAGACACAATATTGTTATTCCCAAGAGTTACATCACTCTTTACTGACTCATCCAAACTAGAAAATAAATCTAGATTACATGTCATGTGATTACTGCAACCAAAATCCAAATACCATACATCACATGGACTCTCATTTGATAGATTGCACTCAATAGGGGATAATGAAGGCATTGCTTTAGCAATCCTTGTGTATGCAATAAACATAGGTCTAGGAGTATAAATTTCAACCTAATTTTGATTTTGTCTCTCCTAATCAAATTGCTTTTTCTTGCAATGATAAGCATAGTGCCCATACTTCTTCCAATAATGGCACTAAACATGAGACTTATCTTGTCTCTAACAATAACTATGTTCTTTATTTTTTCCTCTTTCACCTAAGTTTGATGAACCGTTGTTACGTCATCTAGATAAACTTCTTCCTCTACCTCTAGGGCCAAACCTTCCTCTTCCTCTTCCATGTATACCTATTATCTGAGATGCAAAAGCTTGATCTACAACTGCATGCAATCTATTCATCATTTGTTCATGATTTATTAGTGATGCATGCAACTCATCAATTGAAAACTGAATCAGATCCTTAGTTTCTTCAATAACAACAACTAGAGGATCAAAATTTATAGGCAAACTCCTAAGTAATTTTTCAACAATCCTTCTATCTTCAATAATCTCACCATGGGATTTGATTTGATTAACTAAGCCAACTACATAAGTAAAGAACGATTCTATGGAATTTGAATCTTTCATTAACATGTTCTCAAAATCTCTATGAAGTAACTGTAGCTTGGTGGTTTTTACTTTCTCCTTACCTTGATACGTAACTTGAAGTGTGTCCCATGTGGTCTTTGTTTGATTGGCTACTACCATTCTCTGAAGGATGCTTTCATGCATTGCCTGATGAATATAAAAAAGAGATTTTCTGTCTTTCTTCCTTAATTATTTTAAAGCGTCTTTCTCTACTTGTGAGAGTGTGTTATACGCTATTGCATCCACGGGTTCTGTGTACCCATTCTCAATGATCTCTCACAGGTCCTGAGATTTGAATAGTGCCTTCATGGTCAACAACCAACATTCATAATTTTTTTCCATTAAATTGTGGTGTCTGCATACCAGATGTAGAAGCCATAGCTTTCTACCAATTTAATAATCTATTGGAATAACAATGCTTTGATACCAATTTATATAAAATATGCAGTCTTATATAGTGAATATCATAAATAAAATAATCACATACTAAAATAGCTTGCAAATAAAAAACAGATTAATCACATAAATCAACATTGTTGTGCGTAATTAATTTATTTCTTCAATTCTGTTAGAGCTTCGGCTTAATACATTAAAGTTGCACGTGCAACACTTTTCTTTACATCTACAACTTTAACTATGTCCATTCTATGCATCTACAACAATTAAAATTTCTCCACTCTATATAAAAATAAATTCATACTAAACTTGACTTCGAATTGCTCTTAAACAAATCTTTCCAGATCTGAAATGGAGTGTTCTAATTCCAACACATGCATAAAACAAACTGTTAATTTATTTAATTGACTTTAGCTATTTCCTAATAATAGAACTCTAATTAAACTAGAACTCTAATAAGCTATGAACTGTTATGAAATAGTCAAACTGAGACTTAATCTACGAGAGAAATTACATGCATAAAATATGCATATTCCAACACAAAAGCAAATCCTGAGAAAATATGATAATATTTTACTCTATATAATGCACAAGGTTGAGGAACATGTAGAGGAAACATCATTTTCAACCCACACACACTTTGCAAGATAATTAGCACAAACCTATAGTTCATAACTTGATATGCAAGAATGAAGAGCTCATCATCGAGCTACAGAGAGAGCTTTGCACTAAGCTAGTCACCAAATCAGCTCACCAACATTCCCTCTAGAAAACAAAACCAAGGTACCAATCTTTTGTTCCGCATAGAGCATGCGTTAAGTAGCTTGCGGATGTTGCATAATTTGGAAGTGTATTTGATCTATTCCAAACCCAAGCTACTTGGGAAGTAAATATAGGCATAGAGGAACCATTCAAAAAATGTTATACAAGGATGCAAAGTTCCTATCGGGATCATCACTGAGGTACAAGGATTTCTTGTGTCGATCCCAACTTTTTCACCACCATTTGCACTGGACATCCAATTAAGATATCTACCATTCTTTTTGTCTACATAATGTACAAAGACTTCAAGTAGGAAAGGAGCATGAAGAGGGTACACAATTTCAAAATGTATTAGCTGTATTCCCATGTGAGCTCCCGATAGGCTAATTAGTGACCACAATATAGACTACCAGTGGAAGAAAAATCTAAGAACAACTTCCACCCATCGTTGTTAAAGTGAAAAAGACTAGTTGTAGGTTTGAAAGGGCTACATACCCTCTTAGGGCCTATACACACCATCTCCACCTCCTTCACACATTTGTTCATTCACTTCCACATTGATTTCTCTTCAACTACCCACCACCACTCAAAAATTACTCTCCTCCCCTACCACACTCCAATCCCAATCTCCTCTTTACTCACCATCACTCACTGCCTACACTTCAACACCTCTCAACACTTTTATAAGTATTGATATTTAAATTTTGTATTTATTCATTATATACATTTTTCTAAAAATATTTATTTATTTATACATGTCACAAAGCTCGAGTTCGAGGTTGAGTTCATGTCCAAAATAGGTGGAGTATTGTTCAAGTCCGTAGGGAATAGGTTTGAGCATCATCAAGCTCAAACTAAATAACTAGATATGTTTATTTAATTTGTTATCCATTAATTAGTTATCATTTGAAATATTGGTTTTTGAATACACATACACGTGTATGTATATGTATGTGTGTGTATGTTTATCTCGTCAAGGAGTGTCAATACCAAAACACTAGACTAGGGTGCCCGATAAGGCACTTATAAATTTTTAGCTTATTACAACCTTGCTCGATGAAAGGTTCAAACTTGTTTGAGATAGACATGCCACTACCATTTGGATATGATCCTAGGTCAATTAATTTTTAATGTATGCCTACAACAAACATCAAGCTGGTGTAGGTTGGTAAGCCACAACAACTTTTGACTTTTAATGGCCTTACTCTAGTGAAGGTTTAATCTCATTTGGGCATGCACACCTTGCCCGAGGTATTTTAAACTCTGGCCAATGATTTGTGACTACAAAACCACACCCACACCAACTGAGTACAACATTGTAGGGAACTACATCTCCCTCCCCTTATAAAAAAGCATCGTCCTTGATGCGACGTCAAAGGAATAAATATCATCAATGTTGAAATAAAAGAAAAGGGAAACGTGAGCCATTAACATCACTAGAAAAATGGACCCTACCACTGAAGCGTGGGCCACTTGGGGGAGTAATTTTCTCAAATCTTCATGCTCTATGAAGATTAGTGGTTCTCATTCTTGGAGAACTTACTTTAAATTGCTAGTCAATCCCAATAGGTTTCAGTAATGTTTTCTTAGGGAGTGAACACAATGTAAATCATTTTCTCATTGTACAACTAATTTAATGCATTCCTCCTAAAATTATCACATTTCAACTATTAATTTCCCAATTATGAGAAGCATTTTCTCACAATTACACAATGTTTTAGACACTACCACCCAAAACAACTCTTTTCCTAAGAACTGAAGGGGCCTAAGAGGTTATAAAAGCTTCACGAGTACATATTACACAAGGCCAACACATCCAAGACATCATTTTTTCAATTTACACATGACCATATGACACCATTTGGCACCCCGCACACCAAAGTCAAAGAGGACATGCAATGAATCTCATAACCCCAAGACGAAAACATCATGCAACAAGGATAAAGGTCCACAAATGCCACACACATAACATCACACCAATAGGGTATCACAGAAGTATGTCTATAGTTGGGGCTTACATGGCCCAAAAGTACATCCATCCTATAAAGCAATCCACCTTTAAATCGAACATCAAGTCTAAGAATGTAGCCAAAGAGTATGAACCAAAACATCATATCTACCTCAAAAGTAACTATCGCCATTGTCACAGTGTATAAAGATCCTCCAAGTGTCGTGATCACTTTGCCAAGGAGTAATAAGGATAATTTAATCAAGAATATTCTTTCCACTAGCATGCATTATACATAGAAGGTGTCGACACCAATAGGCACATATGTCTCCAATACCATTATCACTAGAGGGTTGGATTATCAATCAATTCAATAGTCCAAGGTTGGTTATTCTATTTTGTTTAAAAATACAAGGACTGAGAATTTGGAAAAGGAATCTAGAGCGGGTCAATGCATTAATGCAGGCTTTAGGGTAACACATATATTTCAAGGTTTAAAAGAACAATAATGTTAGTGTAATTACTAGATCATCAAATGTTAGAAGAAGAGGTACAATTGTCAATGTAGTTGTGAAGAAGCATGCTTAGATGTCCAATGCATAAGGAACACGAGTTTGAATTATAAGGCTTGCAAAAGTAATAGTGCTATGATATAAAATCATCAATGTATTTATAATGAAGTACGATGAAAGGTGAGGAAGGATTAATAATCATGTCAAGTGCCCCAAGTAAAGAATCAAACTCTCAAAGGTCAAATATTATCAAATGTCAGTAGCAACTATTGTAGCTACTAAAGCAATATGAATCATAAAAGTAGCTTACAACCCTTTGTACACCTCCCAAAAGATACAATGTGTAGTATAATATCAGATCAAGGCCATGTCACTCTATGGTCCACAAACAAATAGAGCCCCACCACCTAGTAAAATGAAAATTCATAGTAGCTAAGGCCACGTAACTTACAAGGTCACATAACTTACAAGGCCATGTCACCTTGGGTGTACCCCCATACCCAAACAAGGACCGTAGCGAATTCAAGGAGACAATTATGCACATACAAACATATCATAACCAACTTACCAGAACCATTCATGAAAGCCACATTTACAAATTTGACAATGAATAGCCAAATGGCCTCAAAATCCATAAGCTTTGAGTCATGAAAAAGATGTTAACTCAAATAAGTCTCGACAATCAAAGAGAAACAAATTACTAAGTAACTTTACTCAATTTGAGAAAATATTGCAATAAGAATTAAATAAGTAAATAAATAAAGAACCTCGAAGCTTCAAATAAGAAAATCAATAAATAGTGTTGATTTTGGGTAAATTTAAATTCACAAATTAAAATACAAGATGTAATGATCCATATAACATGCACTATGTGGCCTTTAATGGCCACCCAAGGGGTACAATCATTGAGCTAACATTCTTGACATCATGACATTGAGTGTAGCTCAGAATATAACAACAATACACTAATTAAAACATTGTAGCTATCAAATTATTCATTTGAATTACAATTCCAAAGTCTCCATAAGGCTCAACACAATCAAGTTCACACAACATAATACCATATCATTGAAATGAGGATCTACTATAAAACATATTTACAAGGTGTTATACACACAAATACAATATAACAAGGTGCTTCAACATCACAGTACGCCCATGATTCAAATGGCACACTTTCCTCGCATAACACACTGACAACACTCACCATAACACTTATGTTACATCCATACAATCACACACATCTATCTAGTCACGAGTTTGCCTTAGAGATTCCAGAGCTTAAACCTCATCTCTGATACATGTATATATAAGTATTGTAACATTGATTTAATCATCAGTCAATCAATGAAAATCTATGCATCCATAGAGTCGAACACACAAACCAGGTAGGAGATAGTTACCACGCCTGAGTATCTAACTTCAAACACAAGTAGTTTTAGATTCTTTCATTAGTTTAGAAAACTAATAAAAGTAGCATTTCCCTTCTAATCACAAGATTTTACACTCTTATTCTTACTAATTCATTGTACACATATGCCTTCATTATTCTATATATTGAATAGAAATTGGATTTCTACATATCAAACTTTTACATTCGAATGTGTTTGGTAAACTAACTGTTTTAGTCTTTCATATGCATTTTATAATCCATTGCTTATCTGTAATTATGGCATTGTCCCTCCACACAAAATATTAGATCTCATGGTGTGGATCAGTGGTATCAGAGGATAGCTCTTTTCTATCCTTGTAAATGAGAGCATAATGAGAGAAAGGACAATAAGTCAGTTGTGCTTCAGTCTATCATGAAGAAAGTCATGGCTAGAGCAAGATGGTTGATGCCCTAAAGCAACTTGAGGTAACCATAGACATCCTAAAGCTCATTAAGGAGGCCCTAAAAGAATAACACATTGAACTCTTTGGCCAATTCCACTAGTTAACGATACAACTCAACACAACATCCACATCCTCTTTCTCGCAGCCCACTCACGAATAATTTTATCATTGGACCCCTTTCGAGGTCCAACTATATTTCAACATCCCAATGTGTAAAGGCAAGATTGATGTCGTAGTATTGGATAAGTAGCTTCATCAGCTTGATGCCTACTTTTCCATCAACCACTTCGATGACAAAGAGAAGGCTTCCTTTACAATGATGAAAATGTCTATTTCAATGTCTAATTAGTGGGAAACATACATTGCATTATATAAGTAAGCGTTCGAGCCCATTCTGACTTGGATGACTTTATTAGTACTTTTCAGAAGGAATATACCCCCCAAACACTATGATGAGATTACATGAAATTCTAACAACTACGATAAAGTATTGAGCAATTGATGGAAAACTACACCACTGAGTTCCATGAAAATATTACGTGCCTACACGAGGACCTCACAGAGCAACATAAGGTGTTGAAGTACATCAACAAACTTTCACCTTATATTTATACAAAGATGGAGTTCCTGACTAATGACTCTCTAGGGCAATCATATCGTAACGCTTCCAAGATAGAAGCCAAGGAAAAGATGAAGTGTTTCCCTTCTTTATAAAATGTTGTACATGTAAGAGCCAACCCACACATAACACACCATCTCAACTACCTTTGTAGAAGCAAATCACACATCACAAGGGAGAACAACCATAAAAGGCCACACAACACCAAAAGGTTCCCACCTCTTCTACCTTAGACAAAGGCGAGAAGAAATTAAGTGACAAGTGGTGTCATTAACATCACTCACACATCCATGATGATTCTGACTGTCACACCCAACAACCTTTACTTGCGCAATCTACAGTAGGTCTCGCAGCCATAGATTGGCATTGATCCATATAGTTCTCATATGAGCACTAATGCTATTGTCATTGACATTTTTTTAGGAACATGAACGTCTCTTCCACATGAAGTTTTTAGTTAAAGAACTTCTTCATGTTATCATTAACAGTGGTAGTTAGAAGAACATCATCGTGCAAGATGCAACTCGATTCTTGCACTTCCTACTACATAACATTCTCGCCCATACTCTCTTTGATGGCTCCAAAAGGAAAGGATATACAAATATAGCAACAATGCACATTCTAATACAAATTCCACTCCATGAGAACATCACTTGTTACATCACACCTCTGGAGGTTTGTTATATATTGTTAGGGAGATAGTATATGTATGATCATGAAGCTATATATTAAGCCAAAGTGGACTGTTTATGTCAAAGACATGTTTTCCAACCTCTCTAAGTCATATCCAACAACCAAGTTCACATTGGTCTTTGCCAAACAATGCCAAAAACTCATCTTACACACAAATTTTTGTTCTCCTCATGGTCCGTCTAGAAGTACCCATGCAGGAGAGAAAGAAAACATTGGCAATGGGCACTGCGCAATCATTGTCACAACAACAACTCAATAAGTTACTAAAATAACATGGTGAAATCTTCATAGATCCAAAAAGCCTCCTGAGACACAACACCGTAAAACATTAGATTGATTTGGTTCATAGACCCACTCTTATGAACAACACCCTATATCGTAGGTCAATTTGGAGGATAATGAAGTTTGGTGCCAAATATAAGAGCTCCTCGATCGACGCAAGATCAAGCCTATCTCTTCTTCATGCAGGAGTCTGGTGATTCTCACATCAAAGAAAGATTGAATTTGGTGCCTCTACACATACTATCACACATTAAACAAAATCACACTAAAGAATTGGTATCGACTATCAAATAATTACGACCTCTTGTACCATCGCTAAGGAGCACAATACTTCACCAAAATTGACTTGAAGTTAGGTTGCCGCTAGGTTTTGGTCCATCCTAAAGATGTTTGGATGACAACTTCCAATGCACATAATGGTTGGTTATGCCTTTGGGCTTGACCAAAGCACCAACTACATTCATGCACATGATATATGACATACTTTGGTCATTTATCAACGCCTTCACCATCCTCTACTTTGATAATATCCGCATCAACAACAAAACCTACCTTGAGCATGTCTCGCACATCCTAGACACCTTGTGCAAGCACAAATTACAAACAAACGTAGCCAAGTGTACATTCCACGATGTGAACAATATTCATGTAGATCCAAAGAAGATCAAGATGATATAAGATTAGCTGACTCCACACAATCTCACTAAATGAGGAGTTTTTTTGGACTTGCCAACTTGTACCACACTATTTGTTCTTGGGTTTTTGCACATATCATGGTCATTCAACCAGATCATGCACACTTAAGCAACCTTCAACTAGACACCTGCATAACATTGTGCTTTTAAGGAACTCAAGTATTGCCTCTATGTAGCACCTATTCTCGCAATGACTGACATTACACACTCCAAAATTTACACTGATGTATTTGACCCTATACTCTATACAATACTCATGCAACATGGACATGTGGTCATGTACCACTCAAACATTGAATAACACAATTCATTGATACTCTACCTATGAGAAAGAATTGTATGTTATTGTGCAAATAGTCAAGCAATGGCAAACCAACATTCTAAGGAAGGAGATGGTATTCATTCCGATCATAAGCCACTTCAATTCTTGCAAACTCAAGAAGCCCAAGAATGTATGCCACATGAAGTGGATGCCTTATCAATTGTAGTTCCATCTTGTAATAAAACATAGGAAGAGAAAGGCCACAAGGCCACATATTGCCCAAATCGATCACCAGTTCACATGCTCATCTAGGTGTTGAACACATACAATCACGACTTTGCAAAATGAGTGTGTGTCTATAAAATCCGCTACTTCCTTACAAACAGGCCTGGAATTTCAAATTATCTGTGCCTGTCAAATCAAAATTTGTTGACGGCTTAGCTCAATCAAATGGCTGTAATTTCCAGTAATTTTTATAGATATATCTATAATCTTTCATAGATATATAAATAGGTATTATGTTTTTATATAAACCACTTAAAAAAATTATGATTTTCAAAAAATTTAGCCTATCATTGTCTACGGTTTTTAAATTTTTTTACTTGTAAAATACGGTTAAAATCACAAAAAACGGCCTACAGCCTGTCAATTTCCAGGCTACAAAACACATTCTAACAAAATGAGTACGTGTCTATTTAATAGGCTATCTCTCTATAAATAAAATTAGGGCCTGATTATTCCGAATTTTATGGTATCAAAGTGTCAGTTTGAGGAGCCTCTGGAACCAAACGGCGAATCTGCTTTTATGTCTTTTCTTGGTAAGCATTGACGCGAGAGGAAGAGTTTAAGGTGAGGCGAATTTATGTTGCAGAAGAAAAACGTGCCAGCTTGTAGAAGAGTGTTCCAGTTTTGAGTGACGACGAGGCAGGTGTAGCGCTCAGCTGAGATAAGGTGTGGTAGAAGATTGAATGAGTAACTGAACCTTTTATTTCATGTGGTGTCACGAAGGAGGAAGACGTTGGAAAAGGGAGGTGGAAGAGACTCAGAGAAAAGAGGGCGTGGAAATTTGGTTTTGTGGCTGTTTGGCGCAGAAGTCTGAAGGTTTTATGCAAACAGAGATCACCAAAGTGGCGCCATTAACATAGAAGAAGGCTGTCCAAAGGAAGAAGCGTCTTTTCCATATACAACTGATCAAATTGTATGCCTGAAACAACAGAAACAAAGCCAAGGAGGACGCCACAGGGAGACGCGCCATTCCTACATGCACACATAGGTGCAATCTCATTGGTGCATATAAATTGCATAATTTTAAGCAAGCAAATTTAGGGAAAAAAATTAATATTTTAAAAGTTTATTAAAACATAAAAACTATTTTTAGCCATTGTACCTACAATTTGCCTGAAAAGGTACAGTTATTTCCTTTACCAGAAAACTGAAGGTCCAAATCTCTTGAATTTTTTCCACATTGTCCGGTTTGAGGTACTTGTCAGCATGCGAAAAGGAATTTTTGCAAAATAGCTTGAAATCTTGAGATTCTAATATTTCTGTCTTTTTAAGGCAATTTTACTGAAAATTGTTATTTTAAAATTTCACAAACGGTAAAGAGTTGTTTGCTGAAAACTGGCAGTGTTGTTCAGTGTTAGGATAGAATCAGTCTGCAAAAGGAAGTTTTATAAAAGCCTCTATATTTTTCCTATTTAATTGTTTTAGTAAAAAACTAGGTCAAATGGCTGGTTTACAACACTTGTTGCTGTCAAGATTCTCAAAAATTGACAGGAAAAATGTTTAGTTTGTGGAGTCATAAGATACTTACAATATGCGAGTATCAAAATATTGCTCAAATAGTACTTGATAAAGAGTCTAGACCAAGATAATGATGAACCTTTAGTTGATGAATTTGATAATTATGATAAGCGTCATCGTGAAGCTTTGATGTTGTCAAAACCTTTCAGTAGGTGACAATTTGATACTAGAAGTTAGGAATGCTACTAGTGCATCAAATTTATGGAAAAACTAAAAAATAAATACCAGGCTTCTAGAAGCTGGAAGGGTGTTATATTTGAAGAATTTGTTATTTTCAACTAAAATGCAGGAGAGTGGTTTGGTCTCTAAATTCTTGTTGCAGTTGAAGGACATTTGTGATCAGTTAAACATAGTGGACAAGCATGTAGATGAGCAAGATCTGATTGCTTTGGTACATGCAGAACCTGCCACCATTCATATGATTCCTTTGTGGAATCATTGCACATGATCGCAGAAGACTCATGAAATTGATTTTGAGAAGTTGCCTGCACTTCTCATGCAGAAGGAAAGAAGACAAGACTCATTTAGTTTCCTCAACATCAATGGCTACAAAAAATATTTTTATGGCGAGGACAAAAGGCAAGGGAAAATGGTCGGACAAATAAAGATTCTTCAAAGAACAATGTAAGTGATTCCAAGAAAACAAAATGGAAGTGTTTTTATTGCAAGCAACCATGTCATTTTAAGAAAGATTGTAGAAAGAGAAAAGATGATATGGTTAATTCAAACAAGAAATCTAGACATGCTAATATTGCAGAAAGCAGAAGAAGAGACATCTACTGAATTTGCCTTTGCAACATCACATGACCAATCCAGTGAGTCTCGCACTTGGTACTTTGACTCAGGAGCTTCATGACACTACATGTGTCATCGAGATTGGTTTGTAAACTTTATTGAGGATAATAGTAGTAATGAAACTATTTTCCTTAGGTGATGGATGGACACATGACATTAAGGGATGTGGGGATGTAAAAATCATTTTGAACAATGAGTACAAATATACATTTACTAATGTCAAATATGTACCAGATACGAATAAAAACCTTTTGTCCATCAGTGAAATTACCAAAAACAAACAACTGGTAGTAAAGTTTGAAGGAAACAAATGTAATGTCACTACACTCAATGATAAGCTTGTTGTTGTTGGTATAAGGGAAAGGGGTCTGTATAAACTTGTAGATCCTAATTTAGTAGAACAACATGCTTTAGCAACAATTGAGTAGTTTAGTACTTTATGGCATGCAAGATATGGCCATTTGAGTTACCAATATTTAATCATCTTGACTAAAAATAAAGTGGTGCATGGACTCCCATCTATTCAGGAAAAATCCAAAATGTTTGTGAACGGTGCCAATTGGGTAAACAGGTCAGAGAAACCCTTTCTTACATAGTAAAGCATGAAGGGCAGAATGTGTGTTAGATTTGGTACATGCAAATCTTCATGGTCCAATGAAAAATAACATTGTATCTGGTGCTCTTTATTTCTCGTTGATAGTTAATTTCTCTCAAAAAATGTGGGTGTATTTTCTTAAGAATATATTGGAGTGTTTTGCTAATATTGTAGCATGGAAAACATTGGTTAACAAATGATTTAGCAAAAAGGTCAAGGTTTTAGTACTCAGATATGACAATGATGGAGATTTGTCTCAAAATAATTTAATGACTACTGCACAAAGGAAGGTATCCACCGACAATATACCACTCCTTACACTCCACAACAAAATGGAGTAGTGGAAAGGAGGAACAAGACTATTATGGAGACGGACATAGTGTATGGTGCAAAGCAAAAATGTACCTTTTCGGTACCGGGCGGAAGTTGTAAATATTGTAATGTACATCTTGAATAGAAGTCCATTTAAAGTTGTGCAAGATATCACTCCTTGAAGAAGCATGGTCAAGAAAAAAGCTTGATGTAAGTGATTTCTACATTTTTGGTTGTATTGCTTTAGCATTAATTCCTAAAGAAAAAGGAGTGGTTTAGATACTAAAAGTAAAAAGTACATGTTTGTGGGCTATAGTGAGAAATCCAAAGCATATAGATTACTAGATATCTCTACAAATAATGTTATTATAAGTAGAGATGTGATAATAGATGAGAAAATCCCGTATTTCTCAAAAGATGGTACACCTACTGATACTAGTATATTTGGATTCCTAATGATGATTGTGAATCAAGTTTTAGTACTAAAGAGGAACAAGACTTAAAAAGGAAAACACTAGAGAAGTCTAGCTCCATGGAAGGATCTAGTGAAACAAACAGTGATCCAACTAAGTCAACATAAAAGGCCAAAGTGGTACTATAACACACTGTAGGATGTTCAGCAAGATGAGCTTCCAAAATCATTGGAAGGTAGATCCACCAAATCTAGGGAAACAAGCAATACAAAATCTTGAGCAAGAAAAATTTGCTCTCAATTCAACTGTTTCACAAATCTTTGAGGCAAGTACTTATGCAGATGCTAAAGGAAATCCTGAATGGGAATCTGCCATGAAGGTGGAGTATGATGCCCTAATGAAAAATGGAACTTGGGTGTTTGTCAGATTTACCTCCAGGTAAGAAATCCATTGGTTGCAAATGGATTTATAAAGTAAATGTAAGTCAGATGGTTCCTTAGATAAGTATAAAGCTCGTCTTGTTGCAAAGGGCTATGCACAAGAAGAGGGGGTAGATTATGAAGAAACATTTGCTCCTACAGCTAAAATGGTAACATTCAAAATGGTTATATCTATTGCTCTGCTCAGTTTGGTTGGCAATTATTTCAGATGGATGTGAACAAGTGCTTTTCTGAATGGGGACTTAGAGGAAGAGGTGTACAAGGTACAACCATAGAGATTTCAGACTCCTAGGAAAGAGAATCTGGTTTGCAAGTTAGTGAAGTCCTTGTATGGACTTAAGCAGGCTCCTCAAGCCTGGTATTTCAAAATTGATAAATATCTTAGAGTGTATGGTTTTAAAAGATGTGATGCAGAATCTACTCTCTATGTTAAATTGGTTGG
This sequence comes from Taxus chinensis, assembly GCA_019776745.2. Lineage (NCBI taxonomy): Eukaryota > Viridiplantae > Streptophyta > Pinopsida > Cupressales > Taxaceae > Taxus > Taxus chinensis. The sequence goes on along the minus strand of CM034155.1, from coordinate 609,773,532 downwards.
TGATGACATAATAGTTCTAGTTGTCTATGTTGATGATCTTGCCATCACCAGAAGCAATAATGACTTGATTAAACAGGTGAAAGCTGACATTTTGTTTTGTGTTTGAAATGACTGATCTAGGACTGCTTCAATATTGTCTAGGTGTAGAGTTTTGGCAATGCTACAATTTTGGTTATACAATTTTTGTATCCCAAACAAAATATGCCAAATCCTTGTTAGAAAAATTCAGAATGTATGATTGTAATCCAACAACTACACCTATGGTAGTTGGGACAAAAATCTCAACTAACATTGATTGACCACTGGTCAATGAAATAATGTATCGATAATTAGTAGGTAGTTTGATTTATGCTTACTACTACTAGACCAAATTTATGTTTTGCAGTAAGTTATCTTTCTCGCTTCATGAGCTAACCTGCATGAAGAACATTGGCAAGGTGCAAAATGAGTTTTCAAATATGTCAAAGGAACTCTTGACTTTGGCATTCTATATAAACAAACTGATGATTTTGAGTTAACAAGGTATATTGATTCAAATTGGGCAGGATCAGTTGATTCTAGAAAGTCTACAACAGGTTATGTTTTCACTCTTGGTTCAGGAGTATTTTCATGGCAGAGTAAACTTTAAAGTACAGTTGTATTGTCTTCTACTGAAGTTGAGTACTAAGTGGTTAGTTAGAGAGTTGATGTGGCTTCAATCAGTATTGGAGGATCTTCAACTTGTATTCATCAGCACCTACACTTATCTTCTGCGACAACCAGAGTGTACTAAAGATGGTGAAGAATCCAATTTTTCATGTCAGCACAAAGCACATTGAAGTTCACCATCACTACATCCGACAGTTAGTTACTAATGAAGACATTTGTCTTTATTATTGTCCCACCTTTGAGCAACCAACTGATATAATGACTAAACCTTTATGGAAAGATAAATTTTTAAAATTCCGAGATAAGCTTGGAGTTGTTTCTGGTTCACTCATTAAGGGAGGGTATTAGAATAATTAGCTTGTATAAGCTTAATTAAAGCTTATTATATTGTTTAATATGTGTTGTTATAGGGGTTATAACAACTTGGGTAATTTGTTGGGTTTGTTCTACAGGTAAAGTTATTTCTTACTTCCCGTCATTCTTTGTTGCACCCACCTCCTTTATAGGAGCTTGTTGTATGCCTATTTCATAGGCTATTTCCCTATGAATAAAAATACGACTTGGGTTATTTTGAATTATACCATTCATCCCATATTAGTCCCACAAAATCCCACAACTAATTAATTATTTATTATTAAGTAGCTAATCATATCCTCACTCACCTAATCAAATCTTTGTAATATCCCCTTCCCATTCGAAGACCTTTGGCCTATTTTGTCAACCCGACGACCAAAGGAAAAATATAAGGGTGGCTTAAGTTATATTTAATTATTATAAAGTGCCATTAATAAAAGAAAAAATATATATAAAGCACTTATAATAATTTATATGACTTAATAATTATTAAATCAAGGATGGAAAAGGCCCAAATATAAATTGTTATCCATCCTAGGTGAAAAGGCGACTTGCCTTAAAAAGGGGAATGGGAACATAGAAAGGATAAATGCCCATTTTACTATGTATTTCCCCTAGAAAAATGTGACTTGCATTAGGAGGGAAAAAGTTGTTGGGAAAAGCATTTAATATGGGAAAATATTAAATGCTTGCATAAGGAAAATCCTTGGGAACTAATTGGATATTGTAGAGGTTGTTTTGGGTCTCTTCTTCCTTTATAAGGAGAAGTCGACTTGAAGGGAAACATATTGCATAACCATTTGATATTTTCTGATTTGTGTCTTAAGCTTGTAGCTTATGCATATTCTTTCATGTGCAACTGCTGTTTGCAAATATCCAGCTTGTGGAGTAAGATCCCACAAGAACCCTAGCTTCGGTGGTGAGAGATCCATCCCTAGCTAGCAGGGCATTCTTCGGTAGTGAGAGATCTACCCTAGCTTGTAAAGTTTGGAGCTGAATTGATGCCCTAAATGTGTTGGGCGACCTACTTTTTAGGGCAAAATTAGGGTTTCGTGTTTGCTGTGCGAAAACTATTTTTGGAATATTATTCTTCATATTTTTGTGGCCCAAGATCCAAAGTTTCAGCTCATTTGGACTTCTCTAGCAAAAGATATTAATTTTAGAAGTTTTCAGCTGTTTAGGGCACGCTGTAAATTTCTGGCAGCATTCTGTTATTCGCAAAATTCCAAAAATAGTTCTATAATATCAGTTATTGTATTAGCAAGCTCCATTTAAAATTTCAAGAGATTTGAGTAAGTATTTTTGGAGTTATCCATTATTTTCTGTTCGCTGCCCTAGATTTAATTTTCTGCAAAAATTAGATTTCTGTTTGGCTGCAATTTTTCTGTATTTTGCATATTTAAAGTTGGGATTGCCTAAAATCCGTTTAGGGGCTAAATAATGTCCATTGGGGACATTACAATCTTACACCAAATATTCACAATAATTTAATAATCCACTTCATCCTCCACCTCAAATCCCACTATCTCATTCACCTCATCTTCCACATCAAAGCCCACTTTCTCCCCCATTTTCAAAGTCATTATCAACCCCCACTACCAAATATTTTGAAGTCTTCACCGACCTCCACTATCAAATAAAATAATTTCATCAAATCCCCCCATTCTCCAAGATCCTCTACCAAATCGTCCAAAGTCTTCACCCGCCTCCATTATCAATGCGATAATCTCATCAAATCCCCCATTTGTCAAGATTCTTCACTATCTTCCACCAAATTCTCCAAAGTCTTCACCAACCTCCATTATCATAGCAAAATAATTGACCAAATTCTCCACTGTCTCTAAAAAATCAATTTAATAATCTACTATCCTCATCGACTAAAAATCTATAAATAAACCCCTCAATCCTTTATATGAAGGGAAATGTAACATTATTTTGTGAAATTATCCTTTGAGCCATTCGTTAAACCAATCATTTGAATCATCCTTACAGGTGCACGCTGCCAAAATTCTTGTACAAGGAACCTTTGAGCATCCACATCCATTGAAGCAGGTCCATACAACAAGGGGAGCGACCTCTGCACGATTTTTTGTGAGCCGCACATGTGACTGATCTTCGACTCACAATCAGGTATACAATCTATTTTATTTATTTATTCATGTTATCATTTCCATTTCACAAATGTCTTTTATTACCTTAAAAGGGTTAGGGATCTAACCCTTTTAAGGTAATAATTTCATGTTATCATTTCTATTTCACAAATGGACAAGGACCAAATGGATGAAGTCCAGTCCTATCCTCAATTCGAACAACCGGATCGTCACCGGTTACGTTTAGAGAATAACTCCCCCTACCCGTATCGGGGTAAGACCCCTGGGGGGGTTATAACAACAGACAAAACAAAAAACAAAAAACAAAAGATTGTCTATTAACTTAAAAGGGTTAGGGATTTTATACAATCTATTTTATTTATTCATGTTATCATTTTTATTTCACAAATGTCTTTTAATACCTTAAAGGGTTAGGGATTTTTTGTGTGCCGCACTTGTGACTGATTTGCGACTCACAGTCAAGTATACAATCTATTTTATTTATTCTTTTTATCATTTCTATTTCATAAATGTCTTTTATTACCTTAAAAGGGTTAGGGATCTAACCAAGACATGCCCCTAGCTACAAAAAAAACTAACATTCTTCCTATTTTCGTGTGCAAATTAAAATTTGGAAGTTATAACGTAGATTAGTCATAGAAAGAACCTCATAATTATCCCTCATATCTACAATGGTTGCAACATAAGCCCATAATTTTAGTAGCATTGATTTGAGTTGAATTTATTTGATATCTCTAACACTTTTGCAAGGTGGCTCAATATCTAGGTGTACATTTTGGCAAGCACAGTGGGATAGTTTGGTTGTAGGCTAACCTGTTTCTAAATCTAACACATTTTTTAGCTTTTAGTTTTTTCTTTATTTTGAGGGTTTTTGTCTTTATTTCACATAACTGTGTTTTGCAGGTCTAACTTTGTTTTCAGATTTGCCAAAGTGCCAAAATAAGGTGTACATTTTTCTGAAAAAAAATGCATGAAAGCTTAAAAGGGGTAAATTTGTGGTTTTTTTGCTGTTTTCAAAGAGTGAAGCAAATTTCTTTCTGCATTTGCAATTTTTGTTGTATATTTAGCAATTCTTTGTCATTTTGATTGTAAATTGTGCAACAAACTTGTAAAATTCAAAAACGCAAATACGAGATCTTTTGATCTCAGCAACATTTGATATTAGCGGTGCCTCTAGATCACACTTACAGGTAAATCTGTTGTGCTTTGGTTTGCTACATCCAACGCTTGATATAGTTGCAACAACGACATTTTTGGCATCACCCCTATAAATCGTCAAGGAGCAATAAAAACACTTCACTCATTACCACCGCTTTGTTACCCATTACCCACGACCATTAGACATAGAAAGGGTTTGAATTACAGGTTTGCAGGGTTATAACAGCAGCTCTATTATATGATTTTTGAGCTTTTGGCCATTTCTTGAGTTCCTTTAAAAAGGGACATTACAAAGTGTGGGCTAGTGCAAAAATGTTGTACAATTTGTGTTGTTGCAAGACATAAATTACTAATATGAGTGTCTATAAAGGGATAAACACAACGATTGAATTCGGATCTAGAGAGTGTGATATAGAGTGAAATAATGAGGATGGAGAAGTACATGAGGGTTTGGTTGTAGTGTCAGTGCATATGATGGGCCTATGAGGATAACAACGACTCTAGTGAAGCCACGTTCTTGGATACCTTGAAGCTTGTTTGGCTTTGATAGTTTGAAATGTTCAACTGTGTATTTTGAATCTTTGATAATAAAACTTAGATATTAGTGTTTTCATGTTTACACGTTCATATTGTTAAATTCTATTTATATTTGGCATTTGTTGATGTTAGATAATTGATGATTATAAATATATTTCTTCTATATTTTTTACAGATATTTCCCAGCTCATCCCTTTATGTTTTGTGGGTTAACTCACATTCCTCTATTTCCCCAATGTACTTATGGATAGCACTGAAATTGAATTGTTTTCCTTAATTGGGTTTGGGCCTAGTCAGTGATCGAACTCTTTCTGAGCATGATCATTTTTAATACAATAGGTTTTGAACCTTCAAAGACTGCCCACCTATTACACATAATATGATAGATGAACTTGCCTTTCTTGGCTTCATCGTGACATAAATCACTATAATTCATCATCAAATTACAGCTGCAATAGGCTTTGAACCTACAAAGACCGCCCACCTATTACACATAATATGATTAATGAACTTGTCTTTCTTGGCTTCATCACGACATAAATCACAATAATTCATCATCAAATTTTACATCTGCATGATGTGTGGACACATCGAAGGTTTTCAAATTTCATAATCTTAACAATTGATTGAACATGTAGATGGTTTCAAAATATGAAGTGGAGAAGATTATTACAAGTGGAAAAAAGAGTTAAATCCTATTGTCTGGGCACATACTACATTGAGTAATGTTATATCAATAGTAGAGAAGTTATTGATTAAACTATTTTGTTCAACCCTTCTATAAGTTTCATATAGTTCAATCTCCTAGATCTAAGGAGCATAACCTTGCAATCAAGGAGGCACATCAATTGTTTGAAAATTGGTTGAGATCATAAATGTTCTAGAGGCCCCTATGTTGATTAGAGCATAAATGTCCTAAAGGCACCTATGTTGATCAGAGCATAAATGTCTGAAAGGCCTTTGCATTGTTCAAAGCATAAATGTCTGAAAGGCCTTTGCATTGTTCAAAAGCATAAATGTCATAAAGGTCAAATTCCCAAAAGGAAATCAGCTTTGGTGGCAGTTCGTTCATCCTCCATCTTAGGTCTAAAGAGAATAGATGCGGATCTATCTATTGCCAGATTTAGATTCTCCGGATCAATGGATTCACACTTAATGGATGAGACTTCTCATTTCAAACACATCTATTACCATATTTCAATTGAGTTGCTTGCAAGGAAATGGAAGTTCTTCTCTAAACCTATTGTTCTTGTGCAATTTTGCAAGGCCCCATTTTATTACAAGTAGAGTTTATATTATGATCAGGAGTTGATTTTGTTCAATAATCCAACAACTTGGTAGATGACAACTAAACAAACCCCTTCAATACACGAGAAAGAATGAATAGAGAGAATATCTATCATCTTCATTTCTAGAATGTTGTATGACAGTTTGGTTACTTTAGTTGATGAAGTTAGATCTGATGGATGCCTGAGAATTGAAAAAACCACGAGGAGCCAACCAGCTCTAGTATGAGATAAGAGAATATCTATCACAATTGGTTTATGAAAACTACATTTTTCCCCATCTGAGATTAGAGAGGAGACAAATTAGTGAATGGAAAAGTAAGGGCCTTTTCTCTATTTTTTACCTAGCATGAATCACTATGTGTGCCACTGGTCCCGTAAGGCACTTGATCGAGAAAGGTAGGGAGAGGTCAAGTGCATTTCAGGTCCCTTGCTCCATTGGACTCAATGTAACCTTATCTAGAGTGTCTTGGATTTTTGTTGAAATTTTGAATAAGCTTTGTACACTAGTGTTTGGGAATGAGGACTTACTTTTCCCACTATCAAAAAAATACTAATTGAAATAAATTTGAAGCAAGCCAAGCTAGATCCCATTCAATGACAAAAATAATGCATTAATTGATTAATGAGAATACCTTATGTCAGTGAAGGGAATGCCTCAGTTCAAATAAAATGCTAATTTTGTAATCGAAACGAGTGATTTCCTTTCTTAAAACATCTGAACCTTTAAGAATCCCTTTGTGTGACCCTCTGCATCTTTACTTTTTGTCAATGTATGGCATAATTGTTTTATAACATGAAGCGAAATGTTTCTTAAAGTAAGTATATTTTCATTAGTATTTTTTTTTTTTCCAATCTTTGACCTTAGCTGTCCAATTTCCTGGCTTGTAAGTCAATCTTTCATCAATAGCATGGTCACTCATTGATTATAATAATTTTTTTTTGTAAGAGTATTTATTCAAGCTTGAGAGGCATATTTGTTTTGACAAATTTGACTCACGAAGTGCTCAAGCCACCTGAAAAGAAAAACAATATAGTGTAGGCGAACTATGGTCTAACTATGAGGGGACTAACATCTCAAAAATAAGCTTGAAATGATTAATTGTTAACATCATTTGAATAACTTCCTAGGATAAGATTAAGTTTTGAATCATATTCTCAAAAAATCGTTGTAATTTAACTACAAGAACATGAAGTGCACGTTTAACTATGGTTACACATATTGTCCTAGATAAAAATTAATATCTTGGTATCTTTCCTTAACAAATCAGGGTTAACCCTGCTACTAGAAAGAACCTTAAGTGCACATTTAACTATGGTTACACATATTGTCCTAGATAAAAATTAATATCTCGGTATCTTTCCTTAACAAATCAGGGTTAACCCTGCTACTAGAAACTAACTCCACTGACCAATATAAATTAGATTTAACCACTCCACTCCAAAGAAGATGGAGCTAATAGTGACACAAAATCTAGTAAAAAAATACTAATTTTATTTATTTAAGGTTTCTTCTAGTGAGATGATTTTCTTTCTCATTTTAATGTGAGTGTTAGAATATTTGTGAAACATTTCTTTTGATCTTACATCAGCTTGTTTCTATGACAGTTAGAATATTTGCGAAACATTTCTTTTGATCTTACATCAGCTTGTTTCTATGACAGGTAGCTCTCAGACTGACAAAAGTAACTCAAAGTGGTAAATATGGGACTGAGTGAAGAGATAGTGCATGGTATGCAGATAGGAGCAGTATTTAAGGATTATGTAAGTTTTTAGCCAAACTTTATACTGTCTTTGGTTTTGTAGTGCATGCCCACTCATGCTCTACAAAATTTTGCTTCCCATTTTTTTGAATATGTATATGATGGAATTTAAAGAATTTTCTTGGAAAATACTAATAATTTATCTTTTTAGTGGATAAAATTGGTATGGATTAATTCTATCATTCTTTATTACATAAAATGGCTATGTTCACATTGTTCTCTACACCTTTTATGATTATCCTAAGGTTCCTCTTTTTAATTTCTTTTATTGATGTTGTTTGTTTGCTTGGAGTTTTATTTGCACCTTTAATGTCCTTCATTAAGACATTGCAAATGAAATGCTTTATCGTGCATTCTTGAAATTCCATGTAGTGTATTTATGTTTCTAAAAAAACAATTTCACTTGATTTCCAAAACTAGCATCTCTATTGCTTTTTCTTATAGACTAGAAGATTGATTTTGTACCAGAAAAAAACAAATTTAGTTTACAAGGGATGCTGCCTTTCAAATTTAGTCAATAAATTATGGGATTAAGTAGTGGCGAAATGTTAATTTAGGAAAAAGGGTATCTTCTTTATAGGTTGTGGCCTTTAGGCTAGGTACATTCCTTATTAGATTGTAAATGTCCATTCTACATTCTATGAAAGGAATCATTCTTGAGAATTGTCGTCCATATTTGACTTTTTGGGGGATTTTTTCCCTCACCTTATAGGGTTGTGTTGGTGCTCGATTTAGTTTGGTTAGAATCTTGGCACGTTTTGTGAATTTCCAAAGATGCATGTTGGAGTAACCAGGCCGTTCCATCATTTTTTTGTCGATTTGTGAGTTGTTTGTTGACTCCTTGGTCTTTAGTGTCGTAATTGTATCGTGGCTCAACCTTGTAGCGTGGTTTTAAACTAACGTCTTAACATTTTCTTTGATTTTGGTGTTTTAACAAAGTTGTAGGTTTAATGGTGTAAGGGATGTGTTTGAACCTTAATGTTTTTATTAAACGTTTGAATTGGAGCTTCCTAGGTGAAGGACTTGGGCTTTTTTGCAAGTTTGCAGCTTTGCAGATGCGAATTTGGAAATTGCAAGTTCACCCCCGAAGTGCGTAAAATGGAATATTCGAGGTATCAGGGGAAAGCGAGACAATGGAGCAACTTTACATTTTTGCAAAATTGCAAGTTGCAAATATAAGTCCGAACCCCGTAAAAAGAATATTTTAGGAATATTCCTCCACCTTATTATTCTTTAAAAGAAGGTCAAAGTTGATGCAAATTACAAAGCTGGAAGTTCGTCCTCGAGTCCCAAAATCAAATATTCGGTGAATCTTGGGACCATACCATATGGAAAGAATGCAGACTTGCAGTATTGCAAGTTTGCAACTTTGCATTTTTGCAAGTGTGCAAATTACAATTTCATCCCCGAAGCCTGACAAGGGGGGCATTTGTCAACATCTGGACACTGTCGAGAAAGAGTGCGGCTTTGTAGGTTGACAACTTCGTATTTTTGCAGTTTTGCAAATTGCGCTTTCGTCCTTGCAGCCTGATAAGGGTGACATGTGTCATTGTCTCGGGGCTTTGGAGAGGGAAAGTAGCTTCGTATTTTTGCAGGTTTGCAACTTTGCATTCTTGCAAGTTTGCAAATTGTTTGTGCAACCTCGAAGCTCGAGAAAGGTGACTAAGCAAAAGTAAAGCCTGCGAAAATGCCACGTAGGCAGATTGTGAAGCTCGAGCCAATGAGAGAGAATATTCAATGATCATCTAAGTGATAATCAAACGTGGCCAATGGATCCACTTGTAGGGTTGAAATTCAAAGTCAATATTAAGACATCAATGGCCACGAATGTCAGAGATAGGAAAGCAGGTGCTGACAATAATGAATGCACGTGAAAGACGATATATGGATGGAATTCTTGAAAATATCTCACTTTGCCTCCAATTTTGGAGTTTGTGAAGCACTTTCGAAGCCCTAGGACAAGCCAAAGATTAAATTTGTGCATTTGAATCATGCGAGAGCTGTTTTGAATCTCTAGAGGCGTTTTGGTTGTTCCTAGTTCGAAGAAGAATTGGGGCGGTGTTTGCATGGGTTAGTATTTTTACCAATGTTTTGGAACAATTTTTGATGTCAAGGTGTGTTGGTTAGCATTGTTGGAGGTGTTGGGTGCATTTGAATTGTTCAAAATCCAACTTTCCAGTAGACATCTTAACCTCCCACCCTGCAAAAATGAAGATTCAGTTGTCTGGTGTTCAAACCACCTCCCACCTTACCTCTAACTTAGAAAAAGTCACCGATACCAACTTAGGCAATGCAAATTTAGTTGATTTCCAACAAAGATTGCATGCAGTGGACAAAAATGAGACAATGAGAAGGATTGATTGGAGAGGGCTTTCCCTAGTTGTTGCTTTTCCTCCTTCTGCCTAGTATTTGGAGTTGGTATGGGTTTGTGCACAAAACTATAACCCGAAGACAAGAGAAGTTAGTGATGGAAGTAATGGTTTGGTCTTGTCATTGACTACTGAAACCTTTGACGAATTACTAGGTCTCCCTGATGCTTCAGAAGAGGCAGATATAACCAAGAGAAGTTAGAGATGAAAGTAATGGTTGGTCTTGTCATTGACTACTGAAACCTTTGAGGAATTACTAGGTCTCCATGATGCTTCGGAAGAGGCAAATGTAACCATTGAAAATGCAGAAGAATATTGGAACACAAACAATGCAAATTGTTCCAGGATATTGAATAGCAATTGGCTTGAAAAGCCAAGAATCTCTGCCATAAGGATCCCCACAAAGTTGAATAGGGCCGTCTTTGTTGAAGAGATTGGAGATATTATTATCTTGCTGAATAGGCTTGTGGGGAAGCAGTTTGCATATCCTTATCATGACTGGATGTTTAAGTTTATGCAAATTATCCTTGTGGGAAAGATACAAATTCAATGGGGTGAGATTATTAGTGATTGCATCCATCAACAATTGCTTAGAATGGTGGTACAGATAGAGGAGGGATCCACTAATAAATTATAGTTTTACATGACCTCCTACTTGGTCTATAATATTGCTCACCATAGATCATTTCCTGGATTGGATAGAGTAAAGGACTTTGGAAATTTCAGGGTTTATGATGTGTACCCCTAGTTGAACCTTATAGCAACTACATTTATAATTTCAGAATGGTACATGACACTTTCTTTGCACCCTTTATATGTTTGTTCAAACTGAATGGGAATACAACAAAATATTTGCACAAGCAAGGAAAGTGATCACTAAATTTGGATGTTACTTCATCCAATTCAGAACTTTCACTTACATCAAGAGTAAGTGGTTTCCATGATACCCCCTGCATGTTGCCAAGGTATTTAGATGACAAATGGGCATTGTTGGAAGTGTCAAGGCAGTTTGGTAGCAGTTCACAAGCTTATTATAAGGAAACTAAAGGCCAATATCAAGTTCCCTATCAACATTGGGAGGTATTCATGTCCTTGGTTAAAGCCAAGCTCTTAGAAGCAGAAATGGGCAGGATAACATAGCAGAAGTTTACTCCCAGGCCCAATTATGATATCAGGTGGAGAGTTCAAGGACCTTTGGGGACTTCCCATGAACATGAACCCCATTATGAGGATTTACTAGATAGATTGCAAAGATGAGGAGGTAAGATTCAAAGATTATTCAACAATGACCCTTACTCAGGTTTTTGACTACAAAATTGTGGTTGTGCCTCATGGGCTTATAGATGAACAAAACTTGGTACGTAAATACTATGTTGACAAGAAGATAGCTTCGCAACCTCTCCCTAATATTGATTGGACAAATCCAAAAAGTTCATCATTGCATGAAAGAACAACTCACATCATTAAAAGAACTTTGGGTTGGCTAACTAGAAAGGGAGTTGATTTGACCCTGCAAAATACAACAGTTCTAAGGGAGTACCGAGCAAGTGGTGTTATAAAGGATGTACTCCCCCTTTGAAGAAAGGAGTTGCAAGTTTAGATCCCGTGAAAGGAAAGTCCTCACAAATTTCAACTAACAGACCATCAACCTCAAAGGCTATGGAGGAACTCAGTGATGCCACAAGCAACACAAAGACTTCTGTGTCAAAGTCGACACACATAACAAAGGAGATATTAAAGAAAACTATGCAAGATGCTCTTGTCATTGCAGCCACACCCCCTTCAAGCAGTTCCACATCCAACATCAAGGCTTGAAATCCCTGTTGCCAAATAATCAATCCAAGTTGTTGTGGCGCTTCTTCCTCAAAGGGGCCATCTAACAAAATGAAACATAAGAAAAGAAGTGTTCATCTAAGTTAGCCAATGATGAACCCAGCGTTGGAAACCATGCCTGAGGGGGGTGAAGATCAGCCTTTAATTCAACATTTAATAAGAACCAAGAGGACAAAGGTGGAAACACCTTCAGTGGAGGAAGCCACAGGAACAACAGTTGAGGGAGTAACTTTACAAGTTCTAATGCCTGCAACAACCCTTAAAGTTCCAGAGGTAGTTCTTACTATGCCACCTCCCGTGCAACGTGAAATGCCCGCCAATGTGCCTATTCAAGAAATTCCTGCCAATGTGCCCATTGAAGAAGCTCAAATGCAGGAAGTCCAGGGAGATAAAAGGCAGGAGATACCAGACCCATCAAACGAACAAACATTCGTTAACTTGTTACATGGGCTGGATCAAGATATTGGGGCTGACCTTTTCCAAGAGAATTTTCAAGGTACATCAATTGAGGAGAAGGAAGGAGTCCCGATATCCCAAGAGAAATCCACTGCAGAAGAAATTGCAAGTGACGAGGTGGAGAAGCCCACTAAAGAAGATGTAGTGGGTGGGATGGCTCAACCGCATGTTGAAGAGGTTCCATCGGTTGAGGTTGAGCTACCAAAAACCATGGATCCTATTGAGTCATCTCTTAACACAATAAATAGAGAGATTGCAGCTCATGAAGTTGTAGAAGTAGAGGCTCAAAATCAAAAAGAGCCATAAAATGAGCAAATTAAGGAGCCTTCTCCATCTAGGGAAGAAGTTGAGGTCACAAAATCTGTAGATGCAAGTACTAAGTACTCAACCGTCTTTAACCATGACAAAGGAAGAAGTACAAGACCAAGGGGCAGAGGGAGAAGAAACACAAGGACATTCTGTTGAATCTTTGGATACGCCAAAGATATGGGTTGATGAATCTAGCCTCACACTCCTTGCATCCCAGGAAGTGGCGATTACATCAAGCACCCCCTCATCAACAAGAGCAAGGGGAAGGCAGTGTGCAAGTTGGAAGTTGGTTGGGAGAAACCCTCCCAAAGAAGAGAAAGATAGAAGTACAGGTTGAGGAAATTGACCTTCAAAGTACCGTCTCCTTGAAACCATCAAGACCCCCAAAGAAAGCGAATGTTTTGTCAAGAACTGTAGTTGGGGTCCAAGGAGATAGGTTTGTGGAGGTGACCACTCCACAAAATGATGTATTAAGGGATGAAGCTTCCCCTATAGATTTTCAAATCACTAGGATCTCCCCTAGGCAAGCTAATCACAAAGGGATTGAAACATGATGTCATTATGGCAGTTAGTGGTCTCTTCTAGAAAATAGATAAGGACAAGGAGACCAAGGAGCAGTTGAGAGAGAAGGTTACTATCTTATCAATCCATGTGCAGAAACAGATGCAAACTCCTCCGACCAATCAAGAAATAACCCCCAGCCTTGAACTCAGAAGTGATGAAGAATGCCGAAGACAAACTATAAGGGGGGAGGCAACAAAAAAGTGGGAAAATGATGTATTGACGAGATAACAAGGCCATCAAGGACATCGTTGAGTGTCATAATCGTGTCTCTGAGTGGATAGAAGCAAGCAAGGTTCCTAATTGAGAAGCATCAAACAAAGATTGATTATTGGAATGGCTTGTTACCCAAGTTGGAGGCTATAGTGGATCTAGGGTAGTGTTACTTGGGGACGTGCCCCCCTAAAAACCAAAAGTCCCGGATGTTTTGGGGATGACGGGACGGGGGGGGGGATGTCCCCCTCCCCCCACGTTTCCTAAAGGACGGGAAAAATGGGACGTCCCCTGAATATCATGGGACGTTTCAGGGACGTCCCCCTTTTTTTGGGGACGTCGGGGTTGTCTGGATGTCTTTGGGACGTTTCGGGGGACTTGTGGTTTTTGTTTGTAATTAATTTTTTAAAACTTACTTCTTTGTTGTTTTCTCTTTAAAAACGTTTACCCCTTAACCATAACCCCGATTGTACTGTATTACAAAGACATATTAAGAATCAAGAGTGATATATGAATACAAAAAATTTCGAGCACAAATGCACATGGTGGACTGTCACAACATGCTATGAAAACCGACAACATACATATTAATACTAAAAGTTATATGGACATATAACATTAGTATAGCTATATGTATGCTGTTGAGTTTTCAATATGGACGTCTGGATGTGGACTGTATGCACTTGGTGGATTGATATATAAATATGAACTGCTATTCATAATTTTTTTAAAACTTAGTTGTATATTTTTAATATTTATAATTTTATATATTATTTTAATAGCCATCCCCCTGCCGTCCCTCTATTGTCCTGGAATTTTGGATTTTTTTTTGCCGTCCTGAATACTCTGTCCCCGCGTCTCGAAGTCTTAGGTAACACTGATCTAGGGGATGAGGTTGTGGAAAAAGAAGATATAGTCTCCTCAAATTGTAGAGGAAGACAATATGGATACGAAGGGGCTATTAAATTGAGAATTGAAACCTTGGAGGGATGCGTATGCAAACTCCAAGACATAAGAGAAAAGGCAGGGGAGTATGTGGACGATATAGATTCAAAACTTGAAAAAAATGCTCCCCTGAAAGAGATATACACATGAGGATTTGTTGATGCAAATAGGTTGATAGAGAGATCCTTCAACATCATATTGAAGGAGAGGTGGAGCCTCCTAATTTTTTTTGATTATTATTCTGTACAAAAGTTTATTAATATAGAATGATGTATAAATAAACTGGTCAAGAGAGTCAAAAGGAAGAAAGCTATTTCTGGTGAGCTCGACATCATTCTCTCCAAGTAGGAGATAGTATTTCTCTACCACATAGGGCTAGATGAAGATCTAATTTTTGGAATATGTTCGAAAGGTTTAGTGCATACAGGAAAAAAGTCGAGAAAGAACTGAAGGGAAAATAAGTGGATCTCGATCCATCCCCCTAGCATTCCTCAATATTTATTCCCCATTCTTTATTCCTTATTTTATCTATTCTTTTCTAAGGAGGATCAAATGATCTGATTGCGATGCGTAACTGAATCCTTCTTGTTATCGACCCGAATCACAACACCCTATGGTTTGCACCTGTGTTGCCCGCATTCGGCGAACTTCAAGGAAAAAAATCGAAATTCGCCGAATTTTAATAGTGCGTTGAAAATCGCGATTTAATTTGTGTTTTTTTTTCCTTTTTTGGAATTTTTTTTTGTGTTTGGATTTTCGGTGAAAAAAACATAAGGACAATTTTTTTTGCCATTTTTGGAAAGGGTTCGGGAATATGTAGCAGCAAAAAACGCATGTGCCATAACTTTCATTCTATGGCTCCGTTTCAGGTGTCGTTTTCTCTAAAAGTGCATATTTTCTCGAAGCTCTACGCATTGATGGCAATATTTTTCTTATTTTCATAAAATCCATTTTGCACCTTTTTGGATCAAGCAACTTTTTGCAATCTTCTGAAAGAATCACGAGCTTTGATCGCCTGTAGACAAATTAGTAATTAAAAATACTGGATAGCTTTCCAAAACTCGTCGAGTATTCTCCTGTGCTCGGACTAATCGTCCCAACTTGCCAGCTTGGTCGCAACCTGCGAGCACATGTTTTTTTGAAGTTTTTGCTTTCAATCACATTATTGTAATAGCTACTTATGAAATCAATGAAATGTGATATTATCTCTCTTTTGAAATGTGAATTTATCTTTTGTTTTTATATATTTAATAAAAATGTATATTTCTCATAGTCGAATTTAATCACGGAATTTAATCGTTGATTTTTTTACCAGCGAATATTTCACGAATTTAATCATCGGCGAATTCAAACACGAATTCGAATGTGGCAACTTAGGTTTGCACATGTGTGTGTGCTGGAGCTCACAGTGCGATTGGATAACATGGGTGCTATCTCCAAGTTATGGGACTTGCTACTTGAGATAGA
Source organism: Taxus chinensis (assembly GCA_019776745.2). Classification (NCBI taxonomy): domain Eukaryota; kingdom Viridiplantae; phylum Streptophyta; class Pinopsida; order Cupressales; family Taxaceae; genus Taxus; species Taxus chinensis. The sequence goes on along the minus strand of CM034155.1, from coordinate 609,757,522 downwards.
CCTCCAGAGAAAGCTGGTTCTTGCTCCTAAACTACCTGCCACAATCTACTGTAATGTAGGCAAAACTATCTAATCATAATCTAACTTTCCAAGGAACTAGGGAGAGAGAGTGCATGAAAATCAAAGCCTACACTAAAGCGGTGATACACCAGAAAAGGAGAGTGTGAGAATAGTCTTCCAATGTGTGAAAAGTAGAAGCAATATGCATATTAGAAGGGGTGATAACAGTTCTCCACATTCTAGCAAATTCATTCGCAACAATATTCCATACATGCACAATAATAATGAATCCCTACAACAACATAAAGATGGGCACAATATATTTGCAATGAGATTGAAGGGGCAAGAGGAATGCAAACAAACACAGTAAGGGAAGAGAAATCCACAAACTTGCATCTATTGCTTCCTAAGTAAGCACAATCCAATCTATCACAAAATAAGGGCCAGGATCACCATACAAGGAGTCCACTACAAGGGCCTACAGCACATTGGCTTCACAAAACAAATTTGACAGAGTTTTGCTACTCAAAACTATCTCCCTTTTACAATGAGCACAACACTCCAATTTATAGAAACCTGAGAAGAGAGAGAGAGGGAAAAATGAAAATCCCGAAATCTGTCTTTCAACCACTTGCAAGATGTAGTAAATGAAGTGAAATGATGTTCTGTTGCTTGCAAAAGGTTCCCCATACTGTCCCATGACTTGCAGCAGTGATAAATGTCAGCCCATGCTTCATTGAATGCATTCCAACTACACAAATAAAACACTGTTCACGAATCTGGCCACGTTTTCTGCAAAATCACCATCGATTCTTATCAAATTATGGATTTCTCAATTTCTGTGCATCGGACTTGGAAACACGATTCCAACGGGTACCAATTTTGTGCATTTTCGTTGAGAAATGGAAAAGTTATGGACCTTCTGAGTGCGGGTAAGCTATTTTGGGTCTGCCAGACATTTTTTCTGTCATTTAATGGGAATGAGCATCTGATTGACTGGGGATGAAGATGTTTCATTTATTTTCATATACCTACCCTCATTAAAAATAAGAAATCCAGTTTTTGTGGCGTAGAGGACGTCGTGCCCGTTATCCAGAAAGTCAAATTTTGTGAAAATCGGAGCTCAGGGTCAAAAGTTATGGCCGTTTGAAGTTCGCGGTCTGATGCGTCGCAGTGTTTTTGGGTTGCATGTGGATATGTCGGGTATTTCGGGTCCTGGTGTCTCGGATGCCCCTTGTGCGACCGTGGGCCCGAAAACCTTACGCTTCACTCGCATCACACCTGACCCACCTTGTAAATCAGGCAAATTGTGCTATCTTTGTTCGCGCTACCAGTCCCAATGTTGACCGGAGCCTTGTGTTTTAGGCCAGTTGACCTCACCGACTTTTCGCACGCATCTCGCCCATAATGGTACATTCGGTGATTTTCAGGCGTAGCGTGTCCCAGCTGTCCGGCACATTCTTTACTGCTTTTGACGCAATGAATTGGATTGATGACCAAAAGGTTGTGACAACCCTTAGCGGCATTCTGCAGGTACAGTTTGTCCCGGTTGTCTCGAACCTAATGACTGCACGGGACTAAAATCTTATCGCTATTTGCCGCATTTCAGGCTGTAAACAATTATCAACTGAGTTTGCATTCCCTCACGTGGTACTTTCGTCCCAAGAAGGCATATTCAAGACATTTTTACTCCGCTTTTGTTGCATTTTTGTATGAGCAGCTTCGTAATTTGGCGAGTGGTCTTCTGGCAATGCGGTTGAATGTTGGCAGCTGTGAACACATGTGCTGGAAGGGTACGTCACTTGTGCTGACTAAGTGCAATACATTGCCTTCTTTGCAAATTGGAGGTCGATTCAGGCTTAGATAAACCCTGGTATCCGGATATTTTAGTTCCATTGCACACCCCTAAACTGGCGAGCGAAGCACTAAAAGTAGGCTCAAACTGACTTCATTTTTTTCAACATTTCTAGAGGTACATTTTCACTAACTGTGGATTAAAAGTCTTTGGATACAATAAAAGTTAGAGAAAAGCCCAAGGGATCCCTCAAACCTATAAGCTGATTTTGGGCCTCGAACCATTTCTTCTTGCTCAAGCCTGAAGAAATCTGTGCAAGTTATCAAAATTACCTTGATGACCCTTGAAACAAGGCATTAACATTAGGGGCTTGAATCACTCAGGTGTATCGGCTTGGAATTGATCCAACAAGTTTTTCATAATGAAGTAGATATTGAACCAATGCATTCCAAAATCACTCAAAGAAGAGGAATGTGAAAGGGCAGTTGACCTTTGGTTTTTCCTATCATATCGAAGGGGATTTGTAAAACTGTTGTTATAATTTACTATACACCTTTGTACATGAATGTCAAGGTATGCAAGCTGGGTCTGATTGGCGCCCTGCCGCATAAATCTTTATGTTTAATTTGTGTCTATCTTTATGGCTTGAAATCAACATATCAACTTGTTATCACTTAAAAACAATTCACCTACAATAATATACTGTCATGAATGAATGGATGAACAATCAATGTTTTTGGGTAAAATGGGATTGTCTACCAAGTTGAAAGGACTTGCTACTAGTTGACCAAAGGGGACGAGAGAGATGCATGAAAAGGGGAAAAACCTAAGTTAACAAAGGTGATAGCACCAAAGTGCAAGAGGGGGAAAGCATGCTCTCAAATGAGTGAAAGATGGGAGGACGGATGGAGGAGGAGACGGTATTTTACATCAACACCATAGTCCCAAATAACATCCAAAACTCTCATTCTCACGGAGCACAACAAAAATCCAACCCTTGCAAAAAGAGAAATAAACATGGCCACGTATTTAGACATGCCGCAAATTTTACAATAGATTTGTTTTTGGAGATTATGAAGCAATAAACATGGAGGGAGGCAGACGAAAGTTGAGCCATAAAACATGAATCTTCTATGTAGCTTCAATCAGAGATGCACAGTCGATTAGTAAGATGGCTGCTTTCAAGGCATAGAGTCACCCCTATTGGCATAAGGATCCATGATATCTGAGGCTTGTAACTCAAAAATACACATGCAAACACTTGGAGAATGATGCACTAGCATTCTGTTGGCGAGAAAAATTGTCAGGGTGCGACAAATTTGTGAATTTCTTGCCAACGCTCTAGGAGACTCTAGGTTCCTCTCCTTGGGTGGTTCAGCTGCCACATATTATGCTATGCGCATGAAAATGTCGAAATCGTATGGTGGCCTTGACGACCGGGGAATCCAACAAGGCGCACTTCACTGACCTTGCAAGAAAAAGCTTGCGGAATACTTGCAAGAGAGGAACTTTGTCTAGGAGAGCGCAAAAGCGGAGTGAATAAAAGTGGTAGGAGAACTAATGTTGCAGGTAGGAAATCAGATTCCTACAACACATTAAACAGAAAAATTCCATCACATGCATATATTTAGAAGAAAACAATTTCGCAAGTGGCAACAAGACGAGTTAAGATTGAGAACTCAAAGTTTCTAAAATCTCCATATCAAAGATGGCTACAAAATCCTTCTTCTTGTATTGATGCTTAACCAAAAGTTGTACTGGAAGAAATTTGAGAATGGAGGAAAGTAGAAGAAAATGGCTATCTCCTTTGCTTTCTCTAAGTACAATGCACTCGTGAGTTTACAAGATCAATTGCCAGCCCTGTACAATGACGTGAAGAAGCCATTAAATCTCCTCCAAGAAACGGTTACAACTTCTTTTTTGGCAAGAAACAGTTTACAATTTCTTTTCAATCATTCGTGTTTGTTCAGATTCTTGATTCGCGAAGAAACGCCAATGGAGAGAAAAACCAGACTTTTCATAATGCAGCCGTTACACTTGTTTTGCAACTTTGAATTTAAACCGTTCATCTTGCCTTTGAAACTTTAAACCAGAGTTGTCCACGTGGGAGAAATTTACTGGAGCGGGCGTGGAGGATGCCTTTTGCATTTTGTGACTTCATAGAGATTTGGCATTTTGGAACATTTTGGCCCACTCACCCGCTTTTGATATGGTCTTGACACGTGGCCTCACTTGAGTGGAAATAGAGTCTTGGGCCACTTTTATAATTTTACCTTTTTTCACTGCGAGCTCAAAACACAAATTGCTCTGCAGGCCCGTCTCCCTGCTTTGACCTTCGATGTGGGCTTAATATTTGACTTTCTCCTTTATAGCATGATCGGGGTTGCGGGTCACTTTATGCCTTTTAGCCCTTTCGGAAACAAGGCTCAAAAACTCAAATAGCCTCGACGATCCGCCTCCCCGCTTTGACTCTTTTGGTACGGGCTCGACATTTGACTTTTTCCCTCATAGTATGATCGGGGCTGCGGGTCACTTTATGACTTTTAGCCCTTTTTTACAAAGAGGCTCAAAAACACAAATTGCTCCGCCAACCCGCTTTGACTTTCCAACGACGTGCTCAAGATTTGACTTTTTCTTTCATGCTTGGCGGGGCTGCGGGTCACTTTTTAACTTTACGCCTTTTTTACGAAGAGGCTCAAAAACACAAATTGCTCCGCTGACCTGTTTCCAATTAGATATGTCCACGTACCCGTGGATAATGGAGCCAAAATTTGACGGGGAAGAAAACGCCCGCCAATCACGACTGTGGAAAAATGCTGAGAAGAAGAAAACTCCACCATTTCACGCCTGATTTTCAAATTTCTTTTGCGAACCAAGGGATTGAAAACAATACAAGGTTCGACGATCCATGGCCATAGAAAGATTGACAATTTCATTCAAATGAGGACAACAATCGAATTTTCACGGGTCCAGATAGGAAAACCGGAAATTTATCAAAACGTGCAGACTGAAGAGTTTAGACAACTTCAAAGCATGAATTTCTCTATCTTTTCAGACTTCCAACTTTACTTGAACACCTCTGGAGGGCGTGAGCTCAAAATATTTGAGTTTTACTTAGAAAATGAGGGGGGGATTTTGAGGGCGACAACACATTATGAAACAAAACCATTCCAACTAAGCAAATCAAGATGGCATCTTTTTCAGTTTGGCAGCCTTTTCATCCGAGTTGCAAAACAAGGACCATTGCTCCAATTTTGTATAAAAGTGAAGGTCTGTCTTCAGTTTAGAGGGTTATAATTTTGGGTTTAGCTAAGGTGATTGCACCATGTACAATCATTAGCAGGCATTGAGAGCATTTTGCATGTCTCCCTTGTCAATTTAACACACAAGACCATTTTGCCATGGATACGTTTGTCATTTCGTAATGTAAATAGAGATGGAATCAAGAAATATATTCCTTTCTTTTGTAATCTTGCATCTATTATGTCAATGAAATACAAAGAAGCACGTTTTAGATTATTGTTCTGACTGGTCATTGAATGAATGTTGTTTTGTAGTGTTACGTTCCAATGTTTGTTTCAGTTATATAATTCCTTTCCACAATTACAATCTGGGAGTGAATATTTGCTACTTTCTAAGGGTATCCTAGATTTTATGGATTTGGTGTAGTAGTTACATGAAGTTTTAATCACAAGTGCTTGTGTTAAAGTTCGCAAAGGTTATTTGGTAATGTTTGCATAAATTGGGTATCTATGAATGCAAATAACCTATGAAAGGTTATCTTATTTTGATTTCAAGGTCAAACACATCATAGGATCATCAGGATAAGATGGTCAATGCTGTGGTTTCTTCCCATTAGATCCCAATCCCCTTTTCATCTAATTTCCATCATACCATCCTGTTCTACCTATGCAAAGTACATCATCCTCACATAGCTAACATGTGTTTGCCTGCAAACTACGCTGCCTTTAAATATTTTAAGTGAGTTTGCCTTTGATGATAAAGCTTAACATTTTGAATGTCATTCCATTCCAAGTTGCTAACAACATCCTTTGAGTGATGTTCATAATCATATCTCATCTGTCTCTAGTAGCTTGTATCTGATATGCTAAGTATGTGCAGTTTTTATGTGACAACTCCTTTGAGTAAGCATTGCATTTATGGCTATACTTCATTCAGATTGATTTACCAATAATTGCAGGGGATTGAATTATAATACCCATCCCCCCTTCATGCTACCATTTGGGTCCTCTCACCTTGGTTTAGGTAGAGCCAAAAGAAGCAGATGTCAGCCACTTCCTCTGTACGTGCCTCCCAATCATTGCCAAGATTTGGTAATGGAAGAATGTTAGATCCCTCCCCGGCTACAAAATCACATACCCCCACATCTATCATTCTTTTTTCTATTTTGTTTCTAAATTGCAGCCAAGTCATTTGGGATGTAAAACCGGGAACCAACAGGTTGTACATGTGCCCTAAACTAATTCTAGAATTCAAAGCAAAGATGGAGCTGATAGGAGCAAGAGATATCTATATTGAGAATATAGGAACTCTATGCCATTATTATATATCACCAAAAGTTAGGTATATATCCTCAAGTTGGTTGTTGTCTCCATCCAATTTTTATCACTTACAATTTTTTTGATAAGCAAAATAATTTATATTAATTCAAAAAGATGATAGCATTAATTATCCATTACAACTTTTTTTGATAAGCAAAAAGATTTATATCAATTCAAAAAGATTATAGCATTAAAGAGTATTACTTATCAGCTGGAGATGTGAACATTCATCTGACAAATTTTTCAAATTGTCCAAAAGGACCATATGTTGAACATAGCTAACAAAAGGTAACTATACTTTGAGCATAGGTAAAACAAGGAAAAAGACGAATATGCGGATGTTCGTTGTGCACTGTAGAAAAAGCTAATATAATGATCAATCCTTCTGATGGATTGTGTAGTGTAGGGTGGCTTGTAAATGCTTGACAAGACTTCGTCTTTTGGGTGTTTTGAACTATTATAGGCCTGAAGATATAAAATAATTAGAAGCTCAACTTAATTCAAATTGTATGAATAAAGAGAATAAAGTACAATAATCTGAATCTGAATTAGGGTTATTTTGATCATTCTAGAGAGAGAAGAGATAACACTAGAAGGTACACAATGGAATGACCCAACTTGATTCTGCCAAAAGGATGAATGTGCAGTAGAAGTGGGGTTGTGGATTTGGCTTGAAAAGGTGATGTCAAGCTCTTTGGTGGTGAAAATCACTGTTTGAAATGTTGTTTAGATAGTACTGGTGAAGCAGGACAATATTGATGGACGATAGTGTGTAGGGACTGTCTGTGCTTTTGCAACTTTTGGAGTTCACCTATGTTTGCACTTTGGGTTCAGGGTACTAGAGCACTGCGATCTGATGTGATAAAGCATGTGTGATCTCTCCTTTGTCCAAACCCTAACAATGTACACAAACAACACACAATAAAATGCCCTTGGAGCAATTGGGCTAGATTGACTTGCTCATCCACCCAATTGTATGTGAGCACTGCACCACATGTCAATACTCCGATAAGGGATCAAGTCACATGTAATTCTCCTAAGTCCTATGTGAATAAGCAACTATGAAATGGATGTGCAATTTAGAGTGATTCTTCTTTTGATCTTTAACATGTGGCAACATGCTACTTTGAACCCTTGTACTTTAGATTTAGCTTTGTGCATTGCTCCAGGGCTGCTCTTGGAAGATTCGAGATGTGTATAAGCCTTTTGTAAAGTGTTCTCCAATTTGTGTGCCTAGTGTGGATGGATAATGATGCAAAGGGTCATTTGTGTATATAGGCGACTCTTCAATAATTTCTTTCCAAAGCCAACACATGAATCATGAATCAAACCTAGCTCGACCTAATGAAAGTGCTCATATTTGAAAATTATCCTTCCCATGTAAGGATGGTATTGTGAATGGTATTGTTCGAGGTGGCCGATAATATCCAAAGGTGAGAATCATTGATATGTGAAATGGAGAATGTTTATGTAGGATTTTAAGGTGTTCCTGTACAGACAAATGATATCAAGTAAGTTTAGAGGTGACCAAGATGATGTATGAGTAATTGGAAAGGAGGAGAGTGTGATAAAGAGTCATCAGATAGATGTCAATAATCCAAGTATGTTAGAGAGTGCCAAAACTAATGTTGCCAAGTGTCAAAGACCAGAATTAGGTATCTACAATTGCCACCTTTTAATCAAGTATTGACAATGTTATATTAAAAGGATAAAGTTAAATGTGCCCTTGTGATAATTGTTAAGGGTATTGACAAGTGTAGTTGGAATGTCCCATTGTCCCATGTACTTATCTACAAGTGAAACATGTGTAGATTAATGTCCCATAATGATAAGTACTTAGAAATATATGAACCCTAAAAAAATTGAAATTAGAAAAGTAAAGGAACAAATACCTTTGATGGTATGCAAACCAAGTTGTCACTTCTGAACTTGTTGATGAGTGTCATGGGGTGAACATGCCCTAGAAGATGTAATTGCCAAACTGGAGAGTTGAGGGATGTAAATGCCCCAACTGAAATGACTGTACTAGAGAGTTGAGGGATGTTGATGCCCCAACTTGATTAATTGTTCTAAAATTGAACAATATATTATATATTCAACACCCCTTCTTAATGACTAAACCGGAAACAATACCAAGTTTGTCCCGAAATTTTACAAATATCTTAAAGCCCATATGTTTAGTCATTAGATCTATAGACTGTGCCATAGGTTGTGCTTCAAAATTAGCAATCCATTGTGTTGCGGTTTTCAAATGGAGAAGAACCGCAAAACACGAATTTGGTCACGTGAATAGAGGATATGGCAAGTGGTCCACTGATTCTTCGTTATGTGATTCATTAACCAATGATGAATCATCAACGGACGAGAGTGTCAGCCCCATCTTCAGAGTGCTGGAATCAAAAACTCGGAGGGGTGGATTGAGAAATCTGTTCGAGGCTTGTGTAACCTGCTAGAGTATATAGAAACTCAGTTAGCCTGCAATCTAAGTCACCTTGATCATGCCCTTGCAACATCGTGTAGTGCTCATCTAACCTTTTCAGGAAACCATGGGGAAGTCCTTTCCAACCAAAATGAGTTGCAAAGGAGAGAAATTTGACCATCTGTTTAGTGGAAGTTACAACCAACTCTGTAATAGTAGGAGAAACAAACATCTCTGTCTCAACAGTGGGAGAAATAACCATCTCTGTAGTGGGAGAAATAATCATCTCGGTAGTAGGAGTGAGAAGCAACTCCTCGTCTCATCTATTTTCTCATTTATCCCCCTATGTTGGGAAAGGTCTTTCACAACACAATGAACAGACTGTTCACACTCTATTGTCCTTTGAGCAAGTACCTTTGAGTGAGTGGTTTGGCATGCCATCTCAGCATGCACCTTTAGTGCATCTGGAATAGTGGAGTCTCCATCCACAAGAACTGTTCTTCAGAATGAGGAAATCCATCCTCCCGAGGCATGTCAGCCTCCCGTACATCTTGTATGGTGTTGTCCTCCACATGTGCCTTCATGTTGATCGTAGCAGGTTCAACAATTTGATATTGGTCACCTTGCTCAATACCAAGGGAAATCATCCGTCTCTATTTCATATTATAAATGACACACTTCTTCCCACAAAAATCCACAAAAATATTGGGATTTTCAATTAATTGACGAATAGATAGAAGATTCTTTTGTAAAGAAGGTACATATCTAATATTCCATACCAACAATGTATGAGCATTATTCAATACAATGCATATATCTCCTATCCCTTCTATTGCAAATGATTCTCCATCAGTTAGTACTACTGGTTCAAAACATATATTTGCAGTAAATGAAACATACAATCCCCTACGACATGAAAAGTTTGCGGATGCATCTGAGTCAATGATTCAACAACTAGTACCACTATCATGCAAGCATGATGTCATAAGACAATAAAGAACATGCAAGTCATCCGAATCCTGTTCTTTTGTAATTGCTGCCACATGTTCCTCATCACAAGGCTTTTTGTTCTGTTGCGAAAGATCATACTTCCGCTTCCGACAATCCTTCTTACGGTGCCCAACCTTGTGATAATAATAATGTGACCTGATATCGAGTTGAGGACTCACCAGAATGACGTCTCCACTTTCCTTTTGACTGTGTGACAAGAACACTCTTTGATTGGTCACAACTGGATTTTGCCTGAATTTGTCTCTGCTCCTTTTGCAACAGGTAGGAACCCACCTTGTCAAACGTGATAGTTTGACTTTTGGCCGTTAAATGGAGTGCCTCCACAAATGACTCATATGAAGAAGGTAAGCTGTTCAGAACCAGAGCCACCATATCATCGTCGTCCACCTTTTTGTTAATGGAAGATAACTGGTCTTGGAGGTCTTTCATCCGAAGTAGGTGCTCAGACAATGATCCATCTTCTTGTAATTTGACGTAAAAGAGCATATTCTTCAGGTATAAAACCCTACTCTTTTTTGATGTCGGATATTTATCCTTCAATCTGGTCCACAACGTGCTTGCCACAATGGCATTCCGCACTTCCGTCATCATATCATTCGACACCGACAACTTGAGAAGTAACAAAACCTCTTTATGACGTTTGTCATAATCAGCAAAGTTCGTAATAGGTCTGCCTTCGCTACCAGTGATTATCTAATCACAATCATGAAATTATGCAAGTGTTAGAATCTTATGGCTTCATACATTGAAATTTGTGCCTGTCAATTTCTACGTCTCTGGTAGAGTGACGTTAGAAATATTTGCCATTTATTACTCCAAAACAACGGAAATAATAAAAATGTATTGCACGCTCAAGGAATGAGTTTATTATTTAAATACGTTACAAATGTAACGAGCAACAAAGTATCATGAAAGAGACCTTTGTGTCCTGGTTACGACTGGTAAAATAGATAGTAAATGCCAGGAATTGACAATTGTGAAAAACATGCAACAAATACCCTCACGATTATTGCGATTAATAAAATAGGTTATCTTTGCCCTCACGACTGGTCTTCCACAAGCAACTGTGAAGAGGGACCGTCCTTGCAAAAACTTCTCTTGCACTCGCGAATGGAGGAAAAACTGTATATTGCCCTAAAAAATCGGTAAGAAATGCCTTTGCATTTTGCAGAATAGGTATTAACATACCTTAATGCGACTATTAAACCTTCACCAATGCACACGACTTTTGTCTTTTCACGACTTCTGCACCCTTGTGACCGAAGTTTCCTCAAACAGGACTGTATTTTTCTTCAACTCTTCTTCACGCATCTCCAAATTCGTGCCCTATTATGGCTTCCCCGAATTTCCAGTTCGCGCCTCTTAGAGGCTTGCTCAAACTGCAACCTTGAGTGACCTTGATCACTTTGATACCAATGTTAGCAGAAGAAAACGAAGAAAGAAAATAGTAAGAGCAAATCTGCCTTGCTGGAATGGACGTAGGCAGAGTATATTTATTTTGTAAAGGGTAGTTACATTTAGTTATTGGTTACAACTAAATAAACATTCTAAAACCGGATAGTACATTATATATTCAACAATTAAGAGAGAGAAGTTAGAATCAAGAATATGATTACAAGTAGATGAGGAATCATATGGTATAGACTTGTATGATGATGATGATTGCAGGTACAATAACATGAGAAGAGCTATAGGTGGTGGCAACAAGTTGGAAACATCAAATTTTGAATTCTTCGCTCAAATCTCAAGGAGCCAGTTATGAGTAAATTTGTTCTTAATGAAGCAAGATAAACATTGCAGGATTATAACAAAGAATTTTGATCAGGTGAATGCTTCTCATGTTTCAAAAATAAGACTCTGGTTATGTATAAGAAATCAATCATAAGTTTGGATATGCTATCACTGATCTATCAACTCTGATATGTGAAGTACCAGTGTCCAAAGGGCACTTAGCACTGCTTGTTGCCTGGGTGGGTGGAAAAAAGAGGTGATTAACATTAGGGTTCTAGATTCTTGAGACTTCCCCTGGGGGGATCTACATTGGAGGGTGATGGCCTTGCCACGACAGAGATCCAGGTACTGCTGGTCTGTATATCCGAAGAAAGTAGATAAAGTGTTGTTTGAGCCCTTGTTGAGGCAATTATATCTTCCCCAAATCTCATAGTAAATGAGGAATCCGAAAATGAAGTGTTCTTAGGTCTTTCCCTCCTTGATGGAGAAAAGACGAGCCTAACGGAGAATGCGATGATCAGTTTCAACCCATAACTGGTGAGAGGACACTCATCTGGCCAAGGAGAAATCTCAAGTCATGGGACTAATGGGGATGGAGATAGTGAGGGTGACAAATAATACCATCCACAATTTGTAAGAAATGCTCAACTTAAAAAGCAAGCTAGGGGTTGGGCGGCTCAAGTGGAGAGATCTAGGTGGTCTGAATATACTGATTGTAGATGCCATTTGTGGTAGCTCTAGCGAAGACGTCCTGTATGGAAGGAGCCGGGTTTTTTGGGGCATCCAGGAAGTACATGAAAGGGCCTATCAATAGAGATGCCAATACAAAGAATTAACCTCGTCCCAAAGTACCGACATCTGGTGGAGACCAGTGGAGCAGTGGGGACAAGGGAAACAATCCTCTTTGAAGAGCAACATACTAAGTATGGATGTCTCTCATGATCAGAAGATAAATTCTCTATGGATCTGAGTTTGTGGATATAGAAAGTAAGCTTGAAGTTAGTCTCAAGGCAAAGTGGATGGGCAAAAATTTCAGCTTGGACGTTGCACTGAGGAACTGTTCACTTTGCTACGGATCATGCACTGTAGCATGAGAGTCTGGACCCTCTCAATATGGGCCCAGTCAACTAACCTCAAACTAGGTCCCCAAACCTTAGATTCATCTAAAATTGTAGGTTTGATGATTCTATCACAAAGTCATAGTTTGGAAAGAATGTCTTGGAAGTGGATTGTAAACACTGACATTCCAAGATAGAAAGAGAGGCATACCCCTTATAGAGGTGCGAGTGAGAGGCAAACTTCATGCTAAAGGATGGACTAGAAACTTGGACCTCCAAGTATGTGTTGACTAATGTGATCTCTAGAAGCTCCCCTTTGTAGAAAAAGTCCCTATTTTATTAAGCACATATATAGTTTTACAAATGTTTGTCTTATGCTCACACTCATATTGAAACTTTAAAAAAGTATAAAATATACCTTCAACTTTCTTTAGGTTCCCCAGTAGATGAATCATTGATGCCGCCTTCAAAGGTAATGTTTGTGCCAATAGTATCTCTTAGGGGATTGAGGCTTTTGATTTTGAAATTGCATATGATTCAATACTTATGAATTCTCTCTATCTATCTCCATTTTAAGCTAAATGTATACTTTGCTCAAACCTCTCACTCGTAAAGAACCACTCGTGTGACAAGTAGCCAACTGGGAACTTAGCAGTCTTCTAGTCCCACAATTTTGCTTTCCTGTATTTATAATGTAGTGGGTAGAGTGCTTTCAAATCTCGTTTCCTTTTTGTCTTACATGACACCCAACTGAGCTTTTTGTTGTATCTTATTTCTACCTCTAGGCGCTCCCCTTTGAAAAGGAAGTCTATTTGCTTTTTTCCCTTGGAAGGCAGAAGATTTTTTTTTATTATTAAGGGTGAATGGTTTTTTGATGGGGACCATACCCCAGAGCAACGAAAGGGTCAAAACCCAAATAAAATGATAGAACACAGAATGAAAAATGCCTACGAGCCAAGATAAACAAAGAGGCGCAAAGAAAAGGAGCAGCCAAGTTGCTAAACAGAAACAACAGAAAACACAGTAGGTCCACAGCCAACCGGCGACCTGCATGCAACAGAAAAACAACCAAGATACAGAAGGCCTCCAGCCTACATGCAACAATAAGAACAAAAAACAGGGCAAACAAGAACAAAGCAGTCAAACAACGACCTTATTTGGAGCGATGATGATTGATGTGATCCTTCTTTTGCCTATCCACCACCGTCCAATCCTTGTTGTCTCCTTCCCTGAGAATCCCTCCACGAAGTTGGTCTTTCCTTATGTCTAGAATACTCACAATCATCCGAAAGATGGCCTATTTGAAAACATCGACGACATCTGAAGGCTAGACCCTCGTAGTCTAACCTTTGCAACCACCTCCTGTCATTGATTTGCAAATTAATTTTTGCTAGAAGAGCTTGGGAGGTGTCTAGAATCTACCAAGATTCTAGCAAAAGTTGTATGAGTCTTCGAAAAAGTTTCATCAAACTTTCACAGTGCATCCAAGAGTATCTCCTATAGCACTGAGGCATGCCCGTGCTCCATAGCTATAATGGAAGTCTTTGGTAGTCGAACCCAAATAGGGTAGGTATTGAAGGAGTCTTTTAGGGGGTCAAAAGACGGATATCATGGCTTGAACATGAGCCCCGTGCTCACCCAAAACCCAATATTGATTAAAAATCAGATCCCTGTCTTCTAGGGTTTCAAAGACAACAATGAAGTAAGCTTTAGCACATGGGTAAATTTCAATCTTACCCTTAATCTTTTCCCTCCATCTTCGCGTTATCCACTTGTGGAGCTCAACTAGTTTTCACCAAAATTTGTGAAATCTACAGATGAGGCCACGGTGGGATAGATTATCCTCCGCATGATGAACCTTTTGCAGCAGATCTTCAACCAAACTTCAACACTCGAGTCGTTTGTGAGGGATTTAGGGGTTTTCTAGCAGCTCTAGCAATGGCCATTGCCTTTTTAAAAAACAACATTAGCGAAGGATTTAGTAGGACCTCCAATCCCCCTGTCCATTTGGTCCTTGTATTCCCTAAAGATAGAGCTGCCCACACCCTGCACCCTAGTCGCGCCATTAGATTGTGGGAAGGATCCGTAACTACCACCCCCCTTCCTGGAGCCATCCTGTGCCCCTCGCTTCTTGCCTCCTCGAGTTGGGGTTCGTGGGGCAAGGGATCTATGTTGCGTGGACTGCCAGGACCCGTTGCCAGAGCCAGAGCCACGACTGACACCATTTTCGTGTCCAGATCCGCCTGTTTTAGCTTGCTCGACTTGAGATTTTTCATCTCTGCCTGTGGTTACAGAGTTTGCGTTTAGGGTTCGAAGATGGGATCTATGGCTAGGGTTAGCGGCAGTCATAGCCATGTGATCGAAGGGAGAAGATTGAGATCTTTGTTTTGTTGATATTTACTTGCATACTTTTTTGAATACGAAAAACTTTCTTGGGGCCGTCAAATGTTCTCTCAAGTTGTGGGCTGGTTTTTCAATTAGGATGAAGTCATCTGTTTACAAGAGCATCTTAACATAAGCAGCCAGATGGGAACCTCACCCCTCCTAAATTGTTTATCCATTCTTCCAACTTGTCAGCGTATAGGCCAAATAATGTGTGGGGCAGCGGGCAATTGCGTTTGATCCCAATGTCACTTCTAAAAGAAATTTGAGAAAACCCCATGCTAGCCTCTTAATAACTTTCTCAATGTAACTAATTGGAATAAGTTTTGTCATTGAATTGATCAGTTGGGGGGAGGATGGGGGGGGGTGAATGGGTTGTTCTTATCTAGCACCTGCTATATAATTGCCTTTCATACCTTTCTTGGCATGTATGTCCAGCGCTCCCTGTGAGTTTCATGACATGGACTAACCGCATCTCGTAGATCCTAACTCTCGGCGATTGTGGTCCAACAATTTGGTATTAGAGCGGGGTGCCTTCAGGAACAATCTAACAATTGGAAGGTAGATCTCAGAAGCACATATGGCTACTCATCAAGTACAAGAAGATTTTTCATCAAACAAGGCTCCATTGTTTGATTGGAACAAACTATGCATTTTAGAGCATAAGAATGAAAACATATCTAATGGCACTAGGGTTTGATATTTGGCAATCAGTAACAGTTGGATATACAATCCCATCAGTTCCACCCGACAGATCAAGCCGGAAAGAAGGCTTTTGAAAACAATGCCAAGCGCGATGAATGCTATCCTATGTGGCCTGTCAGAATTTGAGTTTGTTAAAGTAATGCAATGTGGACATGGTGAAGGAGATATGGGACAAACTTCGGTGATGACAAGGTTAAAAGGGCTAAGCTTCAAACTCATAGGAGACAATTTGAGAGCCTGAAAATGAAGGATGAGGAGAATGTTGCAGCCTATCTTCTTCACGTGGATGAGGTTGTCAACGCCATAAGAGGGTTAGGCGAAAATATTGAAGAATCCATAATCGTTCAAAAGATTCTAAGATCTCTACCATTAAGATTTGATGCTAAGGTGTCTGCCATTGAAGAAATGAAGGATCTTGATAAGTTGAGCATGGACGAACTACATGGAATACTGACCGCGTATGAAATGAGGACTGAGTCAAATAGACCATCAAAGAAGGAAGCTGCATTCAAAGTCTCAAAGAAAGAGAAAATCAAAGAACCTGAGTCGAATGAGAACTCAAGCAACGAAGAAGATGATAAAGAAGGCCTTGTTCATTCCAAAAGTTAAAGAAAGGATCTGGAAAGTACAAAGGTAAGTTACCATTTAAATGTTTTAACTTCGGTAAAATTGGTCATTTTGCGGTTAAGTGTCCAGAGAAAGAAGATAGTGATGATGAGGAAAGCAAACCTAAATTCAAAAGGGAATTCAAGCAAAACAAAGGCAAGAAAAGATTTGGAAAGCACAAAGAAAAGCTTATATTCAAAAGGAAGTAGTAGATCATCCGAAGAAAAGTGGGATAAGTGACTCAGATAGCGATAATGAAGAAATATTATTCATGGCTATAAAAGATGACTTAGAAAGAGATGAAGTCATGGAAGAAAAAGGTGAAGTGAATCTTGAAGAGGAACTTATTTGTGCCTTGGGAGAGTTGAAAGCTCTTAAAAAGAAAAATCAGAAACAAAAGTTACCGATCCTAAAGTATGAAGAAGAAGATCGTAACTTTGAAGCTAAGATATCACAATCTCTTGAAGAATCAGGAAAGATGATTGTGAATCTAAAAACCCAAATTGAAGAAGCAAAACGAGTTGAAGAAGAATTAAGAAATCGGTTAAGGACTAAGGAAGAAGATTGCGAAAAGCGTGAGTCAGAGATCGTTGCTTTGAGAAAGGACTTGGAAAAAGCAAATGCTAAAGTTACGAGTAATCTAAAATTCGAGAAAAGTACCGAGATACTAGATGAAATTCTGAACCGACAAAAAGTCAACATCCGACAAGATTGGTCTTGGATATACGGAAAGATAAGACACCGCTAACACAAAAGGTATAGAGTCGTCGAAAGGGAAAAAGAGAAGAGAAGTCAAAGACCTATGTAGAGACACTCAAGAAACCTATGAAGAATGAAGAGTTGAAAAGGGAGAAGAGCTTTATGAAGATCAACACTTCTTACAAGGAAAGCAAAGATGAGAACAAGTTTAGAAGACCAAATCCTCCAAGATATACTCACATGTTTAGGTTTGAAAATTCTTTCTATGGCTATTGCTTCTATTGTAATCATTTTGGTCATAAAGCAATAGATTGTAGAATACAAGTGAGAGACAACAATAAAAAGAACAAAGGTGTGTATGAATTCTCAAATAGAAAATTGCAACTCCTTTGCTCCTTTATCAAACTATGTTGAAGATATTGTTTGTTATAACTGCAATAACTATGGACATATGGCAAGAATTTTGTAGAACCATCCAAATCGAACCAGAAGGTAAATGCTCCAGAAATAAAGAAGAAAGAAGCTACAAGCTTTTGGAAACAGAAGAAAGAGGATGATGGGCAAGATAAAGAGAAATCTATGCTTGTTCAAATAGCTTTCCATGCACAGGGTGAAGGGCAGTTGTGGTACATTGATAGCGGATGTTCAAGGACATATGACCAGAGATAAAAGTAAGTTCATCTCATTGA
Source organism: Taxus chinensis (assembly GCA_019776745.2). Taxonomy (NCBI): domain Eukaryota; kingdom Viridiplantae; phylum Streptophyta; class Pinopsida; order Cupressales; family Taxaceae; genus Taxus; species Taxus chinensis. The sequence goes on along the minus strand of CM034155.1, from coordinate 609,739,865 downwards.
AGAAAGTAAATGAAGGTACGGTAAAATTCGGTGATAACGCTAAAGCAAAGATCATTGGAAAAGGTACGCCAAGTCTTGATAATGGTAAAACAAAAAAAGAGAACGTTTTATATGTTGATGGATTAAAGCATAATCTCTTAAGTGTAAGCCAAATGTGTGATCAAGGACACACACTTAAGTTTTATGCTGAAGGGTGTGAGATAAGGAAGGCAGACACGGGAGAGTTAGTAGCAGATGCACATAGAAACCACAAATAACCTATACATGCTTGGAGAAGTAAAAGGAGAAAAATGTTTTCTAAGTTAGGTTGAAGAGAGTTGGCTATGGCATAGAAGGATGGGGCATATAAATTTTGATAGTCTTGTGAAAATCAGCAACAAGCAGGCTGTGCGGGATATGCCTAAGGTAACGAAACCTGCAAGTACTCTATGCAAACAATGTCAGCATGGAAAGCACACCCAGAGCAAGGTTTAGAACGAAGGAGTATTTGATCACCAAACCATTGGAGCTGATTCAATACGTTTTTGTGTGGACCTACCAGAACATAAAACATACAAGGTGAGAGTTATTTCATGTTATTCATTGATGACTACACTAGAATGACTTGGGTAGCCTTTCTAAAAGAAAAGTCAGAAGCATTTGAGAAGTTCAAAGCTTTCAAGGCTTTAGTAGAAAATGAAACCGGATTGAAAATAAAGTGCCTGAGGTCAGATCGTGGAGGTGAATTCACCTTAATTGAATTCATTGAATATTGTGAAGATTATGGAATCAAAAGACAGTACTCAACTGCAAGGACTCCACAACAAAATGGAGTGGCAAAAAGAAAGAATCGAACCGTCCAAGAAATGGCTAGAACCATGTTAAATGAATCTAAGCTATCAGATAAATTTTGGACGAGAAGCAGTAAAATACGACTGATTCATATCTTGAATAGAGGGCAAATCAGAGTTAATCATGACAAAACTCCCTTATGAATTGTGGAAAGGAAGACCGGCTACTGTAAAATATTTCACAGTGTTTGGGAGTAGATGCTTTATTAAAAGAAATGAAGAGAACTTGGGCAAATTCGATTCAAGAGCGGATGAAGGAATTTTTTTTGGCTACTCCATTAAAAGCAAAGCCTACAGATGCTATAACAAAAGACTACAAACTATAGTAACAAGTGCAAATGTGAGAGTGGATGAAATTGTGAATCAAAAAGCTAAAGAACCTACAGAAGAGCCCTTAGAAATACCCGAGGTAGTAGAAGCAAAAGAAGAGGAAGAAGATATTGAAAAATTAAGTAAATCTGAAAGGCAGGACACCAAAACACCATCTCGTTTTGTTAAGAAGAATCATGTTGAAAGTCAGATCATTGGAAACCTTGATGATGGAGTACAGACAAGAAGAAGAATTGTAAGTGCATCAGAACTAGTAAATTTATCCTTATTATCCAAAATAGAGCCGAAGAACTTTGCAGAAGCCAGCCATGATAAACATTGGATAAAGGCAATGGAGGAAGAGTTAGATCAAATTGAGAAGAATGAAACATGGGAACTTGTACCTAGGCCAAAGGATCAGAATGTGATTGGCACTAAGTGGCTATTCCGAAATAAATTGAATGAAGATGGGCAAGTCACTCGAAACAAGGCAAGGTTAGTATGTAAAGGGTATGCTCAAGTAGAAGGTGTTGATTTTGAAGAAACTTTTTCTCCTGTTGCTAGATTAGAAGCAATTAGAATGTTTCTTGCTTTTTCGGTATTCAAGAACTTAAAAGTCTATCAAATGGATGTCAAATCAGCATTTCTAAATGGGAAGTTAGAAGAAGTATACATAGAACAACCTGAAGGGTTCCTCCTATCAGAAAATGAAGATTATGTGTGTAAGTTGAAAAAGGCCTTGTACGGATTAAAACAAGCTTCCAGAGCATCGGTACTCAAGGCTTGACAAGTACCTACGAGACCAAGGGTTCAAGAGAGGAATTGCTGATAGCAATCTTTACATTAAAATTGAAGGTGAACACCAACTAATTGTTGTATATGTAGATGGCATAATTTTTGGAGGAGACAATGAGGAAATGTCCAAGAAATTTGTCAAAGACATGCAAAAGGAGTTTGAGATGTCTATGTTGGGAGAGTTATCGTTTTTCCTTGGATTGCAAATTTCTCAATTTCGATAAAGGAATATTTATATTCCAAATCAAGTATGTGAAGGAAATGTTGAAGAAATTTAGTATGGGGGAGTGTGCACCTGTTAGCATACCTATGGCTACCCCGGGACTAAGTTGAGCAAAGATGATGAATCTTCGAATGTTGATCAAACTCTCTATAGATCAATGATTGGGAGTTTTTACTAAATATATGACGGCATCCAGACTAGACATTATGCAAGCAATGGGTATGGTTGCTTGTTTTCAAGCAGGGTCGAAAGAAACACATGTGCAAGCTGTAAAATGCATATTTAGATATCTAAAGGGAACTACGGATTATGGGTTATGGTACCCAAGGGGTAAAGACTTCACATTGGTAGCTTTATACCGATTCAGATTGGGTAGGATGTGTGGATGATAGAAAAAGTACAAGTGGAGGAGCATTTTTCCTTGGAGACCAGCCTGGTATCGTGGTTAATTAAGAAGCAAAACTCTGTATCCTTATCCACAGTAAAGCAAAGTATATAGCAGCAGTGTTATGTTGTACTCAAATTCTATGGATGAAGCAAACCTTGAAAGATATCAAAGTAGAGTATGATCATCCAATCTCCATATTATGTGATAATACTAGTGCGATAGTATTTCAAAGAACCCGGTTATGCATTCCATAACAAAGCATATTGCCAGAAGATATCACTTCTTAAGAGAGCAGGTGGCAGAACAACAGGTAAAGTTGGAATTTGTTGCTACATTCCGAACAAATAGCAAATATCTTCACCAAGCCACTTCCCAAAGGAAACATTTGAATATCTACGACAGAAGTTGGGAGTAATATCCTTTGCTTCTTCCCATTGAAAAATCAAGAGAAGCATCGGTTGAGGGGGAGCTAAACATTGCAATTATTAGCTCCTAGATTGGCCCTTTGCCATTGATGTCAAAGGGGGAGAATGACTGGAAGGGGGAGTTACAGCAAGGGGGAGTTGCCGAAAAGTTTTTTTTTAAGGTTGCCATCAATGACAATATTTCCAACAACCTTATCCATTTGGCTGTTGTTGATATTCTGCTGTAATCTGCTTCTTGTAAGCACTTTTGCATATCTATTTGAATATTTCTCTATCTTTTTGAGGAATGAGGATGTTTCCTTGCATTGGTGGCATCTCTTAGCTGGCGCGAACCTTATCGTCCTTGATATTTTATATATATTGGATTGTGATTAGATTTCATATCTACAATAAAAGCCCTGACTTCAGTCTCCACTATTCTTGATATAAAAGTCCCCGGGAGCTGATGATATAATCTACCACACCTTGTCCATTGTTAATTTTATGCGAATATTTTCCTGATTTTTTCCATGTGTTCATACCTTGGCATATAATCTGACCATGTTTGCTGCATGTCCCCTAACATATCTTCTCCCTACTGCGACAATCTGCAGCTCATTCTGTGAGAGCCTTATCCATCTTTGGTCATTCTCTTCTTCCAACTATAGCGGGTTGTTTCCCCTATCAGCCCTTGTTATTAAAATGATGGCCCTGTTTGTGTTTTTTTCTTTCACCAAAGTCATGTATCGGCACAATCTCCCCCAGTGTGCTACAAAGTGAGATGTATTTTCAATAATGCAGACTGTTCTTCATTATCAAAATATTTTTGATTGAAAACCGTATCTTTAATAATAAAACTAGAGAAGTGCAATGCTAGTCATACAAAAATTGGGTGGCATGGAATCACACCCCTAGAATGCAAATACAAACCGAGCACCAACAGTCCTTCAAAAAGATAAACAGATAAATAATTAAAAAATAGCAAAAAACAAGGGCATTAGGAGGCAAAAACCTCAGACTTGCTATTTTTTTCCTTTCTTCTTTTTAACCTCAGCTCATTGTTGGCTAGATTTTCTGCATAGTACAAAACCTAGGCAGTCATGAGATAAATCTCCCTCATTTATCGGTGAGGCTCCCGTGTCAGATTTGTCAATTAAAGTATGTTAATATCTAATGGGGGTTTTACTTTAACTACTCAGTTCATGAACCATAACTGAACAGTTCTGTAGCAAGTAAGCAGCTGTTTAAAGAAAGGAAATATTTATAGAAGAAGGGAAAGAGAATTATATAAACACAGAGAAGAAATGGAGAAGATGTGCATCCCAATCAATAGATAGCAGAGTTGATTGCATGCACATAGAAGAAACCAATAGATATAAACACAAAATTCTAAGCAGAGGTAGCTCTAGATCTAGATCTGAAATAACACAGTCTATTAAAAGATCTAAGATAAAAAGCAAGAAACACAATACACCCGTGACACAAAGTTCTCCGAAAATCTGCTCCTATATATTCCTTTGCTTCAAGTGGCTCTCAAGGGTTTCAGCACAAAGTCTAGAACACAAGAATGCTGCTTACAAATTTTTGCCTATTAACTACGGAAGGTTCTTTCTCTACTTATAGAATGTAGAGGGGACAATTACAAGTCGGAAGCTTTTAGTTGAACTGGCACATGTGGAAGTCAGAAAAGAAACACACTGGCAATCTCCCTCCTGGACCTATTCCTCTTTGCATGACATGTATGATTTGCAACTGAAAATAGAACCTTCTATTTTGCAACGTTTGCCACCCTATCTCCAAGTAGTTGACTTCTTTCAAGTAATGGTTTTTAAACCAATCACTTAAGTTGTATAATTTAATTGATCGCTCAACTTATTTTGTCGGAGGAAAGAAGGAAGAGGAAAAGCTGCAGTCTTGTCCTTTTTTCATGTCTGCATGCAGCTGATTCTTTTGCCTTTGATTCTCACCAAACTGGATCTGGGAGTAGCCTGGATCTGGAAACAAGCTGGAATTGGAAACGGCTGGATCTGGAAACAACAAGCTGGATCTGGAGAAGCGGCTGGAATTTTGCCTTAGCCCTGTCTTCTCTTTTATCCTTGAAGCTTTTGCAGTTCTCCTGTACATGCATCAGTGCAATGTCTGCCGTAACTAACTCATCATTTTTATTTTTAATTGCATATGAGCAATTAAAAATTCTAGAAAGCACTCCGGGTGAATGCAACCTTCAATGAAGGCTTCAACTGGAAGATTGGAAGCACATGCACGAGATCCTGGAAGAAATTTTCCACGCATTGACTTCTACACGGGCTGCATCAGAAACAAGAGGATGAAGCCTTTGTGCCGAAAGCTTTTGCAATTATGAGATCTGGATCTGGATCTGGGCCTATTGACTTCAGCAAATCTAGAAGCTACGCATGATTCCGCTGAGCTTTCTCTTTCATTCCGCTTTGCCATGGCTGGAACAATCTTTGTTTGAACAATTCTTTTTCTTCTTACTCGGCCGGAATTCCTTCAAAACTGGTGCAGATCTGGATAATTCTTCAGATTCAGAGGATCTTATTCAATGTATTTGGACATTGATTTAAGCTCCTTTTCTTTTGTAAAGCACCTGTAATGAATTCCCTGCAATTAATTCAGACAAAGATGGCAACCGGGACCATGAACAGATGGATTTTAATCATAAAAATCTGCATAATTCAAGCCTGCTTGCCCCAAAAATTGATGTTTTGTTTGCATGCAAAGTGAGCATGAATTTTTCCAACTTCACCTGAGCACCTGTATCACTTATGTAAACAATTATCTAGACACAAATCAACTTCCTTCAACCTGTGCGCCAAATTGGAAGCTTTTAACATTGATTTCACCTTCTTTTGAGCAAAAATCCTCTTCAAATGGGGTGCACTTTTCCTCTTGGGCTGCACTTCTTTACCTGTGAATTAATTAATTCATCCTTATGGCAGCCCCTGCTTATATAACCCTTGTGATTCTATAATTAATTAATGCCTTTGCTATTACTGATAATTAATTAATTAAGTAACGAGCTTCACTCTTCAAATGGGGCGCTTATTTTGTGCATGTTTATGGCTGCCATTAAATAAAATAAATTTATTTAATTTTAGACTTCTACTTCCACTTAACTCGAGCCTCACAGTGTGCTTTGACCTTAGCCACTGAAAATAGGAATTAATTTAATCATTTAATACTTTTAAAAGTATTATTTCTCTCCCAAAAGGGGCGCACTTTTTGACATGAAGGGGCTGCCATTAAATAAATTAATTTATTTAATTTTAGAATAGTTTATTTTCATCCACCTTTTGTCCTTTAACCTTGTTGACTTTTCCACAAGCTTGAGAACCTATTTTGGGTGAATAATTAATTAAATTAATCAATTTAAAGGCTACCATTACTTCTCCAAAGGGGGCACACTTTTTGACATAAAGAATTCTATTTTTAAGAATCACATGACAATGGGATTTTTTACTCTGCAAGGCAGCCCTGCAAATCCCATGATTCACTTAAGTCACTTGTCTTTCATAATGGGATTATTTACCCTGCAAGGCATGCAATAAAATCCCATGATTCACTTAAGTGATCTTTCTTTTATTCCACAATGAGAATTTTTACCCTGCAAGGCAGGTAAGAAATTCTCGCCCGCCTGCTACCTCTAATTTTCCCCATTGTCACGTAAGTGGCGTTGCTTTCATGGGAAAAAGTACCCTGTTAGGCAGGTACAAAATTCTCACCTGCTTGTTGCTTCTAATTTTCCCATGATCCACTTCAATCCTTCTTTTTCCAAAAATGCGGCCAACCCAAAAGAGACTTTTTGGTGCATGACTTCATCTTTTCCCAGTGAACCAGACCTCCGATGGCGACTTCTTTCTGGCATAACGTGCGTATATGATTCCCAGTTACTCCAGGCCAAGAATCAGGCCAAACCGGCAAAGGAATTGATCTAGAGAAATTTCACAGAAAACGAAATGGGAAAACACAAAAACACAAAACGTTGCCAAAAGTCACAAATAAACCCCAGAACTTATTCCTGGTTAAAACCCTACTGATATATGGGAATAACAATATATACGATTACAATAGAGTTAAAACGGAGCGCTAATTGCCTCAAACGGGGCTCAAAATAATTAAATACAAATTTCCCGCAGACAAATCCTGACGACAAAATATAACAATTTTGGGCATCTGGGTATTTGGCGAAAATGACTAATATGACTCTTTGGGAATATTTTGACACAATATAAGAACTTTTTGGCAATAAAAACACAAAACGACCCATTATTTTAAAAGTACGAATTTTTTTTGGGTAGTCATAGATTTCAAGATGAAATCTGGGGACACCACTCATCCCATAGGAGTTCCTGCAAAAATCCTTTCAAGGTTTCGAGCTACGGGCTGCTCCTTGTTAGACTTGGAATTCTCGTTTTCATGGGTTATCTTCAGTGCTCCAACTGAAGCTTCATGTACAACTAGCTTTTGTGAGGGGAGATCCCATACAATCATTACTTTGTCTTTCTCCACCTCCGATGAAATCTCCATTGTATCTATCTTCTTTCTCCTAGAGCACTTTTGAAACTTCTTCGAGGACACTTGTACTTCTGCAGTCCGAATTCCTATTTTATTATTACCAGGGGCCAAATCTTTCTCCGTCATCATCCTCATCTTCCGACTCTAGATACGGATAAGGCTGCCATGTTTTGGGTTTGGAAGGGTGATCTTTTTCCTTTTCGGTTGCCCTTTGAGTTGTGAGCAAGAATGTAATGTCCCCTTTCTTTGGATATTAATTAAAATAATTATGGAAGACCTTTAATCCACTCCCTTTGGATTAAAGGAATTAATTGGGGGAAATTGACTATCCCATGTGCTTCTAAATTAATATTTAAATTAATTGGGGCAAGTCGACCTACTCCATGTGTTTTAAATTAATATTTAATTCCCCACTTCTGCCTTATTTAATTTTAATTGGAGGGAATTAATATTTTTATTTGGAGTTTGACTTTTTTCAGGTAAAGAAACAATTATTAAATGATATCTCTCCCATCTAGAGAAATGCGCCAAAGGAAGGAGGGAATCTTGGAGATTTCAAATGCTAAAGCTATAAAAGAAGTGGCGTTCCCTTTTTGGCATGTTGATGATTTTATTAAAAATTCTTCATGCTTGGAGAAGGGATGTATGCCCATTTGTGATCATAAACAAAGGTGTTCTTCAACACCACCATTGTTGTGGAGTGTGTGAGACATTCTAAGCTTGCATTGTATGGATATCATCTTATATATTCATCCTATGTGTGGCGCCATTAATTGAGAAGGATATTTGCATGTTCTTGTTGAGTTTTGGAGAGTTTAAGAGTGTTTAATGATTTGCTGTTAATGTTGCAATAAATTCCAGCCCTAGCGACTTGCATGAGTGATTATTTGGCATGTTTTGGTAATGTTTGAAGTAGTTAATCAATTTGGTCTATTTTGGGTATATTTATTCCAGCTATTGCGACTTGATTTGGGCATTCTTCTAACATGTTTCAAGGGTCTATATTCATAATCTGATTTGTGTTGACTTGTTTTTCTAAGTTTGAACAATTATTTGGGGTGCATTGGAGGGTTCTAAAGTGCTGGAAGTAATTTAATAAATTTATCCTAACCCTAGTGACCGTGTTTATGATTTTGGGGGCTGTTTTGGAGGGGTTATAGTGGTTCAAAAATTCAGATTGATAGTTTTTTGGAAAGCTCTCGATTTATAGAAAAATCTCCAATTTATTTTAGGGCAAAGTGGTTAATTAATTTGGTCTATTTTGGGTATATTTATTCCAGCTATGGCGACTTGATTTGGGCATTCTTCTAACATGTTTTAAGGGTCTATATTCATAATACGATTTGTCTTGGCTTGTTTTTATGAGTTTGAGCAATTATTTGGGGTGCATTGGAGGGTTATAAAGTGCTGGAAGTAATTTAATAAATTTATCCTAACCCTAACGACCGTGTTTATGATTTTGGGGGCTGTTTTGGAGGGGTTACAGTGGTTCAAAAATTCATATTGATAGTTATTTGGAAAGCTCTCGATTTATACAAAATTCTACAATTTATTTGAGGGAAAAATATGTAATATTGAAGGAGATATTAATTTTTTAAGTTTCAACTGTACTGGTGCATTTTCATTTAATCCACTGCTGCAGTTAATTTTAGATTTTGAAGTGGTTAATTTCTTGATTAGTTCTCCCATCTAACCCACCACTTTGGCTCACTCCAACCCCATTTGGGTTGTATTGAAGCTAACATTGGGTTATTTGAGGTCGTACTAGGAGGGTTTAGTCCTTCTAGCATCGATTGGATAAGTTTAATTTGCAGATTTGATTAATAGCCCAAAAGGGGATATTATAAAGAGTCTTGAAAATGCCCTTGTTTGCAAATCCGACAACAAAAAGACGTGTTTTCGTAGTCCAGGATTTGAGACAACTCCATTTCACCATGCTTTAATATCATCTTATCTTGATTCCTTTGCTAAGATCTATCTCCATGCATATTTGAGGTGAACAACCCCATTTCTACCCATTCGGTATCTGTTTTAATGTGACTTCCCAACAGATTTCCAATGCCTTGCAGGACTTGAGAAAGCCAAAAATGAAGAGGCAAATTAGGAAGACAAACCCATACTAGCTTTTTGGACACTATCATTGTGTCTAGGTCTAGACTGCAGGGATACGCTAGGTAGGGGCCCATACCAGGGTGGAAATGTACTTGGTACGGGTATGGGAACGCTATGTGTACGGTGTGGGTACGTACCCACAGTCCACGGGAACGCCCCCTTTGAGGGGCCCTTTCTCACAGGAGTATCTACTGTGGATTGTGGGTATGTACTCGTGGACCGTGGGTACTGGGTATGTACGTACCCACAATCCACAAGTGCGTACCCACAACCCACGGGTAGGGAAAACCATACCCTGGGTGTACCCGTGGACTGTGGGTATGTACCCAGATCGTACCCACAATTTCAGCTTTTTTAAAGTGAAAAAAACAAAAAAAAGAGACTTCCACTTGCAAAAAGCGACCCCTAAACCTAATTCACCTACCCACCCCTCCTAAAGACACTACACAATTGCTATATGTACACCCTAGACTGTCTGGAAACGCCTAAGGCCCCCCCGTACCAGCCTGGAAACGTACCAGGTACTGGTACGGGGTACGGTACGCTTGGAAACGTACCCACAGGGGATAGGGTACGGTCTGGGTACGGTTTTGCCGTACCCAGACCGTACACTGTCCCCTGTGGGTATGTTTCCAAGCGTACCCCAAAAAAAACTTGCCAAAGACTGTTTGTTTCCTTTTTTGGCAATTCTTTCCTTTTTTGGATTTTTGGTGGAAAAATCACAAGTATAGAAAAAAATTTGCCATTTTTGGAAAGGGTCCGGAAAGATGTAGCAGTAAAAACTTGCATGTGCCATAACTTTCATTCTATGACTCCGTTTCAAGTGTCGTTTTCTCTAAAAGTGTATATTTTCTCGAGCTCTACACATTGATGGCAATATTTTTCTTATTTTCATAAAATCCATTTTTGCACCTTTTTGTACCAAGCAACTTCTTGCAATCTTCTGAAAGAATCATGAGCTTTGATCGCCTGTAGACAGATTAGTAATTAAAAATACCGGATAGCTTTCCAAAAGTCGGCGAGTATTCTCCCGTGCTCGGACTAATCGTCCCACTTGCCTGCTTGGATCCATATTTTTCCTGCTTAGTTATGATGTTTCAGGAAATATGTCAGACAATACTATCGTGTTGAGTGGATCAAGGAAGGTCACCATGAACAATCAAAACTCCTTGAATCTTATCACAGTCACTAAGATAAATAACTGTGATAGAGAAATAATAAATTTCAATAAGTATGCGAATGCTTCTTTAAATTTATAATTTATATACATATTTATATATTTATATACATGTATATATAAATATATATATGTATATATAAAATGTACCCAAAAGCGTAACGTACCCAAGATTTTTAAAAATTTGCCGTATCGGCGTACCGTACCCGTACCCGTTCCCATACCCGTTCCCGTATCCAGACTGTCTAGTATACACCCCTTTGCCTCCATTCTACTCACACACATATTCATCTTTTGCTGCAAATTGGGAGCTTGAAGGAGAGAGATAGAGTCATAGACGCTTGGAGGACGGTAAGAGCTTGAAGGAGAGAGATAGAGGCATAGATGTTTGAAGGAGGATCAACTTCAAACAACAATTCATGAATTAATACAATGTATTTGAAATCTGTTTTCCATGAATGATGAGATTACGAATCCATATCAATTTATTTATGACTCAGGAGTATTAAATTTTAATAAGTATGCATTTTTCTTAAAATATATATATATATATATATATATATATATATATATATATATATATATATATATATTTATATTTTTTGATTTTAAAAAATATATTGTATGATCGTAGCCGCAGCGTATCATACCCAAGGGTTTTAAAATATTTGCAGTTTCAGCGTACCGTAGCCGTACCCGTATCCTGGCAGTCTAGGTCTGGGTTAAAGCTGGGGAACCATGGTGTCAAAAAAAGACCTGCTCTGCCCCAGAACCAGGGTCCCTCATTTAAAACCTTTTGAAAGTATTCCTTTGAAGGCATCTGTACAATGATAATCTCAAGTGAGCCAGCTATTGATTCAGGTCTGCAAAGAGGGGTCAAAACCCATTGAATCTGCAAATAACAGCATATTGTTGATAGTATTGGGACATTTCTTCAGCTGGCTCACTTGAGATTATCATGGTAGGAACCTCTTCGGTTTTATCAACCAAGTATGGGCTTGGCATCAGGATAGAAAATGCAGTCTGTGTCTTTTACACATCTGCAAATGAGACATGTTTGAAGGCATTGAGCCCTCCCAAAACCCCACTTACTCTGCTTGCAGCTCTGTTATCTCCGTCATCGCAGATCTGCTCCCTGCCACCATCCCAGGCCTTTGCTGATGCACGGACATTTCCACCTGAGTGCAACATTTGGGCAAATGAAGCCATGAGGGAGCAGGTCACAGCAAAAAGAAAGCAGGACTAACAGAGTTGTTGACTGTCCTCATTATCAAGATATTTTCGCTTATATGCCTTTGATTGTTGTTGGTTGAAGTTGCAAGCTGCTATACTAACTAGCATTTTGTTTTGTGTTATCCTGTTCATGTGTCTTGTTTGTGTATGTCTTCTTTCTCCACTTTTACAGCTCTTTCCCATGTTTATCTTGTTAAGACGGTTACTGCTCCATGACCTTTACCATTCTTAGCCATTGTGCTCCACATCGATGCTTTCTCATACCCTCCAAAATTTGGATTCTTACAGACACTATGCTGATATGTGATGTGTTTCAGTAAGCAGAGTGATCTCTTTCTCTTCGGCCCCTACTCCTCCAAGTGAAACCTTTCAAGTTCCAACTCAGCAGTGTTAGGTGCCCATAGGGAGGCCTGATTAATTTGTTGATGTCAAGTGATTACAAATGTAAGCCTTCCCGTTTCTTAGCCTTGCTTGTTTGCCATCATCCTTGCTGCTTTTACTTTCTCCCTTTCTCCTCTTTTCCTTTCTTGCTGCACCTTGGTCTTGTCCTCCAACCCCCTCATTATAACTAAAATAGGTTGGTATTTCCCTCCCTTATATCACTTTTGCAAGTCTATTTGCTTGGTAAACATGTTCCTTTCATGCAAATTGTTGAAGGAAGTCTTTTACCAAGTTGTTAGTGTCTCCCCCTTCTCTGCAAACTTCCACCCCTTTGATAATTATATCTACAAATCTTTTGTCTTCCCTTTTCTTCTGTCATTTGTAACCTGACCTGACTTTCTATTAGCTCTCTTTGCTTGTCTGATGGTTCTTTATCTACTTGGCTCAGATCTTAGCTTCCTCTAGCTAGGCTTTTGGGTTGTTTTCTTTCATTTCCATTCGTGCCATTGCGGATTGGATTTCTCTTACTAGCGCTATTGTTGTTGATCTGCATTTCTTTCCAAGTCTGCTTATACAATTGTTGGTTGGTTTGTTTTAAGGTATGCCATTCTTGCTGTCCAACATCCATAAGTTTATGCAGCTTTGTTACTTGTTCTTAGAGTGCTTTCTTTTTTTCCTCCAGCTATTGCTTGGCCTTTAAACCTTCTGTTAGTTTGAAATCCTTCCGTCGTTCCCTTTCTTCCATGTTGTCTAGCCTCTTTTTGTGATTTATTAACTCCTGAAGATAAAACTTCAATGACCACATAATGAGAGTTGGTGCAGAGCTTTAGCTTTCCCTATCAAATTGAGATTATTCTAAGAAATCTCTACCATTTAACAATTATGTCTCATTATCCTCTTCTATGGTTTTTTGATTTATTTGTAGGCATGTTCCCATGTTGTTTCCTTGTTCTAGTTTTTCATCTTGACCTCAATACTGCTCTAGTTGACTATCATGCTTTGTTTTCGGCAAAATCATTGTAATTTTTTTGTTCTGTATGTTTCTTTGTTGGTTTCTCTTTCTGTTTCCACATAATCTCCTGTTTCTGTTACCGTTTCCTCATAACCTCTGCCCTAGCTCAAGATTACTGACGTCTCATATTCCCAAATACTGCTTTGCATTAACATAAATGGGTTTTTCAGATTCCTGTAGGGGAGCTGATGTATTTGACTGAGAAATTAACTCAGGGTACAGGTATGTATGTGTCTGAAATGGTAGAACCACATCCTCAAAATATGGATTTGAGTATTCATATGTAGGAATCATTGGTTGTCCCGTAGTCAACTCTACTGGTAGAGGCAAGTCTGCATGGAGTTCTTTGCTGAACAGTGGGACCTGCTCTTATCTTCTGCTCATCTGGAAAGGATTTTTCTATCAGACTGCGGAGGCTGTTCTCTTATCTGAAACAATGTGTTCTAGATCAGTTTGTGAATAGTTTCAGGGTTTGTTTTCCAAAGGAGCTTTTTTTAAAAAAATTGGTGCAATGTTTGTGTCAGAACTGCTGATACTCCCCACAGACTAAAGACAAGCAAAATGTATAAAACTGGCGAAGAGTACCGACTTGGTCAGAGAGCAAATCCCAGATATTTTTGATTATCATGCAGAGAAGGCTTTGGTATAAGGTTCCAAAAAGTGGCACATCAGTCAGTTCGGAATCTTTTTCTGTCTCATTTGCCCTGCTTCATTTCTGCCCTAGATGCTCTGCTCTGTTGCTCAAAGTGGCATTTCCATCAGTGTGGAGTCTGTTGCTGCCCCTTTGTACTGATTCATTGCTGCCCTAAGCACCCTGTTCCATTGTTCTCAAATAGAGATACACAAGGGGAATGGATAGAATTTCTTTTATCCTAACAATATTTGATTGACGAGGTCATTTTTGGTTTGACATCAACATGAGGGTGACTGGGCTTAAGCACTCATTAGAAATTTTGATCAAATACCACTGAACAATTAAAAGTTCATGCTCAGAATTTTTTCACATTTTGGAAGAATTAAGAATCTTTATCCTACTTTTAATTGTACAAGCTGTTCCCAAGGTTTGGTTTGTAGCATTTACTCTGTCTGGGTTGCTGGCTAATAACCTGTTTGAGGTAGCAACGTCATGCAATACAAATACAATTCAGTTTGAAGAATTTTTAAACAAAGATGCGGAGGATAATATAATGAATCAACCTGTATTCATATCTTAAATAGAGTCCATAACATCTTATCCTTTGGAAATTTCTCTGAAAATAAAACTTCCGTCATGTTATTTTATTTTTCAGATTTCTTGTCTACTTGCATTGCTTGCACACAATTCTTTGCCCAAATGATTGGAACCCTTCCAGCTGTAAATGTTGAAATCAGGGCAGCCAGAAACATTTCGCAGCACAGTTAATATTCATTTTATTGTTGTCGAGGAGTTGGCATGACAACCTAAGTGTGAATGTCTTGCAGTAGTTTCCATGTGAACCAAGATATTGCTCCTTAGCATCCTTGTAGAATATTTAAGGCTAGCAAACGAGCTAGATTCATGAAAAGGCAGGTAAACTCACGGCGACATTGTAAAGGTCTATTTGTCACTTTAATTACCTTTTTGTGGGTAATAATAAATGCTTTTTTTTGTCCACTTACCAATGTATTTTCATTAGTAATATTTGAGCTTACTCAGAATGGAATCAGACCCTTAACAAATGATATATTTTGATTTGGTAAATTCTCCATGTGGGGTAACCTTTGGCTTAGATGCCATGATAATTTTTGATTTGGTAAATTCTCCATGTGGTACTGTTAGCATATGGATTTGCACGCATGCAAATGACATGCAACAGTAAGGGAACGAAGTCCCTCCTCAATCAAGGTGAGGCTGCCTTTATTGAAAACCAAAACTGTATTTACATCTGTACATTCAAAATTGTATGTGGGGGGGTTTTAGAACATCAATGGAAAGAAAAGTGAATGAGGGAGATGGAATGGAACGAAGGAAAGGAATGGAAAAGAATGAATGGAAGGAACATGCAAGAGCTAGGTTAAACCAGAGCTAATATTGCACGAAGAAGAAGAATGATGAATAACTAACACAAATAAAACGGAGTTTGAGTTAGCTAAACAAGAATGAGTAAAGGGAACATACATGAGCAAGTAAATCTCAGAGCTTGATCACTGTGAACAAGAACAACAAATTAATCACGTTGACAATAAGATCGAAGACAATATTTGTATGCAAGATTTAAACATCTAACATCTAACGAACATAAGAACATCAAATGTTACAAGAGACAATGAATGGGACACAAAGTTCGTATTTCATTAACTCCAAAATGTCTTCACAAAAGAACATAAAGTTTCTTTCCTGAAACAAAGCTTGCACACAAAAGTATTTTCTTCTCCTCTCTCAAAGTCACCCTTACAAATGAGCCTCTAACTTCTTTTTACAACCCAAAAGTTGGTTACAAAGTAGTTAGGGTTTACATGAACATTAAATAGGGCATCTTAAATGACTTTGACTTTTTCAACCAACTTTATAAAAAATAACTAAAAATAGAAACCACTTAAGTTATCCAAAATTTGCCAAAAGTGAGTTAAACCATAACATCACTTTATAACAAATTTTAAAGTCATTTTTAAGAAAATCACATAAATAAAAACAATGGGTACATGTGGACCCCACTTAAATGACTTGGACACACACATAGATATCTTAGTTAGCAACGTGCCATCTAGATCAAGACACCTAGGATCAGTGCCTTATCCATTGGACCAAGAGTTTGCCTATCCTGGTCGTACGAGAATGAACTCATTAACCGTGTTTCGCAATCCTCCAGATGACAAGAGAGCCAAGCTTGAAACTTGAGCAATTCATCCAGCTCTTCGTTTGAGCAACATCTTGGTATGAGTAATTTTTGTCTTTATTCACATTTGCATTCACAATTACACAATTCTCCACATGCTCTGAATAATTTTCCATGGTGAATTATTCATTTGTTGTGAGACCGTAGTCGTTACGTCACCTTGGCTTGTTAGAATCTAGCTCTTGATTTTTCGCCATTGAGAAGATCTTCCAAGAGTCGAGATTGCAATTCACTTCCTGGAGTTATGTCTTTTGTCTTTGTCACCATCCCGAAGTGTTGCCATTCTGATCCGCTCACTATCATCCAATTTGAGAATGCTCCAACGTTAAGACTAGCCGATGAAGTATCGCGCCTGCTGCTAACTGAGAGTTGACAGGGACACGCTTGAATGATGTGGCTTTGCTTGATGATCTGCACAATTGCATTTGTCATTGGTCTTGGTTTGTTGATGAATAGTTCCGCCACAATGATCAAGTGGAGACAATTGATGTAGACAAGATTCTCCCATTATCGATCTCTGTCAATAACCATGGCTTTTGACTCCAAAGAGACCTTTTTCAATAGCTACGACCTATACCGCATAATGAGGAAGTCACAGGTGACCCATTGGTACTATTGAGAAGTGCCGATGCCGTGGAAATGAGACTGAGAGTTCACAAGTCGAGGTCACTTTCGCTTTGAAGTTGTTGGTAGTTGAATCGCCACACTATGCAAGTGTCGTAGTGTTCTGCGCAAGTGATGACCAATTCGGGACTCTGTAGGGACACAAGGAAAGCTGCCACGCGTGAGAGACCGCTTCGAAATAAACACTGGGAAAATTCTGACTCGCCTTCAGTTGATATGCGATCGCAGAACCGGCTTATGCCGACGTGTCCCAAGTTGGTATCGATGAAGTTCTCATACTCTGAATGGAGCACCGAGGTGGGTAGAATGCCTTGGAACTCATACCGCAACACTTTTTTGTTTGGAGGTGACGTGATTGTGAAGACGTGACAAAAACTTGATTTCTAGCTATTACTTCCAGACTTCAAAACTGAACCAATCGCCTCTGAAATTGCCCTAGGAAAAATAACAAATTTTGTTTTGAGAAGCTCTCACTGAATGAGGGAGTTTTTTTCAATCAAATTCTTCAGTCAAATTGACTCTTATGAAACTGCTAGGAAAATGCAGGTATAAAACTGTGAAAATCCCATTTGGTTTTAGCCTGGGAAAAATACTAAACGTCACCTTGGGAATCTATGACTTGGCAAGGGAGCATATGAATGTGGGGAGAATTCAAAGAACCAATCCTTTTCTCGTGACGATCATCTGAGTTAAAAATATCGACCCTCAAAGTCAGTCTCCTTGATAGGCTGAAAACTACGAGCGCAGCGAAATCAAACAAACTGCATTTTATTTGGCTCTGTGAAAAATATCAAATGAGGTGTTGTGCATTTGAAATTTGGCGAAGGAGTACATGAAGTTGGAGACAATTCAACTAACCAAACCATTCTTCTTGACAATCATTCAGGACCGAAATACGGATTCCCAAAGTAGGCCTTCCGACAAGTTGAAACTGTGTGCGCGGTGAAAACAAACAAACTGAGTTGTTTTTGGGTTCATGAAAAATATCAAATGAGGTGCTGTGCATTATAAATTTGGTAAAGGAGTACACAAAGATGGGGAGAATTTAAAGAAACAAACCTTTCTTCTCGAAAATCACTCAGCTTCGAGATATCAAACTCCAAAGTTGATTACTTCAACAGATACAACCTGCGGCAACCTTCGTTCCACATCTATTGTTTTCTTCATTAATTTCAATTTTTTTTGTGCTGACCTTTGAATGCGTGATATTATTGAATAACCCGAATTGCCTGGAGAGCTCTTGGTTATGCAAATGCTTGAATAATTATTTTGCTAGAATGCGTGAATAATTATTTTTCCTGAATACTTCTCACCAATGCGTGATGAAAATGATTTATTTTTTATTAAATTCTCCCGTGGAATTTCTTCACCAAAAACCTCTACGTGAGCACTGCCTGATTTGTTTGGGAATGTAGATTTTCCTTCTACAATGCATGCTCTCTTTTTGCGTGGAATAAGTTCTTGCCAACGTGGATTCTTTTCTTTCTAACCTTTGACTTTAGCGTAGAAATAGTTTGGCAACTATTTGTGGCTGGGTGAATTGACTTTGAACCTGCAAATGCGTGGTGTTTATTACCATGGCCTGTATATGGATGTTTTGCTCTCCACCATTCATTTCTGCCCAAAGCGTGGACTCTTATTTTCTCATTTGTCTTTTTGCAGTTGTTAGCTATTTCTTTTTTTTTTAAACAGCTGTGTGGACTTTGAACAACTATTTTGGCTTCTTCTGACAAAGGTGTTGAATTCTTTTGGTTTTGGCGTGGAAACTTGTCTTGAACCAATGCATTAAAAACTTGTTTATTTTTTCTTTGCTGGCCGTAAAACCTCTCGTTTCCCACGTGCATGCACCACTGCAAAAAACAAACAAAAATGTGTGGAAAATTGTTTTTGTTTTATTTTTCTCCTGCCCCACGTGTGGCCTCTTTCCTTACTGACAAATGTGTGTGGATTCCTGCCTATTTCTTCTTTCAACGTGGACTGCTGTTTTTGGGCATGCGTTGGAAGCTGCTGTTATGGCTTTCTTCTTTGTTCTCACGTGAAGACTGTTGATGGCTGTGGTTTTTTTTAGGCTGAGCTTGGACCACAATTTTAGCACTATTTTAATCCTTTCCTTTCTGACAAACCCACGTAGAACCTCTCTTCTCCCATGTGAATGCACTGCCTCTTCTTTAGGTGTGTGGATCTATAGCTTCAATCACCTTTTCATTGAAACCTTATTTACTTCTGGTGTATTGCTTGAAGGATGTGATAAAAATATTTCTCGGAAACGCTTCTACAGAGGAAATAAGAAGTTAGAAATATTGAAATCTTCAAAGCTTCTTGGCATGACTTTTTCCAATAGTCTTTCACGGAGGAAAAATTAAGAGGATTAAAGAAACTTTCCCGTAACCGTTTATTTCTTTCCGTTGAAATAACCAATTTCCTCTTTATCCGGGAAGTGGGCATTAATTGCCAGGGAAATATGGGAAAAAGTTTAATCATTTGCCCGTGACAATGGCAAAGCGTGCTGGCAATTCCCATCCATTTCCCCATGTGGGAAATTGGGAGATATTTTGTCATTTTGCTAGCCGGTTGGGTTGGCAATCAGCAAGAGAAATTCCACAAGTGGGGAAAGAAAAAGATTTTGCTAGGAAAGGGAAATCCGGGTTTGGAAAGCCAATTTGGCATTCCCGACAATTGGAAGTGGAATTTTATTTTCCCTCAGCAATTAAAAAAAACTTGTCGATTGATTTTTAATAAATATTATATTAATATTTATTTAATTAAAAACCCCAAAAATTAATAAAATTAAATTTATTAAATAAAAGGGTAATAAATTAATTAAATATTAATTAATAAATTATTTACGCGGTTTGTGACCTGGCGGGAGGAGTTTTCACTTGAAATGGATGAAACGAAAACCAAAACGATCACGAGGAATAAGATGATCGTGGCGAGGGTGATAAATCACGCAAAAGAACTCTTTTGAATTTTTTGAAATTTTTTATGTTTATTAATTTTACGAAGTCAAAATTCGTTGATAACAGGTACCTTCGGCTTAGATGCCATGACTGAACTTGGGACTTACATCTGGCCTTATCCATTGGGGTATTATAAAACCCAGTGAGTTGGATGCAATATTTACTGAATGTCAACATTTTATCAGGTCTGTAGGGATTTGACCCTGGGGCTCAATTATGATAATTTCGATACTTTACCACTTCATCTCATTGTATTTGACCTTAACAATACATAATTGGTATCGTACAAAATATTCTATTAATAGAATCTTCAATTCATACATTCCATCTTGGTTTCTTTGCACATGATTTTTTTTTTTTGAGAGATAGAGGATAGGTTCCTCACATGTAGATGCTGTAATGTCTTGGTTCCCATTGAAAAAGATTTTCAAGTCTTCTCTGTATATTATTCGTGTTTTTGCACTTACATCCATGGAAAAGATTGTTGTACTTCCACTTCATCACATACGGAGAAACATTGAACTTGCATGATGCTTTAACCTTTGTGCATTTTATATGACATGAAAAAAAGTAAATACCAGATTAATTCAATAATATGATGAGAAGGGTATTTCGAAGGGAAATCAACCTAAATGTTGTTGAATATTCTAAAAATTTGTATGCAATATAAGAAATCTTATCTTGTAGCATTGGGATGCTGACAATAGCTCTGTTATGTCCTTTTAATGTTCTGAAACAAGCAATTATCTGGAAAAAGATGGTGATTTGTTCATGTATTATGGCTTTGTGGAAGAACAAAGTAACAGCTACTCAAATTTTATACTTTGGGATGAGTCAAGTCCTCACAGCATATGAAAGAGGCTTTGGTTGATTCACTCCCACGGTTCATGCTGTTTGTAGCATTACAATTGTAAAAGTATTTTCAAGATTATAAAGTTGAATGCTGATTCAATTAACTATGTTCAAAGTCAATGTGCATTTAACCTTAAAAGTTGGCTATTGTCTATTTCCTAGAGTTTGGTAGGATAAAGTTTGTATGCTAGACAGTTGTTTGGGCTATTGCTTATTTCATTAATTGGTTAGTAACCTGGTGACGTACATCTAAGTTGGGTTCAGATGCATCTGTCAGCTAAAAATCCATATCCTTCCTAAAACAGAATAGGGGAGGAAAATGGTCTTTTCCACTGCCAGTGCACATTTCTAAGCTAAGACTATTTTAACCTGCAGTTTGTAAGCCGGGTTTAAAAACATCTGTCCACTAATAATCGATATCCTTCCTAAAACTGAATAGGGGAGGAAAATAGTCTTTTCCAGTGCCAGTGCATATCTCTAAGCTAAGACTATTTTAACCTGCAGTTTGTATATTTGTAATGTTATAGTAGAACTTAGGGATATGGGCAGTGTTTTTCTGTTTATACCTTGAAGCTGTCCAATTCATTGAGCAATACATTTTTCCAAGCAAATTATTTGATTGATTGCTTGCTACTGTTCATGAAACCTTCAGGTGTCATTCTTTAGCTCAAGATTCTATTACATAAAGGATTTACAGTTTCTGGTAGCCTGCTATATTCTATAGCTTCAATGTTTTACAAAGCTGATTAGATTTTTGCATTATACACAGTTCAAACATCTTAAGAATTGTTCCACTTTTTGAATTTTAAGTATGATGTAATAGTTTTTTGTGTTGCTTTCAGAAGGGGAGAATCAGCTCACTTGATTTTCATCGAAAGGAAGATCTCTTGGTTACAGCTAGTCATGATGACTCAATTCGCCTTTATGACACAGCTAATGCTGTGTAAGTTGTTTTTCCTTTCTTCGCATTAAATTATTAATGAAAGACATATTATGGATTGCCAGGCTATAACATTTCACTAAGGAATTTCAGTTGAAAAAGAGATATTCAACTAGGTGCAGGTTCTGACAGTTGAAGGTGCTTGAAATGGTGTGCATGGTACAAAGGCTTTTGTATAGATTATAAATTTTATGACTCATCTATAAGTCCATAATAACTGTGTATTGTGGGCTCAAAATGGACCTAAACGGTTAAGGGGTTTTACCTACCCTTCTCTCTCTCTCTATATATATATCAATCCACAAAATACTCTTCATAAATCCACAAAGTAAAAAGTATATCAATGAGCATGTACTTCAATAAATGCTTTATAAGACTTCAATCTCCAGTGAATAAAATTAATTTTTTTCTTCAAAATAAAATAAGTTTTCAAGCCCCTGCTAAATGGGTAGTTCAAAAGCTCAATGTATCAATGTGGTCAAATCGTCTCCTCCTCCTCTTCTCCTCCTAGGAGTCACATCAAACTTAACTTTCATGCAGCTTCCAAAAGTAATCCTAGTCCAGCAGTTGGAGGAGGGGTTTTAGAGATTCTGATGGGTCTGCCTGCCTTGCCAATTTTAAGGATTATGGTAAGACCAAAAATAATCAAGCAAAAGGAAGAGTCCTGCTTAAAGGCCTAGCATTGGCAGTTATAAATGGAAGGACAGGTCTAGGTATTGAGGGAGACTCAATACTCATAAGTGTAGCTATTAAAAGTGGGGAGTGTTCTAATTGGAGGCTTAAAAGTATCATCTTATATATTAGTGAAATCCTCAAAAGCATTCCTGGGTGTAAAATTAATTGCATAAGGAGTGGTAGTAAACCTAAATACTATCTAAGAAGGGCGTGGAATTTAATAAAAAAGAGCCCCTAGCTATGTCTTCAATTCTGTGATGAATATGGTCTGGGCAGTCTTGTATTTCAAAGGAGTAAAACTGCAATTTTTTTGGAGAAGCAGCTTTAAGTCTCAAGCAAGAGTCTATCTTTGCAATGAGTCACCTTCAACAACTCTTGAAATGAAGGCTCCATATGAATTTTGGTATGGTCATCTTCCTTTAGTGCGACATCTTTGGATTTTCGGATCCACATACCATGCATTGATTCCCACAGAGAAAGGAACAAGATGGACCAAATGAGTTGACAATTCATCATTTTGGGGTATTCCGTATCCTCAAAGGCATATAGATTACATGACGAGCAAACAAAAAATTTCTTGTTGCAAGAGATGTTGTTTTATGTAAAATTGAAAAGGACACAATCAACATTAATTGATGATTGAGTTGACTTGAGAAATTTGCAAAATTTCGTGTTTTCAAGGAGAATGATATGAGAATTCTACACATTAAGGCGGGGGTCATATAGTTTGGAATCTGTTGAATCTATTTTTCCTCCAGTAATTGAAACAGACCTCCCTTTGAACAAATTAAAACTTCATCGGAAAATGAAAACTTGCTTCTGGAGCAACAACTAGAAGATGGAACTTCAGATCAAGAAAATGAGGTGCCTATTGTTCCGCAAGAAACCCAGATTAAGATGCTGAGATGGGTCACACAAAAATTGATAGATGTCATGCCTGATGAAGTTGGAAAAACATGCACCATAAGCACATACAAAGCCAACCAAAATTAGACAAGTACCTAAAAGAGATTTCAAGATAAGCTAGAAATGTTTCCTTGGAAGGCCACTAGAAGAAGAAACAGATGTTGTTTTCGACTCCAAACCAAAGCTGAAAATCTTTATGCATGGAGAAAAACAATGAAAATTGAATATGATGCCTTGGTCAAAAATGGAACATGGGAGTTAGTTGTTCCTTCACTCAATTATAAACCCATTGGTTGCAAGTGGGTATTTCGAAACAAATACAAAGTAGATGGCTCACATGACAAACACAAAGTGAGGCTTGTCACAAAGGGATTTTCTCAAAAAGAAAAGATAGATTATAAGGAGACCTTTTGCACCAACAACGAGATGGACTACCATTCAGATTTTGTTGGCTTTAGCAACACAAAATCGATGGAAGTTCCATAAGATGGACATACAAACTGCATTTATGAATGGTGATCCCAAAGAAACGATCTACATGACTAAGCCTGAAGGTTTTGCAATTAAAGGTCAAGAACAAAAAGTGTGCAAGTTAATAAAATTGCTGCATGGTTTGAAACAAGCCCCAAGAGCATGGTATGAAAAACTTAGTGAGCACTTCTTGAACATGAATTTCATCCGATTTGAATTAGAAGATGCAGCTCTTTTTGTCAAGAGAGTTGACACAATTGTTGTATATCTAGTTATATATGTGGAGGAACTGCTCATAATAGGAAACGATGAAAGGTGCACTGCCAAAGTCAAAGCAGAATTGATGAAAGGTTTTGAAATGAAAGATTTGGGTTATCTTCATTACTATTTGGGTATTGAAGTGATTCAACAATCCAAGTATATTTTCATCACACAACAAAATTATGTTGGTGAAATCGTGAGAAAATTTAGAATGAAAGACTGTAAACCACTCAGCATGCCCATGGAACAAAATATGTAGCTGACATCAGATGATAGTGCAGAGCTTGAAGATGGAACTAAATATAGACAGCTCATTGGAAGTCTAACCTATGTAACCACAACTAGACCAAACATTTCCTTTGTTGTTGGTTTTCTCTCTGGATTCATGCAACAATTGAGAAAAAGTCATTGGGTGGTGTTGGAGGTTGAAAGCATCTGATTTGTGATCTATGTTCACTATCAACACAACATGGGATTGCTTAACAAATGTGGGACTTGCACAGTAAAGCAAACCTCCAGAGAAATGGTTCTCATCTATTTCTACTTCTAAAGCTATCACTAATCTAACACTGCAAGGGAAAAGGGAGAAAGAAATAACATAAAAGGGAAAGGCGATGCGCCAAGAGAGAAACACAGATCTTCTTACACTACACATTTGAGGACAACACAATATATAGGATGAATGCAAGTATAGCCCCCCCACACAATAATATACAGTTGGTAAGAGTAATCTCCAAGAGATCTGGGAGATAGGGAAGAAGAGTAGGACAATATATGCCACAACAACTTCATCATTGCTTAAATATACACAATTATATAAACTGCAAAATGAGGCCCATGATGAATCACATTCATCAACATATAGGCTAAAACACCATACAAAGAAAATGGGAACTCAAGCGAATCCTAGAGAAGAAGAACAACTAGAAGAGAGCCAAAGAGCAAAAGACTAGTGGTGAAAAGGACCAACCCTTAGAACAGAACATACTTTACTCTTTATAGAAGAAAATGGAGGGAAAAGAAGTTTGAAAGAATAGATGGCTAGAAGGAAGAGAGAAAGATCGTCCCATGATGCAAAAAATCTGGGATTATCATGGCACATGCAGTGCATCTAGAGGGGGAAAACAACATGCTGAAGCACTTATTAGTTCGAAATGTCTTGTGGCGTGTAAGCTCATGTTGTTGCCCCCACTTGCATTGTGTTAGGTGGATCTTTATGTTTTGCAACCTACTTAAGCGGCATGGGAAGCTCTGTGAGCGTCGTGGCTTCTTGTGACGCAGGAGTAGCTCAGAACATCAAAGTGAGTTGACATTGACCATCGCTAGTATTCCATGACATGGAAGAAGAGAAGGAATGGGTTCGAGCGCATGGCGACATGAAAAGATGCTGTGTGCTGAAGAGAAACTTCATAGAGGCCTTGAACAAGCTGAAGAAGGTGGAAAAGATGATATATGGTGGAATGCAACTAAAAAAATAGGGCATGAGAACCAAACTTTTTGGGAGTTCAAAGAGAATATTGCCGTGAGACATAGTATTGCGCAACACAAGAAGAATGGCATGGAAAAACATAGTGTTTTGCGTCATGGAGAAAGCACAAGTGTTGACAAGATGGCACGACTCTGCGAAGTGTCGTGCGGCAAGGGCAAACTTCAGAGGCCTCACTTAACGATTCACTGTTGGTTTGTGACTTCGAAAGGTGGCGCACGTCTTGAGAAGTCCTTCGCAGCAATATGTAGCATACTACGACTCAATTAGAACAATGCGTCCTCTCATAAGCATCCGTGGCTTCGGCAATACTTTGGGGCATTTTGCAGGTTGTCAACATGGCACGACAAGGAAAGAGAAGACAGGAAAGATGATGTCAAAGAAGGAAAAAAGGATGTAGGGAGTGATGGCCAAGCCTTCAATAGTTGAGAGTAAGGGTTTGTAGCTTACACGGCTTTAGACTTAACATGGATGAGTGTGCTGGGGAATTTCAATGATGTGTGGGCTATAAGGCGCAAAGGGCATGCAATGTAGTATAGTTGGGTGCTTTGCAACTTGACTAAGGCTTAGCGGGTTGGTGCAATGCTTCGTATCTTACTATAGTTTGTTGCAATGTGAAGAAAACTTGGTGGGAGTGCAAAAGTAATGTGTGGCGATTGCGTAGTAGTTTGTGGCCCATGAACTGAAGAAAGTGTTACCCAGTTCAGAAAATGAAACAAGTGCTTGGAGTCTTTGGTCCTTAATAACACAATGTTAACAAAATGGGCATGTGGCTCATTTTGGTTAACATTTATGGCGACTCACGGTGACACTTACCTGACAAGTGTAGAGAACCAATAGCCTTTGGGCATCCATTGGGCATGGAGTCTTATGGAAACACTTTGCTTTAGCTCTTTTGAATCCGCGTTCTCGAAAGGGCTTCAAAACTCATGTAAAAACAAAGAAACGCATACAAATTCCAAGTGGAAAATGCAAGGTGTGCAAAACACTTATTTTGTAGAAAACAAACCTACTCTAAACTATTGTAACTATGTATAGAGCAAAACTATAAAAAACCACGAGATGGCTGATAAAAGTTGTTGCCTTTTTAATGATACATGGCCATGTGATGAGCTTTTTGGTAGCCGCTGTAAGTAATAGGAACATGAAGAAGTATCAATTCTCCTTCTCCCTTGAAATATCATCCTTACTCACAAAATACACCCCTTATTCATTTGTGCTATGCTTTAGAAGGTGTAGTAGTTGACTTTCGGTACATTGAAGTTTTTCCTCATGCTTTGTAATGAGCATGATCGGTGGCAACTCTGGGTCGAGTTTTGAGATGACCTAGAGTCTAATTGGACACCCACGTCCTAAGCCAAGGAATGTGTATCGTTTGGAAAGGCCATCCCTGTGTTTGGCCCTATAAATAGGGTCTATGGGAACATCTTCGTCCTTGTTGGCCTTAGGCTCTGATTGCTCCCCAACATGATTGTCTCTGAGGGCGAAGGCAAGCTCCAAACACAACAAAATTGGAATCACTACATTTACGCGGCTTGTTCGTCTTCCTCCTTGGCACTTATCCCATCCTAGACCTCCACCTCAGAAACTACCTCCCATCCGTTCAGACGATCCTGTTGTCAAGGCTCCTTGAGTAGGGTGGAAAAGTTGTCTTCATGTTGCAACACAATAAAAGATTTATGCATAATCTCATCTTCTTCTATGAATTTTTCCAAGTTCCCAAGGTGTTTGTTTGTTGTTGGATTGGGTATTTGCATTTGAGTCTGAAGGATGTCCTCTTCATCTTGTGGCTCGACTTGATCATCCTTGACAACAAAAACTCGGATGGAGTTTGTCTTAGTAGACCGTGGAGGGAGGGAAGGGATCTTGTTCCATTCCCACTCATTAGGAAGGATTGCTTGGTTCCGACCTCCTTGATTGATCTTTGCAACTGCTGCAGTCGATCTTCTAAAAAATGATCCCTCCTGTGTGACTCTAGGTCAATTGGGAAGTTTTTTCATGATGTCCACCTACTCATGGAAATCCTCGAAGTTGGCAAGACGCTCAATTGTTGTAGCTTGCTGCCTAACATTGGCAAGGATCCTAACACTGATGTTTTTCCATTTGAGGTGTTCTGGAAAGCCTTGGTTGGATGCAGGGGTCAAGGGAGGGATGTTATCTTGCTGCTGCAAATGATGGGGAACCTTGTTCTAGTCCGCAAGAAAAATGTATAAATTCACCTTTGTGTGGACTTTCACAATTTAAACAAGATTTCTGAAAAAGATAACTACCCATTGCCATCCCCTTGAGGTATTGCAGATTGTGAACAGAGTGCAAATGATTTCCTTCCTGGATGGATATTTAGGATACAATCAAGTCATTGTGCGCCAAGAGGATAGAATCAAGAGAACCTTCACCTTCAAGTGGTGCACGTTTGCATACAGTAGAATGCCATTTGGACTAATAAACGTTGGCACAAACCTTAAACGTGCCATGGACATTGCATTCAAAGACTTGATTGACAAATGTATCATTATATACATGGATGACTTCATAGTCTTCTCCAAGATTCGTGCCGACCACGTTAAAGATTTGTGTGCAATCCTACAACAATGCTGTGAGCATGGCATCTCCCTTAATCCAAAGAAGTGTGTCTTCGGGGTCACCAAGGCAAGCTGTTGGGGCACATTATTTTTGAAAAGGGTATATCCATTGATCCTGAAAAAACTGAGTCCATCATGAATATCCTTTTCCCCAATGGCCAGAAAGAGTTGAAATCCTTCTTTGGTAAGATTAACTTCGTGAGAAATCATCTCAAGTTTTATTGAGATAGTTAGACTGCTCAACACAATTTTGAAGCAAGATGCAAAGTTCAAATGGAAAGATGAAGCGGGTGCTGCATTCACAAAAATCAAAGAAGCTATTACACGTGCTACTATCCTAGTTATCCTAGATTCTTTGTCTATACATTTGCTTCAGAGCATTCTTGTGCAACAATTCAGACCCAAAAGAAAGAAGAAACAAAGAGTGAAAGGCTCGTTGCATTCATGAGTTCACCCCTACGCAACACAAAACTCCGCTACTCTGTTATAGACAAACACATTTTTATCTGATAAGAGAAGTAAAGAAATTTAGGCACTGTATTTTGCACAACAAAATAATTGTTATCATGTTTGACCCTGCAGTTAAGACAATGTTGATGTAGAATAAGTTAGGAGAGTGCCGCAACAAGTGAATGACTATCCTCCAATAGTTCGACGTGGAAATCTAGCCAATGAAGACAGTAAGAGGCATGGGCTTGAGTTGTGCAATGACAGAGGGTGAGTTGGAGCTAGTTTTCCAATAATACATGGTCGAATCACTTGCACTAGATGAATGGTACCAAGACGGTCTATTATTTGCTCAACAAAAAATGCCCTGCGCACCTCAACAACACTCAATGTGGAGCTTTGTTCCTTAAGATTACTAAATTCATGATAAAAGTTGGCGCGCTCTATTGCAAAAAATCAAGAAAGCATCTATTTGCGATGCCTATCAAAAGAAGAGGTTTCCGCAATTTTGCAGGATTTCCATGAAAAGTACGGCACTGGCCCTGGGTCAGGTGATTCCACTGCGTACCAAATCCTAAGAGTAGGCTACTATTGGTATGTTTTGTTTAAATATGTACATACTCATGTTAGAAATTCCCAGATATTCCAGACGACCCCGTCAAGTGTGTGCAACCTTGTTGTGCCCTTGCGACCTATTATTGAAGCACCCCTTTACTAAATGGGCACTAAACTTTGTTGGCATTATCAACGAAAACTACTCAGTTGGCCACAAGTTCATCCTCATTGCTACTGAATACTGCATGCGCTGGGCAAAGGCACTACCATTCAAGAATTGCACAACAAACGTCATCATTGTGTTCATAGAGGACCACCTCATTACTAGGTTCGATATACCTTTCATGCTGGTATGTGACAATGGCCCTGCTTTTTCTTCCTCACAAGTCCTTGAATGAGCTCAAGATGATAAAATTATTTTGAATTGTTCTTCTAACTATTACACGTAGGGCAACGGTCTTGTAGAATCAACAAACAAGAACTTGTTGGATATTATAAAAAAGGTTTTTGATAAAAGTCTGAGAGATTAATCAACTCAAATATGTTCTCTGGTCAGATAGAACTTGAACCAAGTCTACGCTAGGCACAATCCTATATTATCTTGTGTATGGCATGGACCCTATCTTTCTAGTAAACATGAGAATCCCCACATTGAAGTTCAAGCAAGAATCCCCACATTGAAGTTCAAGCAAGAATACTTAGGGGAGAATGATAAAGTTGAGGCTAGTCTCCTTAGCTTGATGCAATTAGATGAAAAATGTGATGAGACTCTTATTTTAGTAGGCAGCAAGAAGTCGTTGAACAATGGTTTGACAAGAAAACCAAATTTAAAGCCTTTAGAATATCCAACCTAGTGCTACTATGAGATAATGCACATGAGAAAAGGGGGTAACACAACAAGTTTGATAAGCTTTGGCTTGGTCCCTTACAAATTGTAGAAATCCTAGGTGAAAACACCTTCTTGCTCGAGAACCTTAAGGGCGAGGATGTTCCATTGCCAGTCAATGGGGTGTTTCCTCAAAAATAATTTTTATGCTTGAGCCAAGATTTGCGCGATGCTTGAATGCACAACACTAAGATGGTCTCACATTGTGTACATACTTTTCTTGCTTTCTAGGTTTGCTTTTTGCTATTGCTTTTGTTCTTTGCTTTGTAGTTTATTTTGGTAGTTGTTAACAAACTTGCGCCATTTTGCAAGCCTTAGTTTAGGTTTCGTTTCAGCAAGTCGTTCCAAATGTGCCCATTCCACTATCTAACACCTTTTTGGCACCTATTGTGTTGAGTTAAGCAATGGTTGATGCTACATTGTAATGACGCAAAAGTTTGCTTTCAAAAAATTTATTGAGTTGTGCAATGAACCTTGGTAAGCTTATTTGATCATTTTACACTTTCAAAATAAGTGCCTAATCTTTATTTTAAAGTTATTGTGCGGATTTAGAAACAGTATTGTGCTATAAGAGAGTTATGCACGAAGTTCACACTAATATTGCCTTTCAAGTAATATGTGAGGCTGGAGCTCACTTGCGTGCTACGTGCTCCTGCCATCCTCCAACCTGGCTAATCTATTTCTCAACCCACCAAATTTCAATAAGAAAGAGAAATCACTCAAATTAAAGTGTTTCAAAAGATTTCTCAAGGGTGTTTCTGGTAATCTCCACTAGGGCTATAGACACTTGGCTTGACAGTGGAGCAAGGCCATGAACAAGACCAAAGGTATCTTTGTTGGGGCTATAGATGACTCGTTGATAGCAGGGCCAGGCCTTAGTCTTCCCCCTCCATCCATTCCCTTCAAAATTATAAAAAATAAAAAAAGAATAAAACCTATGCAGCATACCGTGCCATGTGAATTTCTCCATCCCAAAATAAAAGATCTCTAAGGCAAGGTAAATGAATTCATAAGCACACACCAGACTCTTTGAAAGTCTTTCAATTTGGTATGTCACATTGTAAAGTTAATATATTAGATTTTGCCCTTCTATTGATAACACAAAACCTTCAAGTGTACTTGTTTGTTTTGTTGCAGGTAAACCAAACATTCTAAGTTTTTACACTTTGTCTAGAGCATTCTTCAACAGATTCACCATTTGTTGTTGTGTCCACAACACTCCCCTAATTCCACAAATGAATTCATGGAACCCCTTGGCCTTTCTCAAGGTAGTTGGGATTTGTGTACCAACTTTGCGTTAGCTTTCATGCGAATCCTTGTTTCTAAGCATCTTGTCATGCCTTGGCTATATTTTCTCATACCCCTCATGCCTTTCCTCTTTCGCGCCCTTTCACAAATATGCCTCTTTCATCCTACGTGGAAGACTTTTGCTATGAGTCGCGCATGCATTATGGCGTGCCTCCTATATATCATAGTCTCGCGCAATAATCCTTAGCTCTCTTGTGTGCCATTTGCGATGTTCGTGTTTAGCCCAAGCGTCTTGTGTTCCCCCTCTACATTTTACGACATACCTACTTGCCAAGAGATTGCACAAATACCATCTCTAAGATCTGCGACCCACTTCACATTGCGTGGGTGTGATGGACACGCATTCATGAAAATTTGTGCAAATGGAAATGATTAGAAGATTTCTCTAAATATGAATGTGTGTAATGCGCCGCACAAACACTTCACATAAAGTAAACGAATGTGGAATAAAAAGTTCACCGTGCACAATCCTGTGCGCGCATTGTAAGTATTTGCCCCTCCTCTCATCTAGCCACACTCAATTATAATTGGTGGCCTTTTTCATTTTATGCATGCAGGCAAATGAGCCTGCATTTGTGACGTCTTTCAAACAACAAAAGGATGGATGGGCACAAAAGACATAAAAGCCTCTGTGCCACATACATCGGAAGATGCACTAAACGAAAAAATGTCAAGTCAGATTGCCCAGAAATCATGGCACCATAATCCTAGTTTGTTTGTCAGAAGATCGGAAGATTTAGTTGGATGTATACCCCCAGAACATGCCATGTCAGAGAAGTGATAGACATACCTATGAAACTTGTCTTATGCATTCTAGCTTGCCATGCATGACACCTAGCATTAAAATTTGGGAGTCTCATCAAATTTCATCCAGGCTTATTCTTAAGCCTCAACAACATTTAATGAAGATCTTCCCCTTTGCAGAGAATATCTTGACATGTCAGGCACTTCTAGAAGGCCAACTTGGCCTTTAATCTGATTGAACTGTACACCTACTATGTAATTAATTTGTCAAACCTGGGCTATGACAGAGCATATTATCATTAATGCTTGTAACACGGTTCATTGCTTGGGTTTTCTTATAAATACCCAGATCAAACACCTTGTAAAGGTCCTGGAATTCAGAATAGAAAAGCTTCTGAGAATTTTCATGTATTTGCCTGGTCTCTCTTTGCTTTCCTTATTTTTGGCCTAAATCAACAATTGTATATGCTTTGTTTCAGTTTAAAGGAATGTTAAAAGATCCGCCATGTTTAATTATTGGAATATCATATGATTCAGAGACTAGAAAGTCAGAGCGCACTTCTGGTGCGTCCAACGACGTTGTGCTCACCTCTTGGCTGCTTAGTCTTTTCCTCAGACTCTTGCACCTGCCTATGTCTTGATCGAGTGCATACTGGTTTGAGCACAGGCATGGTTTAATGGATCTTGACGTTCAAACGAATCGGAGCTCATTCTACAAATTCGCTATTTATTTCTCTTTTCTGCTTGCTCTGCTCTTCTTTTGCACTTTTTTATAAATTCTATTAGAAATAGATTAGAGTAGGATCTAAAGCTTGTAATCCATGCATAGAGTTCATTTTGTAGATTGCAAGTGATACTCATAGCTTAATATTAATGGTAATGGCTTTTGTGCATTGATGAATGGACATTAATCAGTTGTTCTTTGCCTGCAACACCCATCAAACTGATTCCCCTGTGATTGATTCTAAAGCCATAATCTATATGATTAGGTACGAACCAACAAATTCCCTTGAACATCATACACCACCAACTACCTTGAGTTATTCCCAACAAATCTTATGGTGACCAAGACCTGGTGAGAGTTAACCTTGGGGAGATCCTCTTGCATGCATCTTACTATGCAATCCTGTCTCTTTCGTGCGCGCGTGCCCCATCTTTCAAAAGAGGCATCGATCGTATTGTAAGTATCTTATAACTCCATAGACTGAAATTGTTACCAGTCAACTTCTGGTTGTCAGGTAGTAACGAATGTTGAATGGTAGCCATTTTGCCTTCACTAGAACAAGTAAATTTAAAAAACTAGAATGACAATCTCAAAAATTCCTTTTGCATGTGGATCCGACACCTAAATTCGACACTACTGCCAGTTTTCATCCTCAAACTGTTTATGGTTTATGAGAAATTAAACTAACCGTTCTTTGTAAAATTGCCTAAAAAATGAAAAATTTAAAATCTCTAGTTTCACACACTCTTTTGCATGCGGTTTAGGACTTCAAAACAGACGACTGTTCAAATGTTTAAGTTTCTACACTATACCGTTTTTAAGATACTAAATTAAACACCCTCCAGGCTACCTTTGAGGCAAATATTTAAACTTTTCTGGAGTTGAAATTAATAAATATTTTGAAATTTCAAAATATTTCTTCAAAATTTCTTTGTGCTAAATTTTTATAAAGTTCAAACTTTGGTTTAAAGTTTGCATACTTTTATGGGCCAATGAGAAAATACCTGTGCGGCAGTGAAAATATGGTGTTCCCCTTTGCAAATGGCGCATTCCTTGCAGCTGCAGCAGCAATGGCGTGCTCCTTCGCTGTGCTTCCCAAGACAGCAATAAAAGAACAGCAAAGTGCCACTATTAACAAATCTTCACACTTCCTCCCTGACTGGACCTTCTTCCTCACAGCAAAGTTTCATTTTCAGCTAAAAAATGCCCTACAGAAAATAATACAAATCTGGATGAAGGCGGATTCCGCAGGTTATGTGCTTCTCTACACACTTCCTCCCTTTCACCAAAATCTTTCTTGCCTTCCAGAGGCTCTCTCTCAGGTTTTTCCAACCATGAGCTCTGAATATCATATAATATTTATTGGAGGAGCCAGAAGCCGTAATATTCATTGGAAACATGAGGCACTTAAATAGTTCAAACAACGCTACAAACAAGGAGAGTAAACTTAGCGTACTAACAAACCCAATAACCATAAGCTTTAACTTAGTTTTTTGGTAAATCTATGAACTAACAATATATCAAGCTTGTTTTCAACTTGTTATTAACAAACTAATCTAACAATTCAGCATAATGTGAAAGATGGTAGTGTCAAATGTATACATTGCCCAAGTATAGAGCAACCAGCTGATTTCCTGACAAAAGCGCTTGAAAGAGAGAAATTTGAAAAATTCAGAGGCATGCTTGGTCTCACTATAACCGCTGCGGATTAAGTGGTGGAATGTAACATTATGTACATACTCTTAGGAGTAGTATTTGTCTTTTTGTAGAATCTGAACAGGCATCCCAAAGATGAACTGATTAACCATCTTGGAGATGAACTGAATAGTCACACTTCGTTATAAATATGTACAACATGCATCATATTTTCAATAATACAATTTTGGATTTGCACCTTGCAATTTTGCAATTGATTTGCAGTCCAGATTCCAGTCCTGACATAACCAACCACTAATACAATACCTCAATTTTGAATGTTGTCTTCCATATGAATTCAGGATTGACAAGAACTTGATGATAGCCTGACTTTAGGTTGATCTTGGTAAAGTAGTATGCACCCTAAAGCTACCTAAAGATTATTGTTGCATGGCAATGGATATTGATTCTTCACCGTAAATCTGTTGAGCCGTAATTCTGTCGATAATGTGATAATCAATGCAAAGGCGCCGCGAACAACCATTCTTTGGTGTGGGTATTATTACATTGCGAAACGGACAAGATCTAGTCCATGTTTTCTACATTATGATAAAGAGGTTTGTTTGGAAGTGGAGATCCCTGAAAAGTTGATTTGATGCTATACTGCATAGTGTGGAGGACACCTTTGGGCTCTTGAAAGACATCTTCATACTGCTGAAGCAATTGGTGTTGCATTGTTCATTGCAAGTTTGCACTTCTCAAGGCATGTAGTTGTCTTTGGGTGGACCATGAGTAACATGAACTTTTGCTCATGAAACAGTAGCTTCTCGCATTGCTTGGAAAATATCAAAATGGCTTGAGTCTCCGTAAAAGATTCTAGAATGTGATAAATGCAATCATTGACCTTAACAAACCAACATTGTGGCTTAGCCCTTTAGGTACATTCTCGTTGTAGACAACTTTCCTAGTAGTATGTCATAGATCTTTGTAGGCATAATGTTGTAAGTGACGATATTGTGTATGGGATTGAGCCATTCTTGAAATACACTGGTGGTTGATGTGGACTTCTTGACCAGACTTAAACCACCCAAGTGAATATGGTTGAGGACGGGGATCAGTTGTGAGGCCTAGGCACTTAACTGCATTTAGGTGCTTTAATATTCTTCTAACCACTTTTGATGATGACATGGAAGGGCCGTCTTGTGATGCAGATTTTGCTATGGAACGTGCACTCTTGTTGATCTGTGTGTAGCCACACACATTCCTCATTTGCACTCTTACACAATTTGTACCCATCTGACATTGAAGTTCGTGGAGTTCCCTTTTGCATCGTGCCATTCTCAGTGCGAGCACCACACAAAGTCTTGACCGAATTGCGCTCCCTTGCAGTGTCGCATAGAACTTGTGCACGCAAAAGTCTTGTGGCATACTTGCACCTGCTTGTAGTACCTTGCATAATTTTGCGCCCTATGCAGAGCCTTCAAAGCCTTACAGTACCAACATCTTGGTGGCTGCACACACAGTTTCCTCACCTCACAGCCTTGTACTGACTTTGCTGCACACTCTTGCACAGTCCCCACACATTGTGCAACTGCCCCACTTAGCATCCAGGTGCAGCCCCTCAGCTTCTGCAGGGATCACCAAGTGGCATCTTCTCAGTTCTATGATATGTCAGGAATATCATTGCATAACCTTCGGAGCTTGAAACACTCCTACCACGTACATCTGAGAGGAAGTTCAACCATCATGCTTGAATGATGTTTACCCGTCTCTCTTCATGATTTCAAATTGTTGTAACTGCCATCTTAGCATTCTTGTATAAATATGTAACGCACACAACTGCTCAAGGTTCAATATTGAATACTCTTGTGAGAAAAACCAGATAGGGAGAATACTTGCATGCTTTGCGTATCTTATAATTCTCACTCTACTCTGTATTTCAGTCTAGTCTAGGCAAATCAGTCAGGAAGCATTCGTTACTGATGACAAGGGCTTGCACTCTTAGCCTTATTGCGATTTTGTAAACTATGTGCTTAATCCCTGCTCTTTGTTCATGAATAGAAATTGCAGTTCCGGCAAACAGTCTTCTGCTACACTATTGTGTGTTTGGTTCATTTCCTTTCAATAATCTGGCTGTGCTCTTATAATCCTTTCTACTCCCGCTAGCACAGTGTTGTCCCTGGCACATGGTCGTGGGCTCTGTAGTGCGGATCACTTGTTCCTCGACAATGTCAGATGTGGAGGCTTCAGGGTTGACCCTTGTACTCAGGCAGGTTGCATCAGGGTTAGTTTATACTGCTTGTGAATGTGCAGGGATGGACTGCTTCCTCTTTTCTTTGCCATGTGCTAGACTTGTTGGAGCTTTTTGTTGCACAGGAGGTTGCTTTTGCTAGAATCCTTGACAAAATGATTTTTACTTCTTTGTAGATAGGTTACCATTATACAGTCCGTGTGAAGGCTTATTCTTGCGTTTAGGACCAGAAAAGGCAGGGATTCTCTATTATCTTAGCCTTCTCTTCAATCCTCGAGGCTTGATGGTTTGCTCTAAGTTATCAGAGGATTGGAATTCCATATTTTTATGGATTGCAGGGTAAATTCCATTGATGTACTTGAGCACCTTGTTTTTATCGTTGTCACTGATTCTTTAGCGTGTAAGAAAGTCATTGAATTTGTTAATATACTTTTGAATCCATTGATTCTTCCTTTGTCTTATCTGTTAGAATTTCATGTACCAACCCTTGTAGTGTTTGAGGGCTAGTATTCTCCATTAATAGCTTCAACAAACTTCTTCCAAGTGTCAATACGGTCATAGTATTGCACACACAACATGCTGAGGGTTCTTTGCAAATGTATAAATGATTTGAATGTTTTCAGTGCAATGAGGGTATTTTTCTACACATTAGTGAAGTGATAGACAGAAAATTATGCATCAGGTTGTTGAACCCAATCATTGATTGCCTCAATGTTAGTCTTTCCTAGGAAAGCTGGAATCTTGATGTTCACCTGCACTTGGAAAGGACTATGATGTTGAAATGGTGCGTTAGTAGCGTGGGTTGCAGATGTCGGGGGTCCTTGTTGGAGCATAAGGTCATGGAATTGGCTGAAAAATAAATTTCATTGCTCCTCTATGACGTCCTTGATCAGTTTTTGAACATTTGCAGAGGTTTCAGCAGTCTTCATTTGAGAGTTGTCCATTTTTATTTTGTGGTGGCACTTGCCCAGATAGTATATGACAGGAGCAGGTTTTATTTCCTCCTGCTGTTGCAGACCAGTTCTGATAGGCATTCAGCAGAATTCATGGTGATACCAAATCCTGGAACTAGTGAAAGATGGCGTGAGAATAAAATGACACTCTAATACTAGTGATTTGCATCCTTGGGTCCAAGATGGTGTCACAAGGGACAATGCAATAACTTAGCTAGTAATATACTGTCTTATAATGAACATGCAACATAATACAGCACGACAAACTGCTACATGTTCATGAAAATAAAGAGATAGCATAATGATGTTCTTCTATTAACCATGAACCAAAAGACTAAGAATAAGAAGGATGAGAATCCTTGCTGATTTGTCTAGCTGGAACAGAACAACTATGGTGAACCCTGAGGAAGACGTAGGAGATCCCCTCACAAGGTTTAATACAAGTATATACAATTACAAGAAGATCATTTACAAAATGGTTTGGTTTCATAATGGCTGACAGTTATTCTCCCTTAGTGCATTCTAGTAGTGAGTGCACAACTTGTGGTTTGGCTTCCCCTCGTGCACTGATGTCGTTGGAATGCAGTGGTCTTGCTTGCATGCGGTGGCACTAAATAAGTTCATGCTGTAAGGGGTTTGAGCAGCATGGCTGGTGCTGGTAGAGGTACCACACACGTGACTTAGATTGTGCTCGGATCAAGTTGCAACTCCGATTGGGCTTGGACTAAAGCTGTTCACTTAGATGGTTTTGAGTCAGTTCATCTAAGCTTGTACCTCTAGTTGATTGGGAGTTTGATATGCCTGACATTACTTTTGTTGCAGGTTTAGTTTCTAGGTTCATGGCTGAACCAATTAAGAAGCATTGGAGTGCAACAAAGAGCATCCTAAGATACATCAGAGGAATTATTGGATATGGGCTCATATTTAGTCCTTCTAAAGACTATAGACTAGTTGGTGTTACAGATTCTGACTAGGCTGGTTCTGTGGATGGTAGGAAACCCACCTCAAAATAGGAATTCAGTCTCTGTTCAGAAGTGTTTATTTGGTGTTCTAAAATGCAACCCATTGTTTCTCTATCTATGAAAGTGGCTGAGTATATTGTGGCAACTTCAACTAGTGGGAGGCAGTATGTCTTTGTAGGATAGAGAATCAGTTAGATGGACAGATCACAATGCTTCACAAGAGGACCAAGCATATAATGGTTTGTCACTGCTTCATTGGAGAGTCGATTCTGCAGGGTCACATTGAGCTTGATATTGCAACACAAAGGAGTAGTCACTGGATACCTTCACGGAGCCATTAGTTAGAGATTGATTCAGCAGATTGAGAGTGATTCTTTGAGTTTCTTTCATTTATTAGTTGAGTGATGAGAATTGAATCTTATCCTTGCACACATGCATTCATTATTAGTTACGATCTTATCATAAACTAATGCAGTCTACTTGTTGCTTAAGTTAGTTCGAGTTAAACTTAGTTATCTCATTTATTTATACATGTGCCATCTTTTTCTTTATGCGAGTGATAAAATGTTTTATTTTTGTTGTTTCTTCTCCAGTGTAAGTTTTTACTCTCTTGAGTATTTGTGCGTACTTCATTTCCCGTGGTTCACTTCTTGTCATTAACTAATTTGGTCTAATTTGAATCTGCATGGAGAGAGAAAAGTTTGTGCTATTCCTTATTTAGATCAGAAAATGAAATTGGTGAATACATAAATTGAGAAATGACCATGGATTGCCATCTAACCTTTAATTACAAGATGAGTAAATGTACTCTCTTTTATACTTATGTAAAGCACAATGTTATGTTTCAATATTATGCACTTATTTCCAATGTCAATGTACTTTTATAATATTAGTACATATTGCTTATGTTTAAAATTTATGACCATCATATTATTGTTTCAAACACTCTTCCGTAATGGTCGTATATGAAAAAAAAGAAAATTATCCCTTGATTTAATCAATATTTTGAGACACCAGCTGTTATAAATGTATCGTCCAGTTCAACGAGATGGACGAGGAAGCAGATCAAATTGAGCCAAGTCACCATCTCGACCTACTCCCCACCCTGCTATTGATTTGGACAATATATCAGCTCAATAACACCTTTCTCGCCCAACAGATGAACAAAATGGAAATGAACTTCCATGTGATTTATATGCACAGAAAACTATATTTTTGACCAGTTTGAATACAGTTTGATTATACAAAATATACCTATAGGCTGCTCTTGATGTAATTGTGAATCAGCCAAGATCCTTAGGGAAATTGCCTCACATGCTGTGAAAACAACAGCCCTGTGTTATGTCTCTTTTAAAGAGAAAGCAATAACTTGCTGCTTCATACTGACCCAAGATATTGCACCTTTTGCAAATATATCACATTGTTGACTTCTTTTCATCAATTGATCTGCCCCAATCTGAATTTGTGCAATCAACTAGCTGAAAATCTTCATAAACACCATACCTAGTTCCAGTGTCCAATGTGCCTTTGATGCACCTCAAGATCCTCTTTCTTGTACACTAATGAACCACATTGGCATACTGAGAAATCTGCTTACATAGCTAACTAGGGAAATATTAAGCCAAGTGAAAGAGAGTTATATTATGCTGCCTACTGATTCTCTATAAAATGATTTGTTTACCTGTTGGACAGAATCATTTAAGGCTGATAATTTAAAACTGGCCTCCATAGAGGTCATCATTGGTGTACAATCTACCTCTTGAATTTCCAAGTTGTGCTCGTGTATACATTTGCTGAAAAGTAAACTCACTTTCATATGTTTGCAAGAATTCAACATTAAACAATAGTGTATGCGACCTAAGTCTACGATGTCAAAAGTAGAACAAAGATCTGATTTACGCTGTTAATATTGTGGGTTTCACTTCTTCTGATGGGTAAGTCATCCACATAATTAATAAGAATGGATATATGATCCACCGAACTTTCAACATAAAATTGGGATCAAAAGGATTCCCTCTAAACCCTGAATTAATAAAAGATGATCATTCTTAATGTACCATGGTTTTAGTGCTTGTTTCAGCCAATACAGCACTTTCAGTCTTTCACGAATGTGCACATGAGCTTTTTTCTTGCCACCAACATGCACAAGAGTTTTTTTCTTGCCACCAACATTCATCATTCAAAAGATCACTTTAATCATCCATTTGCAACATGTTCCAACAAAGCTGAGAAGCAATGAAAAACACTAATTTGATTGTTACCATCTTAGTTGTTGGTCCCACTATCTGCTCATTGTTTCTTCCCTTTTGCTGGGAGAACCCTCCTGCTACGAGTCTCACTCAATTTTGTTTTATAAATCCATTTATAGCCAATTGCCTTTTTGACTTGGTGGCAAACCAACAAGCTTCCAAAGTTTAGTTCCGCATCCAACCATCATACTCAACCTTCATGGCTTCTTCCCATTGCAACTTACCTTGTGCTTCCTTGTAAGAAGGATCACTCACACTGTTTGCATCAAAAGAGAAATCATCACCGACATGATATGTGTTTCTAATGGCTTACTGACATATATACTTTGTCATGGAGCAGCATTGATTATGTCTGATGCATCCTCTTTTAAATTCCTTATAGTAGTATGGTAGCACTTTGGTGTCCTTATCTGTGCAACCTGCTTGATGGAATCAGGTGATCAAATCTAAATTGACATCATTAACAACCTGTTCAAGAGGAAAATCATTCTCTCCGGTTGCCATTTCAGCTCCTAGAACAGCCCCAAAGACATCTTGAACCTACTGCACATTCTGAATACCATCTGAAGCCATATCATTAGAACTCGAAATGCTTAGAGAATTTTATTTTATCGTTGGTTTTGAGTGATAATCAGAACCGAAAAGACTATCACCCTCATCAAAGTCAACATTCCCAAAGATAGTTACCTTTCTAGCAAACATGTCAATGAGTTTGTATGCTTTTGACTTCTCACTACAGCCAACGAAAATGAAGTTTTTGGACTTATGATCCAATTTACTGTGACTTGATTAGGAACATGAACATATGTAGTACAGCCAATGATTATAAAGAAATATACTTGGTGTGATTCCCTACAAAGCCATGGATTGGCTCTTGTTCAGAATATAGACAGCTATGTTTACCCATTTTCCCCAAGGCAGACTCTTACCCTTTAGCATAGATGGAATCATTTCCACTATCACTCAATTCCTCCTCCACACAACTTGTTTTTGCTCCAACGTATAATGTATAGAAAATTGCCATTGCACTCATTTTGCACAAAAATCAACAAATGCTTTGCTACGAAACTCACCACCACTATCCGTTTGTAGAAACTTAATTTTCAAATTGGATTCAATCTCTATATCTACAAATTGCTTCTTTTATCAAATATCTCACTCTTGCTTTGGAGAAAATACATCCGTATCCTAGGATTGTAATTAGCAACAAAAGTAGGAAGCATAGAGCACCAAATATTGATTTTATTTGCATTGAACTGCCATGTGTTGATTTTGTCTTCATTGGACTGCAAACACCTGCATGAACCAATTTGAGACAAGTGGCCCTTCATGAACTTTCCTTCGAAAATGCTGTCCTATTCTATTTTTCCACCATACAATTTGAACATATCTATTTCCCAACCTGAAATGAAGGCAAACCAACAATTATATTATTTTCTCTGTATCAAAGAGAGATAAATTAGTTTGGCATGTTCATACCTTTGGTGCCAAATTCTTGTTTTTGAATTGGGTGCAACCAAAGCGTAAACTTGTGATGCATTAATAGCCTCAAATCTGTAAATACTATGCTTTCTAAGCATGCATTTATTATCCAAATATTCCATGCATTTATCATCCAAAAATACTGCCTTTAAGTGCCCATAACTAGTAGTCTAACTAATCGACAACAAATGCTTTGTCAAACCAGGAACATAAAGGACATTTTAGAATGTGAATTTTTACACTCATCCAAGATAGTCTTGCAGCTCCATGATCCTACACCATATGCGACCTTCCATCACCAACGGTCATTGAATTTGTCCTACTTGAGTTTCCAACATAATTCACAGGCCTATTACACTGGTAGCTAAATCAAGGAACCTAATATCCCTTCTTGAATGATGACATTAGGAAACCATTAAGGCGCACTAGTCTTCATCAACTGAATTAGCTTGTCTTGATGTCCTCTTTTTTTTTTAAAAAACATGCCACCTTCCTACAATATTTCTTTGTACGACCCTTATTTTCATAAAAATAGCACCTAATATTGGAATTATAAGTATTATTACGTAAAGTGGTTGAAGCACCTGAAGAAAATTGTTGATTGTAGTCTTTCCCTTGGAATTTGCCACCAAAGCACTCTATGAGGTTGATTCCTCACCTACAGGAAATCTCATCTTGAAGGAAAAGCTCATCCTCCACAAGATCGTGGACATGTATCTCGTAGGTCTAGTACATGAATTCAAATCACACAAAATAACAACATTTCCTAAAGAAGAGTACTGGGAAATCTTCAAATATAAATCAAGATACAATTCACCGTCAGTGGGAACAAAGGGTGAAAATTTGTGGGATTAGTAGAAAATTGCGAAGATGTCATGAAGAGGAGGTAGGCCTCTCTAGACTCGAATCCATATGTAGCTAGAATGTTCATGAGAGCCTATCAAGGGACAACTTAGATCAGAAGAAATCACAAATGAAGCAAGCCGGTAGCCACCCCACTGGATCTACATATGCTTCCTGATCCACAAGTCTCATGTCTGAAAGGCAATTTCCATTTGTAACCTGTAA
Source organism: Taxus chinensis (assembly GCA_019776745.2). Classification (NCBI taxonomy): domain Eukaryota; kingdom Viridiplantae; phylum Streptophyta; class Pinopsida; order Cupressales; family Taxaceae; genus Taxus; species Taxus chinensis. The sequence goes on along the minus strand of CM034155.1, from coordinate 609,696,589 downwards.
CAGATGGGAGAGCTTGTTCAAGGATTTTTTGAGTCTCAATAAGAAAAACAAGATGTCATGAAGAGATACCATCTTGGATTGTACTTGGGGAAGGCTGCATAACACCATTGCAATTCCAACAAGCTATAGAAGGAATACTACCAATAATTGAAACATGTGAGTGCCATGTTTTGGTTAGTCAAGGACATGACTAGCCCAGATCATGAATAATTGTCTGTAGTTCTAGAAAACAACTTGTTTGGTGTCCTCCCTTGCAGGTACAACTTGGGCCCGAGCCTTTTGAAATACTCAACTTGAAGTCGAGTGAAATCATCATCCAACTAAATTCTGTTAGGAAGGGTGATTAGCTGCTTCTTAGCCTTTGAGGCTCAGACACTCCGCTGAATTGAAATTGAATGATAAGGGCACCATAAAGAGTCATCGAAGATCTGTCCAGAGCCATATCTTTAAGGTCTAAAGTCTGATGCCTGATGCAAGGAATTCAGAAGGCCTCTAACTTGAAGGTCAGGCTCTTAAGTTTCTGTTGCTCTTTCTTCTCTGAATTTAATTCGAACAGCAATTTGAATCCTTTGGGGGTGGGGGGCGACTTTTTTCCTTTGACAACATGAACCGACAAGCCATGCTCTTCGACCTCTTTTCGAAGAGATTTTTGATAGGTCATGGTTTCATTTTTTAGATTCTTATGTTTCATGAGGATCTCTTTTGATCCACTACCTCTTGAAGGTGCCAAATTTCATTGGCTGGGGGTACTAGAGTCTGTTCAAGTTCAGCCATCTTTGCTTTCTGTAATTTAATTTGGTTTTTCAAGCTAGTAGTGACATTATCTTTTTCCATATAACTGATTCTGGAGCAGAAAACGTTGGTATCAAAACTCGACATCAAAGCTCTCTAAATCAGAGACTTGGTTGATGAGTCACATATAGTAGAGACTGTATCAGAAATTTGGTGTTCTGCTTTTAGAGTCCATAATTTTTGGGACAAAGGAGGATTTTCTGTTTTCTCCATCATGCATTCTGGTTTAGATGCAAGAGGGATTCCGGATTTCGGCATTCAACATTGGGTCAATGCTTCTCAATTGACTCCACAAGACCGATTGAGAAAACATAGAGTTCCCGAGCTAGACTATTTCAGTACAGGAACAGGTATGGTATGCTGAAACGGGCAACGGCAAATATTTAAAAACCTAGGGTACAGTACGCTGTGCGGACGTTCGTACAATATATTTTTAAAAAGTAAAAAAATATAAGTTTATATAAAAATTTAAAGAAAACAACAAGCTCATAGTCTCAGCAACCTGTAAAATATTAGAAGCTGACAACAAGCTTATTAAGATTCAGAAGCTGTCTAAAGCAAGATTTCTTTGACCGAATACAAGAATACCACAAAACATTAAATCTATGAGTCCATCTACTAATGGGCTCACAAACATTCCACTTATTGTTAAGGCCCAGGGAAAGGTTTGGGGAGAAGGCAATCTTTTCATAGAGTTGTTTGGAGGTGGCCTCTTGGAGAAGGGGCCCTTCGAGCCACCTCATAGTATCCCAAAAGTGATTCTCATCCTCCATAATTAGTCCAGCAGAGAGAGCTGTGAAAGCATTTCTGAGCATTGAATACGTTCTGAACTGAGATTGAGGAAGCTTATAGAAAGCTTTAAGGTCTGTCCATTCCATCCACTTCCCAAATCTGTGCAAGTCATGAAATATTTTAATTTCTTTCTCAAACCAAAGGAAGGCAGAGCAGCCTCTTGTCAAGGCAAGGATCTTGTCATTATATTTCAGATTCAACAAAATTGATTTGCAGGCTTGGCACCTAGTGTCAAAGGAAGAGAAGATAGGCTGCCCAACCACCAAGTGCTTCACTTGTTCCCATGCCTTCCAAATTGAATGAGGAATAAAGGACCCATGAGGAGCAACAAGAAAGCCTCCAAATCGTAATTCAACCAAATGAAGTCCTTTTCATCTCTCTTGACCATTTGGAGCCTATTGGCAATATTGAATCTTACACGAACTTTCCAAAGTTCAATTCCAGTCAAAGCCCTCAAGTTTTATTTATTTTTTTGCACTTAAACAAGAAAACTATGTGGGTACGTACACACAGGCCCTGGGTACATCCCAGGTATGGATTTCTGTACCCAGGACATACCCAGGGCCTGTGGGTATGTGCCCACAGCGTACCCGAACCATACCTGGTACATACCAGGCCTGGTACGGGGGGGTACTTGGCGTTTCCGGGCAGTCTAGTTCCCGAGAGCTCTGTCCAGAAAAATCTCCATTCAGAACATCAATTGATTGTTTTCCTAGACTGAAAAACAGCAAAATCAAAATGATCTGGCAAGGTGTTTTCAGAGCAAGAAATTTCTGAATTTTACAGATTCTCAGGAAAGTCACAATCGAAACCCTAAAACTGTGGGCCAAAGCAGAATGGAGCTTGCTAGTCATGCCCATAAAAATACAATAACAAGTACCTTGGAAATTTCCGGAGAAAAATCCACAAATTTCAGGTTGAATCAGATGTATACAAGTTTGGGAATGGGAACCATGACTTACAAAGTAGGAAATTCCATTTGAAAACATCCAAGAAACTTCAAAATAAAACCCATGAAAGTCAGAAAAGATGGAGGGAATGATGGTAGGATGAAGACGAAGGGAAAAGGATGGGGATGAAAACCAGCAGGGATGAAGGAGACAGATGAATTTCAGAATACCAGAAATGGAGTGCTTTATAAGGAATGAACCTCTCTCTAAATGGTTGCTACCTCACTAACTGAAGAATCCTCCATGGAGTTACAATTTGAAATTATAACTGATTGTGCTACGTACTTTCTTGCTAGAGTAAAAACTAGCATAAGTTGCTATCATTAACTTTAAATATAGCACAACCTAATGAACACACAAAATATGACCACCAATGATGATACTAAATTGCTTATTAATTATCCATACTTGCAGGTTCGTTGGTTACATGTTAGGGTCTGTCGGTCCCATCCTAAACAGAGCTTTAGCTCATGTATGGCTGGATCTCCTTTCAGCATGTAAACACCTACCATGTCAATAAGATGTTCAATAAACTCCATGTTTACATATAGAAGGTGTCATCTTAGGGTTTGTTGGTATGCATTCAATTTACAGGTTTCTTTCCTTTTATCAAACCAAAGTGAATTTTGTTTAAGCATCTGATAGCTATAAGTTTAAAGTCACTTTATAGAGGGGCTTGCAACTGTAGAAATAGAACTCCAAAGAAAACAACTGCAAAATGATATGGCAAGGACCCAGGTTTAAAATTGAGACAACTATTAGTGTAACTCAAACCCCAAACTCAGTCTGTTTCAGATTTGAACTCTGTGCAGCTACTCTTTAAGAAAGACAAACTTAAAGCCAGTTGCAAAATGCAATAAATTATAATCAAGATGGTTTTGTAGCCAAAGAAAATGGTCATTAATAATACTTACTTTATTAGGACTAGGAGGCCTCATGGGTTTAAAATCCTTGCAGAGTCTATGTATACTCTCAAAGAAAACCAAGTAAAATGGGTCATGCAATAGCAGTGAAAAATTCCAAGAAATCCTATTGCTGTACAGAGCAAACCAAGTTCATTGAAGAATAATTTGTGCAGGCTGTACTTGTTAAAACGTTCAAAATGGATGTCTATTCCAAGAATCTTACAATTTTTTTAAAGCAATCTCCAAAAAATTCCGAAAAAACTCGTGTCAGTAATCTAAAATTTCAGATCAGAAAGATTGCATAAATTGCAGTCAGAATTCCAAAGGTGGTAGCATTGAATATTCTAGAAATGAATTCACTATTTTGGAAGGCTGATGTTAGACCAAAAAGGAACTTAGAACATGAATTAGTAGTTCAGGTACTGGTACGGATACGGAGACAGGGACCTGGTAAGCTGGAATGGAATTCTTTTTTGGGGCTTGGGTATGGCGGATGGAGAAACAAGTGACTTGCTACTTCTAGATCCTTTCTTTGCCGAAGGATGCTTAGATTTTAGGGCAGCTGCTGCATCCACATCTTGCAAGGGTTTTTGCATGTGGCAACCCTTTTCCATCCGCCCCTCCACAAATTCCGATTCCTTGTTTAGGAACCCCACACAAAGGAAATTTAACCTGATTGTACGAGCTCTTAATTTGGAATTTACAGTTTGAGCAAACACAAACATAGCCCCCTCCACCTGGCAGCTGTTGTATTGGTGTGACATACTTCCAAAGGGTAGAGCATGAATTGAATTTGATGGTTATCCCGCTGCCCACAGATAGAACTTGCAACCATTCTAGCAAATCCCTGTAGCTACCTGGTTAACAATTTAACAAAAAAACATATTACAAATGGAAATTTTCTTAAGTGTTGACAGCTAGAGGCTGAAAGAATGTTTAAAACAATGATAAAAAACTTGAAAACAAGATCCAAAATACAAAATAATAGAAAAAATAAACTAGAAATAAAACCACAAACTTATCTTGAATCACCTAGCCTCTTTGTTGAAAGCTCCTTAGACTACTTGGCACTTGTAGTGGTGTAGGATAAGCCCTATCCAATTGAAAATATGAAGCTGAGATAACAAATGTGAAATGAAAGATAAGTATGTAATGTGAAGTAAATGCATTGTTGCTTAAAAAGAGTTTGTGGGGTTTCTTTTAGGGTTAGGGTTTGTATTATTGGTTTTAAAAGGTTTTTGACCTTTTATAAAACCCAAAAAGGCAAAAAATCCATATGCATCGAATAACTGCTGGTTCGCTTAGATCATGTGTAGGGCATGTGGGACAGTACCTGGATACGTCTGGGTACTGTCTCACATACCCTGCATGTCTCCTTGCTGTATTACGGCATGTACCCATATTGGGTATGTGCTGTACCCATTTCCCAGTCCTGTAGGGGCATACCTAGCTTCCTAGCCTATGATGAATAAGTGAGGTCGATAGTTGGCCTTAATACCTGCTAGATTAATCAATGAGTGTTAGTTAAAACTAGGTTATGGGCCTAGACTCTTGTGAAACTGACTTATGGATTTGGTTCAGTGCTTGAAATATCTCTTATAGGATACCGCTTTAAAATATGCAAAATATAGACAAATTGCAGCCAAACAGAAATTTGATTTTTTGCAAAAAATTAAATCTAGGGCAGCGAACAGAAAAATATGAATAACTCCAAAAATACTTGCTCAAATCACTTGAAATTTGAAATGGAGTTTGCTAATACAATAACAGATATTATAGAACTATTTTTGGGATTTTTCGAATAACAGAAAGTTGCCAGAAAATTACAGCGTGCCCTAAACAACTGAAAACTTCTAAAATTAATATCTCCCGGAATATAGATGCAAAATTTATGAAACCTTGGAAATATTATCTATAAATATAGGGGATGATATCCCAACCTTCAAATCAGAATTTGAGGAAGTGGAAACCCTCCAAAACAGACCTGCAATCTTCAAAACAAGTCGCCCCACCTAGGAGATGGTTGGAAACCCTTACAAATGCCTTCAAACTGAAGCTAGACCTTACCGAAAAGGTTGCTGTAGATCTGCCCTGAAAAACCGAGAAATCTCTCCTCCAAAAGTGCCCAAAATCTTCCAAAACCCTTCACTGAAACCCTCTGAAAATACCTCTGAAGAACGACCCTGATTTTAGCTCCAAATTGACAAACTAGGGTGGATCTCTCACCACCAAAGAGTGCCCTACTAGCTAGGGATGGATTTTTCACCACCGAAGCTAGGGTTCCCGTGGGATCTTACTCCACAAACTAGGTATTTGCACACAACAGTTGCACATGAAAATAAATATAAGTGTATGCATGAATTATCTTCCTTTCACCCTCTTCTCCTTTTATAACTTTTCCCATGCCAAGGAACCCTAAAAAGCCCAAGTCGCATTTTCCCCTAGGGAAGACCAAAATAATAAAGTAACTTAAAGTTAGTTTTTTCCTTTTCAAGTCGCCATGGTCCAAAAAGGTGAGCCCAACGCAAAATTAGAACATTAGGAGTTAAGTGGCCCCTTCCAACTATAAAACATAACATCTAGTCCCTTCGAAAGCACTTTATAACCCTGTCAATGGAAAATTATAATAACTGGACTAGATATTGATACCCAATAGCTCATAGTGTCCGTAACCCCTTGGGCATGACTAAGGTTAGGACCCATACTGGCCCTCAGGCCTATGGCGAGGGAAAGGGGACATTACAGTCCTCTCTTCCCAAAATTTGCTTGTCCCTAAGTAAATGCAAACTAGGATGCTGTAGAATCTGCTCTCCTTCCCAAGTAGCATCCTCAAGAGGCAAACCCTTCCATCGTACCAAGTATTCTGTAATATCTCTGCTCTTGAGTTTCCTCTGTCTGACGTCAATAATAGAGTCTGGTTCTAAAACCAGCTTCCCCTCCTCGTCCAATGGTGGGAACTCTGTAGAAGGTATAATATACTGTCCTAGTGCCTTCTTAAGGCATGACACATGGAAGATATTATGTATCTTATTGTGCTTTGGAAGATCCAACTCATATGCAACTGCACCCACTCGCCGGACTACCCTGTATGGACCATAAAACCGTGGTTTCAGTTTTTCACTCCCTTTTGCTTGAGTGACGACTGCCTGTAGGGCTGTAGACGTAGGAACACCAAATCTCCTACCTCGAAGGACCTCTCTATCTTGTGCCGATCTGCATAAACCTTTTGCTGATTCTGCGCCTTTTGGAGGTTCTCCTTAAGAGCTCGCAGAATATCTTGGTTCTCCTGTAACCAATCCCGAGCTTTGGGAGCCCGACTATCTGATAATACTAAGTCAGCAAATGACATGGCATCGTATCCATACAAAGCTTTGAAAGGAGTCATGTCGATGCTCATCTGATATGTGGTATTGTAACAATACTCACCCATATGCAACCATCTGATCCATACCTACTGATGTCCGGTCACATAACTCCGCAAATAGGCCTCTATCCATTTGTTAACAATCTCCGTTTGCCCGTCAGTCTGAGGGTGGTAGCTCGTGCTGGGAGTCAACTCAGTACCGGCAAGTCTGAATATCTCCTGCCAAAAGGTGCTCATGAAGATCTTATCCCTGTCACTGATAATATTTTTAGGCAAACCATGAAGCCTAAAAATCCCTGTATAAAATACCTGAGCCACGTCAGTTGCCTCATGCTTCTTAGGTAGAGAAAAGAAATGCGCATACTTGGTCAATCGATCAACTACCACATAAATGCAATTGTGCCCATGCACCATAGGGAGTCCTGTGATGAAATCCATCGATATGCCCTCCCACTTCTGCTCAGGGATGGGAAGAGGCTGGAGTAACCCTGCAGGAAAAGAATGCTCCGATTTGGTTTGCATACACTCTTTGACGTGATTAAGGACATCGTCCTTCATCCCCTTCCAGGCGAATCTCTCTCTGATGTACCTGTATGTTTTGAAATATTCAGGATGTCCAGCTAATGGCGTATCATGTACCGCACGAAGGATCTTGTCCTTTATCTTAGACCCCGGTACAAGGAAAATCCGATCCTTGTAGAAAATGAGATCATCTACCACCTTGTATCGGTCATCCTTGATAATACCATCCATGATCTCGCATGCAAATTGATTCTTGGAGTACTCAACAAGTATGTGAGCCTTCCAATCTGCCGAAATCTCAGACATAGAACTCAACATAGTAGTGAGATAAGGCCTCCTAGATAAAGCATCAGCAACAACATTATTCTTACCTCTAGTGTATTATATGTCAAAGTCATACGTTTGTACCTTGTTCACCCATCTCTGCTGGCGGTCGTTGAGATCCTTCTGCCCCAAAAAGAACCTCAAACTATTGTGATCTGTACGTACCACAAATCTGCTGCCCACAAGGTACTGTCTGAATTTGGCCAAGGCATGCATGATGGCCAACATCTCCTTGTCGTAAATTGAGTACCCTCTCTCCACTGGGCTCAATTTCCGACTCTCATAAGCAATGGGATGCCTATCTTGCATAAGCACTGATCCAACCCCCTCACCTGATGCATCACACTCTAGAACAAATGGCCGAGAAAAATCTGGTAATGCGAGGACGGGACATGAACTCATCACCTCCTTGAGATGATAAAAAATTTGCTGTGCTGCTTCTGACCAAGCGAAAGCTCCCTTCTTTGTCAAATCTGTCAATGGGGCAGTCAACCGTGAGAAGTTCTTCACGAACCTCCTGTAATAGTTGCACAGTCCCAAGAATCCCTTCAGATGTGTCAATGTCCTGGGTGGCGGCCAATCCAAAATAGCCTGTATTTTCTCTCTGTCCACCTTTACTCCCCCTCCACCAATCACATATCCCAAATACAGCAACTCTGTCATGCTAAAATCACATTTAGAAGCTTTTGCATATAGCAAATTAGCTTATAATATTCCCAATATCTCATCAAGGTGGCGGATATGGCTCTCCCAAGTCCTGCTATAGACCAATATATCATCAAAGAAAACCAATACAAACTTCCGCAAATGGCGGTTGAACACGTGGTTCATGCAAGACTGGAATGTAGCTGGTGCATTGGACAGTCCGAATGGCATCACTAGAAACTCAAAATGTCCATAATGGCATCTGAAAGCGGTCTTATGCACATCCTGCTCCCTAACCTTGATCTAGTGATATCCAGATCGCAAATCTAGTTTAGAAAAATAGATTGCCCCCTGTAGCTCATCTAGTAGCTCATCAATACGCGACACTGGATATTTGTTCTTGATTGTCTTCTTGTTCAATGTCCGGTAGTCGATGCACATCCGCATGGTCCCATCCTTCTTCACTAATGCCACCGAAGAAGCAAAAGGATTGGAACTCGGCCTAATGTGTCCCATGTCAATAAGCTCATGGATAGTCCTCACAATTTCATCCTTAAACCGTTTGGGGTGACGGTAAGGAGTAGTAACTACTGGTCTAATGTCCTCAAGCTCAATCACATGCTCAAATCCCCTATCTGGAGGTACACCAGGTGGTATGTCACAAAAAACTGCGCTGTGCTTATCCAATAGCCCCTGTATATCCACATGATACTCTGGCTGTCCTTCCTCTGATTTCTTGGTAGTAACCAAGCACTGTACTGCCCAATTAACCCCATTGTGCCTGTGAATCCTCTCGATCCTCTTTGCTGAAACAACCCTGGGTGCATCTGAAGATAAACCCCTCAAGGTTACATTCTTCCCCTCGGACTTGAACTTGAGTTCCATCGTCTGAAAGTTAGTCCGAAATACTCCAAGAGAATGGAGCCACTGTACACCGAGCACAAGGTTGGTCTCTCCAATACCAACCACATAGAAGTCATCGGTAACTGTATGGTTACCCATGGTGATACTCAACTGCAGAACTCACTGCATGCATCTCATGGACTCACCATTGGCTACCACTACATTGAAGCCCTCAAAGTCTTTTGCCTGTAATCCTCGCTTCTCTACGAAAGATGCATCAATTTAGTTGTGGGTTGCCCCACTATCAATGAGTACTACTACTCTCTGACCTTGTAATACTCCCTTGACCCTGAATGCCTTGTACCTCAGGGTACTCGACAAGGTAGCAATAGTCTCATGGGGAAAAGTCTCCTCCTCCTGTTCAACCCCTGCACTATCTAATGTATCTCCATCTTCATCCTCCAACTCCTGAGCGTTCCGCTCCTCATTCTCACTCTCCTCGAAGACCTCTATGAATTGGGCCTTCCCCTTTCCTCTACAATCATGTCCTGGAACCCATGGTGTGCGGCAATCAAAACATAGTTTCTTTTGCCTCAACTCCTCTTTGTCCTCTCTCGATACAAATGGTCTCCTTGATGTATCCTGCCTAGGTGGGGGCCCCTTCGGCTGTGAACCATCCGCTCTCGAAGGAAATACCTTAGGCTGAATTCGAGGGGGAAACCTTGATTTTGGAGTAGACAACTCCAAATCACGTGCTCTCCTAATAGCCCCATGTAAGGAGGAAGGCTCAAATGCCTTCACAAATCCTGCTAAAGCGTCAGTCAACCCTGCCATGAAGAGTGAAGTCAACCTCACCTCTGTAACATCAGATACCATCATTGATAACCTTTGAAAATCTTCAATGTACTTATCTAGAGAACCTGTCTGCCTCAAGTGAGTCAACTCTCTGAAGTGCCTATCTGGGTCCCTCCTGTCGAACCTGCTCATCAACCTCTGTGTAAAATCTACATAAGTAGTGATATGCATGTGCCCCTGTGTGACCAACCCATGATGCCATCAGTAATGAGCATCTCCCTCGAGGTGTAGGATAACAAACTTAATTGCATCCTCTTCGCGCATGGGATTCAAGTCGAAGTAAGTCGTCAACTTCTGAATCCAAGACTGTGCGGTACATTTCTTAGAGCCATCGAAGTGTGGAATAGAGATTTGTCCCAATCTCCTCTGAAACTCAAGTACTTGTGTCTGGTAATCTCCCCTGGGTCTACTACCAATCGTCATTTTACAATACTCTTGAAATGGCATGTTGTCCCGGAAACCCTCACTCAATGTCCGGTACTTCTCCTAACAAGATTCCTCATCCATAATGTCTGCGGGTTGTCGTGTTTGTGAAACTTCCGGATCCTTCAAAAAAGAAGGCTCATGGAGTCCCAAGGGCCTGGTAGAAGCATGAGGGGACTCTTGTCTTGAATGTCCACTCTCACCTCTATTACCATGCTGTCCCATATTGCTAGCTCTTCCTTTCTCCGAATGAGCCTCAATCCTGTCCTGTGCTAACCTCTTAGTGAGTTGGCTCAAATAGAGATTGGTAGTCTCCTGTTACTTCATCATATTGGTGAACAATTGTTTCATCAGATCTACTCTCATCTCTTCACTGTCTCTGTCTCTGTCTCCCATCTTTCAATCCCAACAGGCTGGAGAAACAACTCTGATACCACTGAAATATCCCTTATAGGATACCACTTTAAAATATGCAAAATATAGACAAATTGCAGCCAAACAAAAATTTGATTTTTGCAGAAAATTAAATCTAGGGCAGTGAACAGAAAAATATGAATAAGTCAAAAAATACTTGCTCAAATCATTTGAAATTTTACATGGAGTTTGCTAATACAATAACAGATATTATAGAACTGTTTTTGGGATTTTTTGAATAACAGAAAGCTGCTAGAAAATTACATCGTGCCCTAAACAGCTGAAAACTTCTAAAATTAATATCTCCCAGAATATAGATGCAAAATTTATGAAACCTTGGAAATATTATCTATAAATATAGGAGATGATATCCCAACCTTCAAATCAGAATTTGAGGAAGTGGAAACCCTCCAAAACAGACCTGCAATCTTCAAAACAAGTCGCCCCACCTAGGAGATGGTTGGAAACCCTTGCAAATGCCCTCAAACTGACACTAGACCTTGCCGAAAAGGTTGCCGTAGATCTTCCCTGAAAAACCCAGAAATCTCTCCTCCAAAAGTGCCCAAAATCTTCCAAAACCCTTCACTGAAACCCTTTGAAAATACCTCTGAAGAACAGCCTTGATTTCAGCTCCAAACTGACAAACTAGGGTGGATCTCTCACCACCGAAGAGTGCCCTACTAGCTAGGGATGGATCTTTTACCACCGAAGCTAGGGTTCCCGTGGGATCTTATTCCACAAGCTAGGTATTTGCAAACATCAGTTGCACTTGAAAATAAATATAAGTGTATGCATGAATTATCTTCCTTTCACCCCTCTTCTCCTTTTATAACTTTTTCCATGCCAAGGAACCCCAAAAAGCCCAAGTCGCATTTTCCCCTAGGGAAGACCAAAATAATAAAGTAACTTAAAGTTAGTTTTTTCCTTTTCAAGTTGCCATGGTCCAAAAAGGTGACCCCAACGCAAAATTAGAACATTTGGAGTTAAGTGGCCCCTTCCAACGATAAAACATAACATCTAGTCCCTTTGAAAGCCCTTTATAACCTTGTCAATGGAAAATTATAATAACTGGACTAGATATTCATACCCAATAGTTCATAGTGTCCGTAACCCCTTGGGCATGACTAGGGTTAGGACCCGTACTAGCCCTCAGGCCTGTGGGGAAGGAAAGGGGACATTACAGTGCCTTGAACTAAACTTTTAATTGATTATGGTGCCATTTGGGTCAGTAAAGTTTGTTCTATCTCAAGCTCTGCTAGAGTTGAAATATGAGCGTACTGGTGAACTGCTTTGTTTCATCTTTGTTTCTCTACATTTACTTGGATGATGTAAAACTAACCCAAGTAGAGATAGATTATGGGTTATGTAGAGTTTGATGCCCCTTGTATTTGTTACAGACTAAAAAAATCGTTCTTACAACAGAAAAGGGAGCCATCAACATTATTGCCATGGAGTCTTGTCAGATAGATTGTCTTTAAAGCATGTAATGACAACAAATATTGAGTTTATGCACTGATAAAAACTTCTTTTTTGTTACTTTACAGTCATTCACAGTTGAATTCATAGTTTCCTATAACATGGAGGCACGTGAAGCAACTGTGGGATGCAGAGATTGGAAGGAGTATATTCTCTTTTTTGACCTTCCCTAGGAGACACGGGTGTTTTTGCCATCATACTAAGTGTGGGCTCTAGGGTGTGTCTGATCTGTGAGTCTCATCGACCCAAAAGCAAATTGAATCCATATTCACATGCTTCCATGTTTATGATATCTCATATTAGTACCTTTGAAGGCTTTCAAGCATCCTTATAATTTGATGAAGTGAGAAATAAAAAGTTGAACCGACATGCATCTCTATGTGGACATCATATTCACATATTTGTCCTACAGTATCTTTGATATCCTTTGCCTTTTTATGAAAAAAATGCTTTATGTAGGTATTGTAATCTACTTTACATGTCCATATCTTGCTTTTGTTACCGTCAAATATAAATGTGATTTTTTATTTCTTTCCTTTTCTTAGTTTGTAATATGTGTGTGACAATGAACATGGAAAACAATTTTTGGTATTGCTTTCTCTGGTAGTTATCAAGTTATTAACAATATAGGTTTTCTTATCTTTTCATTGTTGACATTATTCATTTCCCAGACATCAGAAAACTGTATATGACAAGAGGCATGGTGTCGACCTCATTTCCTTCACACACCACCCAAGCTCTGTGGTATGTTCATCAAGAAACAGTTCGGAAGGTCAGCATATTCATTCCTCAAAAAATTCTTTAATAGCTTTCTTTTTAATGTATACTTTTGGTTGTATGGTTCTTGATAATCTGAAATATTTGCTACCATGGTCTCAGAATTGTTACAATATCTATCTTTATATGATAATCGAATCCTTCGATACTTCAAAGGGCACCGGGGCAGGTAGAAAATCAAAATACACATTTAATGCTTGGAGTGCCTACTGATTACAGGCTTGGATTTCCAAATTTCTAGTGTTGGCATGCCTTCTTGAGATTCACAATAAATGTCTCTCTTTTCTCTCCTGTTAGTTGAATGTTGAAACCTGTATGTTTTATAATAAATAATTTTCATACAGGGTGACGTCACTCTGCATGTCCCCCATAAATGATAGCTTTATGTCAGGATCAATGGACCGCAGTGTGCGATTATGGGACCTTCGTGTTAATGCTTGTCAGGTTAGAATATACTTGATGATAGTTACTTTTTAGACTTGCTGTCAACCTTAGATATGAAACCATGGACTAGGACTCTTCAGTGACATTTATCAGTTTCGCTTATCTGGAATGTTGAAAATTATTAATTTAGCCTCTTTGCAGGGATTGCTGCAACTACGTGGTAGGCCAACTGTGGCATATGATCAACAAGGACTTGTTTTTGCTGTGGCTATGGAAGGCGGGGCTATAAAATTGTTTGATTCTCGCTCATATGATAAGGTTCAGGATTTATGGATAAGGAGCTCTTTTTTATTGGTCTTCTTAAAATTTGTTAAGGACTCATTTTTTCATTGGTTTCTATGTTTAAATTTTCAGGGGCCTTTTGATACCTTCTTAGTTGGTGGAGATACTGCCGAAGTATCTGATATCAGATTTAGCAATGATGGAAAACAGATGCTTTTGACCACAACAAATAACCACATTTATGTTCTGGATGCTTATGGAGGAGAAAAGGTACTGCTTTCTCTTGGATTTGGTTTTATAGTTCTTATCATAGAATTTTTTTACCAGAAAGGATGAGTTGTAGGTTTCAATATAGGGGAAATCAGACAAGTAGTACTCCCATAATATTTTTGAAGGTCATACAAAATATGCTCGTTAATTTTATCTGATGGAGTTGCTGTTCTCCAACATTCTTGGCCAACAGAATGTCTGTCAGATAAGATGAACATGCATTCTAGTTATGCTCATGAGTAATGTTTTTTTCTCATGGTCTTCTCAAAAAACAGTTGGTCAGGGCCCTTTGGTTCATCCTTTTCAATATAAATATAATTTCTGAGATTCTAGCAGCATGCTTGTGCTAGTCTACAACCTCTTAGCCTATGTAAAACATTCCTCGTGGGATGCAAAAAGTGGCTTTGCATCAAGTTCTTTATGCAAGTTTCCTTCTGACTTGGTGAAATATGATTCTCTTTTCTAATCCCCACACATCACTTAAACATGTACATTCTTGCTCTTTATTTTGGTGGTTAGAGACTACATTTTTCATTTTTGTGAATGGGGAAGGTATATGAAAAATCTTATCTATATATTACTTGTATTCTTGTTAAGAAGAAAAATGCATATTAAAAAACATATTTGTCACTCGATCTATATTGCACATTATATAATTTCCCATCTATACCAAATATTTATTCTTGGAAACATTGTTGTTGACGTTTCCATGGCTATCAGCACAGTTGGACAATTACATCTATAAATGTATCTACAACCTGTGAACTAAAACTCATCTTCCAACATTAGATATGAATGATATAAAGCACCATGTACGAGAACTGATATCAGAAAATCAAACTCGAATAAAAAGTCTTCAACGATGCCAAAGTGACTGTATGGAATTCTGACGGATGGATGCTTGTGTGCAAAGCCAAGTATAAATATACATTTTCTAACATTGCATATTAAAACGAGTGCTGCTATTGTTAAAAGAATGCCTCAAACAAACATGAACATGGGAGAATAACTCAGATAAATTCCTGAAAATGCTGTGAACTTTAAAATTCTTGGGATACATGGAAAACTCCACAGCTCCAAGAGGCTTCTTCGCTTAGCAGTGTTCTGCCTTGAAGTTTGTAGTGCTGCTATTTGAACCTACAAAACTTGGCTTACAATCTTCATAATCTTGTGTAATTCTTTCTTTCTTGTGATCACAATACATAGGTAATAACACAATGGCAAGGCTATAGGTCTTTTATAGCACATATTTACATTTTTAAGGTTCAACAACTTTGTCCATGGGGGATGTCAGTTTGGTTGGGGAACATTCTAGACCACATTGCCTCACTCTAGGAGGAAGGTTAAATCAATTTTTTCATATTTTTGGTCAACCCAACTATTTTACATTAAGCTACAGTAGCATGACATACTTTTTAACATGATGGGGCATGCTTGTTGGGTTTTGAACTTGGGTCATTGTGGCAATTAGTGTCACACCTTACTGCTAGATTTCACTGATAAACATTGTATCTTATTGTTCTCATACATTCACATATTATGTTATTATGATTATATGTATCAGTAATATATGCATGACATAATAGGCATTTTAAAGCAACTAATGGCTAGCCTAATGTGATACGGTGCTATAGAATCATGTTGGTAACTTAGAGTGTTTTTGACTATTAGTCATGCTTGAGTGCATACTTATGGTTTGAAAATACTTTGTGACATTTGGTATGTTTATAGATTGAGAGGGAATGATCAGAATTGTTTGATATTAAGATTTTTATTTATCCTAAGGAGGCCTTGGGGCACAATAGATTTGTCATGTGCCCTTGATGAGAATGCTAGGTTATGGAGCTATAAAGTCTGGCATACCTCTGAGTGTCAATCATTATGTAATGCCCCTGCTTTATTGCAAGATCTAGTGAGTTATAGTGACTACTCTCCTAGAGGTCATAGAATGTGTACTTAGCGACATGGTTAAAGAGTATTATACGACAAGTTTGACTATTTTCTTTTCACTAGGTCCTTCTTAGGGACCCATCCGTGTAAAAACCAGATAAGCTGAGTTGAATATATCTTTATTATTTTCTTTGTGCTATATCTTTCAGTTTCAAGATGAAAATTCACAAAACAAAGATACATTAATATATTTACCTGGGTATATTTGTAAACATTTGCCCATATGTATGTAAGCATTGCAAACACACATAAAAAGTTCCACACATAGCAAGGAGTGGCTTTGGCCATCGCCAGTTTAAATATGTTTTGTATAGAGAAAACTGAAGTGACTTGCAAGTACCAAAAAATGGATTGACTATGTGCATTACATTTCACTTGTCGTATCTCTCTAGATTCTAGGCCATAGTAATGGACTAGAATCCGTCAAAAAAGGCAAAATTATCCGAGCCGTTATGAAAAATTCCTTTAGAGTCCGAGTCAAAATTGAAACAATAATGAGGCATATTTTGGAAGTGGTGGCTTGAGACAACGTAACTTGCATTGTGGATATTAGCTAAATTCTTTATATCTCAAGATTTCAGTTTGAGTTGTAATTGAAGTTTATGTTTCATAAGGATATATATGTTTATATTGACCTTTCTAAACATGTATATATTGTTCTCATGTCCACCCTAGCCACATCAGCCCCGGACATTCCAGCTAGGATTGTCTAGCCTAGCCCCATTAGCTGTGGACATTCCCTTTTGATGAGTATCGGAAATGCATTGGCTGTTTTGTTGTGGTCTATGATGAGTTATTGCTTCTTTGGGCCCGAGCCTTGCTACGCTCATATACATCGATGGCCTTTTGTCATGATTTCTTTATTTTGTTTTCATCAGCTCATGCTTCCTTAAGGAGTCAGACACTCACAAGATTTTATGTACATAGCTTTCATGATTCAAGGTTTAACCATTTTAGATTTACCCATTGTTTTGTTTATTATTTTTTATTGCTTTGTTCTTACATTCCTTTTATAATCTAGGGTACCTTTGTATGGTGCTTCTATATTTTAATTGAATGTACTCTTTGATTCCCAATGACCTATTTTAGTCATATGTGGACATGAATATACTTTCTTGCTTTCTTGTGATCACAATACATAGGTAGTAATGCAATGGAAAGGCTATAGATCTTTTATAGCACATATTTACATTTTTAAGGTTCAATGACTTGGTCTATGGGGATGCCAACTTGTTTGGGGAACATTGTGGATCACTTTGCCTCACTCTAGGAGGAAGGTTAAGCCAATCTTTTCATTTTTTTGTCAACCCTGCTATTTTACATTGAGCTACAGTAGCTTGGCATACATATTAACACGATGGGGCATGCTTGTTGGGGTTTGAAATTGTGTCACTGTGGCAGTAAGCATTGCACCTTATTGCTATATTACATTAATAAATATTGTAATTTATTGTTCTCATACATTCTCATACTATGCAATAATGATTATATGCATCAGTAATATATGCGTGATATTATAAGCATATTAAAACAACAAATGGCTAGCCTAATGCCATATAAAGTTATAGGATCATGTTGGTAACTCGAGTGCATTTAGCTATTGGACATGCCTGAGTGTGTACTTATGCTATGAAAAAGCTTTGTGGCATTTGGTATGTTTGGTTATTGCCTCCAAGGGAGGGAAGATGATTTTAGGATATCTTCTTGGGGATTGCAAATTACGACATTTCTTATTTAGGGCCTCACCCACATGTGATCACCAAAGAGATGAAAATTTATGTATTATCTACCATATAGAATGTATTGTTGTTGGGAGTCATAAAGAACATGGGAAATAGGAAAATAACTTATAGATTGAGAGGGAAAGGTTATATTTGTTTGATATAAAGATTTTTCTCTATCATTCGAAGGCCTTAGTGCACAATAGATTTGTTTTGTGCCCTTGACGAGAATGCTAGGTTATGGAGCTATAAAGTGTGGTATATCTTTTTGAGTGTTGATCATCATGTAATACCCGTACTTTATGGCAAGATCTAATGAGTTGTCATGACTACTCTCCTAGGAGCTCATTGAAATTGTACTTGACATGATTAAGGAATATTATACAAGGTTGACTATTCTATTTCCTCTAAGTACTTCTCAAGCTCTATTGCATGGAAATGCCCCCCCCACCATTTCCTTTGTGAAACGTTTCGGAAACAAAACATTGCCGAAAATGCCCTAGAAATGTCAAGGTATGTGTTGGAAATTTTACCGTACTTTTCTAGGGTGTTCCTGGTGGCACAACTCTTTAAAGTAGTAAAAAAATGAAGAACTGTTAAAACACTAACCTTGAACCAGCCAGTATAAGCTTACATTTACATATGGACATTTACTTTCTTATACTATTCTAGGATGTTTGAGAGTAGTTGCAAACATTTAGGATTTATAATGCAAATTCTAGGTTTTGTAGGGTTCTATCAGATTTTAGACAGTCAGATTTCAGGGTTTTAGACTTCACCAAATTTTAGGGTTTCAGGGATTTAGACTTCACCAAATTTTAGGGTTTCAGGGTTTTAGACTTAGCCATATTTACGGGTTTTTGGATTTTAGGGAGACATCATAGGTATGAATGCAGTGTGATTCCCAAAGGAATAGATAGGCATAAAAAAAAATTATATGGAAATCTCCCCTCAAGCCGACCACACCCCTTTCCCGATACACTTCTTAGGATGTGCTCTTGGGGAGATTGATGTATGGTTGAGTTTTGTAAGATAGATCGCCTGTAATTGAAAAATATAGGTTTAAACCATAGTTACGCGGGGACACGTCCCCCCCCAAATTTGACACGTTTGGGACATCTCGGACGTCCTGGGGATGTGGGGACGTGGCGGAAACGTTTCCCCCTTTTTTTTTCCCTAGGAAACGCCCCGAGGACGTCTGAAAATGTTGGGAAACGTCCTGGGGATGGGGAAATGTGGGGGGGACGTGGGAAATGTGGGAGGGGACGTGGGGGAACGTCCAGACGTCCCCCACGAATTTATTTCCTTTTTTGGTATGTTTTGGAAAGGGTCCAGGAAGATGTAGTAGCAAAAACTTGCATGTGCCATAACTTTCATTCTGTGGCTCCGTTTTAGGTGCCGTTTTCTCTAAAAGTGCATATTTTCTTGAGCTCTATGCATTGATGGCAATATTTTTCTTATTTTCATAAAATCAATTTTTGCACCTTTTTGGACCAAGCAACTTCTTGCAATCTTATGAAAGAATCATGAGTATTAAGGAATGTATTTGATGTTTATGAGTTCAAGTTTCACCTTATTTAATCTCAAATGGTTTTATTTCAGCTTATTTATATAATTTAGTCACTATATCTTTCTATTTTAAATATTTATATATTTTTTAATCAGCCGTCCCTCGGTCGTCACCAAAATTTAAATTTTTGTTGCCGTCCTGGAAACCCCGTCCCCCCGTCCCGTCGTCTTAGGTAACTATGGTTTAAACCTTATAAACCAGTGTTTTAAAAACCGATCGAACTGGAACCGAAATCGGCTGGATCAATGTTTTTGGGGGCAAACCAGTAATAAAACTGGACTGGTGGACCGGTTTGGCACCGAACCGGCCAGTTCAAGTAAGGAGCCGACCGGTTTGGTACCAAACTGGTTCAACTAGTCCGGTTCCACTCTGAGCCGGCTGAGCTGGAAAAAATGTTATAATATGCCGCTAATTTTGCAAAAAACAAATTTTTAATTAAAAGTACAGCTTTTAGCTGACCTAAACCCTAATTTAATGCCATTTTGCTATAAACACCATTCTTACATGTTATATAGAATATACATGATCAAACTTTGCATATTTTGTGTGTAATTGTTGGGATCATTGCTTCTAATCTTTCAAATATATTGTGTCCATTAAAAATGTAATTTTTTGTCTTTTTTAGTAAATCGGTTCATAAAGTTTGAACCAGTCCGATTTTGGTTTGGTCCAGTCCAACCCTCGACCAGTTCCGATTTTTAAAACATTGATATAAACAGACTACATGCAATGCCAAAACATGTACTTTCATTTATGTCACATGATTCATGAAAATGTGAAAATTTAAGCACCTTGAGCGGTTTAAAATTTCATGAATTCTATATTTTTCAAGTGCTTTATCTTTTATGAGCTTCAAATGAGTATTATGCATGCACACACACACACACATATACACATATGTATACACACACACACACACACACACACACATATGTAGACATGCACGCACACACGCATAGTCTGAGGATCATTGGTGCCAGTTACAGAAATTTCCTATCCTCAGACTGGACGATCTGAATCAAAAAGCAGTGGACACAAAAACAAAGAATGAGGTAGTGTTTGAAGACTACTCCACACACACACACACACACCGTCTGAGGATCGTTGGTGCCAGTTACAAAAATTTCCTATCCTCAGACTGGAAGATGTGAATAAAAAAGCAGTCAACACAAAAACAAAGAATGAGGTAGTGTTTGAAGACTTCCTAGCAGGATTACCTTCTAAACAGGGAATTGAACATATAATTGATGTGTAACTCGGTTCAGCCTGTGTCCATATTAAGCCCTATTGATGCCCCCACATCGTAAAATAGAAATTTAGAAATTGGTATGTGTTATTGGATCCAGGTTTTATTTTTTTAAGTAACAGCCCATACTTTTCTCCTCTCATCTTACTCAAGAAGAAAGATGGGTCATAGCAACTCTATAAACGTTATTGAGGATTGAATAAGATAAGTAATGATGAGATGTTGAATGAGCTGCATGGAGAAAAGTATTTTACAAAACTAGATGTTCATTTTGGGCTATCAATTTTGTATGTGACCCAGTGACGTTCTGAAAGCTAAAAATAGATTTCATGAAGGTCATTATCAAATCAGAGTCATGCTTTTTGGACTAGACAATGCACGTGCGACCTTCCTAATTGCCTCTAATAATGTTTTGTGACCATATTTGAGGATGTTCATGTTGGTATTTTGTGATGAGATTTTGATATATATGTGGAATTGGGAAGGCCGTGCTTTGCATGTTGACCGAGTACTCTCAATATTGGAAGAGTGTTATATGAAGAAATTAAAGTGTAGTTCCAAGGAGGAAGAAATAGATTGATTGGGTCATATCATATTGGCACAAGGAATCAAGAATGGTCTCATACAAATAAAGATGATAGTGGAATGGCCAATGCGAACAAATGTTTTCTTGTTGAGAGGAATCTTGGGGATACTATTGTTGTTGGCTAAATTTTTTGCATAGCTGAAAATCTAGGCAGTCATGAGATAAATCTCCCTCATTTACTGGTGAGGCTCTCATGTCAGATTTGTCAATTAAAATATGCTAGTATCTATATAGGGTTTTACTTTAACCATGCAGCTCATGAACCATAGCTGTATAGTTCTGCAGCAAGTAAGCAGCTGTTTAAGAAAGGAAATAGTTATAGAAGAAGAAAATAATAAAAACACGGAAGAAATGGGAAGATGTGCAACCCAATCAATAGATAACAAAGTTGATTGTATGCACATAGAAGAAACCAATAGATATCAACACACATAATTATAAGCAAAGGCAACTCTAGATCTAGATCTAAAATAACACAAAGTTTATTAGAAGATCTAAGATAGAAAGCTAGAAACAAAATGCACCGTGACACAAAGTTCTCCGGAAACCTGCTCCTTTATATTCCTTTGCTTCAAGTGGCTATCAAGGGGTTTCAGCACAAAGTCTGGAACACAAGAATGCTGCTTACAAATTCTGATCATTAACCCGAAGGTTCTTCCTCTACTTATAGAATGTAGAGGGGCAATTACAAGTCAGAAGCTTTTAGTCGAACTGGCACATGTGGAAGTCGGAAAGGAAACAACTAGCAATCTCCCTCCTGGAATTCCTCTTTGCATGACATGCATGATTTGCAACTGAAAATAGAACCTTTTATTTTGCATGTCTGCCACCTATCTCCAAGTAGTTGACTTCTTCAAGTAATGGCTCTTAAACCAATCACTTAAGTTGTATAATTTAATTGACCGCTCAATTACTTTGTTGGAGGAAATAAGAGAAAGAAGAAGAAAGAGGAAAGCTGCAGTCTTGTTCTTTTTCACATTCTGCGTGCAGTTGATTCTTTTGCCCTTGATTCTCACCATACTCGATCTGGAAACGGCTGGATTTGGAAGCGACTGGAACTAGAAAGCACTCCGGGTGAATGCAACTTCAATGAAGGCTTCAACTGAAAGATTGAGAGCACATGCACAAGATCCTAGAAGGAATTCTCCATGCACTGACTTCTTCACTTCACGGGCTGCATTCAAAACAAGAGGATGAAGCCTTTGCAATTATGGATCTGGATTTGAATCTGGATCTATGCATGATTCTGCTGATCTTTCTCTATCATGCCGCTTTGCCATGGTTGGAGCGATCTTTGTCTGAGCAATTCCTTTTCTTTTTATTCAGCCTGAATTCTTTACAACCGGTGCAGATCTGGAGATTTCCTCAGATTCGGAGGATATGTTCAATGTATTGGACATTGATTTAAGCTCCCTTTCTCTTGTAAAAGTACTTGTAATGAATTCCTGCAATTAATTCAGACAAAGATGACAACTGGAACATGAACACTGGATTTTAATTATAAAAATCTGCATATATCAAGTCTGCTGCCCCAAAATTTGATGTTTTATTTGCATGCAAAGCAAACATGAATTTTACCAACTTTATTTGAGCACCTGTATTACTTATGCAGACAATTATTCAGATACAAATCAAGCTCCTTCAAACCTAGGTGCCAAATTTGGAAGCTTCCAGCAGTAATTAAACCTTCTTTTGAGCAAAAACCCTCTTCAAATGGGGCACACTTTTTGTCTGGGCCGCATTTGTTTGCTTTTGAATTAATTAATTCATCCTTATGGCAGCCCCTGCTTATATAATCCTCATAATTCTATAATTAATTAGTGCCTCTCCTATTCCTGACAATTAATTAATTATTTAATAAGCTTTACTCTTCAAATGGGGCGCCTATTTTGTGCATGCTCATGGCTGCCATTAAATAAATTAAATTTATTTAATTATAGCCTTCTACTTCCAGTTAACTTAAGCCTCATAGTATGCTTTGACCTCAACCATTGAAAATATGAATTAATTAAATCAATTAATACTTTAAAAAGTATTATTTCTCTCTCAAAAGGGGTGCACTTTTTTGGCATGAGCAATTTCTATTTTTAAAAGTCAATTGACAATGGGATTATTTACCTTGCAAGGCAGCTCCGAAAATCCCATGATCCACTTAAGCTATTTGCCTTTCATAATGGGATTATTTACTCTGCAAGGCAAGTAATAAAATCCCATCAATGCCCTAAGTGATTTTTCTTTTATTTTACAATGGGAATTTTTACCCTGCAAGGTAGGTAAGAAATTCCCACCTGCCTGCTGCCTCCAATTTTCCCATTGTGACTTAAGTGGCGTTGCTTTCATGGGAAAAAGTATCTTGCTAGGCAGGTACAAAATTCCCACCTGCCTGTTGCTACCAAAAATCCCATTGTAGCTTAAAACCTTCTTTTTCCAAAAATGCGGCCTGCCCAGAAGAAACTTTTTGGTGCACGACTTCGTCTTTTCCGAAAGAACCAAACCTCCGATGGCGAATTCCTTCTGGCACAACGTGCATAGGTGATCTCCAGATACTCCAGGCAAAGAATCAGGCCAAACCGGCAAAGGAATTGATCTAGAGAAATTTCACAGAAAACGAAATGGGAAAACACCAAAAACACAAAACGTTGCCAGAAGTCACAAATAAAGCCCAGGATCCATTCCTGGTTAAGACCCTACTAGTATATGAGAATATTGAATCGGCGCACAAATTGCCTCAAACGGGGCTCAAAATAATTAAATACAAATTTTCCGCAGGCAAACCCCAGCGACAGAATATAACAATTTCAGGTATCTGGGTATTTGGCAAAATTGGCTAATATGACTCTCTGGGAATATCTTGACACAATACAGACACTTTCTGGCAATAAAAACACAAAACAACCCATTACTTTAAAAGTACGATTTTTTTTTACATAGGGTAGTCCCAAATTTCAGGGTGAAATCTGGGGACACCAATTGTCATTTTACTACAAATTATCCCATATAGCTGCATGATTAAGGGATCTATTGATTCAGAGAGCATGGCTTATCCATGTCTTATCCATGTGACAACATATTAAAATGAGGGTTCAACGTGTAATGAGTGGAAGCAATTAATATTGCTTCTTATGAACAATAATCAGAGTTCCATGACAAGGAGAATAAACAAACGCACTAAACAAGGAAATCAAAAACCGATAAATGAAAACTTTAATGCCATTAAATTGATTCATATATCTGCAAGTGTTGTACAAAATACAAGAGGCTGGATATGTGAGTATTCCAAAACTAAAATACAACGTGTAATGAGTGGAAGCAATTAATATTGCTTCTTATGAACAATAATCAGAGTTCCATGACAAGGAGGATAAACAAACGCACTAAACAAGGAAATCAAAAAACGATAAATGAAAACTTTAATGCCATTAAATTGATTCATATATCTGCAAGTGTTGTACAAAATACAAGAGGCTGGATATATGAGTATTCCAAAACTAAAATTCTATTATAAGAATAGTAATGAACTCCTATGCGGCCTATTTAATGAAGTATAGATGAAGACAAGGCTAGAAAGTTACATAAAGAGCTACCGTTTATATTTTGTCGGTTGATAATTCAAGATTTTTTGTTGTTTGATGGTATACTAACATGAGTCTCCATGTCCAAGTAGTTACCATCCACACTTAGTGGTACCACATAATGAGAACCGGGGCCGACAGTTCCAACCATGAGTGGCTGAGAACACGATGAAGCTAATGGTGGATTGTAGCGACCCCACTTCCAATATCTGGAAATACTTCCAATTTTTTTTTGTATCTGTTTCCTTTAGTTGCCATATCATCCATCGAAAGAGAAGTGCCACTTTGTTTAACTTGCATTTAACTTCACTTAATAACTCCGTTATAGATTTGCACTGATCAAGTCTCAACTGCTTGTGAACTAATTTCACTTGACTAAGTGTCTGTTTTTCTTAAGTTCATGTGTAGTCCTGTGGGTTTGGACTCACTTCACACCACTGTGCAGCTCTGATCTGCTGCTTGGCAGCCTTACACATTCTTGCAATGCCAAGTTTCAAGCAAAATTAAAAATCACAAAGCTTCCTCTTCTAATGTTGTATTGCACGTGCTCATATTATTGAATTTCCTCTTCATTTAAGGTTGAGATCAGTTATGATTGGGCATCGATTACTAAAATGCTATAACCCACTCTTCATACATAACTCTAATGACAGTCCTACATGATGGACTTCATTTTAAGGTTTATTTACTTTCCTTCAAGTCTTCGCTATATTCTATTGAATGATATCTCTCTCTAAAAGCGACCACATTCAAGCATTTCTCAAACAACAGCCATGGTCAAGTTTAAGGTCTACATTTAACCTTCTTTGATGAAACAAAGGTCCATATTTCATGATGATTCTGGTGATTTGTACGTAGGGAAAAATGAATCACATTCCTTTTTGAATCCAGGTCAGAGAAATACCCATAAAAGAATAAATCATATACATAAATGTTACATTCATGTTCAACAAAAGAAAAGACAGACTCACTTTTATTCATGGCTTATCCAGGTTATCCATTTACTTAAGAACCCTAAAGCTCAGCCAAGCTCATTTACTTCTCAGTCCATTCTTAATGTCAACTACAAGATCACTATTGGCATGATTCTCATTACTTTGTGGCCAAAATTAAGACCTCTTTTGTGGCATCTATAGAGTGCAGTTCAAAAACATTCAATCAGCCATAGCTGTTAACCCATTTGAAAAAATTCTCCTGGTTATTATGTAACCTGTGAGGGGTCAAGATGTGAAGTTTATAACCTTTCTAACATTTGTGAGCATGTTCACTCAAGTTTGGAGGTCACGCAATGGGCTATCCCTGTTAGAATACATGACATGGTTTAGAATAGTATAGAACAAAGCATAGTGACTAGCACTGTGAGTTTCCTCTACCCAATCTAGTCTCATGACAGAGTCATCGTTTTTATAAAATATAGGGTTATTCTACCCAAGCTATTTTTCCAAGCCACTACATAAATACAATCTGTCAACTAGAATAACAGAACAGAATTTCTTTAGCCCTAACAGTTCAATTCATACAAGGTAGAACTTGGAAAAGCATAATGTACAGTGCACTAGTATAGAGACATGAATAATATAGCTCCCCCAGAATACCTAGATCATATTTATATCTAACAACCATGCATAAGGTTAGTATTATACCAAACAGTACACAATCCACCAAAATACCTATCTCCTCCTACAACCATAATGAATCTAAATGCAACATGCAATCAGTAGAAGCAATGAAATAGAGGGCCATTCATTTTCTTGTTGAAGACATCCATTTGCTAGCAAAAATAGGACAATTACTATTATTGCCACATAGGTCAGCAAAACCTTTTCACAATCCACCTATCCTATAGATTTACCTCTATCAACACATAGAGAGGACTTCTGATAAGATCTTTGTATATAATAATTGAATAATATGCAGAAGATAACACATCACAAGAGATATTGGTGGGCCAAGATGCCCACATATTCAATATATGTAGAATAATGCCCTTAAGGTAGAGCAACGCCATACAATGCTCCTTAAGGAAGGAGCAATTCCACAATCTCCCAAGATGGGAATCCACTTTGAGAGGGACACTTCCAATATACCTCTACCAAGTAGAAGACTCAACTAATACATCCATGACATACTCATAATGATACTCACATCCTTTATATAGACATACATTACTCTTAATGGATGGATAACACCTAATCTCAATGTAGGTAGACTCATTACCCAATATAACTAATTCCTATGTGACCCCATATATTATAAATATATAATTAAGGGGATATGTGCGACATGTTGGCATCTCCATCAACCCATATACATTATAATATCATATCCCAAAGTACATATCATTCCCTCCCTCCTTGACATGTTTCGTCCCTGAAACATATGAAAAAGCCATATAATGAGTGTGCTTTAAATTATTGCATACTTGTTGCGATGCTCAATCATCCAACCACCCATGTGAGATCTTAGTGGGTGATGCTTCTCCAAACCCGATTCCATATTCCATTGTGCTCCTCTGATTCCATCCATGTCCATATGTGTTCCTCCTCGACATCCATACATATCCATAATAATTATTCCTGTGATTCAGTGTAATATAACTGTTTCTCCATTGATTCCATGTATCGCCATAATGATTGCTCCTCCAATTCCCTATATATCCATATAGATTGCTGCCCTCATATGTCCTAGCATGTCTCCACGATTGTTTCCTCTCATGATGATGTGGGTGTCTATATGGTGCAGCCTTAATATCCTTAACCTTATCAACCTTTTCCTCAACTTTATTTTCTTCTTCCACCTTGTTTCCTATTTCTTTTTTCTCTTGAGTAGTTTTTTTTTTTTTGTCTTTTCCATCATTTTCTTCAGCCTCTCCTTCTGAATAATCCTTATTCCCTTCTTCACCATCTTCAAAGCGATCTTCATGATCCTCCTTTACATTAATTTTTTCCTTGCTAAGTGTGATTTCTTGCAATGTAATTTTCTTTTTTTTGTACCATAATTTCATGATTTTTTTTGCACATTAATAGTAATTGTTCCCAAGGCCTCTAACCAAGGATATACAAGAAGAATATCCATATCTAAAGCATAAAAATATGAATATAAAACACATTTATCCATAGAGGGCTTTAAATCTTCAAAAACTTGAATATGCTTAACATCCACTTGAGCTTCCTTAATATGCCTTGCTTGAACACATAGATGTTGAGCTACATCCATATTGATGAAGTTATATTTATTGCTAGGATTTATGCAAACAATTACCTTTTTCCTTTGAATGCACTATTCAAACTGAAATATTGAAGTTTCCTTCCTTGGAGATACACTATCTGAACTTGTATCTTGATCTGTTGTCTCCCCTTTTGAATCATGCGTAGCCTCTTCATCGTCAAAATTGTTCTCTTCATCTTCTTCATCGTTAACTTATTTTTCTTCGTCTTCTTCATTCTCATCCTTATCTGTAACAGCCTCATCAGGAACATCCTCTTCTTTTTCATCTACTTCTTTTGTGTCCCATCTATCTAAGAAAACTTGTTCCAATTCCTCCCAAGACCAATTAGACTTGGACCTTTTCTTTTCTAATTCAAAAAACCAACTTCGTGTAAGGCCACTAATCCACCATTTGAAAATCCAAATATTTAATGATGGAAAATATCTCTCCTTAAATTTTCTCCACCACTCTCTAACATCAATTGTACCATCTCCACAAAATTCTTCCATCACCATGATCCACAAAAACTAGGATTTAAAGAATAAACCTTTTTGATCAAAACTTGTTCTAACCCTTTCAGCTAGAGGTTGGCGAAAAATCAGAAAACGCAGAACACAAACCCCAACTATAATTTTGAGAGATTTCAAAAAATGTAAAAAATTAAGAAAAATTCTTAATATTGCGGTTTGTGGAGCAAATTGTGGAAAAACCATAAAACTGCAATAACTCTCTCAAAAGAGATCCAAAGTTGCATCAATCCAAAATAATTGGAGAACTAGTTCATCATAATTTAGAATATATAGACGAAACCTTAAAATTAGGGTTTCATCCCACAAATTACCTGGATTGATGCTCTGATACCACTTGATAAGATCTTTGCATATAATAAATGAATAATTTGCAGAAGATAACACACCACAAGAGATATTAGTGGGCCAAGATGCCCACATATTCAATATATGCAGAATTATACCCTTAAGGTGGGGCAACACCATACAATGCTCCTTAAGGAAGGAGTAACTCCACAATCTCCCAAGATGGGAAACCACTTTGAGGGGGACACCTCCAATATACCTCTACCAAGTAGAAGACTCAACTAATACATCCATGACATACTCATAATGATACTCACATCCTTCAAATAGACATACATTACTGTTGATAGATGGGTAACACCTAATCCCAATGTAGGACGGCTTATTACCCCAAATAACTAATTCCAATGTGACCCTATACATTATAAATATATAACTAAGGGGATGTGTGCCACATGTCGGCATCTCCATCAACCTATATACATTATAATATCATATCCCAAGGTACATAGCAACTTCAATGTATTGTCAGATGTCTAGAGGTCTGTATGAATCTCCACCCTATGTGATGGCTCAACCACAGTGATATTATCAAGGCCATGACAATGTAGAGTAATAGCTCTAGGCTATATAATGCTTATGAGGTTGTACTGCAACCGGAAATAAGATAACTCTATATTAAAGATGCTAAACCTGCACAGTCTCATAGGCCTGAGAACAACTTCCTTAAGAAGACAAGGAGTCAATTTATTCCCTTCTCGATTCCTATTCACACTGTTCTTCACTTGAGCACACAAATTATAATGAAGCTATATATAAAAATACATGCAAGGTTTCATAGTTAAAAGGAAGCCAGAGGATTGCTTAGCCCCAATCCATTGTTGCAAGAACCGGAACTAATTGCTTCAGCCATATGGTCAAAGATTCCAAACACAAGCCAGTAACCCAAGTAAAGTATAAACTCAAAAGCACATTGATCATAGCCAAACCTTCCATACTCAAGATAATAGAGAGCATATTTATTTAAATTTATACAGATAATATTTCAACATTTATACAGCTCTGAACAAAGAATTATATTACCAATAAAAGTGCAACTCCCAGATCTGTTATAGTTAGGCCCGGAAATCTTAGACAGTATGATATGTCATTTCCATTTCAAGAACCCTTCTCCTAAAATAATAGTGATTGACTCGAGGAACTTGTTTAGAGTTTATAACTTGCTCAATAATAGTCAAAGGATCAAAATTGTTTCCAGCTATATCAATCTTGTCTAATCTTTGTGCCACAACAGTCATTCCAATTCATCCTCTCACTGCCTATATACTGTCAGTGAAAATCTTGAAATCCTTTTTCATACACCAGCAAGAAACAAAACAACTGAAGGCCATGCTTATTTTAATTATTCTCATTTTGATCTTCATTGCAATCCAATGGAAGCCAAGATACTATATTCCATTATATCTTTTATAATTCAACTTCAACTGTACAATTCTTTATAAATCACAACACAAGAAAGCCTCAAGAGTTGAGTAAGTACGGGTATTAGCCGAATTCTACATAACCAAATCAACAAGAATAAGTAGACCAACAAGCAGTTGAAACTTCTTCTTTCCTTTCTCATATTGTTGGAACAAATGATAGTTTATGCAACATTATAACTATGCATTCTATTCCCTTTTTTCCCTAATACTCCTTGTAAATCACTGAATTCCAACGATTCATAAATCATCAACCAATTTTAGGAAACGATAGAAAAATTATATGAATTCTTTCTTTATCCTGCAAAACAATATATAAACTTTGGTGAGCAAAAACGCTCGCATGCCATTTCCCTTTTTCCTGTTCTAGCTGTCAAGGAAACATTAGCGCCCAAATGCATGTATATTCAATCAAATATTACTCATCAGGAGAAACAGAGGTAGTGAAGAAAATAATCTGTATATTATTACAATGCATCACCATTCAGTATTATCACTTTTGAATTAAAACTGCCCAAATATAATCACAACGAAGTTGACCTCAAGCTGGTCCATGCTGGACACAATCCAAGACATTGCTTTTCTCAAGAGGTCCAAATAGTCAAAGATGCATCCTAACCACCATATGCTTATGCACATATATGTGCATATGCCTTTATGCACCAGTCAAGCAGGTGTATAAGGGCATATGCCTGCATATTGTATATGCATAGATAATACCTAATTTATCCATTTAACAGATCTAGGGCAGGAAAGAGGGAAAATAGCATGCCTGGAAGGAAAATATCTTTGTATTGACCATGCCCTAGCTCAGCTTCCTGCCCACTAATAATTCTGTTGCCAAATACCTTCAGACTTCCGACTTTGCAATCCTGCACCGATATTTACAGGAGGGTATTTGTATAGAAAAATATACCGTCAACTAAGCAACTAAACATGAGTTGCATTATATGCAACAAGCATCCAAATGCCACAAAGCCAAGGTTTTCAATTGATTCAGTTTCCTGGAATTAGAGTTCACATTTTAATGCATCTACCTTGCAGTGCCACCTTGTCCTGTAATTATGGATTTTCTATTAATAACTGATTTAGCTGCACTGCCGTGCTAGTTCACAAGGCTTTCAAAGAAATCACCATGCAACTCAAGTTCTACCATGAATGGCTTACCCCTATTTGGAGTTCATTCTGCTGCCATATGTAATGTTCTCTTTTCCACGCAAGTCACTATGAAGGCCTTGGGCCCATTCTACTTTCCGTGGGCTTCAAGGAAGGAAATCAAGGGAGGTGAACATTGCCATAATTGTAAGTAATTGTATTTTCCTTATTTATTTGATTACTAATTATGGCTTGGAGTGATTCGAGTAGGTGATGGGTGAATGACAATGCAAAAAGGAACTTCTGTCTTCTCCTTCATTAAGGTCGGTCTTCTTGAGGGCTACAATGGAGATAAAGAAATACTCTTTCCCTTTTTATGAGGTTGGTCTTCTTAAGTAAAGATTAAAAGTGCACTTCCCCCCTTCATTAAGAGGTTGGTCATGAAGATTTATCTTCTAATTCATCCTTGGCGTCAAAGAAAGGTATTTAAGGAGGTTCGAATGGAGGAGGGGTATCATTACCATTCATCATTTGACATTTACTTGGATTTGGAGCTAGTGTAGCTTCTCTTCTTGCCATTTAAAGATGAAACCCTTTCCCTGGTTACCTATTGAGGATGAAAACCTTCAATAGTATCACACTTGGGGACAAAAAACCCTCTTGTGTGCATTGGTGGCTTCATTCGGGAGTCACAAGTGGACTTCACTGGAAGATTTTTGGAACAACAAGGTGTTTGTCTGTGCATAGGGCACTTCTACTCTAACTAGGGCACTTTCAAGGGTGTTGGCACCCTTCCTCCACTTGATCTGCCCACCTGGGAAGTTCAGTATCACTTTTGGAGGGGTTTTCATGGTTGGAAAATTATGATTTCACTTTTATTTGATAGCTAGTCTCTCCGAGATCATTTTAAGCATTTGTTTATGTTGAAACTCCGAGTATTGATGGAGTTATGAATTTTCAAAGTTTCAGTTGTGTTTGCAGTTGAATTAAAACTATAAAATATATATTTGCTCCAAATTTCATCTTGCTAGACTGATGAAGTTTTTGGGATATTTCTATATTGATTTTCAGTATATATTGCATAAGAACATTGTCTTGCAAAGTCCATACAGTTCGCTGCCCTAGGAAATAGAAAATCAGGTTCATTGCTATGGCTAAGTGGTGATATTTGTTGGCTGCCATCTAAATTCCTTTGCTGTCATAAATATTTTGATTTCACTCTGTTTCTAATGCCATTTTCAGTTTGTTCCTCTAAGGTTAAAGTGATTGACCGGTGGCTGGAATATAAATCAGAAGTTGTTATTTGGGTTTGAGCCAAAACTCTTTTTTTCAGTTTCAGCCCTAGAAAGGGACATTACACCATACGTGCAAGTTAGGGTTTGCAAAGTAAAATAGGGCTTCTAGCAAATGGAGCCTTTGAAACAAAGTGAACACCGAAACTCAAAACTTTTTCAAAATTCCTTTTTAACTGTGCATCAGGTCTGTGACCCACAATGCCAAAAGGAGGCATTGATTTCAAATGATAATTATAATGTTTCAAAGGTCATTGTTTTACTGTATGACTTGTGAGGGGTCAACTAATGTAATGATCATATAGTTCTTTCACAAGGCCCACTAAAGGGTGAAACGCAATTATTTCAAACAAGAATATGCTCACAGTTCATAGAGTCCAATCCTGAAAATGCCCAATGTAATGTCAACATATAATAAAAATTATGACATGATAATCATAATGACCAATAAGCTCATAGTGATTGTACGCCTCACCAAGCCATGAGGGGTCACCAATTAGATCACTAGATTAAGGAATGACCAAGGTCTTTCTAAATGCCAATGATAATGCCTTCATGATCATATTCCAAGTTTATATCAAACTTGATAAACATTTCCAATTATAAGGAGACGATGCTTCTCATAATATTATCACAAAGTCCATAAAACAACATTTACTATTTAAATGTAAAGGTCAACAACATATAATAGTAGTGTCTAGAAGGTCCATCAACCATGAGATAAATAATCATCATACCTCCATGACACACTAAAATGTTTGAGTTCTCTAGTCAACATACTGCCGTGCTTCATGCTTAGGAGTAGTTCCAATCTATCAAGAAGTAATAACCTACTAGACGAAACCCCAAGGCCTATCAAGCCATACAAAGGCTTAATATTGCATAATATCATTTTTTATTGCCCCCAAAGATCATGTCATGGCGGAGCACTATAAGGCAATGATACTTAATTTAAAAAGTCATCGGTGTGAGCTAAGACTCCCAACTTAAGGTATGAAAACAAAAGCAATCAAGTTAGATTAATCAAACTAAAAATCAATGCAACCATTCATCCTACCATTGAGGTATGATGGTATTTGAGATGTCAAATAGGAGGGCCCCAAAATGGGATGTGACATGGATAGTGCACAACATTTGATGAAGGAATAAGATCGTGTACCCCGATCAAAAACTTTCTTTCACCTGGTAAGATCTTCACATATAACGATTCAAAAATATGCAGAATAAATGAAGATCAACACAACATGAGATATTGGTCGGCCAAGAAGCCCTAGTATTCAATATATTCAGAATAATACCTTTAAAGTAGGTCAACACCTTATAACACTCCTTAATGAAGGATTAACACCACAAGATATCCTGTTGGAAATATTATCAGTGATGTCAAAGGCTTAATCATTGATGTATTTGGTTAACGAAATCGTGTAACGGAAGCTGACGGTTTTTGACGGAAATGGTAGAAAGTAACAGAAATAACCAGCAGTATAGAAGGGTAGAAAACGAAAGTTTAAATACTTGAAAAGAAGCGTTTTTGCATAAGGATTATCATGGTATAAGCGAGATATACACAACTGAACATAAGAGAGAGATATCAGCATTTTAAGGTGTTCATATGCCGTGTTTTATGTTGAAAAAGAAGATTTAATGATGGCTGGCAGCGATTTAATGATAACAGTGATTTGTCTAAGGAGGGGCAGCGCTCCTATCAAGTGGTTAATTGCATTGTTTAATGTGCATTTAATAATTATGGGCTGCATTAATTATGTTTTGGTTTTAGCCGACTAATGCACTTAATTAAGTTGTGTTAATGGAAAGGTTGTGTCGGTTGGAACGATGTGTCTTTTCGAAAGGATGTGAGAAGGATATATAAGGAGATGGAATCATTTGGTTTAGGTAAGCAAATTGAGTGCTTCATTCAAGTTTAAGGGAGAGAAGAAGAGCAGAATATGAAATATAAAAAGGAATGAAGGGCAAATTTATTTTTAATGAAGAGTTGCAGCGATTTATATATGTGAAGGGACTGAAATAAATCAGAAGAATATTCTTAGCAACATTTTAATTCTATCATCTGTTGAAGCAGCAGCAACATAAAAGATAGGAAAGAGTTTTTTTTTCGTAAGGAAGGTTGGTGCCTTCATATTTGAAGAGATCGGTGTCTCTTGCTGAGTTGGTGCTTAGCAAAAAGGGGATGCTGCTCCTGTAGGTCGGTGCCTACAAAATTGTAACTTGGGGATTGGTGTCTCCTGTAGGTTGGTGCCTACAAATATTTGAGAAATATAATAAAGAAGATTTTCTCCATGGTTTTCTCCCGAAAGGGTTTCCACGTAAATTTGTGTCTATTTGCAGTGTGTTGGTTTGCTTTGCATTCATTGATTACTTTGATATATTCACTGTGAAATTGATTAATTGTGATTACAAATCCGAGATTAAGTGTTAAATTTAAAAGAATATCATAATACTGATTCACCCCCCCTCTCAGTATTATATTGTGCTTAACAATTGGTATCAGAGTGGGTGCCTTCAGGAACAATCTAACAATTGGAAGGTAGATCTCAGAAGCACATATGGCTACTCATCAAGTACAAGAAGGTTTTTCTTCGAACAAGGCTCCATTGTTTGATGGAACAAATTATGCATTTTAGAGCATAAGAATGAAAACATATCTAATGGCACTAGGGTTTGATATTTGGCAATCAGTAACAATTGGATATACAATCCCATCAGTTCCATCGACAGATCAAGCCAGAAATAAGGCTTTTGAAAACAATGCCAAGGCGATGAATGCTATCCTATGTGGCCTATCAGAATCTGAGTTTGTTAAAGTAATGCAATGTGACACGGCGAAGGAGATATGGGACAAACTTCGAACTATCTACGAAGGTGCTGACAAGGTTAAAAGGGCTAAGCTTCAAACTCATAGGAGACAATTTGAGAGCTTGAAAATGAAGGATGAGGAGAATGTTGCTGCCTATCTTCTTCGTGTGGATGAGGTTGTCAACGCCATAAGAGGGTTAGGCAAAAAGATTGAAGAATCCATGATCGTTCAAAAGATTCTAAGGTCTCTACCATTAAGATTTGATGCTAAGGTGTCTGCCATTGAAGAAATGAAGGATCTTGATAAGTTGAGCATGGACGAACTACATGGAATACTGACTGTGTATAAAATGAGGACTGAGTCAAATAAACCATGAAAGAAGGAAGCTGCATTCAAAGTCTCAAAGAAAAAAAAAATCAAAGAACCTGAGTCAAATGAGAACTCAAACAGCGAAGAAGATGAGAAAGAAGCCTTGTTCATTCGAAAGTTAAAGAAAGGATTTGGAAAGTACAAAGGTAAGTTACCATTTAAATGTTTTAACTGTGATAAAATTGGTCATTTTGCGGCTAAGTGTCCAGAGAAAGAAGATAGCAATGATGAGGAAAGCAAACCTAAATTCGAAAGGGAATTCAAGCAAAGCAAAGGCAAGAAAAGATTTGGAAAGCAAAAGAAAAGCTTATATTCAAACGGAAGTAGTAGATCATCCGAAGAAAGTGGGATAAGTGACTCAGATAGCAATAATGAAGAAATATTAGTCATGGCTATAAAAGATGACTTAGAGATGAAGACATGGAAGAAAAAGGTGAAGTGAATCTTGAAGAGGAACTTATATGTGCCTTGGGAGAGTTGAAAGCTCTTAAAAAGAAAAATCAGAAACAAAAGTTACAACTCCTAAAGTATGAAGAAGAAGATTGTAACTTTGAAGCTAAGATATCACAATCTCTTGAAGAATCAGGAAAGATGATCGTGGATCTAAAAACCCAAATTGAAGAAGCAAAACGAGTTGAAGAATTAAGAAATCGGTTAAGGACTAAGGAAGAAGATTGCGAAAAGCGTGAGTCAGAGATCGTTGCTTTGAGAAAGGACTTGGAAAAAGCAAATGCTAAAGTTACGAGTAATCTAAAATTCGAGAAAAGTACCGAGATACTAGATGAAATTCTGAACCGACAAAAGTCAACATCCGACAAGATTGGTCTTGGATATACGGAAAGACAAGACACCGCTAACACAAAAGGTATAGAGTCGTCGAAAGGGAAAAGAGAAGAGAAGTCAAAGACCTATGTAGAGACACTCAAGAAACCTATGAAGAGTGAAGAGTTGAAAAGGGAGAAGAGCTTTATGAAGATCAACACTTCATACAAGGAAGGCAAAGAGGAGAACAAGTTTAGAAGACCAAATCCTCCAAGATATACTCACATGTCCAGGTTTGAAAATTCTTTCTATGGCTATTGCTTCTATTGTAATCATTTTGGTCATAAAGCAATAGATTGTAGAATATGGGTGAGAGACAACAATATAAAGAATAAAGGTGTGTATGGATTCTCAAATAGAAATTACAAATCCTTTGCTCCTTTATCGAACTACGTTGAAGATATTGTTTGTTATAATTGCAATAACTATGGACATATGGCAAGATTTTGTAGAAGTGGTTTTGTAGAACCATCTAAATCGAACTAGAAGGTAAATGCTCCAGAAATAAAGAAGAAAGAAGCTACAAAATTTTGGAAACAGAAGAAAGAGGATAATGGGAAAGATAAAGAGAAATCTATGCTTGTTCAAACAACATTCCATGCACAGGATGAAGGGCAGTTGTGGTACATTGATAGCGGATGTTCAAGACATATAACTGGAGATAAAAGTAAGTTCATCTAATTGAAGAAAGTAAATGAAGGTATGGTGAAATTCGGTGATAACGCTAAAGCAAAGGTCGCTGGAAAAGGTATGCTGAGTCTTTATAATGGTAAAACAAAAATAGAGAATGTTTTATATGTTGATGGATTAAAGCATAATCTCTTAAGTGTAAGCCAAATGTGTGATCAAGGACGCACACTTAAGTTTTATGCTGAAGGGTGTGAGATAAGGAAGGTAGACACGAGAGAGTTAGTAGCAGATGCACATAGAACCACAAATAACTAATGCATGCTCGGAGAATTAAAAGGAGAGAAATGTTGTTTAAGTTAGGTTGAAGAGAGTTGGCTATGGCATAGAAGGATGGGGCATATAAATTTTGATAATCTTGTGAAAATCAGCAACAAGCAGGTTGTGTAGGATATGCCTAAGGTAACGAAACCTACAAGTACTCTATGCAAGCAATGTCAGCATGGAAAGCAAACCAGAGCAAGGTTTAGAACGAAGGAGTATTCGACCACCAAACCACTAGAGCTGATTCATACGGATTTATGTGGACCTACCAGAACAGAAAGCATACAAGGTGAGAGTTATTTCATGTTATTCATTGATGACTACACTGGAATGACATGGGTAGCCTTTCTAAAAGAAAGGTCAGATGCATTTGAGAAGTTCAAAGCTTTCAAGGCTTTAGTAGAAAATGAAACCGGATTGAAAATAAAGTGCTTGAGGTCAGATCGTGGAGGTGAGTTCACCTCAAATGAATTCATTGAATATTGTGAAGATCATGGAATCAAAAGACAGTACTCAGCTGCAAGGACTCCACAACAAAATGGAGTGGTAGAAAGAAAGAATCGAATCGTCCAAGAGATGGCTAGAACCATGTTAAATGAATCTAAGCTATCAAATAGATTTTGGAGAGAAGCGGTAAATACGGCTGTTCATATCTTGAATAGAGGGCAAATCAGAGTTAATCATGACAAAACTCCTTATGAATTGTGGAAAGTAAGACCAACTACTCTAAAATATTTCAAAGTGTTTGGGAGTAGATGCTTTATTAAAAGAAATGAAGAGAACTTGGGCAAATTCGATTCAAGAGCGGATGAAGGAATTTTTTTTGGCTACTCCATTAAAATCAAAGCCTACAGATGCTATAACAAAAGACTACAAACTATGGTAGAAAGTGCAAATGTGAGAGTGGATGAAATCGTGAATGAAAAAGCTAAAGAACTTGCAGAAGAGCCCTTAGAAATACCCGAGGTAGTAGAAGAAAAGGAAGAGGAAGAATATGTTGAAAAATTAAGTAAATCTGAAAGGCTGGACACCAAAACACCATCTCTTTTTGTTAAGAAGAATCATGCTGAAAGTCAGATCATTGGAAACCTTGATGATGGAGTATAGACAAGAAGAAGAATTGTAAGTGCATCAGAACCAGTAAATTTCTCCTTATTATCCAAAATAGAGCCGAAGAACTTTGCAAAAGCCAAGCCATGATAAACATTGGATAAAGGCAATGAAGGAAGAGTTAGATCAAAGGATCAGAATGTGATTGGCACTAAGTGGGTATTCCGAAAGAAATTGATTGAAGATGGACAAGTCACTCGAAACAAGGCAAGGTTAGTATGTAAAGGGTATGCTCAAGTAGAAGGTATTGATTTTGAACAAACTTTTGCTCCTGTTGCCAGATTAGAAGCAATTAAAATGTTTCTTGCTTTTTCAATATTCAAGAGCTTCAAAGTCTATCAAATGGATGTCAAATCAGCATTTCTAAATGGGAAGTTAGAAGAGGAAGTATACATAGAACATCCTGAAGGGTTCCTCCTATCAGAAAATGAAGATTATGTGTGTAAGTTGAAAAAGGCCTTGTACGGATTAAAACAAGCTTCCAGAGCATGGTACTCAAGGCTTGACAAGTACCTACGAGACCAAGGGTTCAAGAGAGGAATTGCTGATAGCAATCTTTACATTAAAATTGAAGGTGAACACCAACTGATTGTTGTATATGTAGATGGCATAATTTTTGGAGGAGACAATGAGGAAATGTCTAAGAATTTTTCCAAAGATATGCAAAAGGAGTTTGAGATGTCCATGTTGGGAGAGTTATCATTTTTCCTTGGATTGCAAATTTCTCAATCTGATAAAGGAATATTTATATCCCAAACCAACTATGTGAAGGAAATGTTGAAGAAATTTGGCAGGGAGGAGTGTGCACCTGTTAGCACACCTATGGCTACCGGGACAAAGTTAAGCAAAGATGATGAATCTCCGAATGCTGATCAAACTCTCGATAGATCAATGATTGGGATTTTACTATATGTGACAACATCCAAACCAGACATCATGCAAGCAGTGGGTATGGCTGCACGTTTTCAAGTAGGTCCTAAAGAAACACATGTGCAAGCTGTAAAACGCATATTCAAATATCTAAAGGGAACTATGGATTATGGGTTATGGTACCCAAGGGGTAAAGACTTCACATTGGTAGCTTATATAGATTCAGATTGGGCAGGATGTGTGGATGATAGAAAAAGTACAAGCAGAGGAGCATTCTTCCTTGGAGACAGCTTGGTATCTTGGTTAAGTAAAAAGCAGAACTCTGTATCGTTATCAACAGCAGAAGCTGAGTATATAGCAGCAGTGTTATGTTGTACTCAAATTCTATGGATGAAGTAAACCTTGAAAGATATCAAAGTAGAGTATGATCATCCAATCTCCATATTATGTGATAATACTAGTGTGATAAGTATTTCAAAGAATCTGGTTATGCATTCAAGAACAAAGCATATTCCCATAAGATACCACTTCTTAAGAGAGCAGGTTGCAGAAAAGCAGGTAAAGTTGGAATTTGTTGCTACATCTAAACAGATAGCAGATATCTTCACCAAGCCACTTCCAAAGGAGACATGTGAATATCTACGGCAGAAGTTGGGAGTAATATCCTTTGCTTCTTCCCATTGAAAAACCAAGAGAAGCATTGGTTGAGGGGGAGCTAAACATTGCAATATTCAGCTCCTAGAGCAAACCATTGATGTCAAAGGGGGAGAATGACAGTAAGGGGGAGTTACAGCAAGGGGGAGTTGCAGAAAAGAAGAATTTTTTTTTGAGGGTTGCCATCAATGACAAAGGGGGAGATTGTTGGAAATATTGTCATTGATGTCAAAAGCTTAATCATTGATGGAATTGGTTAACGGAATCGTGTAATGGAAGCTGACGGAACTGTTGACGGATTTTGACGGAAATGGTAGAAAGTAACGGAAATAACCAGCAGTAATGAAGGGTAGAAAACGAAAGTTTAAATACATGAAAGGAAGCGTTTTTGCATAAGGATTATCATGGTATAAGCAAGATATACACAACTGAACATAAGAGAGAGATATCAACATTTTAAGGTGTTCATATGCCATGTTTTATGGTGAAAAAGAAGATTTAATGATCGTTGGCAGCGATTTAATGATAACAGCGATTTGTCTAAGGAGGGGCAACGCTCCTATCAAGTGGTTAATTGCATTGTTTAATGTGCATTTAATAATTATGGACTGCATTAATTATTTTTTTGTTTTAGCCGACTAATGCACTTAATTAATTTGTGTTAATGGAAAGGTTGTGTCGGTTGGAACAATGTGTCTTTTCGAAAGGATGTGAGAAGGATATATAAGGAGATGGAATCATTTGGTTTAGGTAAGCAATTTGAGTGCTTCATTCAAGTTTAAGGGAGAGAAGAAGAAAAGTAGAATATGAAATATAAAAAGGAGTGAAAGGCAGATTTATTTTTAATGAAGAGTTGTAGCGATTTATATATTTTGAAGGGACTGAAATAAATGAGAAGAATATTCTTAGCAGCATTTTTGTTCTATCATTTGTTGAAGCAGCAACAACATAAAAGATAGGAAAGAGTTTGTTTTTCGTAAGGAAGGTTGGTGCCTTCATATTTGAAGAGATCGGTGTCTCTTGCTGAGTTGGTGCTTAGCAAAAAGGGGATGGTGCTCTTGTAGGTTGGTGCCTACAAAATTGTAACTTGGGGATTGGTGTCTCCTGTAGGTTGGTGCCTACAAACATTTGAGAAATATAATAAAGAAGATTTTCTCCGTGGTTTTCTCCCGAAAGGGTTTCCACGTAAATTTGTGTCTATTTGTAGTGTGTTGGTTTGCTTTGATATATTCACTGTGAAACTAATTAATTGTGATTACAAATCTGAGATTAAGTGTTAAATTTAAAAGAATATCATAATACTGATTCACCCCCCCTCTCAGTATTATCTTGTGCTTAACATATCCCAATATGATGATTCCACTTTGAGGGGGATACCTCCAATAGCCTTCTTCCAAGTAGAAGACTTCACTTACATGACATGCCTCATAATGATTTTCATTTCCTTTATATAGGCATTCATTACACTTATTCTATGAGTAACACCTAATCCAAATGAAGGCAGACTCTTTACCCTAATATAATTACTTTCGCATGTTACCTACTTGACCTAATATATTATAACCATATAACTAAGGGGATGTGTGCCACATGTCCATCAACCCATATTATAATATCATATCCCTAGGTACATAACACATGAGGAGCACTTTGCTTTGTAAGAGCACACTCTTGAGGCAAAGTGTGGGCAAAAACATCCTACTTCTCCACATTAGTATTTTTCTGTGTTTCATGACTCTTCCACACAATTCACAATAAATTGTCAACTGTTTTGACGACAACTCCGAAACCAATGGAGTCATTTGCGTCCTTTGCATCACTCAGATGCTCATTCGCCTCAGTTGGTTTCTTAGCACTTCCCTAAGAAAGAGGAGTGCTATCATTTTTGGCATAGTTCTTATTCACACTCCACATACAAATGTTGATCCTATCAACACCATTTTTGACAATTCTTACTACCAAAGGGAATCCTCCCCGTCAACATCATTCTCAACTGAAGAAATATCCTACCTATGAGTAGTCACACCCTGAGCACCACGAAAAGAGTCCACAATCATGTCATTTACCAGAGCCTCATGTGTAACATCATGTTCCACTCACTTTATCTGCCAAGGCCATTTAAAAGGAAGTGCTTGCAAGGATTTTCAAAAGAGTCGAGGAGACTATGATAACAACACCTTACAAATTGCAGGGGTAGATCCATGCCTTTTTTGTAGAGGTATGTGATGAAAATATATAGGGAAAATGTGAGACACCACATGTCTTTTTATTAGATTCCTATTATTGTCACTTTCATCTATCTAGCGTTAACTTTTCTTCCTTTTGCGTTTTTCTAGCTTTTTACTACCTCTTCTTCTTGGGTTTTCCTAGCATGTTATTACCATGTTCCACTCTTGGATTTATTCCACTCTATTCCTCGTTGGTTTCCTTGGATGCTTATTATCTTCCCTAATAAGTTTATTCCCCTTGGTTCCCCTAGTTACCTTGAGTGATTATGAGTATATTCTTCTTCCCTCTTGAATTTAGTTCCATAGGTTTTTTCCTTCACTACCTTGGATGCCAACATCTTCTCTTCCCTCTTGTGTTTACATACATAAATCATAGGCCTACGTTTACCGTCTCATGACATTATTTTCCACATCACAATTTGCTTAGACGTGCCTCCATACTCATACACTCATGCACATTATACTATGTTATGCTACATTCACATGTACTTCCAAATCCCTATTCCTAGTCTTTTTGAAGAAAAATTAAAAATCCTTGCTCTAGTGGTCAATTACTAGCATGTAATCATTGTGCCATCATAGTTACATGGACTTCACAATACCCTTTTTTCGAGCTCATGTTTTCCCACTTGAGGCACACTTAGATTAGAGATGAGATTCTTTGATAAGGTGCAAACAGGAGTATTTAAGCATCTTGGTTTCTAGGTTCTCTATAGTGGCCTTCCAAGCTCTCTATTGATGTCAACTTACACACCAGTTGTTGGCCTTCCAAATCTGTATGAAGGAGGACAATAGAGAACAAAAGCAATAGAAAGAAACAATCGAAATCCAAATAAAAAAGTGAAAACTCAAAAGTCAATCACAACCAGAAAAGACATGATCAACGTTTTTGGCACGCCTCCTATGCCCATTGAAGTGCAGGACAGTAGATTAGAGTAGGAGGCCTTTTATCGATCATTTGTGCCACCTGCCTTTTCACGCAAGTACCTAATCCTTATAGTGGTCAGTGGCTTTGACAGGTCATGAGGAATGGGGAACACATCATGGGAAGGTAGGCAGTAGGCACCTTTACATTTTCATGCATATCATAGTCTTCATGGGGAAATAACTGATACTTCACTATTTTTCCCACACCACGGCCTTATAATACAGGGTCACTAAACCTTTCAATCTCAGAAACTCCTTGTGATTAGGGTATCTTATCTTCGCTACAGCTTATCCCATGATGTGTATTGGCATATGTTGGGCTGACTTGTGACTAGGATAACCTTTGACTTAGTCATATAATAATTTCTATATTTGTATATTGATAGTAAGAATTGTCCTATGAAGAACCATAGCCTAAGGTATATAGGAGGTAGTGATTAGTATTGGGGCATCATATTAAAAATATTGTTCTTATTTTAAGGTTGTTCCCTCGAAGAGCTTCAGTCATATATTTCAGTTTTGTGCTAGCTTTCATTCATATTGTGATCTATTGTTGTGATTATGCTTTGGCGATCTAGTAATTTCATTACAAGTGGTATTTCAACATTTATGACAGTTAACAAGCCTATTTCAGCCAACTTCAGTATGGTCATTGACTCAACAGTTAAAACAGAATTTAACTCTCAAAGAAATTCCAGCAGCTAGTATCATTTAATTCTTAATCAATATTTGTATTCTAAAAAAGAGTCAAAATCTATCCTCTCATAATTGGGCCTTAGGAAATATTATCTTTGATGTTAGGGAACATCGTAAAGGTTTTGATTCCTTTTCTATCAACCATACCCCCCGCCTTGGGAATAAATGTGCGGACATGCTTGCTAATGTGGGGGTGCATTATCATGATTTAAAGGTCTGGCTTAAAGGTGATGACATCCCCGCGTCAATTAATGATATTATTCAATCTAAAAGATCACAATAATACCTCTATCTCTCACACGAGTGTTTTTGTTGGCACGACTATCATGGCAGTAAGCTCGAGTGTGGGGGTTTAACTCTAAGAAAGGC
Organism: Taxus chinensis; assembly: GCA_019776745.2. Classification (NCBI taxonomy): domain Eukaryota; kingdom Viridiplantae; phylum Streptophyta; class Pinopsida; order Cupressales; family Taxaceae; genus Taxus; species Taxus chinensis. Next base: position 609,652,224 of record CM034155.1, on the reverse strand, counting down.
CATTTCGATATTATCAATTGCAGGGTGCAACTGGTTTTACCTTGGGAGAACAACACTGAAACCGTGGGAGGCGACAAAGTGAGGGTGGAACCTTCGAGCTATGGCAACATTGTCATCAATCCTTCTATGTGGGATATGCTAAGAATTGGGGGATTTAGAAAATAGATCACCAAGCTGCATGGGCATGATCCCTCGCTCACCAAGGACTTTGGTATGGCATGGACTGAGGGTAAGGTGGTTGTTCTGGGTATGGAGATTGAGATATCTGAGCAGGCCATAGCCCAGGTCACTGAAATGGAGATGAAAGGCCTCAAAATTTTCAAGGACAGGAACAAGTGCGACCATGAAATTAACACTTTCTTCGTTGGCAAGGAAAAAAGTGCATTTTTTCACAGATGGCATAGCTCGGTCATGCATACTAGGGGTGTGGAAAGAGGTTTGCCTTCACATTATGAAATATTTAACCTTGGAAGGCAAGTATCGCAAGATCTATACCCATCATTTGTCTTTGCTAAACATGTTTAGGAACAAAATCATGATGAGCATTCCTTTCTTTCTTTATATGTCTTTGTCGACTTCTATGAGAGATTTTCAGGGGGGGAAGGTGGATACCCCCATTCACGAAGGCCTCATCCTCCTCTTGTTTCAAAATGGCAAACCAGTGCCGGCCAAACCTGTGCCCCCTATTGAGGAGGATGATGATATCACCCTAGCCGAGTGTCTCACCAAGATGCGTGAGGGCAAGGATGCCCACAACAGAGCTGAGGAGGGGGGGATAATGTGAAAATTAGGGCTAATCAGGATGAAGGGCCCTCGAAGGACAAAGGTAAAATGATTGTGGATGAGGACATGAGCTATGAGGACCTGAAGAAAAGGGTGCAGTATTTGGAGACTATTGTTCAGGTTATGGAGGAGGCTAACTCCGACATCAGGGAAGGCATGATTGATAGCATTGAGGCTACAAAGCAAATATGCATTTCCTAGAAGAACATTAGGGGAGAATTTATTGAGTTGGAAAAACTTGTTCGTGACATGAGGGCTAGACTGGAAGTGGCAGAAGAGGGGACCGAAAAAAAGAAAATACCATTCCAGTGCCAGCAGCTCCGAGGACGAGGATGAGGACGAGACCAAGACCGATTCCAAGGATGAGGAAGAGGAGGAGTAGATCTAGAAGGAGTTGGAGCATGAGCACAACAAAGTGGAGTCTGCTACCATGGTGGGAAAGCCTCCTAAAAGCCAAAAGAAAAATTAATGCTTTTGTAGATGAACCTGAACTTTAGGCGGATTTTTGGCGAAATTGTCTCTGTTTCTTTTGATTGTCTGTTTTGTTTTCTCTTAGGCTGGTTTTGGACCTTCTGTCGTTAGAGTTAAGCATGTTTAACTCCCCTTGGTCCAATTTCTCCTTCTGCATCTTTTTGTGAGCTCACACGATGTAATCTTTCATGTATGGCCTTTGGGAGTTGATCTCTTTTTTTACCTAATGTAATAAAAAAAATCTATCCTGCCATCAGGTCAACGGCCCAACAAAAAACAGTATGGTCAATAGCAGTAGAACATGATGAAACACCAACAACATCCAATCAAACAACTTATTATGGTCAGTGGCTGTCAACTCAGTCAAACAAAGGTAGTTGTCAACTTTTGGTGGTTTGCTGATGTAACCAATGGCATACACATTAAATCCCCTATTCTGTCCTGTCCCCTAAATCCTGTCTGGTCATTAGGGAGAAGTTTGAGTTGATCATGTCATGAACGAGGTTCATTAAATGCTATTTGTATGAGTTGAGTGCCATTTATTAGGGTTGACCAAATTAGCTGCACAAGTGTAATAAACGTGTTCATAGTGACCAGGTTGGCAATAGAGATTCAATAGTTATTTATATACTTAAAAATTCATTTCATCGTAAATGCAATGTTGAGGGCATGTGTTCATCAATGAGCAATCACATTGTCATTGATTTTTCTTAGGTCTAATTTGAATTCTTTGTCATGAATCTAGTCTCAGGGTTCACTCATAGTAGTTTTCTTTGTACAGAATGCCTTATTGGGTCTATAACCCTATCACATTTCATACCCTTGAGATGAGGTGGGAGCCTAGAAACTAAGTATAGTCATTGTACATCCACAGGGTTATACCATAATGTGTGGAGTCAAGATGAACCATACCCAGTGAGGGGGGTAGTGATTTGCAAGTGGTGTTGACCATAAGAGTAGGGTTTCTTAAGGGATCTCTTGTTGTGATTACTTTCCTGATTGTGCAGGTCCTGTGAGCTATAATGCATAGTCTAATTGCCACATACTCATGGTGCTCAAGTAGGGTTGCATTTTGTGCTAGCTCTATAATGTTCTTATATCTTAATGTGTTTAAGTGAATCATGGTCTTTGGAAGATGATATATTCCCCCTTATCACTTTTAAAAATTACAACTACACCCTTTGCTATATACCGTGACTACCAATGCCTTGAAGCAGAATATGTCTCCCGCACTACTTATTTTGATGCACTAGCCACAAATGACAGTTTTATAATTTGTAGGTAAGCTTCATAATAATCAACCAGTATTTTGTTTGGATGGTACATGTGTTTTCCGTTGCATGATTTTCTCAAAAAATATATACATTTTCTACATTATGTATAATGTATCTGATCCTATATAGTGTGCAGTAATTTACAATGGTTTGACAATTTACAAGTTGGATTCTTCTAGATTCCTTTTAACTGTAGATTTAAATTGCATCATATTTGGTGATCTTGATCAACAGCGTTGTGGATTTGTCTTGGAAGCTTGTCCTGATAATCTTGAGGCATGCTTTAGTCCAGATGGCCAGTTTGTACTCTCGGGTGAGTTTTTTTTGTAAAGTGTTTACATGAGTTGGAATAGAAGTTTATCTGACCAAAATTGTAAATTAAATAAATGGATATGATTTTTCCTTATGCAAAATGAGTATAGATGGTAAATAAATACAGATGGGACATCCTCTTACTTTGTAGATTAGTTTATATTTATCCTATCCTTGCTCATTACTGTAGGCAGATTGTTGTAGCATTTTCTATCTTTCATTTGTTTATTACTTTTTTGGTTCTTGGAGATCTTTTAACACTCCTTGATAATGTATTCGCATTGACATATTTTGGTTATTTGTGGACATAAACATAGACTCTCTCTCTCTCTCTCTCTCACACACACACACACACACAGGAACTAATACATAAGCATTTGTATATTCCTGGTATTTTACCAAACCTACACGTCTAGGATTAATTGTAAATAGCAATGTTGTTAATCTACACAAAAAATCACTTTGTGTTTGATTATTGAAGAGTAGTTTGTAGGTTAGTGTAATGTCCCTTTCTAGGGCTGATTCTGAAAATAATGGTTTTGCCACAAACCCAAATGCAAGAATTCAGATTTTTGAAACAACAGTGATCAAACCCTAGCAGCCAACTGAAATCACACCTTTAGGGTATCAAAAACCAACTTAAAAAATTAATAAATAATCCTCTAGGGCAGCAAACTGTACCAACACTTAGGAGCAACAATTCTCATGCAAAATCTAACAAAAAATAATATAGAATGATCCCAAATAATTTAATCAACTATATTGGAATTATTCCAGCCAATATACTTCATAAATTAAGGAGAAATAAGTGCTAACACACAGATGGAATTATTAAAATAATCAGCAAGAGTACAGTCCACAAAATTAGCTGAAAATGAGGTTTCCAAACCCCAATGAATACTAAAGAAGTGATAAATCAGCCTTAAAAATTTGGAGAAATCTAAATATCAACTTGAGACACCAAAATCTGCCCTAGAAGCCACTGAAATACTACTCCACCTAAGTCGCCACCCTAGGAGAGGGTGGTAAATTGATGAAGAAACCTTGATAACTCCTCTTCTTCAATGACCTAGCTGCCTAACCAGCAAGATAGTCTTCTATGAAAGCCTTGGAACCACCAAATTGGAAAGTTTTTGTTCTCCAACCTTCAACAAGGGTTTTGTCTTCCTTGCTTGTCACACCAAAGAATTTTTGCCCCTTAGTGGAATGAAATAGTGCAACCAAGCCTAAAACCAAATAGATAAAATCATAATAGCCAAAAACATTCCCAAAATGAGCATATGCGACCCCCTTATATATCCATATGGTGGCGTTAAAAGTCTTTAAGGAAGAATTCCCCAAGACCGACCTCAATAAAAAGCTTTATTTTATCTTTCAGCTTGTCTTAAAGCTCTCCAACCCAACTGACCTGCTTCATAGGAAAAATACAAAAGAAAAATATAATTATTAATTAAAGAAAGACTAGAATATAACCCAAGGGCCTCCCTTGTTCATCTACTTCTTGCCCACGGGAAGAAGAATGGGCAAGAAGCTTTCAAATGGATTAGTTCGAAAAAGGGGACATTACAGTTAGAAGGGCATCTATTATATGATGTCTACTTCATAAGTGCACTTAGCTCAAATAAAAATTCCATTTGAAATGTTACTTGGATGTATATGTCATTGTTCAATTCAAAATAATGAGATTAAGATTGTAATTTGTCTGTCCTTTTGCTTTAGGGAAATCTATGGCCTAAAAAATGCACATATGCTTGAATAGAGGAATATCAAAAATCATGGAAATGACCCACTATGACATGGAAGCCAAAATTTTATTTGAAAAATAGTCATTCCCAACAGAGAACCCACATGCATACTGATGTTATTCTAAATGAACCGGCCAGCTGATGAGCAAACGAGTCTTGCCAAATATTGTATCCTTATCTAAAATGTAGACCAAGGATGATCTATCCATTGCTTTTGCATGTCTTCCATTTTACTATATAAGTACTTGCAATTTTCAAGTGTTAACTAAAGAAGGGTCTTGAAAATGTAGGTAGCTTGTGAGCATTATTTGGAGGGTTCATCATGAGTACTAGTATAAACAACAAGATTTGGGAATTATGTCAATGCTATTTTCCATATAGAGACAAGCCAAGAGAATGGGTGCTAAAAAAGAGAGGGATTTTTCGGTCAATAAAATTTTACTATTTGCTCATAGAAGTTTCTTTTGATTTGGAAAGTCAACTAAAGGCAGATCTCACAATTATCTAAAATGTAGACCACTGATCATCTAGCTATTGCTTTTGTATGTCTCCCTTGTTACTATATAAGGACCTGTGATTTTCATGTACTAACTAAAGCAGGGTTTCAAAAACGTAGGTAGCTTATGAGCATTATTTGAAGGGTTCATCATGTCTACTAGTATAAACTATAAGATTTTGGAATCAAGTTCTATACTATTTCCAGATAGAAACAAGCCAAGAGCATCTAAAAAAGAGTGGGATTTGTTGTTCAATTAATTTTACTGTTAGTTCATAGAAATTTCTTTAGATTTGGAAAGTCAACTAAAGACAGATCTCAAAACTATTGGTAACTCCAAAGGACTTCAAGGGAAGTTTTCTATGAATACTAGTAGTAGACGTGATAGGTTACTTATATTTTGCCCCAAACCTGCTAGCTCTTAATGGGATAGGAATTTGCTTTTTGTTATATTAAAAAAAATGCTGGCATAAAATGGACAGGTCAAATCTGATAAAAAACTAACATAAATCCATCGTTTAAATGTACAATCAAAGCATGCCTAAGAAGCTTGATACGTCTTGTGTGAAATTTTGCTTGATATTTCCTTTATTATGATGAAAGGAAATAAGGGAGAGGAGCTCCCCTCCTTTCCCATTTCTCCATGTTCTAATTTCTTGCTACAGACTCATGGAAATTTATCCTGGCCATTTCGATCTACTCCCCTGTTAGCCACAAGGTTTTTGTTACTTTGGGAGGCTCAATGCTCTCATTGGTGTTTCCAGACCATATTTTTGACTGTATTGCAGCCTTTCATCCTTACTGCAGGCTATTTTTCTAACTGCACATCATTTAATCTTTGTAAGTGGCATTTGGGAAGTCTTGTAAATCACTGAAGTTCGGGAGCTAATCTCAAGTGAGGCTTCTTTTCTGACCCAAACACAGGTCTAATTGGTGATAGCCAATAGGTGATTTAAGATGAGCATCACTCTCAAGGAACTCAATATTAGAATAGTGGGTACCTCCTCTCTTCCAATTTTTCAATTAGGGAAATAAGAGACATGAGCTAGAGAAAGATATACCTCCACATGTGCTTGCTAGTGGGTTTCCACCTATTCTATTAGACTTGACTCAAAGGCCGAAAGCTTTGTAATTTGCAAATCAGTACTTTCTTTAAAAAAAATTTAAATCCGCCCAGAACTTTTTAAATTACCATGAAGGATGTAGAGGTTTTTACCTTCCTATCCTAAGCTTTCAGATTTTCTATGGGTGCAAGCTTTGAGGAACATAGATTGCACCCCTTGTTTTCCTCTTTTCAGGTTCTTTAAAATACTTAAAACAAAATGAATATAGGGTCATGGGAGGAACTAAGTCTTTACTGTCAATTTGTCCATTTTTGTTCCTTCATACCTATAATGAAAACAACTTCGTGCACTACTGAAAGGTGTGTCACAATGTGCATGCAACTAAGGACGTCTCTTACCTTTTACGTTGAGCATTTTTTGCAGGTGTTTGATGGTGTCATTCATCAGTTTGACTATCCACAATGGCATTGGTCGCACTGCTTGAGGTCTCCGCTTAGCCAGTTGAGGGTGTGCTCCCACCATTTGTTGGTTGAGAATAATCATCATATTCCACATGGGGACTGAATCTGTCACAATCCATGTGCAACAAGTCTCGTAGCAGCTCACAGCCGTGCATTCATCCTCCCCTTCTCTCAAGGATTTTGAGTTTCTCACCCTTGTGGTGTTTCCCACCACATGCACTGACTCGCGGTATCTCACATCATTAGCACAACCCCTTGCAGCCTTCCGTGCAACTCCATAACATCTAGCAGCATGCCCAACACTTTTTGCCATGCACAGAGTCACACGAGTAGGGTGCATTGCAATTGCATCTTGTAGTTCATGCATGCCACTACCCCACTTTGCAGTTCTCACAACTTTTGTAGTGCCAAGCAGTATATCACTACACTCGCAGCCCCGACATTCTACCACAGCTTATCTTGTAACATTGAAGTTTGTGCAGTGCTGCACACTGCCTCTAGTATTTGCAGCACATCACATCCTTGTAGCACTCCCACACATTTGTGTTTTTCTTCTCAGTACGATGCATGTCTCGACAGTTTTGCACAGGACTTCTGCAATTTGCAGCCACATGTCAGTATCCCACTTCCACATGACGCTCTAGGTGGCGCAGTCAGTGCCTTTGCCATATTCTTGTTAGCATGCCATATCGTCAGAACACAATTGTCACTTGATCAGGGAAGACAAACCATTTTGTAACTATATCTCCTTGTAACTGTTGTCATTTATTATTTCCTTCGTCGTAATCATATGTATAAATATGAATTCTAACATCGAATCTAAGGTTGGTTGATCATGGAGCTGCCATGAATCTGTGGGAGCCGATAGAACCCACACAAATCAGATAGCATTTCGTTAGCATACTCAGCGTATCTACCATTCAATCACATCTGTAGTTCTGCATTCTCTCATTCAGCCTAAACAAATCAGGAAGGAAGCTTTTCCTTCTAATCACTGGAACTTTCATTCCTACTCTTAATGAATCTTGTACATATGTACTTCCCCAATTCTGCCCATTGTATTCTGCATATTTGACTTCCACATTCAAATGTGTTTGGTAGATTAATCTGTTTAGTCTTTCCTATGTGTTCTACAATGCAGTTTCCTCTGCACTGGCATTCGGTGCTGCATGGTGCAGATCTATGGTATCATAGCATGGTATTTTACATGCCTGTCGACACACGAGCACAGTGATAGAAAGGAAAAGTCAGCTCTATTTCAGATTACCTGGAAGAAAACTGTAACAATAGCAATGGATGGTTCCAAAAAAAAGTCTTGAAGAAGCCGTAGATGTCCAAAAGCTGATTCAAGATGCCCTAGAAGTACAATGTACCGAATTCTTTGGTCAATTCCACGAGCTAATAATATAGCTCAACCTGACAACAACCTCTTCCTTTGCGCAGCCCACACACCATTGGTTTTAGCAGCAAAGCCCTTTCAAGTTCCAAGCAAATCTTGGCATTGTAGTCTTCGAAGGGAAATTTGACACCACAACATTGGATAAATGGGTCGCCAACTTGAGGCATACTTTGTGTTGGTACCCGGATTTAATCTCCTTCATAAACCGAGCAACATCATTGATTTGACAAGACACTTAGAGGCAGATAGATGATTATGTATGTCGTTTTGTAGCCGGGGAAGCAATCTATCTGACTTTTTAGCACTCAAGCTTTGAAGAAGTGGGTAGCACCTTAAAAGGATTTGATCTTATCCTAACTATTTTAGGTTGTGCCTTTCAACCAAGATAAGAGAACCTATTTTGTAACCTCTACTATTGAAGGAGACGCAGATACCTTTCTTTTGCACAAATTTTATAAAGAAAACCTTGGGAAAATATGATCAACACACCAAATCTGACTCTCACGAGTTGTCACTTCCAAATTATGGAGATATTTTCAATACAAGGCAAAGGTTACTGAAGACATTAAGAGATCCTGATTGTTCTGCATATTTTTATCCCTTTTTTACAAAAGGCAAAAAACCTTAAATGACCCCGAAGCTCCGTTTCTCCATTTCCTCGCCTGCTATGTGTCTCAATGGCGCATTTTGAGATGGTCCCGAAAAGTAGAGATCCCAAACATGCACGGTCCCTCAACATGTCCCAAGCCCTTTAGGAAGTTGCTTGAAAAGTGTAAGTATGGGAAGGCCCGACAGAAGCCTCTATGTGTCTTTATGGTGCAACTTCAAGATGGTCCCCAAGAGCAGAGACCCTGAGCAAGCCCAGGCTCACCACATGGACATGTTTTGGGTTGAAGTGAGCCTTAGAATTTTTAAAGTGCCCCACAGAGCCGCATCCAACCAGAAAGGGCCACGTTTCACTTGATGCCGAGAAGTGATTTTGACCGGGAAACTTCACCCGTCAAACCGTAAAATGCAGGAGAACCACCATTTGAGCCTGGGGAGACAAAAAACATAATAGAGGCCGCAAAACTGAGGAATTTCAATAACAAATGGGGCGAGACTAATTTGAGCACCAACACTTTGTCAACTTCTTCGATGATGACAATATCACCTTCACAACATTGAAAGTATCCATTTTAGTGGCCCATTGGTGGGAAACATACAATGACAATGTGAGAAGAGTATCAATCCCATTTGGACATGGGATGATTTTGTCAGTGCTTTGCAAAAAGAATGCTACCCTCTCAAACACTATGAGGACAAGTACATGGAAGTTCGAGCAGTCGTGCTAGCATAAGGAGCAGTCCTTAGAAGATTAAACCAAGAAGCTTCGTGACTACAATTCACAGCTACATGAGGACCTCACGAAACAACGTAAGGTGCTGAAGTACATAAGTGGACTCTAATCCTATATTTGTGCTAAGACGGAGTTCTTGACTCTTGGTTCTTTGGAGCAAGCCAATATTGAAGCTTGGAGAAGATGAAGCCATGTTTTCCCTCTTCATCGAATGTCGTGCAAAAGCTACCCGTGCATAACGTGCCATCTTATCCCTTTTTCGAAGAAGCAAAACATGCATCTCAAAGGAGAAATCTAAAAAGGCCACAAAACACCAAAAGGCGTCTACACCTTTTACCTTCGAAAAAGGAAAGAAGAAACAAGGTGATAAATGGTGCCATCATCATCACCTGTAGTCTATATCAGATCATGTACTCACAAATGATACAGATCCATATAGTTCTTGCCTGAGTACCAACACCATTGCCACTGACATTTTAGAGGAACACATGTATCTCCTCCCCACGATGTTTTGGGTTTAAAGACAATCTCTCCATGTCATCGTCAACAGTGAGAGTTAGATGAACATCATGTCACAAGATGCGACTCAATGAGCAAGTCTTCCTGCTGTAGCAAATCCCTGTCCATATTCGTTTGGATGACTCTAGTAAGGAAATGATTTATAGGTCCATTGACAATGCACTTTTTAGTACAATGTAAGTACATGAAGGCAACAATCACTTGTGATGTCGCGCCATTGGAGGTTTGTGACAATTTTTTGGGAAGACCTTGTATATCAAGCCAAGCCGCAATGATGAAGAATTCATGTGAAAATGTAATGAAATTAGTTAGATTTGAATATCAGTAGAAATATAACACCAAGGAGCACCAAAATATGGAGAAATGATCACAATATGCAAGTAGAATCACATAGCTGCTTCGAGGGGGCAATCTTCAAATCATACAATAAGACTCAAGTGCTCAATATGATGATAATCTACCACTCTCCAACTCCTATATACTCCCCACTATGCTATGAAAGGCACTAAGGCCAACCTACTAAGCATATAAAAGCATAAATAAATATGATATGACATGATAAGAGATTATGTTCGCCATAGGTCGACTATACATATCCAATATATGCCCTAGGATTAAGGGTGTAGCATGCCCGTACCCTTCAAAGCAACATTGTCCCGAATGTTGATAATTTCTGGAGGTTGCTTCACACACGCGCATTCCTCAATGTCGATGCTCCCTGGATGTTGGTACAAGAAATCTTCCTCCTCCCATGTTGCCGCTGCACTGTCTTGATTCCTCCACTTGATTAGATACTCAGTAATTATTCTCGTCTACACCCTCTTAATGTGCATATGAAGAATTTCCGCATGTTTCAAACTGATTTGGCCTTCTTTATCCAACTTAGGTAACTCTATCTCAGCCAAAACATTTTTTGCAATTACATTCTCCAAGCCATAAATGTGCTAGGTATGTGAAAGTGGAAAAATCTCTTTGAGACTAGAGAGCTTAAAATAGTCAAAAAATGGAATCTTCTTACCATCCACTTGAACTTCCTTTATATTCTTTTTCCGATGGATGCACTCTTGAAATTGAAATATTGAAGCTTCCATCTTTGGAGCTACACTATTTAAACTCTTCTTCTTCTTCTTCTTCTTCTTCTTCTTCTCCTCCTTCTCCTTCTCCTTCCCGTTCTCCTTTTTCTTTTCCTACCTCTCCTTCTCCTCCTCCTTCGTCTTCTGCTCTCTTCTCCTTTTCCTTCTTCTCCTTATTCTTCATCTTCTCCTTTTTTCCACCCGGCCAAGAAAACTTGCTCCATTTCCTCCCAAGACCAATCTGAATGCTCTTGATTTAATTGAAAGACCCACCTCTATGCTGGACCACCAAGCCAAAATGAAAAGCAAAACCATGTCCACCTAAATGAAAAATAATTCTTCTCAAATTCAACCCACCATTCTCTAGCATCAATCTCTCCATGTCCATGGAAAGGTCATGTCCTCATGATGCACACAAATTAAGGTTTCAAGAACAAGCTCCTTTAACCAAGATATAAGTGTCAAATTTAAGGATTATTTCGTCCTGAAATCATAAAATACAAAGAATAAACCCCCTTTTATTTTTTAGGTCTTTCCAAAAAAGTAAACAACTTTGAAAATTTCAAATCTTGCGGCTTGTGGAGCGAATTTATGAAAAACCCTAATATTGCAATATTTTTCCTCAAAATGTATCAAAATCAGCTGAAATTCAGAGTGTGGATTTATCCTTTGATGTCGCAAATCCAATAAAAAAATTATAGAAAATTTTGCAAGTAATAGTGAGATATAGGCAAGTCCCTAAAATTAGGGTTTTGACCCGATTATGGACAAAATCAAAGCTCTGATACCACTTGCAATGAAACTACTTAGATATGAATATCAGTAGAAATCTAACACCAAGGAACACCAAAATATAGAGAAATGATCACGATATGCAAGTAGAATGACTTAGCCGCTTCGAGGGGCAACCTCCTTACCATACAATAAGACTCAAGTGCCCAATGTGATGATAATCTACCACTCTTTAACTCCTATATATACCCTAGTATGCTATGAAAGGCACCAAGACCGACTTACTAAGCATATGAAAGCATAAATAAATATGATATGATAAAAGATTATGTTAGCCACAAGTCCTATACATATCCGATATATGACCTAGGATTAAGGGTGTAGTAGAAAAATCATTTCTTCAACCTCAAGGAGTCCGCTCCTTTAACCAAAACTTACCAAACAATGATACAAATCTATTGTTCACATGCAAAAGTTCATGTTTCTCATGGTCCATCCTGAAGCACTTGCTTGTGAGGGCAACAAAGCATTGACAACACACATCCTCATAATAATTGTCGTGGCAACTCGAAAAGTTAGTGAAGCAACATGGAGAAGTCTTCACAAAACTAGAAGCTCTTCCAACACATTGCGTACTAAAATACCACATTGATTTGGTTCATGGATCCTCTCTTTTAAACAACCCTTTGTATCACAGGTCAATTCGGGAGAATGATGAAGCTTTGTGTTAAATACAAGAGCTTCTTGATCAAGGCAAGTTAAGGTTGAACTCCTCCTTGTGGAAGCTCGACAGTTCTCCCGCTAAAGAAAGAGAGCACTTAATACTCTGCATAGACTATCATGCACTCAAGATAACAACCAAGAATCGATATCCACTGCTGCGCATTGATGACCTCTTGGATTAGAGGTGCTCAATATTTCACGGATATTGACTTGAAGTCCGGTTATCGTTAGGTATCAATCCATCTTGAAAATGTCTAGTAGCAATTTTCAAGACAAGGGAAGGATTACAAGAGTGGTTGGTTATGCTCTTCGATTGACCATCATACCAAAAATATGCACGCCCTTGATGGACAACATATTTCAGTCGTTCGTCAACTCCTTCACTATTGTCTACTTGGATGACATCCTCATCCATAATAAGAGATGGGACGATCACCTAGAGCATGTCTTGCACATCCTAGACACTTTGCACAAGCACAAGTTGCCATCCAACTTAGCCAAGTGTACATTCGATGGTGTGAACACCTATTATTGGGCTGCATCATCGATTGTAAAGTAATCCATGTAGATTCAAAAAAAATCAAGGTGATCCAAAATTGATCAACTCCACACAAATTCATTGAATTGAGGAGTTTTCTTAGGCTCGACAACTTCTATCACAAATTTGTTTTGCATTTTTCATAGATAGCTCGACCTTTCAACAAGATCATGCATGTCAAAGTTGCACTTCTTTGGGAACTTGCACAATAGCTTGCTTTTGAGGAGCTCAAACATCACCTTTACACAGTATTCATGTAGCATGAACAACTGACTGCCTATCACTTCGAGATGTTTTGCTACACTGTTCAACAATACTCCACCTATGAGAAAGAGTTGCATGCTATTGTGCAAGATGCCAAGCAACGGCGACACTACATCTTGGGTAAGGAGACCATTCATTTCGATACAAGTCTCTTTAGTTCTTGCAAACATAGAGCAAGTTGGAGAATGCGAGACTTGAAGTGGATGACTTACATGCACTAGTTCCATCTAGTGATAAATCAAAAGAATGGAAAAGATAACAAAGCTGCACATTGCCTTAGTTGACATTCGATACATGCGTTTATCGCCATGTTGGACACTTGCGACCACAAATTGAAGATTGGATATCCCTCTACTTAGCAGACAAGGACTTCAAAAGCACCTAAACTGCTCTTCGCAATGTGAATGTTTAGGAGTTCTACTTTGTTTGAAAAGCTTCTCTACAAGCTTGCACATCTCTGTGTTCCTTGTGTCGCTCCTTTCTAGAGACTCATTTGTGAGGCGCACTATGCCAAGACACATGGGCACTTCGACCTCACTAAGACACTTGCCGCATTGCAACAACAATTCTACCGGCCGTAAATGCACACAAATGTTGAGCGCAATATCAAATCTTACTTTCTTTGGTACATCACAAAGATAGGAATTTACACACATTTTTCTGGTTCCTTTGAGGCCATGGGAATCCACTAGCATGGATTTCATGATTGAGATGCCTATGACAAAGCACCATTATAATGGTGTGATGTAGTGGATAGTTTTTTCGAAGATGGCCATCATGGTCGCTTGTAAGGACATCGATATGCAGGGAAATGCACCCACCTTCTTCATCCTTGTTTGGGTGCACTTTGGACTCCCAACATTCATTGCATTTGATTGAAACCCATCCTTTCTTAGTAATTTCCAGAATGTATTGAGGGAATTGATGGGTACATAGATGGATCAATTGATGAAATTTCAGCCTTAGACAGTTGGACAAACATAAGTGTTCAACCACACACTTCATCTTCTGTGTATGTACTTGGGATGATAACTTCCATTACATCCAACACGCCTACAACAAATATCTTATGTAATGCCCAAAATTTTCATCCCAAAAGCCTGAGTAAAGATAGCACAATGTTTTTGAAACGCAATGTCTACATAACTCACAACAGATTAAAACGACAAACACATGGTTACCCGCTATCTACATTCAAGTTGCATGATCCCAATGACTACAACATAATTTGTAACCACAACTTGTGGAGTCTGATACATCCATAAACATTCTTGTAACAAGCCACATTCGAAAGGGGAAGTTTATCTCCATTCTAACACATACATTCAAATTATGTAACAAGTTCCAAATAGAAAAGGGGAGAGGAACATAAGCTTTCAATTACCGATTTAATTCACATTAGCTGTATTTACTATTTCCATTTGCCTTTTGGAGAAGGTTAAGGAGAAATTCACTAAAATGTTAATAATCTAATGTCACAAATTCACATGTACTAAGATAGGGCAACTATTAAACTAAGCCTTTGACAAGATTCAAAAACAATCTTCCAACACTTAACATGTTACAAAGATCCTATCACATCTCCATTTTTTCAAGTGAAAGAGAGAGAGAGAGATAGAGAAGTGAGCGAGAGACACTTGTCTAATAATTACCACAATCTTCGTTCTCAGCCCTAACTCAAATTGTTAAAATATTAATTGCAACCAGGAAACATTCCCAAATTTTGAGTTCATTCAAAAACACATTTGTCACTTTGTTCTTATTTCCAGTCATCAATTGATAGCATAAGGATATGTTTTAAACACACAAGTTGCATTTCATTCTTCGATAGGGAAGCATAAAACTTGACAAGTTTAACACAATAATTTCCTAACTCAAGAGTCTTCATTGACAACTGAGCCAAGGGTTACAAATAGAGCATAATAAAACCATTTTAAAGGACTCCTAGCCTACACAATGCTTTTAAGAGAAATGGTCATTCTAACCCGAGAGTATTTTCAAAAATGGAAGACAAGCACATTTAATTCTATTGAACTCTTAACTAGATAGCATAATATATTCACAACACATAATAGCAATCATTTTAAATAGCAAGAAATAGAACAAGGAGGCAAGAGAAGCAAATAGGTATACAAAGGTCGAGTTTATCACTATTGGGCACTAAGAAAGTTTAAGAATCTAAGACAAGGTTTGTTGTTTTAGTAGAATTCTGTTTTGCTAAAGACTAGGCAGCAACAACTAATGTCTACAATAAGCCAAGGTTTCTCACTGTTACTAGGACACAAAACTGCTAAACTGAGCACCTCACAAAAGCCTAACAAACTCGCGGCTAAACAACAATTAGTTCTTCTCTAGGGGTTAGTACCATGCTCCCAAGTGTACTAAAATATGACACCCAAATGAAGTGATCCTATTGGGGTTGCATAATGACTCATCTGATGCTGCCAACATATCTAGATGTAGAATCAAGGCCGATGTTGTTCTTCATGTGTTTGCTTGTGTGTTATTCCTCTTTGCAAAGGCAAACAACCTCCCCCACACAATTATCACAAGTCAGCTCACATCACTATTCCTATGGATAACATTCATGACAGCTAACTGACCAACTAATAGTTAGTCCTCATCACATACGGGCCAACAAAAAATTAGGCCTACAAACATCAACTGGCGTGACCCAAACACAAAAAAGAAGTCCGCCTAGACTTTTAAGACCTATAATGCAAAGGTCATTGGTCACTATAATAGCAATGCTTAAATACTTCATGGGAGAAAAACCGTATTTTAAGCCAAAATAAAGTGTTTGCTAAACTAAATACTGATGGAGCATCTAGAGGCAATCCGGGTCCAGCTAGTATGGAAGGGATAGTTCATGATTCTTTGGGAACTCCCCTTTTCTTTTTTGCTCATCAATTGGGGCATTGTACTAATAATGTGACTGAAATCTTGACAATTCAAGGTGCTCTTCTGAGGCAACTAAACTGGGATGTCTTCGAATTATAGTTGAATCTGATTCTAAGGTTATTGTTAACCTTCTGTCAGCTCAAGAGCAGCATAGATCCAATAATTGGCTAATCGTCAAAATTTAGGATAATATTCAAGTTATAGGTAAGCATTTTTAGACCATCATATATCAACATGTGCGTAGAGATCAAAACAAGGTGGCCGATGCTTTAGCTAACTGGGCTTTGGATCATAATAATTTGATTTAACTTTGGCCCTTTACCTTTGCTATGGCCTCCAAAGAATCGGAAACAAATTGAAAAGATTCTTCACTTGCAATCACTGGATGGATAAATTGCAGATATGCTCTCTCTCCTCTTTAATTTGTTGTTGGCAGCATTCCAAGGATATATCTTGGAGTATAAGTATCATGGCTTGGCATTGTAATTTGAACATTTTACTTCTCATAATTTAATTCTGGTTTTCTTTAAAAAAAAAATTGTATGCTCCAAAACTAATAAAATACATTTAAAACACCACTCCACTAAATAGTAAATATGCTTTGGAGAAGAGAACTTAGCTCAAAATCTAAGTACGATCAATTTCTTTGTTCGTTGGTAGTGAAAAATCTTCATCCTTACACCATGGATGCTCTGAGAGAAATTTGACATGGTGTTTGAACAATTTGCATGTTTAATGGAGGTTCTTACTGAGCAATCATGGAGGTCATGAGAAAATATGAAGTGAGCAGAAGTAACTTTTGGTATAAAAACTTACCGGCGGCACTTTAGGTTCATGGGAGAGGAAGAAGCAGGAAACAACAAGGTAAAAGGACTTTAGCCAATTTTTTGGTTTGCAACCTTCAAGGCACGGGGCGCATTTTGCTATCCCCATTGTCCTTGGGGCAGTAAAATGTGCCTCCTTCCCAGGGCCTGACAAGTGGTGGAACGGGGTTGGAGAGCTGGGGGAATTAGTGAGAAAGGTTTGAGCACCTAGGAGGCAAAAACTTGTGGTCACATGATGAACCTGAGCAGGGGCTAGGGGTGGGGCACATTTTGTTGTTTCAACTGTCCCGAACAGTTGGGGTAGAAAAATGCACCCAAGGGGTAGTATGCAAAAACTTAGCCAAATTTTCATCTATGGCCATTTAACACTTAACGGGATGATTCAAGGTCACATGAGGGTCCAAGGGCTACAACTGGGGGGTGGGGCGCATTTTGTTGTCCCCACTGTCTCGGACAGTTGGGACACCAAAATGTGCCACCCTTCCAACTCTGAAATTGACTAACTCCCAAAAACATGAAACCACTTTTCCTGGAGCTCCAGGAGGTCTTTTTTGGCAAAGTTTTATATCAATTTGACTCCCAAGACCATTTCAAGATCAATGGGATGGTTTTCAAGATTTGATTCCGCCTCCTCCAAAAAGTGCTTCTTTTTCATTCACAACTGCAAGGTGAGTCTGTGGAGATTGATCTGCCTTGAGAAGCGCTTGGGTCTTGGGAAGAATGTGAAAACTCCATCATGTAGAGGATTCTTAAAGCTTTCTGACGATATCTTGTTTGCCTCTTGACTCATCCCAGAGCTCCCAAAATTCTCCATTGAAGTTCAGTTGTATTTTTCCATTGCAAGCTCCTCAAGCCTCCAAAATCCACTTTCACTGTTCTTGTTTCAAAACCTTTGAAACTTTCCTAAATCTTCCAAAACCCGTTCATTGCATTTCAAACTCCTCAATGACATCTCCAGATGAATTTAGGCATCTTGATCAGTCCCGAAGGATGCATACCTGTTCCGGGAAGGCTAAGAATAGCCTTCCTAGGCTTAGTGGAGAACTCACCTTTAGAAGCACTGCATTGAAATGACATGAATCACCCTGTCTCAATATTTTGAACACTTGGGAAGATATGTACAACACATACATATTCAGATTCGCAAGGATAGGATAGACACCATAGAAAGGGCAGATTGATTCGGTGAGGGTTTAGGAAGGCCTAGGAGCAAAATTTTAACACTTGGGTCCATTGTCATGCTTGAAAATTTGAAATTTTCATGTTGCACATTTGCATGACAACTCTCCGCAAGCTCCTAAATGCGTGCTCTGTGCGGAACAAAAGATTAGTACCTTGGTTTTTCTTTCCAGAGGGAATGTTGGCGAGCCGACTTGGTGACTAGCTTGGTGCAAAGCTCTCCTCGTAACTCGATGATGAGCTCTTCGTTCTTGCATATCAAGTTATGAATTGTAGGTTTGTGCCAATTATCTTGCAAAGTGTGTGTGGGTTGAAAATTGTTTTGCCTCTACATGCTCCTCAACCTTGTGTGTTGGATAGAGCAAAATATTGGAGTATCTGCTAGGGTTTTACGTTTGGTGGGAATGTTGGTAAGCATTTGGGCAAGAAGCTTGGCACAAGAACAAAAGATTGGCTTCTCAGCTCGGTCTTGCTTTTGATGAGAATGTTGGTGCGTGAGAATAAGGTTTCTGAGCCACTTTGATGAGCCGATTGCAGGAGGCAACTGCTCGACTTTGCAAAACCACTTTGGAATCAACCTGGATTAAATGCTTGCTTATCGAAAATTCGTGGCCTATCAACTCTAACCTCTTCTTTTTGCATAAGAGTTATGAATACATGATTAGTTTCACCCTACCTCACAGGGATGTTGTTTTTCCACGCCAGTTTCAGAACCACTCCGGCTTACTCTGTTCAAGACCAAACCTCCAAATTTCACTAAGTTCTTGTCAGGAATGTTTAAATGTATGATATCATTGCTAAATGGGAAGAGTGAAATCCATGTTAGCATTGTGCTGACCCATGATGTTACAAGTTGGTTGAGAAGACAAATGAATGTTGAAGCTTGGATAATTGTTCCATTTCATAGTTATACCTATGTTTCCATTTGTAAAGAAAATGAAATTTATAATACCAAGTACGTGTATAAGTATGTTATATCTAGGTGAATCAATTCTATTATGAGGATTGTTATAATCATATTTCTTATATGTTGTAGAATCATATTCTATTGTAATGTATTGGAGCATTGAATTGAAATGTAATTAAACATGTTTCACTAGGCCTTATTTGTATAATATTCCGCTTTGGTTAAATCATGACTAAAAACTAAACGCTAAACCTCATGCGAAGTAAATTCTTGTGATTTTGTGTAAAAGATAACTTGATGCACATGCAAGAAAAAACTTCTAATGAGACCAATGTCTCATTGAGCTTACCGTTCTAACATGGCTCGAGTAACTCTTGCTTAGACCATGCCTCTACTTTTGTGTAACCGTGCATGGAATGGATCACACTTATGTGACTCTCCATTAGTCTCTAGGCCAACAAGTCCTCTAGCTTGGGTGTCGTCCCTTTAAAAGTTTACTCTTAAGTACGCTTAAACTTAGTGTGAATAGAAAACCATACCAATCGACCTAAACATGTAACTTTCCTCCTATCTTGTGTGTAGAAGCTAATTGAAGTTTTACATGTGACCCTTACTTTTGTATCATAATCGGTGTGTTATTATGGGGGTAATGCTCTACACCTTGTGCCGCGATGCATGAGTCTAGTGATGTTTCCATAGTGTGATTATTCTCCCTTAGTGAGAGTGAGGCGAACCTAATTCTAAGATTTGCTTAGGAGAATGATTGTGGGCAAGATCTTATAAAATTGTAACAACATGGTTGTGCCTAGTAAGAGCTTGATGGGTGTTTACCTTGGAGCTTGAGACACTTCCTCCTTGGACCGACTGTCTAACCTTTAGAATGATTGACGAAAGTGAAATATGGTGCCTCCTAGAGGGAAGCACATATGACTTAGGGAATGGAATCCTAACCTTGTAGCGATTGTAATCCATATCCATTTGTCCTTGTTCCACAAAACAAAAGAATAAACAAGTAATTAAATTTGCACTAGGTGTATAAACGAAACTGGTAAGTTATGTGGCTAGTGGATTTGATGCGGATTGTATTTGTGTAATTTCGTGGAAACAAACTAGGACTTGTCGTGCATTAAATGTTTTAAAAAAATTGCCCTGGTTTTAGCTATAATTTTGACTAAAAAGTATTGGGCATGACAGACTGACTGATGATCTGTAGTTTTGGGTCAAAAATATTGGGCGCGACAGATTAACTGATGATTAAGTCGATGCTACAATTCTTATATATACATGAAAGATTACAAAGGAAACAGTTACAACTAATGATAGTTGCAAGATGCTTCATTTTCTTTGATCGAGCATCGTTTGTGATCCAACATGTAGCATGCTCAAGAGATGCTTTGACATGGAGTATGCCACTTTGTGTGCCAAGTGGCAGCGGGACGCTTACAAGTGGACATGGATTGCAAAAGGCCTTCTGCAAAGCTGTGTCATGTAAAGCAAGGCGCAAGCGGGCGACGGTGTTGCGAGGCTGCAATATGTTGTGCAATGCTATGAGGTGGTATGTGGTATTGCAGAAACTTTGAATACTGTGATATGCTAGCGTAAGACTGCAGAATATGCGAGAACTATGAAGCAAGACTACGGCATGCATGGGACTAAGAGGAGCAATGCATCAAGATTCTGTTAGATTTTGCAAATGGTACAAAGTGTTAGGAAAAATGAGGGACATTGTGGAGCTGTGCAATGGGTTGCAAGGAGTTGCACCATTGCAACAAGATACCATGAGTTTGTTTGCGTGCTGTGAGGCTGAGGAGCTCAATGCTACAAGGCAGACTGCGAGGCTACACACGAATCACAAATAGGTGTAATTCCTTGAGAAACTAATAATATTGTTGTTTTGATCTCTAGTCTCAAGAAATTACTTGCATTGACATCTTTTGTTGAGGCTGCAGGGTAAGGATGTCCTTCATTGAACTCCCTCATCATGGTACCAGAGCTGTTATCAACTTTGGGATAAGTGGGAGTTGTGTGTTCTCCATTTTGTGTGGGTATGTAGAGAACAAAGTATTGAAAGAGTGGTCTAGAGAAGTGTTTGGCGGACATAGGTTTGGAAACATGATATTGTAGTAGTAGGTTTATGTTGAAAGAGAGTCTAGATGCCTGCAAGAAGACTGGGAAGAGACGAGGCAGTAGCTGCCAACTTGGCAAGAAGATTAGATGAGATTGTAGAGTTGTCAAGGATTATGCAAACAAGATTAACTGTAGTTGACAGGGAATAAAAGAAGGGGATTTGTCCCAAGGGATGATGTGAGTGATTTAGGAAATGAAAAGCTTGGAGTAGAAGATGTGGGACCGATACCTGAGTGGTTAGATGAAGGAGAAAATAGGCTTGTTAGGGCCACCTCAAAGATTGGAAGTGGGACCAAGATAAAATTTCCAAGCTTCTTTAGGAACTTTGAATATGGAGGAGCTGATAGATTGGGTCACTAAAATGGAAGAGTATTTTGAATTTGATGAAATTGCTGATCTAAGGAAGGTGAAGATAGCCAACCCAAGCTAAAGGGGCATGCATCCCCCTGGTGTAAGGAGGTGCAAACTGAGAGGAATAGAAAGGTTAAGGAAAAGATTACCCGCTGGGAGAGGGTGGCTGCAAAACTGAAAGGAAAATTTCTGCCTATGGATTAATAGTTGGATTTGTTGAAGAGGAGGCAAAAGGAGCTTAGTGTGGAGTACATGAAGTAGTTTTACAAAATCGTAATTTGGGCTGGTCATAGTGAGATGGATCAAGGGAAGGTAGCAAGGTACATTAATAGACTGCAGTTGAATATTCAAGGTGAAATCAGCCTAGTGATGTTGCATATGGTGGAAGGAGCATACCAATATGCTTTGAAGGAAGAGAAGAAGTTTTCTAGGAGGCAAGAAAGTGCATCACGAGGGAGAGGGAGTTTCAACAGCAATAGAGGATGCCTATCCCATGAAGACAACTAGCAGTGGAATGAGGAAGGCTCTAGCACTTCTCAAGCGTCAATTCAACAACCAAGAGAGGCCATCCCAGGAAGAGGAAGGGGCAGCTATGAAAGAGGAAGTGGAAGATCGTTCAATGGGACGTGCTATAAATGTGGAGAAGATGCGGAGTCCGTAGCATTGCCCAACAAGGAGAATCTTTTGTACTTGAATGTATAATGGAAGAGCTAACACCATGGTTGTTAAGAAGGATGGTCAAAGGTACACCTCGATTCCTTAAGGAAAGGGAAGATGAGGAAAAAAATGAGAACGACCTTGTCATATATGTTGACAAGCATCTTTTGCTAAAAGAAGTGGAGGATGGGTTATTTGTTGCAAATAAGAAAATTGAGCAACCGATGGTGCTATCAGTCTAGACCTGAATAGCAAAGGATGGAGTGATAATCAACAAAAAGAACGTGCTGAAGATAGTTAGTGGTGGTCAGCCCAAAGTTTGCAAGGGATGGGGTGGGAATGTGGGAAGTGTTAGGAGAAGGATGGTTTGTGGTCTAGTAGGTGGTAGGAAAATGTGGAGATACCTTGCTTTGTGGAAGGGCACATTGTGGCTTTACGCCTTATGCCAAAAAGGCGGTTCTACCACCTAGCCCGAGTTTGTGAGGACCATGCTTACAAAAATTATAACCTCGGGTGTATGATGTAGGAGCATCTGGGTCTATGAGTAATCTTTCACCAAAAAGAAATTATCTTCAGTGTAGTGTTCATTTGGACTCAGTCAAGAGTGTGTGGGCCAATGATTCCATCAAGAAGGTTGATGATAGTAGTGTAGTCGTGTTCATTTGGATTCAGTCAAGAGTGTGTGGGCCAATGACGATCCACCAAGAAGGTCAATGATAGTAGTACAGCTCCTTAGCATTGAGAAAAAATGGTTTTTGCCACTGAGAAAGTGTTTTGTGTTTCATGGCAAAATCACCAGCTAATGCAAGTTTTTGTTAACCGTTGGTTGTGAAACCATGACAGCGGTTTTGCAAATGCCAGTCTATGCAAAGTGGCAGTTTTCCTGTGGCAGTTACACAAGCCCAGTAACGGCTCAAGAATGCTTGGAAGCACATTTTGAGCATTTTCAAGATCCTATGGAAGGGGAAGAGGCAATCCACGGATAGAAATAGACAGAGAAAGGGCTGGAGAGGGCAGGCTAGAGTGATGGAAGATTGATGGGGAGCGTTGGTGCGTGCAAAAGCATAAAGGAGCAGAGAAAGTGTTGTTTCCAATCCTTTGACAGATTGTTGAGTGTGTCTCTTTCGGGTATTAGAAACAGAGAGAGGAGTGAGTGTGTGTAGTCAAATCTCTATAATTCCTCAAGAAACTAATTTAATTGTATTATTTGGTGTCTAGTCTAAAGCGATTTCTTGCATGATGTATTTTTTGAGTGTGGAAGGTCTAGGCTGCAGGGTTAGGCTATCCTTCAGTGGACTCCCTCATCCTGATCTACATCAAGTAGGGTAAGGACATCCATCAAACCATATTGTTCGAAGAGTATTTGTGTTTTATGTTGAAGCATACACAAGGCATGTGGATTGTTTGAGAAAATGCCTCAAAGGAATGTGGTCTCATGGATTGCAAGATTTGCACATAATCGTTTTACTCCAAAACCTTTTGCAATATCCTCCCAACATGTGCCAAAATGGAAGTTTAGGAACTGGGTATGGGAATCCATCAAGGAATGATTGAAAGTAGATAGTTTTCAGATTTATAATTGCCAATGGCCTTATAGATGTAAACAGATCCACTCTCTCATCTGTTCGGATAAAAGTTAAGCACAATTTCAAGGAAGCACGAATGTTATTTGAATTCAATGCATATGGCGTAAACTAGATTTCACATAGAATTAAACAAAAAACTTTTGTTTATCATATTTAGCTTCATAACCTACACTTGAAAGCTAAAACTAGTTTTAAAGTACTACTGTTTATCTCCTAACATAAGTAGATTCTAAAATTAACAAAACTCTTGGTTTTGTGTGTGTGTGTGTGTGTGTGTGTTGGGCGGTGGCAGTGGGGTTGGGTGGGGGGGTTTCTCATGCCCTTTTCAAATATATCTTTTATAAATTGGCTTTCCCAAATAAAAAACTTTTACTGGCATAAATTTCGTTTCTAGTCCATATGTTACTAAAGGAAACGTCTACCACCTTTTCTTCCTCATTAATGGCAAACTTATTTTCCTCTTACTCTGGATAATCTAAGTGGTATAAAGCCGTTATCTTGTAGCGAAGTTCAGGAGATAAACTCATTATTATTTAACCATTTTTGTCTTTCAGGTTCAGGAGATGGAAGCCTCCGCGCATGGAATGTCAACAATGGGAATGAGGTGCGGCAGACAATAATCTTGTGATGGTTTTGATACAGATATATTCTTCAGAAGTAGATAACTTAATGACGACAATTGATTGTTGTAGGTTGCGTGCTGGACAAATCATTCAGGCATCCCAGCAGCTCTAAAGTGGGCTCCTCGACGTGTGATGTTTGCAAGTGCATCTTCAGTGTTGGCATTTTGGATTCCTGGCACAACCAGGCAGACCAACAATGAAACTTCTCCCAGAGAATAGAGAATTGCTATTTCTTGTTTAGCTGAAAGGGAATGATGTGCGACAAGATTTCTTGCCATTTATGCGGTACATATGAAGTTAAATATCGTCCAAGAGAACGAGGCTTGTAGAACAAAATATTGTCGCTCTAAGCTGTAACTACAGTAAACACGAATCCTTTTTTTGACCAGTGGGGAAAACAGGCAACAATTTTACCATCACAAAAGCTGCGGTCTTGCAAAAATGTTGGTAAATGATACGTCAATGTATTATTCAATTAATTAATTTCCGAACTTTGGTAAGGTCATCTTACTACTATTAGAATGCTATTATTCTTTGGAGCTGACTTCATTTGCCGTTACGTGTATATTCTTTATTGCTATAGGTGAATTATTGTAATAGGTGAGATGACGTGGAAAAAGCACAATCTTGCTACGAGGATTCGATGAGAGTATATTCAATTCTTGTCATAGATGACATTTATATTTGGTTAGATTCTTATAGTTTAAGGCAAAGCTTGATATCCTAGGAACCTAGTTAGTGTAGGCATGGGAAGGGGTTTTACCTATGTTCCACCAAGCTTCCAGGACAGGGACGGCTATTAAAAATATTCGACATTCATATGATAACATACATCATATATGTTATAGAACCTTATTATATAATATTAGAGCGGAATTCGGATTTAACATAATATTCAAAGTGGATATATATAATTAATTACATGATCATTTATGAAGGAGAGAGTTCAAGACAAGTTGTTTACATAATTAGATGCACAAAACACAGTGGTCTGCAAAATTTGTCATCAATGATTGCATATCCATAACACATTCAAATTCACTATTGCATAAAACATTGTAATATAGAAATAGAAGCAATGCATAATAATATTATCATATATCATGCCATTTTTTAACCCACGAAAAATGGGGCATATAACTACTACCTGTTGAATAGAACAACCTCAATTTGTAAAGAACAACACCATCCATTCAATCTCTCCTTTGCATGATGTGCATGTTTATTCAAGAAGGCTTGCTCTATTTGTTATCTCGCTTAAATTGGACCTTCAATTTCTTTCCATTCATCACATTGATGACAAATTGTGTAGCTTTAGGGGAGTCAGAACTCGGGAAATTTGCAAAAAAATCGAGTTTTTTTTTTTAAATGTATTTTTCGTGTGTTGAGACATAGGGTACTTTTAGCCATTCCTGATATGACTAGGAGAAATCAACCATCCCTGAAATGTTTCCAAAATACAATAAAATTTGGGGACGTTTAGGGGACATTTCCTACTCGTCCTCGTGTCCCTGAAATGTCTCCTATAGGGGACACCCCCAAAAACATAGGGGACACATCCTTGTGGAACATAGGGTTTTACATGTTAAAAAAATGCACTAGCCAACCACACTTAATTGTAATTGACTAAGATAAATTAATAATTTAGACCTAATTATAGATGATAAGGGGCAAACTAGAACATATAAAATCAAGAATTAATAATAATTTTTTGGTAAGATTAGAGAATTATGGTTAGGTACATAAATGCGCTGAAATATGTGAATTTGAGGGTAGTCGTTAGTGAAAAACAAGTCCAAAATTGAGATAAAGAACTCGTAGAGAAATGGGATGAGAAAAATGTGTTGTACAATTTTGTCAAGATGTGAACAAAATCATGGAGATTACAAAACCAACAATTTTGGTTTGATTTCTATGAAAATGGCTTATTTGTGCAAGGGGTGAATTTGATGATGCAAATGCATTCTTTGTGCTCTAATCCATATAAGCCTCACACTTTGTATGGTTTTGTTGTGAGTCATTGGGAACGTGATATCCTTTGCCAATACCCTAATTTACGCTCAATGCCTTGCAAAACTCATAGCCACGTGTTATCCCTCCATTATTACCAGGGTCCTCATCATTTGACAAATTTGCAAGCAATATTTGATGCATGTTATAGTCAATATG
The DNA here is from genome assembly GCA_019776745.2 of Taxus chinensis. Taxonomy (NCBI): domain Eukaryota; kingdom Viridiplantae; phylum Streptophyta; class Pinopsida; order Cupressales; family Taxaceae; genus Taxus; species Taxus chinensis. The sequence goes on along the minus strand of CM034155.1, from coordinate 609,625,707 downwards.
GTGTATGCAAATGTCATGACCTATGTCTTTTCAAATGCATGCAAGAATTAATATATGCTCGAATGAAACTATAAATGCTTGAATTGGACTTTTGGCATGTGGGTGCCATAGAAAACAATATATTTTGCTCTTATAACTTCATATTTCTCTTGTGCAAAGGAATAATCCAATGTATAACTGCCTCATGTTGTCTTTAAATGAATTCATCATGTGGCAAATTCGCAAGCAACATTTGATGCATGTTATAGTCAATATGGTGTATGCAAGTGTCATGACCTATGTCTTTTCAAATGCATGTAAGAACTAGTATATATAGAATGAAACTCTAAATGCTTGAATTGGACTTTTGGCATGTGGGTGTTTTAGAAAACAATATATTTTGCTCTTGTAACTTCATATCACTCTTGTGCAAATGAATAATCCAATGTATAACTGCCAAATGTTGTCTTTAAATGAATATTTTTTCATTCATAGATTTATTGATTTCAAATTAGGACCATATTAACATGAAAATTAACACAGAAGAAACATGAAAGATGATAAAAGAAACCATAAAACTCGGAAAAAAGAAAAATAATGGGAGGCCATGAGAGTAAAGACCAGATGCATGGATGTGTAGCAAATTGTAGGTACTTTTTTGGCTCACATCCTATGAAACTGATCACAACCCCACATCAAGGCCAAAAAAGGGATAGAGAAAACTAGAAGGAGAATACTAGGTCACTAGAGAAGGGAAATGTTCCAAATAGAGCTTAACTGGAACCAATAATTAATTAAAAACAATTAACTAATCCTATACCAAAATTAGGTATCTAATGTTTGAATAAATTAAAATTGATATTATATTAATGTTAATACTTAAAAATCTATTGACGGTGCACAAGGTTCATTATAACATATAATTGGTGTATGGAGTTTTAAGAAAATGAAGTTGATATTATATTAATGCTAAAGTTGTTATCAGGGCTTTAAGTACACGGTTCATTATGACACTTAAGAGTAACCAAAACATGGTAACTTCACAAATTAAAAAAAGACAATAAGAAAAATATAATAATATGTTGTTATATGACCATGGAAAGTGAAAATTTCTTTCTTCTTTTTTTTTTTGGTAAATTTTCTTTTAATTGCAAAAGTGGGTTTACATTTAAATACAATGCATCTACCCATAACTTTGCAATTGAATCTAATAAGATCTAAAATAATAAATTAAAATTAGTTGCATAACCATTTTTAGCGTAAGAATTTGTAAGAATTGATAAGAGAGGGTTCAAGAAGAATATTTGATTTCATGAAAATATAGAACCATTCGTCAAGCGCAAACCAATTTAACCTCTTTTTTATTATTAGATTGAGAACTTTGGAAATTAGTAGTGACTAAAAGACTACTAAAACCATCAAGATTGTGTGAGTAATAGAGGTAATTAGGGAAGCTATGGGGATGATAGAAGTGTGATTTGAGACAATATCGTAGAATGTCATTAAGAGTCGTAAAGTAGTGAAAGGTATTAAAAGTGGTCATAATAGGTCAAAAATTGTCATAATGTGTCGCAAAGTGATTATGGGATGCTTTTAGAAGTTTAGAATGCATAATAGACTATTTTAGGGTGTCTACATTTGCCCCTCTTTAAAGTGTTATTAGGAGGTAATAATGCTTTAAAGCTAATAGACGTGTGCAGATTGGTGAACAACCGATAAAGAAGTGTGATGGAATGCTTGATTCACCCCAGTGAAACATTTGGATGCCCCAACGAGTCTCGATTGTGTTAAAGGAGTGCCCCCTCGAGTGGATAGGTGACGCGATAAAACGGTTAACAACCACTTGATAGGAGTAATAGAAGATTGTTGCTTGAGAGACGGGTGAAATGGGCTTTGAAAATAAGAAACATATCGCCAAAGGCCAAAATTAGGGTTTTGGGATGTGAATTAGGGGTTGGAAGAAGTTAAATAGAAGGGTGGGTGCGAACAAAAATCATTGGTCATTTTTTGCTACTACAATGTTTTACTAGCTAGAGACAATTTTGAGATCTAAGTTTGCGAGAGAGAGATGACACAATTTCTAGCACATAAACATTACATGGATTGAGTTTGGTTATACAAATGAGGTATTAACGATGGCTTGGCTATAAGTGAACGGAAAAATTTGAACATTTGAGTGCGTTTATAATGCATTTTTTTAGTAGAAAATATGAAAATAACGCTAGCCCATGGATGTAGGTAAGCTAGGTAAACTAGCGTAATCCGTAAAGTACACTAGCATCAACATCCTTGTGCTAGTGTAAAAGTACATGCGCTAGAATGAAAAAATGCATTAATGTGCATGTAATTGCATTTGGACAACACGAGCGTGTATGTGGGTGTGCTAACATGATTTTGAGGGAAATGATTTAGTATAATTTGTAGAAATTTAGTGAAACTGGTTAGAAAGGACTATCAATTGTTTTTAAAGATTGTGAATAAGATGTTAGGGCTATTGGAGGTTAGGGAGAGGCATTTATCAATTGTTTTTAAAGATTGTGAATAAGATGTTAGGGCTATTGGAGGTTAGAGAGAGAGTCATTCACGGCTAAGAGCATTTGAGAGACAAATGAGACATGTGGAGTGGAGAGCATTGTGGGTGGGGTTGGAGGTGATAGGATTGACATACACAACATGAATGCCAGATATTAGATTAAATCATGCATTGCTAACTACTTTGCCTAAGCGATGACATAACGAGTTGATGACGTTTAGACCGTTGACACGAGAGATGACCATGACAATATAGGATGTGTACTAGATACTGAGAGTGCCTATGTAGGGTAGGTTGATACTTTGGGATGGGAGGCCATCACACATTCGAGCTCTTGTATAAAAAAAATATTTGGATTGGATGAGCTCCACAGAGAGGGGTTAGCAGTGCACCTTGTAGAGTGTATGGAGGACGATGGGATAGAGTGGATACCTATATATTTTATGGCTCTTATCAGTGACATTCTGCTACTTGATAAAACCAGGATGCATTTTTAGTTGGGGTTGATTGGCGTAGTGGTGGAGTTGATAGACACAACAACAAATTTTGCATGGGGATCGTGCATACTAGCACATTTATATATGGATCTACACATGGTAGTATACAAGATTCATAGGATTTTAGGCCGATGATCTTATTACAAATCTTGACATGGGATCATATAACGGTGGGTCGGCCTGTTGGAGTGGAGAGTGATAAATAGTTGGAGGAGCCGTCTATATTTGGATGGCATGTGGTTGAAGGAGGGTCCAACAATGGTGGTACCCGATCCCTCATCATAAGATGCCTCTTCGCCTGCATTCACCAAACACAAAAGAAAACATTAGCCATGAAAACACAAAACTCATCAAACATTCAATCGACATCGACCTATGTAATTGACCTCGATTACTATGAATCGATACGGATTTCAAACAATCGATACCGATTATAGTAATCGACATCTATCCTATATCCCCATATAGCACAAAAACCCACAACCCACAACAAAAACATGCACCTACCTCTTTCTGAGACGGTCGTTACCTCCTCTGTCCACTCCCGTTAGCCTTCATCTCTCACAAATACTCAAATATCCATTTATAACATATAAAAATGGAACACACAGAAGGAATCCACACAAACATCCCATTTATATATATAGAATTTCCACACAATCGACAACAATCCAAAGTCAGTGGCGATTATATTAGATCGGTATCGATTCCCCCTAAATTTACACAACTTATTATACCTCGAGCCCCTTTGGTCCCCAAGATCCCTTCTATATAATTTCTATTACATATACATCCTACTCACATTTGGTTAGTGGATTGTGAAGTCCCTGATGGTCCCACAACCTACGAAACAAGCCTTATACACCACACATTTGTCTCGAAAACATGTCTACATGTTGAACCCATTTTGCGTGGACCCTTAATAGCCCAAGTCAATTTTTCTTGTCACTTTTTTTTGCGATAACTTGCCCATTTACGACTCCATTACACATCTATATTTGTCCTCCTTGGGGCACCATAGTTGCTCGCACATACACCTATTCCAGTGCCAAATTTTATAAATATACACCCATACATACACACATTTTCAAACTGGCGCTTAACTCATTTTTCCTCCTCAATCCCTGGTTTGAAGAGGAAAACACTCTCACCACAAGGCTGGAGCAACACACACTCTTGGTTTTTGTCTTGCAACTCACCCTTATAACCCGCTCAACAAAAGGGGCAAATATAGACATTAGAATTAGGTCAACCTAATTCCTATCCATATATATGCACCTTATAACATCCCCCATAAACCCACATGATCATTTTACCCATCAGGATATTTACCAACCCAAATTTACATATGTATGCACTAAATTCCACCTCAGCAACCCCCTGTAACCACATAAAACAAACAAAATAAATAAAGACAAAACAAATAAAACAACCTCAACCCCCCAACAAACTCTCCATGGAATTAAAACAACCCCCAAAACCATTATAACTCGCATCAACCATGAAAAGAATGAAGTTGGAAACATATCCAACCAAAATCCTCAAAAAAGCCATGAATCGGTATTGATTCCCCGAATTGGTGACAATCATTGCAGAACTGTACCAATTCTCTTGAACGGTATCAATTCTATATATAAAACAAAGGCCATTGCTCAAGGATTGGATGAATTTTGATGTGACAAGGCCATTTGACTGAGCATTTGGAAGGTTGAATTAATGCCCCCTATTGTCGTAAACAACCAAAAACACCCTATTGCACTAGTCTCCCTTTAGAGAAGCTATCTTCATCATTCAATCGGCGGAGTCACCTTCGTCATAAAGGTATGCTTCTCATTTGAGTTTGTAAGCCATTACCTTCATATTCAATGACAACATTGTTTACTTTATTCCAACATCCAAGCCCGAGACATCTCCATCCAATCACCCACTTAAAAAAGTTGCATCGTCAAATATTTGTGATTACAAACGTACTTTTAAACAAAAATCGACATCGATCACACTGATCAACAACAATCCCTGTGAAGAATACTTAACATTGCATTTTTTAGTACATTTTGAAGTATTTCCTTTATATTTCAAAGTCGTAGCTAATGTTCTCTTGTGTGCAAGCATGGCTCAAAGTTAGATGACCATCCCAGGAGAAGTTTTCAAACCCAACAACATCTATGACCTGCCCATAGTCCGACAACCTTTCATGTGGGAGCAATTTGCTATCAATCACAAGTTGAATATAAGTGCCATCATCCTTACACTCAATCCAGATGGCATCCCCGATCAGCTATACCTCCTTCTTAAAGACATCGATGAAGCCAATCTTTATTGGACCAATCATTTCAATCCACCTCAACCCATTATTGAAGACATTGATTAATTCCTAGTGTCTAAGATTGCATATTAGTAATTGGTTATCCATATTATCGTACATTGTTAGTTGTAATTCTATTGTTTATTACTTCTAGCTTGATTGCTTAAAAGTGGGTTGAAATCCGTGAAAGGGAGTCTTTTCCTTCTCAGGTCTGGTATTTGTTAGGCAACTCACCTATTATTTTACTAATCTATCTTTGTTAAGTTATCTACTTGTGTAAAGGTTTTCCCTCCCAGCCAAAAATGAGTTCCTACATCGTTTGGATTCAACATTGCGCATTCTTCATCCCATAGGTAACTCTAAACCTTGTTATCATTATGAGTTTGTGTTTCCTTTCTTAAGGGAATTAACTCAAGCTAAAATCACTAAAACAAACACCACATGCCTTCTTAGTTTAAATTTGTGAAGCAAGTTAATTGTTTCTACTGTTTTAATAGTAAGTCACGAAAGAACTTTTTGAATTACACATAAAGAAAAATTACAACACTTAATGAGAAGGTTTGAAAACATGAACACCTATAAGCTTCCATATCTATAAGCGATGGTGAAGGAGCTGCTACAAATGCGTCCATTTAGTCCCCTCTTATCATGAGCCCACCTCTCCACCTTGGACACCAACGTGGCTAGTGGAATGTTCATGGCCTCTCCACCATTCACATTTGGGTGATGCATCATTATACGCATGTTTTCTTTCTAAATATTTCAGAAATGTTGAATATTCAATTTTATAATTATTGCTTTAGGATTTGGCTTCTATCATAGCCAAAGAATTTTTTTGGATTGATTGTGAGTCAAGAGTTAATTTCCACTATGTTCCTATGTATAGGGCATATATTTTATTAATAATATTTTCAGTTATCAAATTTGCCTTCAAATCTGATGATCAACAATGATCAATGTGCAAAATAAATCAAATGTTAGATTTGTAGCAAATATAAGGTATGACACCTTCTAGGTCATTGCAGAGGAAATATAAGTCGAATTCTTAAAGCAACAAGGTCTTGCGCGGGTGTGACCTTCCCTGCTCCTTCACTAGCATTCCTGGTGTTGAGGTCTTTCCAAGGTGAGAGCCACCTCACTTAATTTTATTTTCATGGATGTTAATGAGGTGTCACTCATCAATTCTCGCATAAGGAAGTAACCATACATATTAGCTTGACCTCTTATGGGCTCTCACTTTGACAAAAATTCTCTCTTATCCTTTCCCTACCAGTGTCCAAGCCTCATGAAAGCAAGATCTCCCCCCATGTTTGGCTTGAATCCTTTTGAGAAGTTGGAACAAAACCAAACCTACAAGTGATTATAATGGTTTGATGTTAGCGTTCTTTTATCTTGTCTCAACTTTTTGGGCAGTGGTGAAAACAAAAAATTAAAACCTATGAGCAATTATATTGTTTGTGTATCATTCACTTTCCTTCATGATAATCAAACCTTTAATGTTTATCTTTTAAAGGCATGCTCTGTATCACTCTCTTCTCTACTAATCCTTTTTATAAGGATATGCAAAATAATTGACATTGGATATAAAGAATGACATGGGCCTTACATTCACAAATTTCTCAAGTGTCCAAAGACATAACCACCTAAATATATCATCGGATTCTTCGTTCAAAAGATGGTCCTAGATGTCATGTGGGGCTTGCCTCCACCCCAAGAATAAATAGGACAAATCACCCCCTACTTTTGCACCCCTTGTACGCTTCTTGAAATCTTTATGCATTTAAATCACATTACTTCCCCCTTCTCCCTTCAAGTAATAGAATTTTTTCTTTTTCATGTACTTCAACATTTTTTGTTTTCTCCCCATTCAATAATTGATCTTCCCTCCTTTTCAAAAAACAATTACATTGCACTTCCATCTATATCTTCACTCTACAACACTAAATGATGTATTTCCATCAAACACATGGCTTTTAGATCCTTTTGTACACATGAAACAATTAATCCTTTTTGTGCTTATTGGTGTTTCCATTACACTCCTTCGGGCGCAATTACTAGTATGAAATCATGTCATCGAGACTGACAATGTTGGTGTTATTAGTTTGATCCTTTTTAAGTTAATTTGAAACATGCCTTCAACGTAAAAATCTTTTTTACAAGTTCATGATGCCTAAATGGTAAGAATACATGTACAAATATATGGTAACCATCAACTACTATACCTAATAAGATAGTTTGCAGATGTAACTAAATGTAATGGGTAAAAACTCCCATTATGGTTTGTTGTCTAAAATCTATTTTCCAAGTTTATAATGCCTTAAATTTAAGAATACATTCAAATATATGGTAACTTGTAAAACATACAACATCAACTGTTATACCTAGTCATAATAATAATAATAATAATAATGGTTTTTACAGTCCACGATGCCGGGCGGCTTGTTTCTGGGTCTACAAGCGGCTTATAGCATATGGGACTACCTTGTACTCACATGCGGGAGGCAACTAACTTTGCTACAAACAAGGCGTACATACCCTACCCCCTGCAGGATTTGAACTTGTGACCTCTATTTCAAGAGTACATGTTCTTCACCATTAGGCCAACTCATTGGCTGGATAGAAACTATGAATTAATATGCTGGGTAGGTAGATTGTTTATAGTTATACTTGTATCATTTGAAAAGTGAGATATTTTCTAAGGGCAAGAATATCCTCACTCAACAATGATGTCTTTATTGATTGAGTTTCTACATCTGCACTCCATTTCAACTTCCATCCCACAATTTCAGTGACAAATTTCACTTTTCCGGCAACACTTGCACTTTGCAGAATGCCTTCTTCATTAGACATGGTTGCCTATTTCTTACAATTGTCTATTATGACACCCGTTGCCTTTATTGTGCTTCGTGCACCTTATTAAACTCGTAATTCATGTGTACCCTTAGCCTGTACAAGTTGTAACCCACCATTGCCTTCATCCAAACAATATTTTTGACGACTGCTTTGGCGGCTGTAGGAGACCTGTCAACAGAGACATTCATTGCAAGACTATAATCAAGCCATTTATGCGATTTCTGCAAGTTCTGGAAGAGTTTATTGGATGCCTTACTTAATTCAACTACTTCACTATCAGAATTTTCGACCACGTCCATCATACTCCATTCTTGAGATCAAGCCTTAATAACTGAATCTGCCATACTAGTTTCATCAGGGGTAAATGAAGAAAGCTCAAAGATAACAATAATTATTGGGACTGTAGTCATCTTCCAAGAGCATTTCCTCACATTCATCTCTCTTTCCATTTCCAACGCGATCAGGAGGTCACTCTGGGGCTTCACGCATCTTTCACCACTGAAATTGGGGGAAAATTGGTTCCTTAAAAGGGATAACAAATCATTACAATTTTTCCCTTCTTCTTCCCCTTTTTGCATCTGTTGTCTTATTTCCTGAATTGATTTTCTGTTGGCTACCCATATGCCAGCAAGATTTTCACCCTGTATGATTACCAGTGCTTTAAAATATTTATCATAATCAGAGCCTTTTCTCAATACAATTTTTCTGTGGGTTTTGTTTCTATAAAGAAAGGAGAATTCTTCATATGCTGAACCTATGAGAAGCTTGCCAAAATATTTGTTGGAGATCAATAGCTGTGAAATTAACCAACAAACTTTGCTCAGTAAATGGAAAACATCTGGAGCGAAAGAAGCACATGTAACAACTTATGCAATCTCATTTTTCTGCAAAAACTTATCATCAAAATTTTGACGGTGCTTCCGCTAATTTCTTCCCGGGCATTGGAGGTTTCTATTAAATCGACCAAATGACTTTTCCAAAACCCCTCGATCTCAAGATATTGAGTGAGGGTGGACCATTTCCATTCCAGAGTTTTTGGGTAGTAGGCCACTCCTGTGATGCATCTCCAGTATATGACAACGGATCCCAATACGATGATCCCACTACTTAGTATTATGTCAAAAACAAATCTCTTATAGGAGTGTTCACTGTACTTTAACAAATCAGAATTCCATTGCAAATGGTAATGACAAAAGCTATGGAAGAGCTGAGAATAGATCTGGCCATTATATATTGAGGATCGGCAGTGCGAGCCAAAAAAAAAGACTTGGTTGCTTGCTCTTCCACTTTCTCCCATGAAAACTGGGTATTGAAATACTGAGCTGAAAACATGGTGGGTTAATATCGACACTAGCCAGAGCAGCAGAGGCTAGAAGGAGAACCAGAATTAGGATGGATAAGAAAATTGTGACGTTCCACGTTTCTAACAAAACAAATTCATACCTTGAAATGTAAATATCATCGTTTGTGGAACCGTAAACAACATTCTCATAAGTTTTGTACACGGGAACGCAAACTGCATTGTGATAAACTGAAGCGAGCATGTATATTTCATAAGAAACATGGAGGAGAGATACCGAAGAGATTATTATGAGTGCGCCCATATCACTCCTCAAATTTCTGGAAAATGTGTGTGAACTCTAGGTAACAAACACCCCATCAACATGCACACACTCACTCTCCCACCCATAATTGATACCCAATTATCTTTGAAAACTTTTAAATCGTTACAACCCTGATCCGATTTTTTAGATATGTGAGATTGTGAGATAGCGTCTATGTCGTAGTTAGAAAAATCTATGTCGCCAGAAAAGTCGATGACATTGTTAAGGAGTGCGAGGAGCTGAAGAGATAGTGCCCCAACAACCAGAGAACCTGCTGGAATCACTTTCCTTGAACATGAATTGCAAAACAAGAGTAATGTATAGATGTGTTTATGAATAGTATGGATAGGCAACTTCTGATTAGAACTTGTGATCATGGAGGGAAGCTCGTTTCCCTCCAAGTGTGCAAGTGATGGAGATCTATACGATGAGGGAAGAGAGACCATGCCATAGTGGCAGAGTTTGAAATGTGTCCCGACCATCAATATAAGCATTATCTTGATCAAAAAGAGGAATTATATGTTTAATTGGAGGAGGCTGGTGGGGGATCTCAACTTGTGGCAATGAAATTGGTTGTTCTTCCTTTGATGGTGGTGGTTGATTCAGGATTGGTAACACTGTAGATGACTTAATAGGAGGAGATAATGGGGTAAGTATTTTTAAATGTGGTATGATACTGGGTTGGATATGTGGATCTTAACATATTGGAGAAGGAACATCAGTAATTATGGCGTGATGCTCACTAGACAGAGAGGGATCATATTTGGGAGCCTATTGGGAGTTAGCATTTGGAGATGAACACATAGCAGAATGTTGTGTAGCAAATGAAATAAAAACCTGATGCTCAAGATGATCAATTCGTCGTTTTAAAGCATAGCAATCATTGTCACAATGTTTATCAATTCTATGATAATTGCAAAATGGGTGACCTTTGTACCTTGTAAGCCGATAAGGAGGGTAGTAATGAGTAGATGGCAAGGTGATCAACTAGTGTTTGAGGAGCTCAAGAAGAATATCATGTTGCTTAGTATTTTGATCAAACAAGAGGTGGTGGTTGTGTTAGGAAATAAGAGATAAAATATGCAGAATAATCCCTTACAGAATCGCAACAGTAGAAACTAATATGTAGAAAATATTACAGATCTCAAATAAAAGTACAAAATAAATAACACAACATAGAGAGACAATATTTAACGTGGTTCACCCAATTTGGGCTACGTCCACCAACAATCGCTTGCTCAGATTTTATTACAAGCCTCCACTCTCTCAATACAATACCCAGATCCGTTTGGAGCTATGCTCAACAAACTCTATAGAATTCACACCCGAATTCAAAACACATATGTAATACATTTGCTTGTATTTCTATCATATGCATAAGACCATATAAATAGAAAACTGCTTAAGCAGTTTTACAAAACCATGAATATCAAACAATGGGTAAAAACAAAACCATCCCATAAACCAATGGGTAGCCGAAGAGGCGGTTTTACAAAACAATGGGTACCGAAAAAACCATGGGCCCAAAAATAGCCCATAACGGTTACCCATTACCCATGGGTTAATAAACCACCCATGAAAATTTGCTTCGGGGGCTTCGCCCCCGAACCCCCCTGGACCGCCGTAAAAATACCCAAGTGTACCACATAGAAGGTGTACCACACTCTAACATGAAAATAGGCTCCACAAACATAACAATCTCCCACTTGGAGACTGATTTCCATTGAGCAAGCTTCTCAACCCTTCACTGTCATCTGTGAAGGCCAACCAAAGATGAACATAACTTTAGTTTATCCCTTGTGACCACCTTGGTCATCATGTCTGCAGGATTCTGACTGGTATGAATCTTCTCCAACTTTAACTTATCTTCCTCCAAAGCTATCCTGATGAAGTGATATCTCAACTGTATATGCTTCGTCCTGGAGTGGAAAGCAGAGTTCTTGGCTAGGTGTATAATACTCTGGGTATCACTATGCAACTTACATTCCTCTTGCTTATGCTCCAACTCCTCAAGTAATTTTTGTAACCAAATCATCTCTTTGCTTGCCTCTATGGCAGCAACATACTCAGCCTCCGTGGTTGACAAAGCCACTAGCTTCTGTAGTCGTGAAATCCAGCTCACTGTTGTCCCACCTACAATATAAATATAACCTGTCGTGCTCCTCCTGCTGTCTACATCTCCAGCCATGTCTGAATCTACATAACCACGTAAAGTGGTGTCTGATCCACTGTAGCACAAAACTGTCCCCATGGTTCCTCTCAAATACTGAAGGATCCACTTTACTGCTTGCCAATGCTCTTTACCTGGATCACTCATAAATCTACTCACAGCTCCCACTGCATGGGCAATATCAGGCCTAGTGAACACCATAACATACATCAAACTGCCAACTGCTGATGAGTAAGGTACCTTGGGCATCTGGTTTCTTTCCTGCTCTGTCTTGGGACACTGCTCCTTTGATAACTTAAAATGGCCTGCTAAAGGAGTCCCAACCGGTTTAGCATCCTGCATGTTAAACCTGTCCAATACCTTCTTAATGTACTCTTCCTGAGATAAAGTCAACTTCCATTCCTTCCTATCCCGAGTTATCCTCATACCAAGGATTTGTCTGGCTGCCCCCAAATCCTTCATATCAAAGGATTCACTTAGTTGTTTCTTGAGTACTTTTATTTCCTGCATGTTTTTACCTGCAACCAACATGTCATCAACATACAAACACAGGATAATATAACTTCCATCCTCAAATTTCTTTGTATACACGTAATGGTCAGAATGACATCTAATATAACCTTGCTCCATCATGAAGCTATCAAACTTCTTATACCATTGTCGTGGAGCTTGTTTCAAGCCATACAAGCTCTTCTTCAGTTTACACACCATCTCCTCTTTACCTTTGACCTCATAGCCCTCTGATTGCTGCATATATAGTTCCTCCTCCAAATCACCATGGAGAAATGTAGTCTTTACATCCAACTGTTCTAAGTGCAAGTCTTCTATTGCCACTATTCCAAGAACAATTCTAATAGAAGTCATTTTTACTACAGGAGAAAATATCTCATCAAAATCTATAACTTGTTTCTGTGCAAACCCCTTGACCACCAATCGGGCCTTATATCTTTTCTTTCCTCCTTCGTCTTTAACTCTGTACACCCACTTGTTTTGCAATGCTCTTTTGCCTTCTGGTAGCTTCATCAAATCCCAAGTCTAGTTCTCCATGAGAGAATTACGCTCCTCATCCATGGCTTGCTCCCACTTCTTACTGGCATCTACCTGCATTGCTTCATCAAAGCTCTCTGGTTCTCCACTATCAGTGAGTAATAAATAATAAAGAGAAGGAGAAAAACGTTCAGGTTCTTTTCTTACCCTAGAAGACCTCCTCACTGTAGGAGCTTGGGGTTCCTGTTGAGTAGGTTCCTGAACTGATTCATGAGTCACTTTCCCATCCGGAAGATCCTCTACCACTACATATTCTTTCTTGGATTCTTCCTTGTTTTCCTGCAACTTTTGCTTATACATGACTTTCTCATTAAAGACCACATCCCTAGACCGAATGATTTTCTTGTCCTTAATACTCCAACATTTAAACCCAAAGTCATCACCACCATAACCAATGAAAGTACATTTTTCTGATTTAGCCTCTAGCTTGGTCCTATCATCCTTATCTATATGAACAAACACCTCACATCCAAAGACTCTAAGAAATGAATAATCAACTTTCTTACCATACCAAGCCTTCTCAGGTATACCTCCATCCAAGGCACTTGAGGGTCCTCTGTTTATCAAGTACACAACTGTGCTCACTGTTTCTCCCCAAAAAGAAAGAGGCAGTCCTGCATGTAACCTCATGCTCCTAGCATGTTCCATTATTGTTCTGTTCATCCTTTCTGATACCCCATTCTGCTGTGGAGTTCCTGGAACCGTCTTTTGCCTGTGGATTCCATTCTTAGAACAGTAATCATTAAATTCATTGCTGCAATACTCCCCTCCATTATCTGACCTAAGAAATTTTAACTTAAAAGACCTGTTTCATTCTCTACCAAGGCTTTCCATTTAACAAAAGTGTCAAATACATCAGATTTGTTTCTAATACAATAAACCCAAATTTTCCTTTTTGCATCATCAATAAAAGTAACATAATAACTTGAACCCCCAAGAGATGATACCTGAGCTTGCCCCCACACATCAGAATGTACCAGCTCTAACTTACTCTCTTTCTTTGTAGGTCCAACCTTGAGAAACCTTACTTGCTTCTGTTTCCCATATATGCAGTTCTCACATAAATCTAAACCTGTTTCTGTATATCTACGCAAATTCTTCTTTATGATGTTTATGTCCTTATGGCTCATATGACCGAGCCTATAGTGCCATAATGTTGTATCTACATCTGAAGCCACAAGATTAGAATCATTAGTACTATCAGTGGTTAAATACAAGGTTCCAACCTTCTTACCTCTTGCCACCACAAGAGCACCCTTGGTAACCTTCCAAGAGTTAGCTGTAAATATCACAGTACAACCATCACTTCCCAATTGCCCCGCCAATATCAAATTTCTCCTTAATGTAGGCACATGTTTGACATCCTTCAATAGCCATGTATTTCCATTCTGCATCTTAACCTGAACATAACCTTTTCCAACTATACTGCAAGGCTCATCATCACTAAGAAAAACATGCCCAAAATCCCCTTGAACATAATCAACAAAATAATGCCTATGTGGAGTGGCATGAAAAGAAGCCCCTGTGTATAAAACCCAAGATTCAGTAATATTACATGCAAAGAAAGCATTAAAGCATCTTGACATACATTACTCGATGCCACATTTACCTCCTTGTTTTCTTCCTATTGTTTCTTCTTGTCCCGAAGCTCCCAACAATCCTTCTTTGCATGCCCAGACTTTTCACAGTTCCAACATACAATCTTTCTCTTGGATTTTGACCTTGTCCGATCTTTCGATTTTCCATGGTTTACTCTATTCTTCTATCTCCCTCTAGTTTCCACTGTCAAAGCATTCCCTGAAGTAGAAGATTCCCCTGAGCTTTTTCTTCGCATTTCCTCGCTTAGAATCACCCCTACAACATCCTCAAACTTCAACTTCGAGTTAGCTGGAACCGAGTTGCTTACCGCCATTACCAGACTATTCCAACTTTCAGGTAAAGAGTACAAAATTAATAAATCCCTAACTTCTTCATCAAATCTATTGTAACCGAAGCTAGCATATTCACAACCGTATTGAAATCATTTAAATGATCTACTACTGAACTATTCTTAGACATCTTCTTATTAAACAATTTTTTCATTAAAAATATCTTGTTAGAGGCAGAGGGTTTTTCATACAACTTCCCTAATGCATCCATTAGATCTTTTGTAGTCTTTTCCTTTGAAACATTAAATAATACAGAAGATGCAAGACACAACTAGATCGTTCCAAGTGCCTTCCGATCCAACAAATCCCATTCTGCATCTGTCATACTCGAGGGTTTGTTCACCTTCTCAGACAATGGAGTATAAAGATCCTTCTGATAAAGGTAATCTTCCATCTGCATCTTCCAAAGACTGAAATTCTGCCCGTTGAATTTATCAACCCTAGATCTTCCATCATCTGCCATAGCTCCCACTCAAGATAAAACTTTCCCTGCGATTCAACACTTCAACAAACCAAACCAGACTCTAATACCAATTATTAGGAAATAAGAGATAAAATATGCGGAATAATCCCTAACAAAATCGCAACAGTAGAAACTAATATGCAGAAAATATTACAGATCTCAAATAAAAGTACAAAATAAATAACACAACACAGAGAAACAATATTTAACATGGTTCACCCAATTTGGGCTACGTCCATCAACAATCACTTGCTCAAATTTTATTACAAGCCTCCACTCTCTCAATACAATACCCAAATCCGTTTGGAGCTATGCTCAACAAACTCTATAGAATTCACACCCGAATTCAAAACACATCTGCAATACATTTACTTGTATTTCTATCATATGCATAAGACCATATAAATAGACAATTGCTTAAACAGTTTTACAAAACCATGGATATCAAACAATGGGAAAAAATAAAACCGTCCCATAAACCAATGGGTAGCCGAAGAGGCGGTTTTACAAAACAATGGGTACCGAAAAAACCATGGGCCCAAAAATAGCCCATAACGGTTACTCATTACCCATGGGTTAATAAACCACCCATGAAAATTTACTTCAAGGGCTTCGCCCTTGAACCCCCCTAGACCGCCGTAAAAATACCCGAGTGTACCACATAGAAGGTGTACCACACTCTAACATGAAAATAGGCTCCACAAACATAACAGGTTGTGGGAAGAGCTTGGATTCACTTGTATGAACACATGTAGTAGATGGGATTATGATGAGGTGTAAAAGAACTAGCATGGACTTGAGAAGCAACATAGAGATATTGGATTTCAATTGTGAGGGATGTAATCATGGTTTCCATAGCTTGAAATTTATCTTGAAATAAATAGTGTAAATCCTGAATTGAATCAAAGATGGATTGATTGGTTATGGTATCATTGGCGATAGGGTCATCGGAGAGAAGATAAAAAATGGAACTTACTTATGCAGGTGGTGTATTGCGAGGGAGGTACATAGTTTCTAGGGATTTTTTCGAGAACATCTTTGTAAGGTGAATGGATTTGAAGTAATTCATACAAGGAGACTTGAGGAATTTTAGGATCCATGAAGGAAAAGGTAATGTGCGAAAGAAGGATCCAAGTGCTGGGTCATGAGTGGGGTTCACCAAATGATTTAATTTAAATTGAATTAAATTTTATTTCAGAGTAACTACTGCAATGAATGATATACAAGTGATAAAATACAGTAAGAAACAAATAAATAAGCATGAACAATATGTAATCCTGAGAGAGAGAGAGAGAGAGAGAGAGAGAGAGAGAGAGAGAGAGAGAGAGAGAGAGAGAGAGAGAGAGAGAGAGATTTTAGGATTTTAGGATCCATGAAGGAAAAGGTAATGTGCGAAAGAAGGATCCAAGTGTTAGGTCACGAGTGGGGTTCACCAAATGGTTTAATTTAAATTGAATTAAATCTTATTTCAGAGTAACTGCTGCAATGAATGATATACAAGTGATAAAATATAGTAAGACACAAATAAATAAGCATGTACAATATGTAGAGAGGGAGGGAGAGTGTCTTAGCTGATTTTTGAGTGATATGAACTAAGAAACTATTGGAAAAGGCTGGAAGGAGTGTTTTCAAGGCTCAATAAGAATTCTAGGACTCATAATTGCATAGGACATAAGCACCCACAAGAGGACTTGAGCATTTGGGTGCTAGTGATTGATTTGGGAACTAGTGACTGATATGTGCACTAGTGACTGATTTGGGTGCTAGTGACTGATATGGGTTCTATTGACTGATCTGGGCACTAGTGATTGATCTAAGCACTTGTAACTGATCTCAGACTCCATGTAGTTTTGTGTGTGTAATGATGCCCTAGGTTTCCCTTGTGCAAGTTGCACTATGATAACAGGCTACATCTAGATTGCTCCAAGTATGCAAATGTGTGAGATGGAATGTAATGAACTTCCCCTCATATTTTGTGTATGCAAAATGATACAACCCTTGTCCCTTGTATGGATGTGCTATATAGATGCTTTGTAATGCTCTTTTGCCTTTGAATGCAAGTTTAGGTGATAGTAGATAATGCTTAGTGCTTGGAACCTTATTTGAGAGAAATAAGTAAGTATATATATGATTCCCTTGTTTGAATTTCAGAAATGACAATTGAAAGGCTGACCTAAAGTGATAAATGATGACCAAAAAGTAAAAGATACACAAAAGGGTATGAAAAGGGAAAAGAAGGTCAATATCACACAAAAAGGGACATGAGCACCCAATGCTTATGTCTTAGCTAGACGCTAGTGTCAAAGGCCATAAAATATAAATCGGTAAAGTTCTGGAACAACTGTAAATTATGGAAGGTCAACAAAAGTGTAAAAGATAAAACAAAATGCCAAAAAAGAGTTGTCAACCACTAGTTTTCTTTCTTAGGAATCATGTATACATTAGTATGCTTTAGGATCTAGAAATGTACCGAAGTGCATAGATTTTGTGTCTATAGTATGCACTCATTGCCACATTGCAACGAAAATTACCTCCAAGTTTGTTACAAGAGAAGTTGTTGTGAGGAATTAGAATTGTTTCCTTCATTTTAAATAGGGAGAATGTTCTTGTGGAGATTATTGGTGACGCTAAATATAGTAATCTAAAAAATAGGATTGCAATGATTATTCCAAGTTTCTAGAAAGGGTTTTTGTTTATTTTTGAGTATTTTGCAATCTATACCACACATAGAGAGCAATGCAGATAATTGCTTATATATAGTGTTAGGGTATGTTATAGGCGGCTCAAATATCTTACTAAATGGTATATGCATCGACAAAGTTTTACTCGAGCGATAACAAAAATTCCTCCAAGTAATTAGCAAGAAAAACATGAACTCAAGGAAAGGTGAATCAAACATGTTTTTCAATACGGTCCAAAACTTGCACAATGAGAGTAAACAACACAAAACAAAGAGCAATCAAAAAATAGCAAAGCAAGTAATATGATTACCGAGACCAGTGAGATTGAGATCCAAGAACCTAATGGAAGCATGTGAACATTGAGATTGTTTCACCCTAACAGAATCAAATATGTGCTCTAAGTAATCAACAAGAGGTTAATCAAGAACTAAAATTGATGTGTATAAGGAAAAACAATATAACATTCTCATAGATCAAAAAAGGGGTACGTGTAGGAGTGTTGTGTAACTCCCATGCCTAAACTCATCATACATCCACAAGGGAGAAAGGAGTTACATTCCATAAAGGGAAAGTAACTCCTTTATGATGCACTATGACGTATACAACATATTCTATGACAAAATATGTCATATAACTCCTAATGACACCTAATGACCTATGATCTCACCTAAGTGAGATGACCTACCATGGGTGAAGGAAATTACCGTAATTAATAAATAATAAGTAAATAATATCCCTCATACCAACACCCCCTTTCATCAAAGCTTATGTAGAGGAAAGGCAAGTCGAAAAAGAGGAATTCCCTAGATTCAACCTAAGAAAGATGTGTCAAATGGGTCTGGGAAACTAAATGCGTGATAAGGTACCCATGCACAAACTGCAGTATTTCTACAATAAGAAGAGGAGAAGAAGACAATATATCTCAAAGTAGATGTTCAGTAGAAGTGGACCTCACCCCAAGATGAGAGCACAAGTAAAGCTACTTGGCTTCAGTGAGTGGTTCAGTAAAGAATCCTGCAACCTTATCTGAAGTCTGTAACTATATGAAGTATCCGAGAAGAGTGTCGATGATGTGGTCTTCTACCTATAGACTAAAGAGGTTCCATCTACATTGAACAATGTTTCTACCCTTAGAAGAAACAAAAAATGGTGTATTGAAAGTCCCCCCACTCCATGAAGGAACATGAAGGCAACAATACAAAGAAATCTGAAGCTGGTACACAACTGAAATGTGACATAGGTCCGGAAAGAAGGTTCTTAAGAAAATAAGGTAATGCCACTGATGTATAATTGTCAGAATATAGGTATCGCTCATTCTCTAAAATAATTTCCATATGAAGTGAAGGCACAACAACCCCCATAATGGTAGAAAAGGGATCCACAAGAAGAGGTGGATCAAAGATAGGCTTAGAAATAGAAGAAGTGACGATATCCCATAAAGGGAACTCCCAACTAAGAAGATAAAGGACTCCTCTATAGTGAAAATGTGTGAAGGATAAAAAAAAACGTAACTCCCTATATTACAACACAAGTAAGCTCCACAAAAATACATATGAGGTCTTGTAGTTACTCATCCCCAAAAGGTTGTAGACAAAAAAAGAGCAATGTCTGACATCTATGTATCATCAACACAAGAAGTAAGAGGAGTAGAAGGTGCAATGAAAGTCTAAGGATGGGAACATGACTTCTTGGTGTCTAATGGATAAAGAGGGGGTTCAACATTCTATGAAGGGTGGCCAAGAGAGGGAGGGGATGTATCCCCACAAATACTCTCATCATCAGAACTAGAGGAACAAACCTCATCATCATAAATATGAACAAGAAAATTTGTGTTAGCAAAACTATCATCACATGAATTATATGTGGAAACAGTTGTATAAGAAGAAGAAATAACAACAAAAATCTCTAAAGGGTCTCCAAATAAGCACCAAAGAATGCTCCAAACTATGCGAGGACACTCTGAGTGCACCACATGAAGGTGAAGAGGCATGGAAATGTGCATCAACAAACGACCAAGAACCATGTCACATGTGTTAAGCCAATCATTGAGCTGATATGTATCATTAGGGGCACATATTTGTCCATACAAGTATGGATAAATATATTTTTGAATGATAAAGTGTTCCATGCTCAAACTCCATGATGCATAATTATTCCTACCAAGTAGAAGTGGAGGATGTTGTAATGCAAATTTGGTCTTACAAAGCATAAGTTTGGAATGAACATGCTCTATGATGCATCCAAAAATAAGAGAAATCAGTGAAGAAGATTCATAGGCGAAAAATGCACACTCAGATGGACGTCAGACTTATCCAAAAATGCGTCTGGAATGCAATAGTAGAAGAGTGTGAGAATATACTCAAGGTTGCAAGATGTCATACTCATTTGTAATTACAACACCCCAGAACAATATTTTTAACCCCCTATTTATAGAATTTAATAGTTTATTGTGTTGATTACAATCAGATGCAATTATGCATCATGAAACAATTGGCCTCTCACCTTGTAATCGACATAAAAAATGCACAAGTGTGGAGACCACAATCAATTTTCAAGCAATTACAGCGAATCAACACTATAACAAGCACAAAACAAGGCGAAAACAAGAAGGGATAAAACTAAGTCTTGTTTGAGAAATAATGTCTCACGTTGCAAGTAGGGATCCCTTGCAGCAAGGTTGTGGTGGACACACTCACTAGCATGCAATACAATGCAAAAGAGACTCAAAATGATTCCAGAGGCCTCCAAAAAGTAATAAATATGACCCAAAAGGTGAGAAAAGGACTATAGAGTGTTACAAACTTCCACAAAATATTAGTAGCAAAAAACCTCCATTTACGCTATTTTCCGTAATTTTAATTTTTCTAATTAATTTAATTTAAAAAATTAAAAGGATATTACAAAATGAAAAATAACTTAAAATGTAAGCCCCTTAATCAGATTAACCTCCTAAAAATAATTAACTCCCTAATTATGTTAGATGACCTACCTTTATAAGATAAACCTTCCTTCCTTAATTAAAAGGGCCCTAATAAGATTTAATTAGAAACTACACTTTTACAAAAATAGGTTAAATTTAAAAACATAACCTAAAGTTAAAAAAAAAACAAATAAGGCTTATAAATAAATCGAGGGCTTTAAGGAATGTAAATATGTGGAAGGAGGGAGAAGGGTTGGTCAACTTAGCGAGCAAGAAATAAGGGATACTCCATGTGGAGTTCGAGGATCAAGGAGAGTGACGAGGATAAGATCGACGTGGAACGACCGGAGTAATGCTTCTGCAGGGCAAGGCAGAGACAGTGCAACGACTTGAAGACAGGGCTTGGGTCAGTTCAATGGCTAGCGGAGGAGCTCAACGACATAGGGTGAGTAAAATAGGGTTGAGGAAAAGTAGGGGTGCGACGGGATGGAGAAAAACTCGTAGGGGAGATGGTCCGAAGCAAGGGCACGAGAAAGAGATGAGGTAAGAGGGTGAGGTGAGGACCAATGGGTGTTCAAGCCAAAAAAGGGTGAGGTCAGGCTCAAGTGAATGATCCAACATG
Source organism: Taxus chinensis (assembly GCA_019776745.2). Classification (NCBI taxonomy): domain Eukaryota; kingdom Viridiplantae; phylum Streptophyta; class Pinopsida; order Cupressales; family Taxaceae; genus Taxus; species Taxus chinensis. The sequence goes on along the minus strand of CM034155.1, from coordinate 609,604,105 downwards.
CAACAGAGAAGGAAAACTCATGACGGAGGGCTGAGGTATGATTCAAACATGCATGTTGATTAGCTCAAGAGTCGGCCAAGTCGAGAGAAAGAGAGGCTCGACGAGCCAACCAAGAATAACTCACAAGTATTCGAGCTAAGCAAGAACAAGAGAAACTCACCACAATGACTCAACACAGATCCAACACAGACCAATGAAACATCCATCTCATAGAAAAAGAACCTAAATTACAAGAAAACAACTCCACTCGCAAGGAAACTACTAGCTCACCTAGAGAGCCAAATCACTAGTAATGAAACACGAGCCACAAAAAAATACCTCTTTGGGGAGCTAGCCGAGTTCTACAGAGCTAGGAGATGGAGAAAATAGGCATCAGGAATAAAAATAATGCAAGGAAGAAGGAGATGACCAGGAGCAGAAAGAAAATTTAAAGCAATTTTTAAAAAAAAAATTTAAATGAAAAAAATCAAATAATCTAGCACCATAGATACCTCTTAACCTCTTTTCCTCCAAGGTTAGCCACAACTAGCTAAACCTGAAGAAGAAACACTTGAAAAATACACATGCACAAACCCCAAGACAACAAAAACTCCAAAATGAAGTTGCTAAATAGGATTAGAAAAAATAATAAATGACTAATAAACTTACACAAGAAGCGATAAAAATAAAAACCAGAAGTATTAACAACAATCATATTGTGAGTACATGGTTACCAAAAACGAAGCTTGGATACCATGTGAGATGGGGCCCAAAGATCTCATGGAATGGCATGCACATCGACAAATTTTCACTTGAACGATAACACAAATTTCCTCCAAGTAATTAGTAAGAAAAACATTAACTCAAGGAAAGGCGAATCAAGCACATCTTCCAATACGGTCCAAAACTTACACATGGAGAGAAAACAACATGAAATGAAGATTAATCAACAACTAGCAAAGCGAGTAGCACAATTACCAAAACTAATGAGATTGAGCTCCAAGAACCTAATGGAAGCACGTGAACATCAAGATTGTTGCACTCCAACGAAATCGAAGATGTGCTCCAAGTAATCAGGAAGAGATTAATCAAGAACCAAAATTGATGCGCATAAGAAAAACAATATAACATTCTCATATATCAAAAAAGGGTTACATATAGGAGTGATGTGTAATTCCCATACCTGGAATCATCATACCTCCACAAGGAAGAAAGGAGCTACATTCCATAAAGGAAAATTAACTCATGTATGATGTACACTAACACATATGACAACTTTTATGACAGAATTTGTCATATAACTCCTAATGACACCTAGTGACCTATGATCTCACCTAAGTGAGATGTCTCACCATGGGTGAAGGAAATTCACATAATTAATAAATAACAAGTAAATAATATCCCTCACACCAACAGACTAATTGTAAAAAACTATTTTATGATAACGTGGATGTTACATTAGATTGTTTTCATGAAACCTTTATTTGTATGAAATGAAAATGGGAGGAGAAGGTTGTGTAAGGGTTACAAATAAAAGGTGAGGAACACCTCAAATAAATTAAAAGGTGTTTGACTAGTAAAATATGTGAAGGTAACAATTTGAGATTTAATTAGATATTCCACATTCAATATGTAATTATGTCGATGGGCGTAGTTTACTAACAACCATTCCCTCATACTACGTGTATTGATGGTGTTTCTCTCACCATAGAAATAATTTATATTAATTTCCATATAGAAGTATATCTAAGTTTTCCCAATATTTTTTTGTTTGTGATCTAAGATATTCTTTTAATCTTTAATCTATTTCAGGTATGATATATAAGGGGTTCTATAGGTAAGTTGACCTCAAGGATGATATAATAAATTTAAAGACAAAATTTCTTAGGAATTCATTATATGGTAAAACATAAAGTTTATCATTTTTTAACATGTCATTCAACCAATTACATTTGATGTAGATTTAAAATTTATTATAGTAATGTTAGAAAATAAATTGTTATAACAAGATATCTTATATTATTGAATTTCTTTGCAACCATTTCCAGTGTTGTCTATGTCCCATGTTATTTTGGATTAAGTCTCTACTAATCCCCAAAAGTGTCCCTCCATTTTCATGTTCCCTACTCTAGGTGACTTAAGTGTCATTAAAAGATGAATGATTTTGAGTTGATTATATAGTAGATAAGGAAGGTATACTCAACAAAGAATGAAAGATTAAAATAATATAGGAGTTTTTTATGGGACTCACTCGAGTTGTCTAGTTCATTAAACATCATGCATGTGGATAGATCATTAAATTTTGTTGTAGATAATTGTAGTCACAAAATCATGCACTTTAGATACTATTTAATATCGGTCTCATACTACTATTTAGAAGGTTCTTGAGTGAAGAAAGTACTAATTAACCCCTATCTTTTGACCATGTTCTTTTATTTTATTTCTTCATTCCTGAACTTTTGCATCCATATGCCCAGTCTATTTCTATCATTTTCTGTTATTCTAGACTTGATTGGGGGACCTAGATTAGTATTGGGTGCCCATGGACACCCTAGTCGCACCATGGGTGCCCTGATCCTTTGTGAACTTTCTCGCCATCTTTTGGGCTCTTTTTAGCCGTTTTATCTTCTTATATTTTTGGTGGTTGGCCATTTTAGGGTTAATTACAAATTAGATCAAGAGAACCCTAGAAATATAATGTTATAAGACCATAATGAGGGACCTGGCACTAGTAATTACTATCATCTATATATATTTGCATCCATCTATTACATTAGAGATCACTTGCATCCACATAACTCCATCATCAAGGCACAAGGCTAGGAGATCTGCATCACACTTCATAGGGGGGAGGGATTCTATTCTATTCCATGCACACATGCTACTACATTTGCTACATGTAGTTATTGCTCTCTACTTCACAAAGTCTGACTGGCACAAGAGCACCTAGAGCACATTATGCACACACTCATCATAACTACATTTGGGTCTGAAATGTAGTGCAACACTCAGTTAGTAAGCCCACTGTTGTGGCAACTGAGGTTATTTCGACCCATTCATTTACACTTTTCATTTTTAGAAATTGATGCTCGATTAGGGTTTTACAGGTATTTCTATTCATATTGGATTATTGGTGACATCCGGTATGAGACAACGAACTTGATGTGAGAGACAATGAAGGTTTCAGATCACTTCCCAACCCTGTGAAATTCAATTCTAGAGATTTTTCACAGATCAGGGCACCCATTTGGTAGACCAGATCTCCCGTAGGCGCCCTAGTCCCTCTATAGGCACTCCAATCTAGATAGATACTCCAGATCCATCCTTTTCGAGGCTTCTGCAAATTTGTTCCTGCTTCCATATTCTCCAGTCACATTTGTGACGCATTTCTGCGAGCATATTCTATTCAGCTGAGTTCTTTCCTCTTCCATTTTTCACATTAGGGTTAGTATTTCCTTTTACATAGTTTCTTGGGTCATTTTACATACTTGTTATTGCATTTATTTACTTTATTTACAGGCGTTCATAGCTTAGATTAGCTATATCCCCATATCCCTTATTTTAGTTCATAGCTTAGATTATCATCCCTCAATATCCTCACATAGGCATACTCATCACACGTTTTAGTGTCATCATTACCCGATGACACACTCTTGTGCTTTGTTTCACACTTGACTGTTGAGAGCTTACTACACTTGAACCCCACACATTACACACCACGTTTTACACACTGCATCTATTTATGTATCGCGCAACATGATACATCATACATCATACATCATACATCATACATCATACATCATACATCATACATCATACATCATACATCATACATCATACATCATACATCATACATCATACATCATACATCATACATCATACTAGTTGTCATTATATGTATCTCATCCTTCTATTATTCACCACTTTGGTGTCACATTCTATGCATCCTACACCTTATGTACACTATTAGGCTATCTATGCATATTGCATCATATTCCATACGTAGTGTCACCACACTTTATCTTGCAAAATATACCTTACATTGTATACTCCCATTCTACATATCACACACCTTCTACATGTTATCCTAGTCTTCATCACATACGAGTCTAGCATTACATCATACTAGCCATCATTATGCATACATTATTTACACGTCTAGCATAATACACTCCTCATCCTACACACTACATTACTAGTCTACTTTCTTACATTATATGTCGCTCTATACATTACACTTTACACATTTTTCATTGCATTTTACACATCATATATTTACACATTCTACTCACCACATGGTCATCACCTATACTAACTATATTGTCTTTTACACGCTGCACTCATTACCCAATGATGCACTTTAGTTCCTCGGTTCATACTCAACTTTCGAGGGTTTATAAATCAAATAGACCTTACATTCATCTTTTTTTTTATCATTCGACCTTTCACCATGCGACATTTTAGGATAGTGACACATGTTATAGGTTAAATCGTCACTTACTCTATCATCTTGTAGTGGTATACACTTTAGGCCACATCGGCACTCCCTACTATTCATCTTGTAGTGGTATATGCTTTAGGATACATAACCACTCCCTTTTATTCATCTCCTAGTGTGTTGGTGAGAAAATTTGTCATGTGGACTAATTTGTGGGTTTCTTGCCAACACTCTAGGAATCTAAGTCCCTCTACTTAAATGATGCAACTTCTATGTTTACATGCATGTGAAAAGTGATTTTTGTGGTGGTCTTTCAAACGGGGATCCAACAGGGGCACTCCACTGACCCTGTGAAAAAGCTAGCAATTTACTGCTAGAGAGTACTTTATGAGAGAAGGGGAAGGGAGTGAGAAAAAGAAAGGAGGATATTAATGCAATGGGTAGAAAATCAGAGTCCCACACCCATTAATCATAAAGTTCCAACACACATTAAATTTAAGAAGAAATAACCCTTCAAATGACAACAATACCAATTAGGACTTATGAGCATAAAGAATCAGTAAATCCCTCAATCAAAAAAGGCTATAAACTCCTTGTATTGATGCTCGAGCAAAAATTGTACATAGTAAGAATAGAGGAATGCAAGAGTGGGAAAATAGAAGAATTTCAGCTATCTCTTTGTTCCTTCACAAGAATTACTCTCTCATGAGATTACAAGTTGACAACCATAGTTAAGAAGAAGCTCAAATGAGGAGCTCATTACAATTTATAGAAGAAGAGACGACTCTTCATCTTCCCCAATGAAACTTCATATGCCTTTTTTGACTTTAGACTCTTGATATTCCTAAGAAATTATTAAGTCCCTTTTAGAAAATCAAGGTGACTTAATTTTACATTATGTTTCTGAAAGTCACTTTTAATAACTTAAAGGCATATTAAAAAGTGCAACCCCAACGCTAGGATTAGAACATTTGAAGAAAGAGAAATTTGGGGGGAGGAAGAGAAGAGAGAGAAGAAGAGAAAATGTTGTACCTGATGAAGTCTAATGATTCATGATCCTTGGAATGCTCTAATGCGATGAAATCTAGGAATCTTTGATCCTTTGCACTATGAGAAGCTCCTTTGGATGGTTTGAGGACACCTTGGGTTAAGCATTCAAAAACACTTGTTGAATGACTTCAATGATGACCACAAACGCTGACTCATAAAGATCCTTTCCGAAGAGATATGAGCTCAGAATTGATCCTGCCAAGTTGAATGAACTGTTTCAATGATGACCGTAACTTCCACCCTACCCATGATATACATGTGCCCCGAACCATGAAGTGAGTGTCGAAAGACACTATCGAGTTCCCTGAGATGGATCTCAAATGCTCTTTGTGAGAAATGCCTATGATGATCCAGAATGATGATGTTGACCCGAATGATCATCCCTCTATGTCCCATTGTGCCAAAAATTCCCTTTGAGTGTGACTTACTATTAATAGTAAGTGCCCAGATGGGAGACTTACTATTTTTGGTAAGAGGTGATTTTTGCCTCTTCTTGACCATCCTGATGTGATGAACTTCTTCATTCACTCTTGTTCACACTGCCTTCACCTCAACCACTTCTTGGGGTGACTTACTATTTTTAGTAAGCACCCATATAGGGAAATTACTATTTTTAGTAAGCATTCATTTTCACTATTTTCTACTCTGGACAATCATTCTGACTTCTAGGTTATCTTGGATGCACACTATCTTCACCACAACCACTTTTGATGATGAATTTCCAAACATAACAAGTTTGTATAGGAAAACTTACTATTTTTGGAAAGTGGATTTCTGGTGCTCAGTTTGTGATGGAACACATATTTTCAAACTTGGCTCGTTGTTGCGATCTTATCCTCCGAATTTCACTTGATTTTTCTGCTATAAAGCTTGAAAATAAAAAATGAGTTTTTAACCTGGTAGTGGCTTCGGGCACGGAGCTGTCATGGCGGCCATGAATGGAGCTCAAAATTTATAGGTCTTGTTTTTGCCTCTGATCATGATGAAATTAACTCTATTGTAATTGGGTTTTCATTTGGATTCTATGTATGCAAGTTTTTAGCTTGATCCGACCGTTAGATTGGTGAAAGATCTGACGAATGAGAGTTAGGCTACCAAAATAAGTTTTCGTTGTCGAAAAAAATTTGGAGCATCCTTTGAACATCCGTTGGTTGCATCATGAAGGCCTTCAAAAAATGAGGAGGTATATAAAAAAATTCATCTCAATATGTTGAACGGTTCGAAAGATATGAATGAATCTTCGTCTGGTGACTTCAGAGGTTTCTTTGAAAAAACTTCATTTCTTCACCATTTTTTATTCTTTATCATTATTCATTTTTTAGATCCATTCATTTTCTGAGATATCTATTTTTAAATGTGAGGATGCTTTCATGGATCCATTTGAGTGCAGCAATGGAGGTTTGGAATGTTTGAAAATATTTCGCAAGAGTTCTGACAGGGTATGGACGTGTGGGGGGATGAAATGGAGTGAAAAATGACTAAGTCTGGTATATATTCATCCCAAATGAGAAATCATGAGGGTTGGTGATTTTTTTTGTCCATTATGTCCCTTTTCTAAAGGGACAAAAGGGACACAAAATTCCCCATCGCACCTGGTTGCGACACTTGGCAAAATTTGACTGGGTGTGCGTTTGAGTGAGGGAGCTTGAGGAGAAGCACCTGGGGGTTGAGTTTTGGGCGTATGGAGAACCAAAAGGCATAGTTTGGGATGGGATAATTTTTTTCCCTTTTTTCCCTTTTCTAAAGGGATGAAAGGGACATCAATTTCCACTTTTCACCTAGGTTGCGACACTTGGCAATCATCCGTGCAGGGAGAGGTAAGGCTCAAACTAGCTCCTGGGGGCTTAACTAGCAATGTGGGAGGTCATATTGGTGTTTTGGGGGATTAAAAAATGGTGGGAAATTTTTTTGTCCCTTTTATAAAGGGACGAAAGGGACATGAAATCCTTCCAGGATCTTGGTGCTAACACGTGTCCACTTGAAAAATTACTAACTATCGAGAACTCTTACCTTGTGCCAACTTGCAACGGCGATATCTTGAGCTCCTAGGTGAGTTTAGAGGTGAAATTTTATATGAATTTGATTGGAAACCACCCAATAAGTTTAATGGTGATGGTTTTGAGCCTCATTCTATGAATAATCCTCAAAATGGCCCATTATTTATCTGGGACTACCAATTGTGTGCCAGAAGAGTGAGTTGCCTACGGAAGTGCATGATGTTTCATGATGTCTCATTTTTTACACCATTTAGGGCATGAAAAATACCTTCCATAGGTAATTTTTTGGCCTCTTGAATCTTCATAAAGCTCCCAAAATATTTTCTTGAAGCTCGGGCACTCCTTCGTTGTGTTTGTTCCTTTAGGCCCGAAAACCCACTTTTGCTGAATTGAGCTCCAAAACCTCTGGATCTTTCCAAAATCTCCCAAAAATTTTTTTATGATGTTCTTGGACATTTGAATGCATCTCCATGTTGAATTTTTCCTCCTCTTTTCCGCTCTAGGGGGCATTAGTCCCAGGAAGGCCAGTGGTAGCCCTTCCCAAAATCGCTCAAAAATTTGTGTTCTCCAAAAGCTCCTAAAATCACCTAGGGGGACTAACTTTTCTTTCCTAAATCACCTAGGGGAATTGGATGGGCATACAATTGAGGACCATTACATGGAATGAGTAAGGCTTGGTGTTAAGGATGGGTAGATATGGGGTGTCTTGGAAAGGTAAAACTTGAAAGTTTTGACACAGGGGTCCATTGTCATGCTTGAAAATTGGAAATTTTCTTGTTGCAAAATTTGCATGAAAACTGTTGGCTCTAGCTTGGGGAGATGTTATGGAATGAGCACAATGAAGACATGATATGAGAAATCCCATAATCTCAACACATAACACATTGACAGTGCCTTATCCATTGGGCCCTGCAAAGTTGTGTACAACTTAAAAGAGAGAGATAACAAGGAAGAACACACACACACACACCAAAAAATAATGAAAGGAAACACACAACACACACAGAAAGGGAAAGACACACACAACAGAAAGGAAAAAACACCTAAAAATCACCTATGATACAAGGCGGGGGAACAACCCACTTTCACTGAAGAACTTTTCTTTTCAAGAGTTACCCCGAAGAGGTAACAAAAAATGTCGATGTCTTGTGAAGTCATTGATTGGTTCAAGGAAGTATCCTCCTTTCCTCAAATGCTTATGAAATCCAGGTGCTTTCATGATTGTTCGTGTACTTCGTAGGAATGAGCCTACATGAGATTTTTGCTTCTCAGGCCTTCACCCAGAAATTCCCTTGCCTTTATGTTCTTTGAGATCATTTCAAGAGTGTTGACTACCTTTCGTTCTTATCCATAACGTTGATATTTCTTTGAACATTTCATCATCATTCCAGGGATGATATTTTTTCAATTTTTTTAAATCTTATGATCTCTTCTCATTACCATATTCATTTTCTATATTTGCATAAAGTTCCAAAGTGATGTGATCAAGTTGATTTTGAACACATTCCCAATGTTCTTACCACAGAAAACTCTCTTCCACGTGATTCGGCTCAATATTTTCCCAATCATCTCCCACCATGATGAAAGTGTTTCCTTTAAAATTAAAATGTTCGAAGAGACTCCGAGGAATTTTCTTCTTTTACATTAATGAACTTCCTCGTGCAATGTGCGAGAAATATACATGTTTTTGCTTTCATGCTCACCATTGAGGAAGTTATTCATCCTATCTAACTGCTCCATCTCCACATCGAACATTGGTGTATCAAAACAAGGGGCCCTCATTGATTCACACATGTCTTGTATCTCCATGGCTCGAGTCAAGAGTTCAAGGCTAAGCTTAGGATCTTCAATTTCTTCTACAACTTTCAAAATATCTTGCACAAATGGCTCTTCCAAATTCATCATAGATTCATCTTTGTTTTCAGAAGAGTTTTTGTATTATGACTCAGAGGAGTGGTAAAAAATCTGATCCATACCTTCCCATGATTCATTCGGAGCAACTTTTTTTCTTCTTTTGTGTTTTGTGTTCCCCAAGGCTCTCCTTCATGTAAGTACAAACAATTATGAATTATGAACCCTTCTGAAAAGGAGAAGAGGTCCATGCTTTATGGAAATGGAACACCTTCGAGCTCAAAATCCATATCATCTTTGTGATAATCATCCTGCTCCTTGGTTTTGGGAATGAAATTAACCTCCTCCACATGTTCATCCATGATTGAATCGAAAAAGAATTTGATTCCTTAACTGTCTTTGCTTCTTCACATATCTCCATCCCATCATTAATTGAAAAATCAAATTCTAAAAAGATATTACTCATGAACACCTTGAAATCATCATTTTCTATTTCCTCATCATCATTGGAGTCTTTAGAAGGCATCAAATCATCTATTATGCAGCTAAGATTTTCTTCTATTGAATATGTTACTCCTCTGATGAGTTGTCTTTTGTGCTAGAACAAATATTGCATCTCATCATCCATAAGACAAATTTCCTCTTCTTCTTTCATGGTGAGAAAAGGAAAATTTTCATCTCTATTTTATGTGAGGAAATATTTTCCTATACTGCTACCTTGAAACAAAATGTTTTCCCTTGGATCATCTAATTTTTATACTGTGTATTTCATCTTACGTACTGACAGTGGCTTCTTCATCTCCCCTTTCACATGTATGGTTGCAGAGGACCAGTCCATTTTGATTTCACCACCTAAATATTTACAAAATATTCTTCTTAGGAGTATGCTGAATGAGGTTGGAACATTAGCTACCAAAATAATGAGCAACACTTCATTTTATGGGAAGTCGACCATAGCAACTTGAGAATCCTTTATCCTGCCCACCAATGACACTTATTTGGATTCCATGGAATAGCAAGATCTGTTCACACGATTCAAGGTAAGCCCTAAGAAATTTGTAACTTTCATGGGAATCACATTTTCGGAGGCTCTAGAATCTATGATGCAGTTATTGAGTTGATATCCTTTGATTAAGAGAGATAAGTAGAAGGGTTCTACCTTGTTGGTTTTGGAGGCACTAAAAACTAACATGTTTTGTGAAGGTGGCGTGGATGGTGTGGGGGTAGGCCTTTAGAATTTGAGCTTAAAACTTTAGCACTACCATCATGGACTACATTGACCAACCTATCAAATTGAGCATGGTGTGTTTATAGATACTCAAGTTCTGTGATTGGAACCTTTTCTTTACTTTTGTATTCTACATAATCAAATGGGGTCACAACAGATGAATTTGAGGTTCCAGGGGTGATGGAATATTTACATGGTGAAGGTTTGGTTACCTTGGGAGTTTGATTTTCTTTAACATGTGTGGTAAGTGGTTTAGAAGGGGATGAGGAAGCAGACTTAGTTGTTACTTTAGATGATTTTACAGGAGTAGCATTTGAAGAAGAATTATTCTTAGAAATTTTAGAACTAGGGGAAGGACTAGAAGACTTACTTGATGTGGTAGTGGGATTCTTACTAACCAGTGGGTTTGGTTTTTCTTTGGCTGAGTCTATTCCATTAACGGTGGTAGCAGCGACCCTCTGTCGATGATCTTGTTTTGTAGATTTTCAATGGGGGGATCTTTCTTATTATTCTTCTTCATTGCAGATGTTGAAGATGGAGGTGATTTATTTGATTAAGCCAATGTGAACACCGCACATGAGAAGCTTGGAGCTTCTTCATCATCTTCATCTTCATCTCCTTCAACATACTCTATAAGGCCATTTTGAGTCTCACCATTAACTTCTTCAACCTCAAGGTAGTCTCCATCGTCACCTTATTCTTCTTCTTCTTCCGGTTCATTAGCATCACACGTAGGATTGAACAACAATGCTTTGAGAGCAAGTCTATGAGGAGGTGAGGTGATTCTCAGACTGTTTGGAGGATTCGGCTCTGTTGGAGCATTCCACATGGTGATTTGAGACAATTATTTATTCATGATAACTATGTCGTTGGCCATCTTTTGGATCATAGTACCGGTGAGATTTGAGCTTGAACTATGGCCTTTATGTTTCCCATTGGGACTTTTCACTTTACTAGACAAGATCAAATCATCTTCGGTCTCTATTGCATAATAATGTGCTTCTTTGAGGACTTTGGGCTAGGACCTCCTAAGGAAGAAACTAACTTCCGGTGGGAGAGCATGAGTATTGATGCAGAACCTTTTCAGATTGTTGTTTGAAGGAACAACATCTTCTGGAATCCTCCTAATTATTCGGTTATATTTGGCAATAAATTCTCTCATTGATTCAAAAACTCCTTTCTTCATTTACACCAACAGGACCAAGATATCCTGGTAGTCCTCCATGGTTTTGAACCTATGTTCAAATACGCTTCTTATATCTTCCCAGTAGGTGATAGATCTTAGAGGCAACATGTAGAACCACTCGGTTCACTTCTCCTGCGGAGATTCCACAAAGATTCGGACAGACACATCTTCATTTTCTACTCCTAATACACCACAAGCGGTGATGAATTTTGCTACGTGCTCTTCGAGGAGTTGTGAACCATCTCCTCTAAATTTGGGAAGTTCTTCCTCAACCCTCTTGGTAATTCGTTGAGAGGTTTTTGAATTGCAAGTGGGCCAGTGTTTCTGCCCCATGGTATATTTGGCCTGCATTCTTCACAATCACAATCCACCATTCTATTTCTGATCCTAGCCTCCAACCTTTCTAAGGTTGTGGCTTCAGCTGTTACTCGTGCATAGGCTTTGGCTTGAGCTCTCTTGATTTCTTCAATTTGAGCTCTTATCTCTACTTCAGCTCTTGCTTCTCTTTCTCTAGATTCCTCTTCAGTCTCTACATCGGTGAGATCTTCAATATTCTCGATGATGTATGGAAACTCAACGCCTAATGGATTGATGACTCTTAGACTTCCACCGAGAATGTTTTCTTGATAAAGTTGAGACCTTGGATTTCTGAGCAACTCTTGTCTTTTTTGGAGTTCTTCGAAGATGGGATTATTTTTTCCTCCTTGTCTTTGTTTTCGAGTGTGCCTTTGATCCACCAGCTTGAAAATCTACGCTCTTCTCTGTGGAGCTTGGACTTGTCTTTGTCTTTCTAGTTCAGCAACACGTTCTTCTTTGAGGTTCAATACTCTTGTGGCGATGAAGTATTGAGTGAAATTTTTTCAGTTGTGCCAAATGGCTTCCCTCAAGTTAGAAGTGATGTCTTCTTAGATATGAAATAGTAACTCAGGTCTTTCAATAGGAGGGTTACCTAGAATAGCCATAATTTGTAGACATAAGGCTCGAGTGAATTTTCAAATTCCAGATTTTTTTTTTGAATTTTTTTAATTTTCTTGACCTTTTGATCATATTTGGGTGTAGACGCTGATTTATTTGCCCCACGGTGGATGCCAAAAACTTTTGGCGAGAAAATTTTTGGGTGGAAAAAAATTTCAGTTTCTTGCCAACACTCTGTGGATCTAATTTCCTCTACTTAAATGGTACAACTTCCATGTTTACATGCACGTGAAAAGTGATTTTTGTGGTCTTTCAACCAGGGATCCAATAGGGGCACTCCACTGACCTTGCAGAAAAGTTAAAAATTTATTGTTAGAGAGTACTTTGTGAGAGAAGGGGAAGGGAGTGAGAAAAAGAAAGGAGGAAATTAATGCTGTGAGTAGAAAATCAGAATCTCATACCCATTAATCAAAAAGTTCCAACACAGATTAAATTTAAGAAGAAACAACCCTGTAAATGGAAGCACGACCAATTAGGACTCATGAGCACAAAGAATTAGTAAATCCCTCCGTCAAAAAAGGCTATAAACTCCTTATTTTATTGATGCTCGAAAATAAATTATACATAGCAAGAACATAGGAATGCAAGAGTGGGAAAATAGAAGAATTTTAGCTCTCTCTTTTTTCCTTGACAAGAATTACTCTCTCATGAGATTACAAGTTGACAACCAACTAAGAAGAAGCTCAAATAAGGAGCTCATTACCATTTATAAAGAAGAGACGACTCTTCATCTCCCCCAATGACACTTTGTATTCCCTTTTCCCAAGTTTAGAATTTTGATATTCCTAAGAAAATACTAAGTCCCTTTTATAAAATCAAGGTGACTTAATTTTACATTATGTTTCTAAAGTCATATTAAAAAGTGCAACCCCAATGCTAAATTAGTTAGTTGAAGAGAGATAAAGTTGGGGGGAAGGAAAAGAAGAAAATATGTTGCTCCTAATGAAGTCTGCTGATTCTGATAATTGGAATGCTCTAATGCGATGAAACTATGAATCTTTGAATCCTTTGCACTCTGATAAACTCCTTTGGATGGTTTTGAGGAAACCTTGGATTAAGCGTTCAAAAACACATGTTGAATGACTTCACTGATGACCACGAACACTGACTCAAAGATTATTTCCGAAGAGATAAGAGCTTAGAACTGATCCTGCCAAGTTGAATGAATTTTTTTTCCGATGACCAAAACTTCCAGCCTGCACATGTTATACCTGTGCCCCGAACCATGAATTGAGTGTCAAAAGACATTGTCGAGTTCCCTGAGATGGATCTTAAATGCCCTGTGAGAAATGCATAAGATGATCCCGAAGGATGATATTGACTTGAATAAACATCCCTCTATGTCCCATTGTGCCAAAAATGGCCTTTGAGTATGACTTACCATTAATAGTAAGTTCCCAGATGGGAGACTTACTATTTTTGGTAATAGGTAATTTTTGCCTCTTCTTGACCATCTTGATATGATGTACTTCTTCATTCACTCCTGTGCACACTGCCTTCGCCTCAACCATTTCTTGGGGTGACTTACTATTTTTTGTAAGCACCCATATAGAGAGGCCTAAAATTCAAAAATGAGGAGGCCTGAAAACAAATTCATCTCAATCCGTTGAACCGTTTGAAAGATATGAATGAATCTTCATCTACTGACTTCAAGGATTTCTTTGAAAAAACTTCGTTTCTTTGCCATTTTTTGTTCTTTATCGTTCTTCATTTTTTTGATCCATTCATTTTCTGAGATATCTATATTTTAAATGTGAGGATGATTTCATGGAGATCGTAGTGTGCAGCAATGGAGGTTGGAATGTCTGGAAAAATTCAATAGAGCTCCGACAGCATATGAAGGTGTGGGGGGATGAAATGGAGTGAAAAATGACTAAGCCTAATATATATTCATCCCAAATGAGAAATCATGAGGGCTGGGTGCATTTTTTTCCCTTATGTCCATTTTATAAAGGGATGAAAGGGACATAGAATTCCCCATCGAGTTTGGTTGTGACACTTGGCAAAATTTGACTGGGTGTGCATTTGATCGAGGGAGCTTGGGATAAGCACCTGAGAGTTGAGTTTCAGGCATATGGAGAACCAAAAGGCATAGCTGGGGCTAGGTGATTTTTTTTGTCCCTTATGTCCCTTTTCTAAAGGGTTGAAAGGGACATCAATTTCCATTTTGCGCTTGGTTGCAACACTTGGCGATCATCTGTGCAGGAAGAGGTAAGGCTCAAACTAGCTCCTGAGGGCTTAGCTGGCAATGCAAGAGGTCATATTGGTGTTCTGCGGGCTAAAAAGGGATGGGTGCATTTTTTTGTCCCTTATGTCCCTTTTCTAAAGGGACAAATTGGATATGAAATCCCGCCAGGCTCCTAGTGCTGACACGTGTCCACTTGAAAAATTACTAACTGCGAGAACTCTTATCTTATGCCCAACTTGCAACAACGGTATCTTGAGATTTCGGGTGAGTTTAGAGTTGAAATTTTATATGAAATTGACTGAAAACCACCCAATAAGTTTAATGGTGATGGTTTTGATCCTCAATTATGACTTCATAACCTCAAAATTTCCCCTTCTTTCTTAGCACCACCAATTGTGTGTCAGAAGAGTGAGTTACCTACGAAAGTGCATGATGTTTAACGATGTCTCATTTTTTCCACCATTTAGGGCATGGAAAATAAATTCCGTAGGTAATTTTTCTTCCTCTTGAATCTTCATGAAGTTCCCATAGTATTTCCTTGAATCTCAAGTACTCCTTCGCGATGTTTGTTCCTTTACGCCCGAAAACCCACTTTTGCTGAATCGGCTCCAAAACCTCAAGATCTTTCCAAAATATCCCAAAACCTTTTTACGTATGTTATTGACACTTGAATGCATCTCCATGTTGAATTTTTCTCCTATGTTTTACTCTAGGGTGGCATTAGTCCCAGGAAGGCCAGTGGTAGCCCTTCCTAAAACCGCTCAAAATTTTGTGTTCTCCAAAAGCTTTTAAAATCACCTAAGGGGATTGAATTTGCTTTCCTAAATCACCTAGGGGAATTAGATGGAAATACAATTGAGGACCATTACATGGACTAAGTTAGGATTGGTGTTAAGGATGGGTAGATCTAGGGTGTCTTGGAAAGGTAAAACTCGAAGTTTTGACACATGGGTCCATTGTCATGCTTGAAAATTGAAAATTTTCTTGTTGCACATTTGCATGACAACATAGTGATATACGATTTAGGATAAATCATCACTCCTACTATAATTTTTTTGGTGATATATTCTTAGGATATAAGGTTCACACACCTCTTCTATATGTCACATATCATCATCACTTCGCATACATACTCATCACAACACGCTAGACACAACACCCATTATTTGACCATTTCCTGATGACGCACTCTTGTATACGGTTCATTCTTGAATGTTGAGGGGGAAAACTAAATGAACCTCACTGCATACATTTCCATTCACTTAGGTGGCATCTGGCTCATATCATTCCATCTTGCATTCAATTCCATCCATCCACAACATACTACATATTATGGTTGCTTTTACTCTTGCTTACTTTTGTTTGTTCATGCTTGCTTTATCACACATGCTAGTTAGATTACTTATATGTCATTTATCTATATCATCCACACATGTGTGTTCAGGTATTTTTCTATTTGTGATCACAGATATAGGTCTCTTACACGTAGCATGAATGCTCTCCTTCCACCCTTCCTACATTGGTTGATGGGGGCATCCACCATTCGTCTCTCACAAGTGTTATTGTTTTATTTTGTACATAACACTTTAGATTACTTGGTTATACATGATTTTGACGTACTAGTTATCTTTCTAACATGCTAACGGGTGCTTCATGTGCATCATTTGTTATGTAGGGATATTGGCTTACATACTTGTTTGTTACATTGTTTTCTCTTATTTGCGAGCCTTGCCCTATGTTTACTATGCACACTTTGTTGTTTGCATCCATGATGGCCTTGCGTATCTTGCGACATCGTGAGTGATGTCCCATGTTTGTAGCCTGATGTCCCATGTTTACAACCCACTTTGTGTGGCTTACTTTGAATTCTTACATGTTTACTACATTTCTTGGTAGCTTTTACACTGTTGGCTTAGATTATATATTGTTTGCTTAGATTATACATTATTTTCTACATGCATGCTTGTTTGCACTAACACTTGTTTTGGCTAGCCTTCTTGTTATTGTGTGCCTTGGTTTCTACCAAGCACTTTTCAAGGTACAGTTTATGGAGTTTGTCCTCTCTTGGGGATGCATTCTCCTATCAATGATGTCGTATGCACCCCCAAAAGGGGGGCATCATTTGGAGTTTTACATACTAACACAATGCATTTACACCGGTTCAGTTTAATGCACTTTCTGCCCTTTTCATTGTGGGTTACATATAACGAGTGGGTTTAGACCAGTCTACGAACCCTCTACACAATGGATTTTAAAGGACATGGTGTCCTTCACATTTTGGGGAAGCAGTTACAGTCTCAAAGGTTACAATAGGTGTGCCTTCCTACACTACTTTAACCAGTGGCATTGGATTGCCCAAAAATCTAGGACATATAGAGATCTTTTCACACACATTCAGCGAAGCACTTAGAGCTTAGAGGATACAACATAATTCCTCCTTACACTTCTTCGGCCTAAGTCGTCAGATTACCCAAAAAACCTTGACAGTATAAGATATCCTTTTACACTCTCTTTCTCGACATGGATCAGGTGTACATGTTCCATTTACACTTTTTCATTTACGTATTTTACATTCACATACTTTTTACATACATACATCTTTTACATTGCATTTTTGCACATACATACATACATACATACATACATACATACATACATACATATATATATATATATATATATATATATATATATATATATATATATATTTGACTACTTGATTGTTTTCTCCTTACAGGTCTGACCATATGAGAAACACGTAGTCAAATCGGGGAAATAACAACAACAACGGTGCCAAATACACTTCATGACAACAAACTAACCATGCAGGTACATCACACACATTAGCAACTACATATGCGCTTCCACCCTAGGTTTACTCTCATCACCTTTTTTACGCATTTTCATATTTAGTTTCCACGCTCCTCCATCTTTTTTTTTTCATTCCACGTTTTGTCTAGTCCATTGACACATCTTCTACTACAATCTTCATGGACATCAGGTATGCATCTTTATCTACTTTATGTTACTAAGTTTTCCGCTCACCAACATAAAGTGGGGGAAAAATGTAGTCACAAAATCATGCACTTTAGATACTATTTAATCTCAGTCTCATATTACTATTTAGAAGGTTCTTGAGTGAAGAAATTACTAATTAACCCTCATCTTTTGGCCATTTTATTTTATTTTATTTCGTCATTCCCGACCTTTTGCATCCATATGCACAATTTGTTTTGGTCATTTGTCGTTATTCTACCTTCTACTGGGGTGCCCATAGGCACACTGGTCCCACCATAGGCGCCCCGATCCTTTTTGAACTTTTCCACCATCTTTTGGGCTCTTTCTAGCCATTTTAGCTTCTATCTTTTTGGTGGTCGGCCATTTCAGGGTTAATTACAAAATTAGATCAAGAGAACCCTATAAATATAAAGTTATGAGACTATAATGAGGGACCTAGCACTAGTCATTACTATCACCCATCTAGATTTAAATCCATCTATTACATTGAAGATCACTTGCATCCACATAGCTCAATCATCAAGGCACAAGGCTAAGACATCTGCATCACACTTCATATGGGAGGGATTCTATTATATTCCATGCACACATGCTACTACATTTTATACATTTAGTTATTTCCCGTTATTTCACAAAGTGCTATTGACACAATAGTACATAGGGCACATTATGCACACACTCACCAGAATTACATTTGGGTCCGAAATATAGTGCATCGCTTAATTAGTAAGCCCACTGTTATGGTAGCTAAGGTAAGTCCGACCCATTCATTAGCATTGTTCATTTTTAGGGATTGATGCTCGTTTAGGGTTTTACAGGTCTTTCTATTCATCTTGGATTATTGGCGACATCTGGTACAGGGAAATGAACTTGATGCGAGAGATGGCAATGGTTTCAGACCACCTCCCATCCATGTGAAATTCAGTTTAGATATTTTTTATAGATTAGGGTACCCATTTGGTAGACCAGAGATCTCGTAGGCTCCCTAGTCCCTCTCCAGGTGCTCCACTCCAGATAGATACTGTAACCCCTAGAAATTACACACACAAATACAACAGTAATAATACCAGGATAAATATTTTTTTTACTTACATTGCTCACTACACAACACCATAAGGCTCTAAGCAGAGAAACTCAACAACACATATGACACTTACAAAAGTCATCGACTCACATAGATACATGCCAACACCATATAAATTTCGATGCCACACTTTACCTAATCAACAAATGTTATCCATGACCAAACCATAAGAAAAGTGACCCAAGGATTGGCAAGCCCACACACATCATTACCATGATTATATCTTAGTTATGATTAGCATTCCAAGAAAATTACTATGCAGGGAAATTTTTGTCCTTTTTCCAACTACAAATTCTTAAATTAATTTCACATTCAACTTACAGTTCAACCATTTAAGTTGTCTCTTTATCTCTTATGAAAATCTCCATAACTTGCATAATTACTTGGAATATTTCAAATTGCATACAAAGTTCTTAATTCTCTTGTTCCTATGTTGAGCTTGTGTTTTCTCAAACATTTATTTAACGTTTAAATTTTTACCCTCACTACTAAAGTGAATCTAACGTGATGTCAGGAAAGAAAACTTAGGATTTAAGGGATATTTAGAATTCAAGATACCTTTTTTCCATAAACATTCTTCGATCACGGTATCTATATTTCCCTACCATAGTTAATATAGTTCAATAACTTTTTGAATCCATTCAACATTTCCACATAAAGAAATTTTGTTTAGATTTATATATACCTTTTGTTTTCTCTATGTTTGATCACACCAAGGCAATTCATATTTTTTTAACACAAGTAAATGTCTAATTGAGTTACATGGACTCCAAGAGTGACATTATTCTTAGCCTCAAATATCATTTTACTCTTATATGCTTTACTCTAACATTGCACTATGGTCTCATTATTGGCATCACTTTATAACAAAAGAGTCAAAAAAGTACTTGTCTAATATCTTAAAGAAGTACATGATTGGAAGCATTAGAGCCATACACGAACCAAAAGTGATTTGTTTTCAAAGTGAGATCCCTTGTTTCCACATTTTACGATTCGCTTGAGAAATTTCTTTTATTCTTAATGTTATAAAAAGGCATAACAAGGGATTACAAGACCAAGTTTCTAGATTCCCGGGTTCTCTAAAGTCAACATATTTTTTTATCAATTTCGTTTGTAAGGAGTTACCATTTTTTACCCACAAATTAACCCCTTAATTAGCCAAGGTTTGGTTTAATTCCAATTGCACCTAAGGATATACACCCCAACTATATATGAGTTTAAGGTGAGAGTATATATTTATGCTAAACAACCTTCATGAAAGACCAAGGTGTTATGTTGTTAGAAACAAAGGAAACACATTTAGCTGAGAGGATCTAAAGAGATCATTAACAAGAGTTTAAGTCATAGTACAACTATTTCACTAACTCCATTGTGTCATCTGGATCCCACATGGAATTCATTTGATCACGAAGTTGACTCCTAGATCTAACTTTGTAAGACTTGACAATCCACTAGGATCCTAAGGAAGTGTTAAGTCTGCTTACACCAGAAATAGCTTGACCATGTCGTTGCTAACCACTGGGTTTATGACGATGTTGCTAAACATACTGACTATGACGATAAATGAAACTAGGGAACTCATTTACTTAAGCTAGAAGGTGACATCGAGAGAAGAGATTGAATTTTATCCTAAGGTTTTAGTTTCCTACACTAAAAGAATTAATGCATGAAAGGTAGTTATACACAAGTCTTATACTAGGGTTGACTGTTGTGGGTAGATTCCTTTATTACATTTTCAAGGTAAGAAACACAACACCAATTGTTTAATCATCTATTGCACACTAGAAACGAACTACAAGATATTAAATTCAAATTCATTTAACACACACACACACATATCAATCCTTCTTACCATACGTAACTATGAATCAAAATTACACCTATGATCAAATGCACATTTCCCAAGGTATCCCTTAAACTAGCATCTCATACATATTAGAAAATTTCAAATACAACTTTTATGTAACATGAGACTACATTATATATATATATATATACATTTTACAATGACCTATATAAATTACATTAATAAACAATGAATTGCACAACGCCTTTTCGCCATCTTTCTTGCATCCTACGAAACCATGTGAGCATGAAATCAATGATAAATCACTGGCATAGCATCCACCATAACCTAACATAATTAACGTCTTTAGTTTCCCATTTACATAATAACATTAATGATTTGCATTGGAAAGGAAAAGGGTTAAATACATGTATTCATTTCATTTTATTTCACTTCATTTCGTAACCAAAGAGAGAGAAAGAAATAAGGAAGAGAGAGAAACACTATTTCGTAAAAAGTTCAATTTCACACAAGTCACATCGTAGAGTTTCAAGCATTTATTTACAGTGTCAACAAGTTTCCATGATGGTTTGATAACCCAACGAGGGTCCTACAACTTTCTTTTTACATATTCCTGTTAGCTACAAAAATGTTCAAATCAAGCTCGGAGGCTAAGAAACCACTTTCAAACATTGTCTTCAGATGAGAAAACACACCACAGTTAAATTTATATGTGTCCACCTATATACCAAGAGTTCATAGGAACTGACAGAATTCGAAACTGGCGAACGGTTTACGATTGGTGGCTAGTTTTCTGAGGCTATTGATCGTAATTAGCCTAGTTGCAAACGATCAAAGGTTAGCTCGAGGCTCAGAAAACTACGTCTAAAATTGATGTTCGATGGATGAACATGCAACGAAAAACTTCCTACAAGTTCCCCTATATATGGATAATTCATCAGAGTTGATGGGACAAAGAACTAGAAAGCGGTTCTCAAATGACAACAAGTTTTCTGGAGCCACTGGTCATAATTGGTCCAGTTTGACCTAGTCAAACTGCGACAAGAGGCCTACAAAACCTATTAGCCAAACTAACCAGAAAAGTGATTTTCTCGAACTGAAGGTTCCAAGAAATTTTATAGTAAAAATGCTAGAGGTTTGTGAAGGCTTATAGGCATTTTGTTGCTCAGGGTTCAAACGGTGGATCAAAACGAAAGCCAACTTTTCAGTTTTAACAACTCAAAACTGTAAAAACAGAGTGATAAGGATCCTATAGAAACAGTTAAGAAAGCGTAAATAGTAAAATGAGTTTGAGCTAATGCTTGACGCGACTCTCTACCTAACAATGAACACATACGACGCTTGACCTCTCATGTACGAAGTTCAGAGTGTTGTTTTTCAAGTCTCTGGAAATTACATTTTTCTAACTTACAAGGTAAACAAAAAGTTTGTTTTAGTTGACAACTCATCTAGCTCTCACCAACACCAACATGCACATGAGCACCAAATTTTGATACCCTAGGTCTAATAGTGCATAAGGTTGTGGTAGCAACCACGAATGACGATCAAATTACAAGTCGAAAAAGTAAATCTTAAGGAGGAGTTTTGTTGTTTCATGGTAAGAGACTGGTTACAAAATTTACTAAATTGTGTTCGAAGGAGGGGTTTAAGTTTATGTCTTGTTACCGAGTGTTATTTGGATTACATAAGTTCCAAATTTCATTTTATTGTTTTGCAAAATAAGATTATATAACATAATCAAATATGAGATACTCTAAGGTTTTGAATTTATTTAGTTGCAAATGTAAAACTAAAATATGAGAATTATGAAGGATAAGGTGAGATGAACCATGCCTAGGAGATATTTGCATCTGCAATAAATAGGTGCTCCACGTGGTTTCATGTCAAGAGCATGGTTCCAAAATTTGCATACATATCCTCTTGATAGCTGAAGCTACAAATATTTGCTAGAATGTTGCTCATCCTCTAATACATTTAGGTGGATGTCCACATTTTGACTAAAATCTCCCATTATAGCATAGGATGAGGTGTTGTTGGGAAGTTAATTTGGAATTGGATTTACTCCAGCCCCTACAAATCTTTGGAAATAACAAACTACACAGTTTATACAACAAGAGCTATCTAGAAACAGGACAAACCTTAGTGTGCTGAGCATAATTTACATAGATTTCCATAATACAAAACCCATAACAACAAATCATAAAAGGCAGATCCAACATAGCAACACCGTGAAAACAAATCCTCTAAATTTATGCTCTGTTGGACGTCCATAACCCTGATCCATGGATTCCCCCTTTTGGTACAGGGTGGGAGAAGATTGTAGCAGGAAAAAGATCAGATTTCCATTTTTCTTTATGGATATCCATGCCTGTTCTAAATGCCCCATTTTTGCACAAGGTGGAGGTTGCATGCAAAGGATGTGAATCCTGGCTTTGCAATTGAAAGGTCACAAGGCCTTTTCATCAAACCCATTTCAAATATATCCTATAGTAGTTGCAATCCCTTGAACCACATTTTTCAAGCACTAAGTCAAACAATGCACATGCCAGTGCTTGCTTCCAACTACGACATCTGAAAAAATTCCTTTACCTTTTACTATGTTGGACATCCACCAGTTCCAAATCTCACATTTTGATACAGGCTGTGGAAATGTAGCAAGGGCAGGAGGCTCCACACCATGAGTGCATTTGCAGGAAGTTTCCAAGCCTTTCCAACAAAAAAACCAATTTTCCAAAACCTATAGTGATGCAGTCCATATTGCCCATGTTCTTTGGCATTTCCTTTCAACCACACATGCCAAGGGCATGTCTCATTTAATAAAAAAAGAGGATTTCAGATGGCCATCACTCCACCCACTTACATACAAGCAAGCACATTTAAGCATGAGGATTAAATTTAACCAACATGCCAAACAAAGTTTTATAGGGTAACGTGCCTTCAAAAATGGTTAGGTCACTCATTGTTCCCCCCACTCCCAGCCAACCCACGAAGCTCCCTTTTTTATATATTAAAACATATTTTACATTTTGGTCGAGCACTACAAATACTCCAGATCCATCCTTTTCGGGGCTTCTGCATAGTCATTGTTGCTTCCAAATTCTCCAGTCACCTTTATGATACAATTTTGCGAGCATATTCTATTCAACTAAGCTCTTTCCTCTTCCCTCTTGCACATTAGG
Organism: Taxus chinensis; assembly: GCA_019776745.2. Taxonomy (NCBI): domain Eukaryota; kingdom Viridiplantae; phylum Streptophyta; class Pinopsida; order Cupressales; family Taxaceae; genus Taxus; species Taxus chinensis. Next base: position 609,580,125 of record CM034155.1, on the reverse strand, counting down.
GTTATCATTTCCTTTTACATAGTTGCTTGGGTCATTTTACATACTTGTCATTACATTTATTTACTTTATCTACAGTTGTTCATATCTTAGATTAATTATATTCCTATATTCCTTATTTTAGTTAATCAATCACCTTTTTTCATCCTTCTCTCTAACAAAATCAAGTGGTTAGTCCTTTTTGTAGATATGATGTTAATTTTTTGGTGAGGCCATCTAACCCTGATAATGTCAACCATTGGCAAGTGTTTACAAATGACAATCATATTATAAGATTTATGAATAGTTTAGTTGAGTTTGAAGAACGACTCGTGGATTTGGAACCCTTTGTTAAATATCAAGAACAATTTTTTTTTCTTAGGATAGGAAGTGAACCAATTGAAGAAAAATACTATTCTAAGAGGATTGATAGTACTAGAAATAGATTTTGACATTTATGATAGGGTGAAGTAGTGATATGTAATAACAATGCATGATAACGAGGAAGTAATTATTTGTGTATCGATATATCTCTTCTATGTATGTTTTATCAACAAATGCATGAAATAAGATGAGAAAAAAATCTCTAGTAAAAATTTTTGGTAACAAAAATGGAGGTTGATTTGAAGCAAATAAATGAAAAATACATTACATAGATTGCATGATATGGTCTTATGGTGAATTAAAAGTGTATAGAGAGGGTTTATTCCAACATGCAATCCATGTACATCCTAATGCGAAACCTTTTATATAGAACCCAATTGCAACTGACTTGCTCAAAATGACCCATCAATCCAACTTTGGTAACAAAAATGGAGGTTGATTTGAAGCAAATAAATGAAGGTTGAATCATCCTCCTCATAGGTTGTTAGCCTATGATGGTTTACAGACCTCATAAATTTATTTGAAGCAAATAAATGAAGGTTGAATCATTTAGCCTATGAGGTTGTTAATTTGGTTCCAATGAGAAAAAATTTTGGGGATATCTAGCTATGTATGGATTTTAGAATTATAAATAAAATTTCTTTAAAAGACAATTGCCCACTTCTCAACATGGATCATCCGTTAAAAAAGGTCACTAGATCATAATTAATATCAATGTTGGATGGATTATCTAGTTAGAATTAATTTATGGTACATGAATAAGAAAGGTTTAAGACCACATTTACAACTTCTTAGGGCAATTATGTGTACATACACATTCTATTCGGTCTCATCAATGTTGGAGCCACGTTTCAAAGGGAAATGGATTATGAATTCACCAATTTAAGTAATGAGATCATGATATTTTATCAGAATGGTATCACTGTGTTTCCTAGGAAGTGAGATGAGAATGTGTGAAATTTAGAAAAGATCTTTTGTAAATGCTTGGAATTTGAAATTTCCCTCAACCCCAAGAAGTGCATCTTTGGACTAGAAAGAAGCAAATTTCTTGGTCATATTGTGTTGAAAGATGGTGTAATAATTGATCTTGAATGGGTAAAATCCATTAATGGAATTATCTCCCATGTTTTAAGAAGGGTGCTCAGTCATTTATTGGAAAAATTAATTTTGTTAAACCCTTTGTGCCTAATTCGTTTGAACTCACCATCCATATTACCAACATGATAAACAAGAGCCAAGTGATTCAATGGAATGCTAAAGTAGAAGTTTTATTTCCTAACATTTTTGGAGGCCCTCAAGAAGGAGCCTATACTAGCCACCCCAAACTATGGTAATGATTTTCAAATAAATTGTTTTCTTCCCCTCACATATAACAACTTTTGTTTTATTGCAAAAAAAATTATGATGAGCATAAAAACCAATAGATTTTTATATCAAATCATTGCATCATGGCGAGATAAGTCATATTCTTATGGAAAACAAGCTTATGCCCAAATTAAAGCAATGAAATATTTGATATCCTACATTACTAGATGAAAACTTAGAGCACATGTACCTCATCAAATGGTTAAGGACATCTTGACTCAACTAGAAACTTTTGGGAAGATGTATATATGGGTGAAAAAAATGCAAAAAATTGACATTGAAGTAGATGTCACAAATCTTGTGAGAGGTAAAGGATTGGCCATTTTGATGGCACAATCGAACTTATATGTTGCTAAGATGAATCTATAGGATTGAAATATTGAACATAATGGTGAGGAGTTTTATCAAAATGGTTTAAGGACATTATTTACTACTTGAGAAAATTGAGTTCTCCCTGTCATTTAGATAAGATGCAGCATCGGTCTCTCATATTAGCTTCCCAACAAATTTTATAAATGAAACATGATGGGCTTGGAGGAATCCAGAGGTTATTCTCATGATATGTATGCATGAAGAATGGTCTACAAAAATGATTGTAGAATTCCACCATAGATTGTGTCGAGGGCATTATGCATAAACAAATAGTTTTCACAATATCATTAGATCTAGCTATTGGTGCCCTACATTTTTCATAAATGTTGTTAAGGTAGTCAAGAAATGTGACACATGATAATGCTTTGTAGGAAGGATAAAATAATATAGTTATCTCCCTCCTATTCCAATTATTGCATCAGATCATTTTCAATAATGGAGGATGGATTTCATTAGGAAAATTAGTGATCAATCTAGTTATGCTCACAGATGGATCTTAGTTTCCATTGATTATTGTACAAAGTGAGTTGAATATATACAAATAAAAATGCTACTCACGATGTGGTTTCAGATTTCTTCTAAAATAATATAAACATCGGGTTTTGAGTTCCTATAAATATTATGGTTGATAATGTTATGGTTTTATGACTATCCCTTTTTAAAATTGTGTGATCAATTTGGGATTAATCTAAATTACTCTTCCAACTATTACCCACAAGGGAATGGTCAAGTTGAGTCATATAACAAAAAAATTGATCAAAATTGTTATTACAACTCTAGAGATGAAAAAAGGAAGTGGGAAGAAAATTAGAGTTTTTTTTCTTTGGGAAAGTATGATTACTATGAAGAAATGTATAGGAAAGTGTCATTTTCAATTAGTCTATGGTGTGAATGTCACTCTTCCTACAAGATTAGAAATTCTTGCTTTCCAATCATTGCAGAGGTGTATTTTGAGAATGATGACCCATTTGTAGAAAGGTTCAATTAAATCATTCACTTGGATGACTAAAGAATAAAATAACATGAAAGATTTATGAAGAGGATATTTGACAAGAAGAATTCTATCATGGAGTTTGAGCTAAATAATTTAATGCTTTGTTGGGACAACGGACGTGAAGACAAAGGAAAACATGGAAAGCTTGAACCATTGTAGACATGACTATATCCAATATATATACATATTTGAGAAAACCCTACTTCTTAAAGGATTTAAATGATGATGTGCATATTTTCCTATAAATGGTGGGCATATTAAGCATTTTTCAATTAGTATGAAAAGTAAATTTCTTGTATAGTGTAGATAGGTATGCATCTTCCTTTTTCTCTCCTATGCATGTACATATTGGATTTTCATTTTTCCCTATTTCCTAATATTCTTAATAGGTTTGGGTGCTCAAAATATATCTTCTGCTTTATTCATTCATAACAATGTTTAAAATGTATTTGCTCCACGGTTGTCTATTAAGGACTAGTTTGTGGAAAAGTAGTTTCAATCAATTAAGCTTCAATTTAAGAATTTACTTTCATTAAGAAAAATTAATTCAAGTTAAGGATGAGACATTGGTATATTGTTACCAGGAGTTTTCTGGGATCTCTGGGCCCTTGGACAAGGAACTCATCCCACAGCCAGAGCACCCAATGTTAGAACCAAAAATTAAACCATCAATTTGTTTTAAATTCTTAATTAACTTTATATGATTGGAAATAATCAGGATATCTATAAGGGCCCTCACCTGTGAAACAAATAAGAAAATATTACATTAAGATTCCATGAAGGACCATAATATATTTGTAACTATAGTAAATCCTGATGAGGCCATGATATTACAAAATAGGGATTAGATTTATGACATGGATAAATATCAATAGATAATAATTATATCGTTGTAGATCAGGGATAGGCATCCATGACTATTAGTTCCAACGTTGTAGCGGTTGTAATGATAAGGATTTCCACATCATCTTCTTTCACCTTTGATGGAGTTCCTTGAAGATATGAGATACTTGGTGTAAATAAAAATGTGTTGATGCCCAAAATCAGCTTGTCCTTCCCATCAATAAACTCTAGAAAATTTAACTCTACTCCAAAGGCGAATAAAACTTGACTGGTCAAATACGAAGACATGTCTATAAATACTATATATGGTTTAGTAGGATGTGAGAATTCTACATTCTTTATGAGATCTCACCTCTTCATCAAGGTTGATAGCCAATTTTCTGTAGTGATACTTACACGATGATAAGGATACTTTCCCCTTTTGGCTGGGGAGTCAGACAATATTTTCCCCTCTTCTAAAGGTTGTCTACTCACCTTCATTCTCTTTCTTCTCACCAGAGAAGAAGATAATTATTTTCCCTAATTATGTAACCCTATGGGCAAAAGAAGAAATAATAGGGTCTTATGTGGGAATAAGAACATGTTGGTTAGTAATGAAGTAGGGGAGAATATAGGTAGTTAAAAGTAGATTTCGGTAGTTGAGAAACAAGTAGGAGGCATGGATGCATTAGCCCAAGGAACCTTTGGATAGTACTTTTCTCAAATGAACTTAAGAGGTTAGTTTGACATTTTTTTAACGGGGAATACGTGAAAGGCTACAAACTAAAACAAAAAGAATATTGGTGTCATTGAAACAATCCTAAAAAGGAAACCCTACCTCATCTTCTTAAGGGTGGAAAAATCAGATTATGCTTCATTATAATTAGGTAAGCTTAGTAGATGGCGAACAAAGCTCTCTCGCATCCCCTCTTGTTAGAAACAATCGTTCAACTTATTGAATGAGAAGCCTACCATCCTTATGTTTCTCAAGAATCTAAGAAATTAGTTGTTTTGGAATGACAAATTACAACATTTAAAGGAGATATCTAAAGATAGGGAAAAGAATCACACATTTCAACCATATACTTTGTAGGTGATGAAACCCATTTACATTTTTATTTCCATCTCTTCACACATGTAAATGGAGGAATGATTACACTCATCGATGTGAAAATATGTTAGTGATGTAAGCTCATCTTTATGATGGATACTTCACTCATATTAACCTAGGACACATCATGTTGAATTTGATATAATTTGAAAATTACAATTTGATTGGTGTTGATATGTTTGAATCGAAATGTCTAATATTATTTATCCATGAGAGAGTGTTTATTTACTTCACTTGAATTAATGCATTCTCATGATGACTCATGGTTTTCTACATCAATAATCGAGGGCAATTTTCTACACCAATGAAAGAAAAACGTGGGCATCGGCATCTCCACATCCTAAAGTATCTCAAACATTTAACCCCCCACACCCTACATAACACCCATGGTGATGGGATCCACGTGACACAGATTGAAATTTAGAATGATATCGATACTTTAGTTCTAATTACTTTGACGGTTTAAGGAAAAAAATGACTACAAGAACGAATACATCAAAACACAATATTTAGAGATAATTGTCCGCTTTAGAATTTACCTATCTACCACCTTTGACTTATGCATGTGAGGATGGATATTTAGGTGAGCTAGAAGAGTGGTCCTACTAGTAAAATAGTAGCAAATGATCCTATGATTATTATTTTAAAAGGACTATAGTTTAATGATGATATTTCTATCAAATGTTATAGTGTATTTAATAGAAAGGGAAATAGGTAGAGCCCTAGTTTTTGGAACATAAACTTAGACTAAAATACCCATTTTGAGAATGAATAGTACCGTTGGAAAATTTTTCTAGAAATATTTGCAATGGTTTCGATTTTGGGAGAAATTATTAAGTAATTAATGAGTAGTTTAAGATAGATTTTTTGAGTTTATTTTTGGAATCATAATCAAAGAAACATCTCATATTATCTTGAAATGATAATCTTGATTTGTTGGGCAAGTAACATCTTAATTCTCACCCATTTTTCTAATTTTAAGAGTGCATATATGTTTCACTCATGGATCCCCATTTTTTGTTTTCTCGAGGATCTTTTTTATGTCAAATTTTTCTTAATTTCCAACGATATTTGTGTTTCTTTCCATACTTATGGGATAAGACTAGTCAAGGCATGCTCCTATTTATTTATTTGTTAGACGGAAATTTGTTTTCATCATATGATTAAAACTAGCTTCCTATCATCCTCTAAGTACTTCGAGAGGAATATTATGAATACCTTTACATTTCACATTTGCAAGGGGAATTGTTTTACCTTGGAGGAAAGATCTATCATACAATTCTTTTGGCTCATGAGAAAACTTGGTTTTCTTAATTAAACACAAATTATGAGCAAGTGATTAATGACATCCTTTATTTATTCAAAGAGAAATGATCATAAGATGTTGAACAAGTGTTTTTGCTTTGCTAGAAGGAATTGAATATGTAGATCATTGTTTGGAAATGAGGTACTTATTTGTTTTATGTAGACATCTATAAGTGTTGCTTTATAAAATCCTTTCTTAATATTACTTATTTGTATGTTAGGAAAATTGTTTAAATATTAGTGTATTGTCATTATGTGGTCTGTTGTTCTAATAAATAATGAAGGGTCTATGTAAGATCATCCCATTATATGAATAAATTATGGTGGAGTGTGCAATAATCGTGTAGATTGTTCTCCATTATTTGTTTCTCTTATATCATTTTGTTTAACACGGGGAGACTCCTTGCCTAATGGACTCTAATAACTAATCATAGTTAATTTTGACATCCTTTCTTACAATGTTTTTACCAAATAAATTACCTTATTGAAATCTCCCTCTATCTTTGCAAATCCTTTGAGGTTTCAACATTTATAACTCGAGATTTAGGTTTATATGATTCCATATGTTCTTTTTGTTTGTCTTGAGAGAAATTATCTTACAAATCGTGGATCTATTTGTTGTAAAAATCTATCCATTCACAAAATTTTACCAAATATAGAGTAGATTATTGTTCTTCCTACCAGTGAAAGAAAATTTTGTGGGAAATCATAATTGTCAAGATTCTTATTTGGGTCTTATTTACTAATCCTTGTATACCTTGTGTTACTTTACTCATTTTGGATGTTGTAAGGTCTCTCCCCTGGGTTTCACAGAGCCTAAAGAGAAACACATTAACTACCCTTTCATTTGTTTCCTTAAAACTACCCCTAGATGTGGTGAAGAGGTATGTAACAATAGACAAATCATCCTACTCTCTTCACCAATTTACATTGTGGAAAAAATTTCAGATCCAACAAATAACACTACTCCAAATAATATGTGCACTTTCGCATTGATGCACTCTCTTGGGTACACTAAGGGGGGTGGATTTATTGATCTTAAAACACACATTGGGAATATTGTACTTCCCCTTATAGATGTCCTGACAACCTTTTCTATTAAATTCCTAGTAGTCTCCTCTTTTACATCATGTGACATGAGTCTAGGTTGTTTTTGGCTTTACACCTTCGTGGCTATACCATCCATATTGCACCAATGTGTCGAGTTAATTTAAAAAAAATATGTGGTCACAATCAAGGGAATCTGATTCATATCTCCCTTAATGTAAAATATTGGCCTTAAAATTCCTACCCCTATCTCCAGTTCTAATACATCTTCAAATTTATCTACTATGTCTCATATTGTATCCTACCCTACCTCCAGACATATATATCCTCCTTGGTCACCTAGAATGCATACTACTCATCAGTGGATGCCCTATACATTTGTTACTTCTTATAGGCCTTCCTACCCTCACTCCCCTTCCACATATAATACATCTTCGACATAGATTAAACATGAGCATCACACACCTCCTCTGCTACTTAATGAGATTGCATCCCTTTTTCTTGTCAGACACAACCTGCCCCTTCATAAGACCCTCCTATGTTATCCACTTTATTATACATTGTTATTTACAAAGCACCCCAAAAACATTCAAATAATCACATGACAAAAAACATCAAATACGAGAAAAAATATATAATCATGACCTGTTCTAGCTTGCTTAGCTAGTTTGTTACTTTATAAATGGTGTTTGTCACATTGTTTTGATACATATCAAATATATTATATTAGACACGTGTTCATGAGGTAGCTTTATCTTGATGTAAGACACTCACATGTTTGTACGCGATGATAGAAGTGGCTTGGATCTTTACACTACTCTCTTTGGGGCTTCCCTTCACACCATAAAAGTGGTTTTGTTTCAAAATATGTTACTTTACACCTTCCTTGTCATGTTTTTTTACATACATATTGTTTATTTATATTTATTGGAACAATGGGGTCAACACATGTGTTTTATGTAGTGCTAACCCATCTTTCTATATTTGGGGTTACTACTACTACTATTTGTTACACTCGATTTCTATCTTGTCATTTCTTGTTTATACATGGATGCATTCCTCGATCACTTACTACATCGATCCTCTTGATTGTATTCTCATATTATGATGTTATGAATGTTTAATTTATATTGCCTAAGAGCCTTTCTTATATTGTGACAGAGTGGGTGTCCCATGTTTATGGCTTTGTGATTATTTTGCATGCATCCACTTGGTTTTCTAATAGTAACATATTGATATTTCTACTACAATTGTGTTGTGACATCATGGGTGTCTCATATTTGTGTCTCTATGCCTACATACACTTATGTTACTACTCACTTAACTACACACTTGATTTTATTACTATGTTATTGTTAGTTTACCCTTATTATTAGACTAATATTTTTTCTATGGCTTTTAACATTATTGTCACGTTGATTCGACAAATGTTTTACTATGGAGTAGGACATGATTTCTACAATTCTTTGTTGAAACTATTTTCCTTACACATGTATTCATGATTGTTTCTTATTGCATGTTTCTTTTTCTCCATGCCATGGTTGCCACCATGTAAAACTCATTTTACAAGTACATATTATTCAAGATCGCCATCATTTCAATTTTAAATGTGATTATATGTAGATTATCGAACAAATGGTAGATGGGTACATATTTATTCCTTTGATCCTCACACTCAAATGTTTTATCACACATGCCTTAAAAGAGGAGGCATTCAATAGGTTTTTTTACAGATACAGAAAAATTACAAGATACATGAATAATTTTTTATAGGGATTACATCCTCAAAAAAGGTCAAAGATATTGCAATGAGCCAGAAATAAAAAGAGACAAAAAATTAGTATAGTTAGGACCGTAATACAATTTTAGCCTTTCTATATGTCCCCAGATAGAGGGTAGTTTCACCAAAATTTCTAGTTTCTATAAATAATATAATTAGTTTACAATATTTTTTTATATAGTTACAAATATAAATGACACATTTTATAGTAGGTTACGGTGGATATGGGTACTTCATTCCTTCTTCACAATTTCATTTCATATACAATTACAAAATGGGTTTGGGGGCATGGGCCTCCTCTTCCTTTCAAATTTTCAAAATTCTACATAGTAAATTTAAACATAGTAACACCTTGTGGGGGCATGACAATGTCCATTCCTTCTAAGGTCTATTTTATCAAGTTGGAGCAAATTTGGCCTAGATTATTCTGCATAAATGTGGTCCATGGGTTTAGTGGAAAGCGTTTCAACAATACTACTATATTCATAGATTGATATTTCATCTTATCTCAATAGATTCCCAAATAGGGAAAGCTTTAAAGAAAATCTATAATCTTCGTAGATTAATATTTATTTCTCTCTCATAAAATTTTCAAGTGAGGAAGGAATTGAAGCACACAAAATCTTTGTTGTCTAATTCTTCCTCCACTCTAGTATCTCTTATGGAAAAACATCAAGGACTAATCACTCGTAATGCTTTGACATCTTCACAAGAAAATTTCAACTTTCTAAGGTATAACAACAATGAGAGGTCCTCCCTTTGCAAAAAATGGGTGTATTCAATTATTTTCTTCCATGCTTTTGTACCTCCTTTGCATACTTTTTTCAATGTTCTAAGTTACGAGAACTATCTATATTTTGAGTTAAATTTTAGTTCATATCATGGAAATTCAATACACTACGTGTTGCATTTTTCATCATAGATCATGCCAACACCAACACATCATAAAGTCCCTTGAAGTGAAGGAAAATTATGTGTGGACACTCAAGTATGTTTTTACTATAAACATGCAATTTTAATTTACACACTTAAAGGGGGGTAAATGTAGACACTAAAATAAGGTAACTTGTCCTTGTGTAATCCCAAGTTTGACCTTGTATTCTTGCTAATACAAATTCTCACTTTCAAAATCAAATTTCTTCATCTCTGTCCATTCTACAACTTTCCTATCTTTACACTATAATTTATTGTTAATTACATAAATATTATTCAATCAAAGAAACATAAAACATTTGATATTCATGACACAACTTATAGTTTTTGATGTTTGTCTTTCCTATCCAAAAACATATGGAAGGGTTAGGAGTAGGGTCTGGTCTTGGCCAACCTATACGATCCCACCCTTCTCAATTATCGACTCTATTATCAATTCTAAATCATTCTTTAGGTCTTTCTTATTCCTAGGGTTAACCTTATTAGAATATATCGCCCACTGAAGACTAGATAAGCAAGTCATTATCACTTTATAACTCATATGCCATTCTTACAATTTTCTATTGCAAATATCATTTCCAAAATCACTCAAAGGGTTCCTAAATTTTCTCAAAATCACTTGCACATCATCTAGGGAACTCCCTACTACGAGTTTGAAGAACTAAACCATGCCAAACAATCTAGATTCATCCATTTGAAAGCATGCAAATATCATATATCCAATTCTTAACAAGAGAAAAGTCATCCCATGAATTACATAATGGTTTCAATTAACAAATGGTTAGGCCATGTAGTTGAGGCACACCACATTTCATTACTACCATGTTAGGTACATTCTATTCTATGGAGTTAGCACATTATCTTGGTGTAAAGAGACACGTGGACACCCCTAAGGTGTTGGCTAGCTATAAACTTGCAAAAGTACTTAAGAGAGCTACATGTGGCTTGATTTATTCATTAAGGATATGTAGTGCAACACTTGGATTGGTTCAGCAACTAGAAGTCTGACCCCCAAGGGTAGTCCGGTCTTAAACATACCCACATATTTTCTTCTTTTGTTTGCTAATGCTCTGATGAAGGGTTTCACAAGTTGTTATAATTTCTACTTTGTTACAAGTCATCCTGAGGTTGTGCTTGTGAAAAAGAGTGCCAAACATCAAGCACCATTTCCAAGAAAGTAAAGCACGTAGGAAGTTACAGATCTTGGTTGTGTCCACATCCCAAACTATTCAACTCTTGACATAGACCATACAACTCATGCTAGAGGTTGCACATAATCCGTACGGTCCTAAACGTGCTCATTTTCCAATTCTAGAATCTTTAGTGCAAAATCCACATCTCCATGTCTTCCTGTTCCATTTCCTTGCACACCCAGATCATCCCAAAATCATCTTGAACAACTATTTCTATCTCTCTTCTCATGTTTTGAACAAGCTACGTATTTTTAATATCAATCGTTTTGTTCATTTCAAGTTTGAATGCATTATTTTGGTCATGTATAATTGATTTTGGAAGTTGTTTAGATTATACTATATAGTCTACCTATTACACACATGTTGCTATTCTTTACAACCTTCTTAGTTGTTATACAATAACATTATAAAATCTAACCTGGGTGTAAATAATTTTTGTAAAGTGATTGATAAGTTTCAAATTTCAAGCTTTACCTTTATTTAGATAATAGTAAGATTTCCTAATATTAGTTTGAATTAATCTTTGAAGTCTATTCTTTAATAAAATCCTTATAATAATTTTATGTATTAGAATAAGTAACATAAACGAGGTTTGGAAGAAATGGAGAGAGGAGAAAAGCTTGCTCCCAAAACCACAACTATATAGTTTTGGGGAAAATACAAAAACATGAGAGAGAGAGAGAGAGAGAGAGAGAGAGAGAGAGAGAGAGAGAGAGAGAGAGAGAGAGAGAGAGATGTGTGTAAATAATACTATAAAGTAAACAAATAATCAATAAGAAACACACAAATACTTTAAACTAATACAATTTAACGCCATAAAATCCCAAATAGTGTGTATACTTTCCTTCATCAATCAATATATTTGTTTTTATGAAGCGAGTAATAGAAACAATGAAAATATCAAGTGAAGGCCCCATATAAAAAATGGTTGCAATTTTCATGAGGACCCACCTACCCTAAACTAGAGGACCCACAACATGGAGATTGCCCTTATCTAGAAGGAAGATGTAACAATCTATTACGTAGTCAAGATTCACCATGTAAGAGAGGACTTGGGTTCCAACATCCACCTACTTCAATTAAATTCTGAGAAGGCTCTAACATAACTATGAGGCCTTAGTCTCATCGTAAAAATAGCTACAACAACATTTTTCGCCGAAGGCGTTTTACTTTGAAGAAGGCATTGCTGGAAAGTGTCAAATTCCGGTGGCTTAACTTTACAGGTTGCCGGATTTTAGATATTTTTGTAAGTCATAGATATTTACTATTCTTCGACTCCCCATCCTTTAAATGACATTTTAGGACTAGGCAATAACCATTCTTTGGTGCCCTTGCTTTTGGGAGTGGCTGGCCTGAGAACATCATGAGTGACCACGGTGTTAACTCATGGTTCTGTTTTTTATTTTACTTTACTGGGTAGCCATAGCTGGCCGACAGAACAACCGACTCTCGTACACCTTTCCCTTCTTTATCTTTACACTAGAATTGTTATTTGAGTAAAATTATACACATAAAATTGAAGCCCTCTCCGGCGTAACTTGCAACTCATTTGTAATTGCTAGTCATAAACTAATTTTAACACATAAAAACTTTAATTTACAGGGACCACCCAACCTAAACCAGAGGACCCACAACATGAGGATCGCCCTTATCCACAAGGAAGGTGTAGCAATCTATGTAACGTATAGAAGGAGAGAGGACGTGGGTTCCATCATCCACCTACTAAAACTAATGTTGACAAGGCTGTAATATCTTTATCAAACCTCGGTCTCATCATACATGCACCGGAACAGACGAAACAAAGACCCCACAGGGCCCACACTTTTTGAATGGATCATGATGTGTGCACCACCTCCATCTTTTTAAAATACTTTGATCTGACGTCTGCATACGGATGCACTTTACCGAACCCACTTATTAAACCCAGAGATGCAATGGAGATGATGAAGGCATTGGCATTGAAGGAGGGAGGATATCTGATGGATGCAGCTGTGGAGAGGGAGGGGAAGTATGAAGAAGAAACCAGGAGCAGAATAAAACCAGGGGCGCAGATGTTTCAGGTGCCGCTGCATTATCCAAGATTCACCAAGGGCTGACTACGAAGTTATGGAAGAGAGCAAACTGGATAGACTGCTTGAAGAATATGGACTTCCTGTCATGGGCGATGTGGCATGCAAGAGAAAGTATGCCATTGGGGCTTTCCTCTGGCCCGATAAACTTCGTTAGCCCCTAAATTATGTTCATCCACATCTGCTGTAATAGTCTGTGCGAAGTATGTTTTTATCTTTTTTCTGGGGGGTTTTATAAGCATCTACAGCGCTGTAATAGTCTGTTCGAACTATGTTTTTTCGTTTGCGGGCTTGACTTTTATCATGAAATACCGAGTACCATGTTCTTGTAATAATTATGTTTCTCAATGGCTTCCATCTCTTTTTCCTTTCTTAGTGGTTTATTTCGTTTTTTTATGGTAGTAACGAAGAATACAGGCTTTTAATTGATCGTAAACAAACAACTTCAAACTTTCATGTGAGAAAGGTTATAATAAGTCAAAATTTGTAATTTCCTTCTTAAGTATTTTGATTAGTTACATTTATAATTAATAGATTTGTGATTATTGATTTCTGGAACATATTGGTGATTAAATTGTGGATTGCACAAATATATTGACAATTTTATTAACTTGATAATTCCTTAAACATGTTTGCGATTTATGTTGCCACATGCAAATGTGGATCATGTGAAATGGGCCACTATACATAGGAAGCCCCTATATTATCGGTACATTGTGACATTTTCCCACAACGGGTACGTAACTTGCAGGCATGTTGTTATGCACTTCTTGTGTGTATTTTCCTGTTAAACTGGGGACAATTACTATTGACACACTGGTAGCTTATGCTCAACACGATGGTGGAGTTTATCCAGAGCTTCCTAAATTGGTGGGCCCATTTTTCTTCACCAATCATACTGATTAATATATTTAACACTTTTTAATATACATTATGTGACTGGGAGAGAGAATAGACCTCACAAATTTATGAATGCTAATTATGGTCAGCAAAAAACTACACACAAGTATGGATTACATATTTACGTCACCACATACAAATATGGACATTGTTTAATCTACGCACTTTATAACCTCTTCCACCTGCTACTATGAAACTAGTTCTCAAAATAAATAATAATTATTTTATAAAAAATATGCACTAGCTCTTATCAACACTTTTGCAAGTAGTTATATATTAATTTTCCACGAGTGTGAAAATAAAATAGTGAATACTTCTTGAAGTGACCACCCAAAGCCAAAATATAGGGCTTTGTCGCGGAACAAAATAATATATTTGCAAATGGGAGTCACTTTCTTCAAATCAATTCTAAAAACAAATCCAAAAAGTGCTCACAAACATAGGTAAAAATGCCTCCAATGTATATTATTGTAAAGCCTCGATAATAACGATAAAGTTGTAAATGCAGTATGGAAGGGTAGTTGTGAACTCTATCAGGCCAACAAGAATCTCTTAGATTGTGGGCACTCATCTCCATCCATCTCACTTGATTTAGATAATGTGTGTAATACAAATATTTTTGAGTATTTAAGTTTGGGCATTAAATTATATATGAATTTATAATTTAACATTTAACATCAAGATAGATATATAACATAAAAAATGCTTACTAAATGGAGCAACACTATAATAAATATAAAGAAATAAATCTATGTCTATAATTTGATAGAGTACATATAAAAAGTTGAACTTAGAAAGACATCATTGGAGTTAGAATCAAGACAACCATGGCTTAGAAATTTGGATTACATTTAAGATTGCTACAAAGGTTGTATACTTTAAGATTGCAAGCAATGGTTGAACCATAATATTATAATGTTGATAAAATGTCAAACCATAAATATTATTATGGGATTGACTTTAAACATAGAACATCGAAAAATAGAAAACAAATATTGTTTTTATGGGTCTTTGGGAAGGAAACTCTTATCCCACATGTGCATTCACAACTTTGGGTAAGTTGTTGACACGCAATCAAAAGCAAATTACTATATAGGTAATAATGTAACATGTTACCTACTTATATACAATCTATTTTTTATTGCGGGTCAACGAGCTTCCCAAAGTGCAAACATGCATGATATTTAGATTCAACCTTTTATGAGACTATAGATGATGAGTCTTACAACTTGTAAAACCTCTTCCATGTGTAGACATGGATGAGTGAAAAATAATGAATGTTAGATAGTTTATTTACTTGGTAGAAATTTTATTTTATTTTCACAATAGTAATCAAGATTGTCACCTTCTACTTTATTTGGATTTGGAAAATCTTAAGTTCTATTTTTAGCTTTAATTAAAATAAAAATGGTCAGATGTCAAAACCATACATACTCTTTCTTGTTGGTGAGTCGAGAAGCCTATCACCCTCCATAGTGGAGTTCACAGGGTGATTTGAAGTTATGTTTTTGAAAGGGTAAGAAAAGAACATACACGCTCTTTACCTTGAGGCTACTTAATCCTCTCACATAAAACATTGGTATGTTCCTCATTGACTTTTTTAACATGTTCATGATTAGTTTGTTGATGTTCATCACCGATTACTTGAACATAGTCATGGATTAAATTATTGATATTAACATGGCAATCACTTAAACATGTTAGCAATTTACGTCACGGCATACAAATACGAAGTAGATTACCTAAACATATCCGTAAATTACTTGTCAATTTAAACATATCAACAAATATGTCATTACATAAAAAAAATGTAAACATGGTTAAATATATCGACTAGATAAACTCTTCCACTTTATACTATGATCTTGCCTCTCCACTTTGTCTTCCTCTCCTCAAAACCCCTATCTATATATAGTCTATCCTAGATATGAGACTCGCATCCCATAGAGATATATAGAGCAAGGGAACCGTTTTGACCACCTAAACTAATGGGGCTTGTTATCATTACTCAATCTTGCTACCATTAGACTAATTTTAAAGATTAATAATCCGTGTTTTAAGAAAGCATACTGCAACTCCATTTATTGGAAAGTCACTCAGTTTAAGGGCAAAGGGTGGAGATGATAGGTGATTTGATAATGAGAGAAAATAATGATTATGAAATTTCTTACGAGCCTTTCTATATAAATTTTCCCAAGCTTATTATCCATTTACAGAGTTTAATATGTTGTTCCTTCGGTGTGAAACTAAAGTGGTGAATCCTTCTTGGAGTGAACGCTAAAGGCCAAAAGATACAAAAATCACTTGGCCGCATAAGTAGGCGGAGTTTTATGACAGTGGAAAAACAATATCTGCACATGGGAGTCGCTTTCTTCGAGTCAATTCTGATACGTAATCCAAAACTTCCCTCGAGCTTACGTAGAAGGACGGATACAATGTATATGCTTGTAACGCATGGTAAATGACCAAAAATGTGCATATGGATAATGGAACGAGGACCGGTTGTCTCTTAAATCTATATTTGAAAATTGATAAAGATATCAATGCCAAAAAAAAAATATTTTGAATTTTTAGTATACTATAAATAATATTAATTATTATTTTTAAATATATTTTTTATTGAATGATTATAAATAACGTTGGTTTAGTTGTATTAATGTGTAAGTTTTTCAAATATATTGTTCGACTTCCAAACTTTAAAATTTTATGGTCATGATATTACAATATTTTAATTGATTTTTCTAAGAAATAAGAAAAAACTTCTTAGTGATGGTCAAAAGAACATCATATTTAAGGTTGGAATAAAAATTGAACACACTTCCTAACATTGCTACCTACCACCATCGTCTCTCTCTTCTTCGTTGCACCTCCTCCTAACTAACATTGTCGAATGCCTCTAAACGTAATTATATTAGAACCTTGTCTTATTTTGAAGAGAGGCTTATTAGGAAGTGTCATTTTTTCTGGTGGCGATTTTCTGATGACCTCTTCCCCAAGATAGTTTTACATAGTACTCTGCTTCACTGCTTGTGAAATAATGCGGTTTTCATCGGTGTCTTATAGACCTAGTAGAGATAAGTCAGATGTGGCTAACCTCGCCCCGATATGGTAGAGACGACGACATGGTTGGAAATTTGTGATACAGGTCCAAGAAGGAACAATAGAAATGGGTTTTTATTTTATCCCTTTCTAGTAGACCTGCATTATTATCCCCCATATACGTGAAGGGTTTTTGTTCCATTAAAGTATGGAAGAAGGTAGTTTATGTTTTGCTTGTTTTGTTACAAGTACCATGGTAAATCTATATGAAAAATGTGGTGCATACAATGAATTGTTATTTAAATTCCTTAATGAAATTAGACATTTTAAGCTTTATGATAAACATGGCCTCCTCCTCATTGTAACACCTGCAAAAACGACGTTCTAGGAACACACTAACACCTGACACAACTCCCGAAAATTAGTCATAATTTTCGGGAGTTGTGTCAGGTGTTAGTGTGCTCCTAGAATTTCATTTTTGAGGGCGTTACATTTGGTATAAGAGCCGTGGCTTCAAAGCTTGGAACCTTGGGCACACTAGAAAACATGAAGACATGCATTTTTTTTTAACCTAGTGCAAAATTGTTCCTTCTAAATCTAGAAAACCACACTATCTGATAAATTGCATAATTTTATAAAACTGAAAAAAAACCAAAAGGTTGAACTAACTCTCGCCGTGGTCTGTGCAGGAGGCATGGGCCAGATGAGGGATCTTTTCATATAGACCTAGGTATACCACCGCCAGATTAGGGAGTAGCGGCCATTCTTCCTCAGATTTTACAGATGCTTCAGGACGTCAATGCCACTATATGCGGAGGGTCCCTAGGAGGATGACCTGCTAGGCAGAATATGGAGCCATTAGTTGAGGCTAGGGCATCTCCTCGATATAGCGAGGAGCATGGGGCATAGAACTTTTGTGTGGAGTCAGCCAGGGCAGATTCACCACAGAGAGGGCATGGAGACAGGATTTCAGGACATAGGGACAGATCTCGGAGCATGCAGAGAGACCTCAGACTCGTCAGTCGTCAGTTGTAGACCATATCAGGGAGATCTTGAAGCTATGACCATCTCATTATTCTGGAGATACAGGAGGTTTGTAGGCAAAGGCCTGGTTGGTGATCTTGAGCGGATGCTTCAAGCTCTACCCTTGTATTAGCAACACAAAAGCTTGTGTTGCGATCCATCTTTTGAGGGATCCGAGCAAGAGTCTGGTGGAGGACCAAGGAGCAGAAGCTCCATGTTGACTCAGAGACAGTTACCTATGAGCTTTTTGAGGAGCGTTTCAGGAGCATGTATTTTCCCAGGAGTTTCATTCAGCAGCAGATAGATGAGTTTCATGACCTCCGCCAGGCATCTATGACTATAGCCGAGTATGAGAGTCAATTTCTGGATCTACTCCAATATGTCGACTATATGCAGGATGAGCAGGTATGGATTCACAGGTTCATTTGGGGCCTGAATTTGGATTTGGGTGGTGTGGTACGCATTCACTTTCCACAAAAATTAGCAGAGGCCATGGAGAAGGCCTATATTATAGAGGAGACATGGGGGAAGACACATCAGGTTAGAGACAGAGTTCGGAGCTGCATCTAGCAGATGCAAGATAACAAATCGAGGGGGTCTGTTCCTCCTCCTCGTGGCAGAAAAAGTTTGGGTCAGTCTTCCTTCAGGCCACTGTTAGTGTGAAATCACAACACCCCCAAATGAGTTATGGATATGCTTTTCTAAGGCAGGGTCATTTGTCGTGATTTACATAACATTGGATCATTCCCCAAAGCTGTGGGACTTGCAAATGGGAATGATCCTCCAGAGAAGGTTGGTTCCTCTTCCTAATCCTAGCGCTAAACTACTTCTAAGGAAGGAAATGCGACTATCTAATTCTAATCTAACAATTCCAAGGGACCAAGGAGAGAGAGAGAGAGAGAGCATGAAAATAAAGAAATCCTACACTACAAAGTTGATAGCACCGAGAAAAGGGAACTGTTGATCATAAACCCAATAACCTAAAATGGAGAGAGGTGAGAAATGGAGAGGATGGATAGATGCATCACAGACCAAGGATAAATTTCACACAGAACACCATTTCAAACCACTTAAACACAGCTCCCCAAACCTGCAATGGACATAAGAGATATGCATAGTATACCCTGTAATGGTGAGAGGCAAGAAGAGACAACAAAATGAGCAAAGGATGGACAAAACACATCACGAAACACATTTTATTGCTCTGGGAGTTCACACAGTACACCACTAACGGGAAATAGGCAAGAAAATTCCATTACAAAGCCAAGGGAGGAGGCTTAAACTCCACATTCGACCCTGGAGAAGAAAGAGAGAGGGAGGTAGGGAAGAAGAATGAACAACAACCCTTTACAATGAATCCTGCCCCTATATTTATAGATTTGACCAGAGAGAAGAAAGAGAGAGGGAAGCGGGAAAAGTGGGTTGAAGCTCAACCACTACTGTTAATGCTTCTGATGAAATATGCCCCAAATCCATCTTTACTGCATGATTCCTTGATTCAACGCCTTGAAAGAAGAGGAAACAATGAAAGTAGATCGAATCTGATCTGGTTGTTGAGACAAATGGATCCTGCATTGAAGTCCATAAGATGTTTCCTCCACTTTCCTTTACCTAACCTCCTCAAAATTAAAGTATCAAACCTCCATGGCATAGGTGAGGCCGAGATCTTTCCAATGGTGTCTGATTTGCAATATTTTGAGTCTTGAGTCGAAAGATATGCCCCTTCAAAGTTTGTATTGAATTCGTACAAATGGATGGGGAAAACAGTTTGAAAATGGGTCCCCCTTTTGAGATGGGACACGTGGCAACCATATTAGAGCAAAAAATGGGTTTGTGGGTCCGTAATGTACCTTTTCCCCTTTTCACGAAATGTAAAACTCAGAAAACCCCCGCAACCTCAAAGCTTCACCTTTTGACTCTGTTTGACCATTTTCCCCTACCTCTGTTTCACCTTGAGACACGTGGAGATGCGGCTCTTGTTTGAGCTTCTCTTTTTGGATTCACCTTTGGAGGAGCGCCCTTAGGACACATGGTTCCCTCTGCTGGCTCTTCCATACTTAGTTGATTCTGGATTCTTTCCTGAATGGTTTTGAGCCCGAAGACCTTGGATCCTTTCCATTTTTCCTTTCTTGCTCCTGGCCTCTATTGCGGCATTGCCCCTTCTTATCTGACCATGCAATTCCATTGTTGAGTCCTCCCTTGACCCTTTAAATAGATTTAAGACATGGAAACACCTAGGAGAACTGTTTCTTCTATTTCTTCTTGTGCACGGTCGAATTTGAATTTCTCAGGCCTTTGTTTTCACTTTTCCTGGTTTTGGAACTAGAGCTCGTGGGTTTGAATCATTTCCCTTCATGTTTTCTTTATGTGTAAGGCTTGTTCTGACCAAAATTTCTGGGGGGAAATTTGGGATAACAATTTGGTGACTCATGGGGACATCTGCCTGCTAGATGAAGATACCAGTGGCCTTGAACCATCCATTGAGCATGGAGTCTGCTTGATAAACATGAAACTGATCTGAATCTTTGAAGGTCTGATCCTTGAGCCACTGCGAGCCTGATTGTATGCCTTTTCTATGTTTTGTCTGACCCTGAGTCTGCACTCTCAATTTTCATAAGGAAATCTTGGAAATGGAATTTGTGAGAGTAGAAAATTATTTTAGCTCTGGGAATTTCATCTGTCCCTAAAATGGATTTTTTTGAAATGAATTTAGTTGCTCTACATTTGTTCTTTTTTAGAATTTGAAACTGTTATAAAGCAACTGTGGATCTTTCTGCCATAAATAGTGAAGAGCCTGGCCTTGTGCACCTCTAGAGAAATGCGAACAAAACTTATATACAAAGACCAAATCATACATGCCTCAAATGAGACATGTAGATTGTGCATAAGAACTTCTGCTAGAAACAAAGTCTACTCCTACTCCTACACTAACCAGAGAGAAAGAATGCTAAACAAAGCCTGCTACAGGTAGGGAGAAGTAGCTTCCCTTTCTCAAGAGGGGCAGCCATGCAAATGATTTGACACTAAATATAGCTGCCTGTATGAGTGAAAAAATGACAATAAGCCAGTCCTCCACCCAAATCATCAAGGTATCAACATTAATGGAAAATACATCCTCAAGATGACTTACATCGGAATTCTGGAGGTGTTGATGATGACCCTTGGTATTTGATGATCATCCTCATGCCCTGGAGTAGGCATGACTGGTTTTGGCTTCTCCCTTAGCTCTAATGAAGCCAAGTATCTGATTGGGCATGGTCTGATCCTTTGGATGTGCCCATTTCTCTTAAATTCAACTCCAAAAATGGAGTCTTCTTTTGGACCTTCTTGGGTGGATGGTGTGAGAGAGATGATGACATCCTCCTGCCTTTTCTCTTCCTCCTCCTTTGAAGAACATGGAAGATCAAGATCTTCCAACCTTGGTTCCAGAGGGCCATTATGGAGTGCAGGCTTTTTCACTTGAATATCCTCCTTCATAGCAGCAAGTTCATGTGCGTGGAGGATGGATGGAGGAAAAAATAATGTGATCTCCATGGGTTCCCCTCCATCAAGGCAATCCTCCAAGTCAGATAGGTAATCTGTTTCCTTGTTGTCCTATTTCATGTGCTCTACCTCCTCCATGGTGCCTTCCTGATCTATAACTTGATCACCATGGCTCCCTTCACTCTCAAACATGATTTTTGAAAGATCAAACTCTTCTTCAACATCAGAACTTGAAGGGGATGAAGTGGGAGGAAGAACTGAAGGTTCTCTTATAGCCTGCTCCACACTCAAAGCCTTTGGAACTATATGGTCTTATTCCATCATGGGTTCATCAATCAAATCAAGCCGTTGAAATGAAAGAATTTTTTTTCAAAGATGCCTTCTTCATTTAGTGGCCTCAACACTGATATGATCTCTCCTAGTTGCTCTTCTTCAAAAGGTCTTGGGACTGATTGTTCTTGCTCTTATTCTTGCTCTTCTTCTATTGCAAACTCAAGCTCAGCCACCACTGATTCATTCTTGACCTCCTCTATTGGCTTGACTATCAAGGGGATATTTGTAAACCAAAATTTGGTAGCCCAACTCTTTAGATTGTCTGTCATTTCTTTTTTGTTGGGATCCTCTTCCTGCTGTTCTCCTTGACTGGATTCTTGAGTCTCTTCCCAACATGGGCTTGGGAAAGCAAGATGAGTGGCAGGTTTGGGTTCAACCATATTTGCAATTGTTTGTGGTGGGAAGGGAGGTGCAACTTCTTGTTTGTTTGGAGGGGATGACTGTTTGGAAGGGAAAAGGACAAAAGAACTAAGATGCGGTGGAAGACTAGGAGATAGAGAATGAAATCAACACTTGGGGCAACAAATGAGGGGCTTGACTCTTGCCTCTGTTGAAATAATAAGATTGAGGGAGATAAAATGAAAGGTAGGGAGATGGTGATTGACTTACCCATTGACAAGGTTGCATCGCACTTTTCTCATAAGCTCCAATTTCCTTAATCCACTGTGTAAGCTGAGGAAACACTTCAACCATGAAGTCAAGCTTCTCTTGAGGGCTGTAATGTCTTGGAAAATGGCCTTCCCATGGACAAGGTGCCCTATAACCAATCTTGAATGCCTTCATTTGTGCTATGCCCCTTGACTGAACCATGCCAGCCTCCATTTTTGAATCTTCTCTAGTAGACCAACATCCTCTACATAACTATCACCATCATATGCGACCCTTGTCCTTGATAAGCTTCATAGTCAAACTGGTTTTGATACTGCTTATATGGGTAAGCATAATGGCCCTGGATCTGATTATAATGCTGATTTGGAGGAGTTGGGAAATACATTGGAGGTGGACTGTATTGCTATAAGTTTGAGTTCCATGAAGGGAATGAATTCATAATTTTACAACCTCATGGAATGGGAGAAAATGGAAGAGATGGAAGAGGAAAATAGGTGAAAATGAGTGGAAATGGATGGATAATGTTTGCAACTCAGAGAATGGGTTTTTGACCAGATGGAGTCACGAGATGTGATTGAAAATGCCTCCAAAGGCTGAAATCTTCACCAAGAGCACATCGAACTTGATGAAGTGAAGTGGTAAGATGCTTCAGACCCGTCCCACTGGGCATGCCAAAACTGTTAGTGTGAAATCATAACACCCCAAATGAGTTATGGATTTGCTTTTCTAAGGCAGAGTCATTTGGTGTGATTTGTATAACATTGGATCATTCCCCAAGCTATGGGACTTGCAAATGAGAATGATCCTCCAGAGAGGCTGGTTCCTCTTCCTAATCCTAGTGTTAAACTACTTCTAAGGAAGGAAATGCGACTATCTACTCCTGAACTAACAATTCCATCTGGTCCCTTGGAATTGTTAGATTAGGAGTAGATAGTCACATTTCCTTGGTCCCCCTTTTGAGATGGGACACGTGGTAGCCAGATTAGAGAAAAAATGGGTTTGAGGTTCCGTAATTTACCTTTTCCCCTTTTTGCGAAACACAAAACTCAGAAAACCCTTGCAGCCCTGAAACTCCACCTTTTGACTCTGCTTGACCCTTTGCCCATGCCTCCGTTTCATCCTGAGACACATGGAGATGCTCCGTTTGTTTGAGCTTCTCTTTTTGGATTCACCTTTGAAGGAGCGCCATTAGGACGCGTGGTTCCCTCTTCTGGCTCTTCCATACTGAGTCGATTATGGATTCTTTCCTGAACGATTTTGAGCCCAAAGACCTTAGATCCTTGTCATTTTTCCTTTCTTGCTCCTAGCCTCTCTTACGGTACTGCCCCTTCTTTTCTGACCCTGCAATTCCATTCTTGAGTCCTCCCTCGACCCATTAAATAGATTTAAGACATGGAAACTCCTAGAAGAACCGTTTCTTCTATTTCTTCTTATGCAGGGTCAAATTTGACTTTCTTAGGCCTCTGTTTTCACTTGTCCTGGTTCTAGAACTCAAGCTCGTGGGTCTGAATCATTTCCCAGATACGCAAAGGGTTTTTGTTCCATTAAAGTATGGAAGAAGGTAGTTTATGTTCTGCTTGTTTTGTTACAAGTACCATGGTAAATCTATATGAAAAATGTGGTGCATACAATGAATTGTTGTCTAAATTCCTTAATGAAATTAGACATTTTAAGCTTTATGATAAACATGGCCTCCTCCTCATTGTAATGCCTGCAAAAATGACGTTCTAGGAACACACTAACACCTGACACAACTCCCAAAAATTAGTCATAATTTTCGGGAGTTGTGTCAGGTGTTAGTGTGCTCCTAGAATTTCATTTTTGAGGGCATTAAATTTGGTATCAGAGTCGTGGCTTCAAAGCTTGGAACCTTGGGCACACTAGAAAACATGAAGACATGCATTTCTTTTAACTTAGTGCAAAATTGTTCCTTCTAATTCAAGAAAACCACACTATCTGATAAATTGCATAATTTTAGAAAACTGAAACAAAACCAGAATGTTGAACTAACTCTTGCCTTGGTCTGTGCAGGAGGCGTGGGCCAGATGAGGGATCTTTTCATATCGACCTAGGTATACCACTGCTAGATTAGGGAGTAGCAGCCATTCTTCCTCATATTTTACAGACGCTTCAGGACGTCAATGCCGCTATACGCGGAGGGTCCCTAGGAGGACGACCTACTAGGAAAAATATGGAGCCATCAGTTGAGGCTAGGGCATCTCCTTGATACAGCGAGGAGCATGTGGCAGAGAACTTTCATGTGGAGTCAGCCAGGGTAGAGTCACCACAGAGAGGGCATGGAGACAGGATTTCAGGACATAGGGATAGATCTCAAAGCCCTAGACAGAGGGAGGAGCACGCAGAGAGACCTAGGATTCGTTAGTCGTCGGCTGCAGACCATATCAGAGAGATTCTGAAGCTACGACCATCTCATTTGATTCTAGAGATACAGGATATTTTTCAGGCAGAGGCCTGGTTGGTGATCTTGAGCGGATGCTTCAAGCTCTACACTTGTACTAGCATACACAAAAGCTCATGTTGCGATCCATCTTCCCAATATTTTCAGGGATGGAGAAGGAGTTTGGTGGAGGACCGAGGAGCAGAAGCTCCATGTTGACTCAAAGATAGTTACTTGGGAGATTTTTGAGGAGCATTTCAGGAGCATGTATTTACCCAGGAGGTTCATTTAGCAGTAGATACAACGAGTTTCATGACCTCCGCCAGGCATCTATGACTAGTAGCCGAGTATGAAAGTCGATTTTTGGATCTACTCTAGTATGTCGACTTTATGCAGGATGAGCAGGTACGGATTCACATGTTCGTCCGGGACCTAAATTTGGATTTGGGTGGTGTGGTGACACATTCATTGCCCACAAACATTAGTAGAGGCCGTGGAGAAGGCCTCATATTATAGAGGAGACATGGGGGAAGACACATCAGGCTAGAGACATAGTTCGGAGCTGCATCCAACAGATGCAAGATAGCAGATCGAGGGGGTTTGTTCCTCATCCTTGTGGTAAAAAAATTTCAGGTCAGTCTTCCTTCAGGCCATTGTTAATGCGAAATCACAGCACCCCCAAATGAGTTATGGATATGCTTTTCTAAGGCAGGGTCATTTGGTGTGATTTGCATAA
Source organism: Taxus chinensis (assembly GCA_019776745.2). NCBI lineage: Eukaryota > Viridiplantae > Streptophyta > Pinopsida > Cupressales > Taxaceae > Taxus > Taxus chinensis. The sequence goes on along the minus strand of CM034155.1, from coordinate 609,554,253 downwards.
CATTGGACCATTCCCCAAGCTATGGGACTTGCACTTGGGAATGATCCTCCAAAGAAAGCCAACTTCTTCTTCCTGATCCTAGCATGTAAACTACTTCTAAGGAAGGAAATGAAACTATCTACTCCTAATGTAACAATTCCAAGGAACCAATGAGAGAGAGAGAGCATGAAAATAAATAAATCCTACACTACAAAGGTGATAGCACCAAGAAAAGGGAACTGCTGATCACAAACCCAACAACCTGAAATGGAGAGAGGTGCGCAATGGAGAGGATGGACAAGATGCATCACAGACCAAGGATAAATTTCACATAGAACACCATTTCAAACCACATTAAACACAACTCCCAAAACCTGCAATGGACATCAGAGATATGCACAGTATACTCTGCAATGGTGAGAGGCAAGAAGAGACAACAAAATGAGCAAAGGATGGACAAAACACATCACGAAACATATTTTATTGCTCCAGGAGTTCACACAGGACACCATTAATGGGAAAGAGGCAAGAAAATGCCATTAAAAAGCCAAGGGAGGAGGCTTAAACTCCACATTCGACCCTGGAGAAGAAAGAGAGAGGGGGGCAGGCAAGAAGAATGAACAACCGTTTATAATGAATCCTACCCCTACGTTTATAGATTTGACCGGAGAGAAGAAAGAGAGAGGGAAGAGTGGGAAAAGTGAGTTGAAGCTCAACCACTGCTGTTAATGCTTCTGATAAAATATGCCCCAAATCCATCTTTACTGCATGATTCCTTAATTTGGCACCTTGAAAGAAGAGGAAACAATAGAAACAGATCGAATCTGATCTGGTTGTTGAGATAGATGGATCCTGCATTGAAGGCCAAAAGATGTTTCCTCCAGTTTCCTTTACCTAACCTCCTCAAAATTAAAGTCTCAAACCTCCATGGCATAGGTGAGGCTGAGATCTTTCCAATGGTGTCAGATTTGCAATATTTCGATCCCTGAGTCGAAAGATATGCCCCTTTAAAGTTTGTATCGGATTCGTACAAATGGATGGGGAAAACAGTTTAAAAATGGGTCCCCCTTTTGAGATGGGACACGTGACAGCCAAATTAGAGAAAAAAAATGGGTTTGTTGGTCCGTAATTTACCTTTTCCCCTTTTCACGAAATGTAAAACTCATAAAACCCCCGTTGCCCCAAAGCTTCACCTTTTGACTCTGCTTGACCATTTTCCCCTGCCTCCGTTTTTTCCTGAGACTCGTGGAGATGTGGAACTTGTTTGAGCTTCTCTTTTTGGATTCACCTTTGGAGGAGTGCCATTAGGACACGTGGTTCCCTCTACTGGCTCTTCCATACTTAGTCGATTTTGAATTCTTTCCTGAATGGTTTTGAGCCCGAAGACCTTGGATCCTTTATGTTTTTCCTTTCTTGCTCCTGGCCTCTCTTGCAGCACTACCCCTTCTTCTCTGACCATGCAATTCCATTATTGAGTCCTCCCTTCACCCCTTAAATATATTTAAGACATGGAAACACCCAGAAGAACTGTTTCTTTTATTTCTTCTTGTACACTATCGAATTTGACTTTCTCGGGCCCTTGTTTTCACTTTGCCTAGTTCTGGAACTAGAGCTCGTGGGTCTGAATCATTTCCCTTCATGTTATCTTTATGTGTAAGGCTTTTTCTGACCAAAATTTCTGGGGGGAAATTTGGGATAACAATTTGGTGACTCATGGGGACATCTGCCTGCTAGAGGAAGGGACCAGTGGCCTTGAAGCATCCATTGGGCATGGATTTTGCTTGATAAACATGAAACTGATCTAAACCTTTGAAGGTCTGATCACTGATCCACTGCGAGCCTGATTGTATGCCTTTTCTATGTTTTGTCTGACCCTGAGTATGCACTCTCAATTTTCATAAGGAAATCTTGGAAATGGAATTTGTGAGAGTAGAAAATTCTTTTAGCTCTGGGAATTTCATCTGTCCATAAAATGGACTGTTTTGAAACGACTTTAGTTACTCTACATTTGTTTTCTTTTTTAGAATTTGCAACTGTTATAAGCAACTGTGGATCTTTCTGCCATAAATAGTGAAGAGCCTAGCCTTGTGCACCTCTAGAGCAATGCAAACAAAACTTATATACAAAGACCAAATCATACATGCCTCAAATGAGACATGCAGAGTGTGCATAAGCATTTCTTCTACTGGAAACAAAGTCTACTCCTACTCCTACACTAACTAGAGAGAAAGAATGCTAAACAAATCCTGCTACATGCAGGGAGAAGTAGCTTCCCTTTCTCAAGAGGGGCAGCCATGCAAATGATTTGACACTAAATATAGTTGCCTGTATGAGTGAAAAAATGACAATAAGCCGGTCCTCCACCCAAATCATCAAGGTATCAACATTAATGGAAAATACCTCCTCAAGAAGACTTGCATCGGACTTCTGGAGGTGTTGATGATGACCCTTGGTACTTTGATGATCATCCTTATGCCCTGGAGTAGGCATGACTGGTTTTGGCTTCTCCTTTAGCTCTAATGAAGCCAAGTATCTGATTGGGCATGGTCTGATCCTTTGGATGTGCCTATTTATCTGAAATTCAACTCCAAAAATGGAGTCTTCTTATGGACCTTCTTGGGTGGATGGTGTGAGAGAGATGATGACATCCTCCTGCCTTTTCTCTTCCTCCTCCTTTGAAGAACATGGAAGATCAAGATCTTCCAACCTTGGTTCTAGAGGGCCATTATGGAGTGCAGGATTTTTCACTTGAATATCCTCCTTGATGGCAGCAGGTTCATGTGTGTGGAAGATGGATGGAGGAAAAAATGATGTGATCTCCATGGGTTCCCCTCCATCAAGGAAATCCTATAAGTCAGACAGGTAATCTGCGTCCTTGTTGTCCTATTGCATGTGCTCTACCTCCTCCATGGTGCCTTCTTGATCTATAACTTGATCACCATGGCTCCCTTCACTCTCAAACATGAAGTTTGAAAGATCAAACTCTTCTTCAACATCAGAAATTGAAGGGGATGAAGTGGGAGGAAGAACTGAAGGTTCTCCTATAGCCTGCTCCACACTTAGAGCCTCTGGAACTGTATGGTCCTCTTCCATCATGGGTTCATCAATCAAATTAGGCCCTTGAAATGAAAACAAAAAATCTTCAAAGATGCCTTCTTCATTGAGTGGCCTCAACACTGATATGATCTCTCCCAATTGCTCTTCTTCAATGGGGCTTGGGACTGATTGTTCCTCGTCTTGTTCTTGCTCTTCTTCTACTACAAACTCAACCTCAACCACCACTGGTTTTCAATCTTGACCTCCTCTATTGGCTTGACCATCAAGGGGATCTTTGTAAACCCAAATTTTTGTAGCCCAACTCTTCAGATTGTCTGTCATTTCTTTTCTGTTGGGTTGCTCTTTTTGATGTTCTCCTTGACTGGATTATTGAGTCTCTTCCCAACATGGGCTATGGGAAAGCAAGAGGAGTGGAAAGTTTGGGTTCAACCATCTTTGCAATTGTTTGTGGTGGGAAGGGAGGTGCAACTTCTTATTTGTTTAGAGGGGATGACTGTTTGGAAGGGAAAAGGATAGAAGAACTGAAATGAGGTGGAAGACTAGGAGATGGAGAAATGAAATCAACACTTGGGGTAGCAAGTGAGGGGCTTGACTCTTGCCTCTGCTGAAATGATAAAGATTGAGGGAGAGAAAATGAAAGGTAGGGAGCTGGTGATTGACTTACCCATTGACAAGGTTGTACCACACTTTACTCATAAGCCCCAATGTCCTCAATCCACTATGTAAGCTGAGGCAACACTTCAACCATGAAGTCAAGCTTCTCTTGAGGGTTGTAATGTCTTGGAAAATGGCCTTCCCATGGACAAGGTGCCCTGCAACCAATCTTGAATGCATTCATTTGTGCTATGCCCCTTGATTGAACCATGCTAGCCTCCATTTTTTGAATCTTCTCCAGTAGACCAACATCCTCTACATAACTATCACCATCATATGCGTCCCCTTGTCCTTGATAAGCTTCATAGTCAAACTGGTTTTGATACTGCTCATATGAGTAAGCATAATGGTCCTGGATCTGATTATAATGCTGATCTGGAGGAGTTGGGAAATACATTGGAGGTGGATTGTATTGTTGTAAGTGTGAGTTCCATGAAGGGAATGAAGTCATAATTGTACAACCTCATGGAATGGGAGAAAATGGAAGAGATGGAAGAGGAAAATAGATGAAAATGAGTGGAAATGAATGGAAAATGTCTGCAACTCAGAGAATGGGTTTTTGACCAGATGGAGTCGCTAGATGTGCTTGAAAATGCCTCCAAAGGCTGAAATCTTCACCAAGAGCACATAGAACCTTGATGAAGTGAAGTGGTAAGGTGTTTCATACCTGTCCCACCAGTCGTGTTAAAACTGTTAGTGCGAAATCATTGCACCCCCAAATGAGTTATGGATTTTATTTTCTAAGGCATGGTCATTTTGTGTGATTTGCATAACATTCGATCATTCCCCAAGCTATGGGACTTGCAAATGAGAATGATCCTCCAGAGAAGTCTGGTTCCTCTTCCTAATCCTAGTGCTAAACTACTTCTAAGGAAGGAAATACGACTATCTACTCCTAATCTAACAATTCCATTTGATCCCTTGGAATTGTTAGATTAGGAGTAGATAGTCACATTTCCTTGGTCCCCCTTTTGAGATGGGACACGTGGCAACCAGATTAGAGAAAAAATGGGTTTTTGGGTCCGTAATTTACCTTTTACCCTTGTTACAAAATGCAAAACTCAAAAAACCCTCGCGGCCCTGAAGCTCTACCTTTTGACTCTGCTTGACCATTTTCCCCTGCCTCCGTTTCATCCTGAGACACGTGGAGATGCGGCACTTGTTTGAGCTTCTCTTTTTGGATTCACCTTTGGAGGAGAGTTGTTAAGACATGTGGTTCCCTCTTCTGGATCTTCCATACTTATTTGATTCTGTATTCTTTCCTAAACAATTTTGATCTCGAAGACCTTGGATCCTTGTCATTTTTCCTTTCTTGCTCCTGGCCTCTCTTACGGCACTGTCCCTTCTTCTATGACCCTGCAATTCCGTTGTTGAGTCCTCCCTCGACCCTTTAAATAGATTTAAGACATGGAAACACCTAGAAGAACTGTTTCTTCTATTTCTTCTTATGCAGGGTCGAATTTGGCTTTCTCGGGCCTCTGTTTTAACTTTTCCTGGTTCTGGAACTCGAGCTCGTGGGTCTGAATCATTTCCCTTCATTTTTTCTTTATGTGTAAGGCTTGTTCTGACAAAAATTTCTAGGGGGAAATTTGGGATCACAACCACCTCAACAGCCAGCTCAGTAGCAACAACAACAACAATAGACTTGCCCACCTTACAGACCTCCTCAAAGATTTGACGCACAGAGGGGGTGGAGTATGGGGCCTCCTCCTAGAGGTCCCATCAGGACACATGGTGCACAGAGAGCTCAGTCAATAGGAGCTCATTAGTAGAGACCTCAACAGTCCATAGTCAGGTTGTCAGGATCCACATCAAAGACATCTAGAGTGTAACAAGAGCTACATCCCACTGGAAAGGATCGAGAAACTATTATGGTTTTGGTGTTGTTGGACACCATCGGAGAGAATGCCCACAGAACCCTAGCAAAAAGGGTAAGACACAAATATTAGATCCTACTATTAGAGATATGGCACGGAGCCATCGGATCTACGCAGTGGTCGAGAACCACCAAGCCGAGCACCAAAGTACTGTGATATAGACGACAGGTAGTATTGGTGGTGTTTTCACCTCTATATTGTTTGATTTTGGTTCCTCTGGTTATTTTATTGCACCATCCTTAGTAGAGCGTTGTAGGCTACTGGAAATTAGGTAGGGTCATAGTTAGGACATTGAGATGGCTTTTGGAGCTAAAATTTCTGTAGACTCCTTAGTTAAGGAGTGTGTAGTGGATTTGCGACCCTTCACCACTAGTTTGGATCTTTGAATCCTTCCTTTGGGTTCCTATGGTGTCATCTTGGGCATGGACTGGTTGTCCATACATAGAGATAGAGTGGACTGTTACCATAAGAATATTGATTATACAAATGATCTAGGAGTGGAGTCAGTGATAGCAGGGGTTAGGAGACCCATTTCTTTTTGCACCATCTCCGCTATGTAGCTTAAGCGGTGTGTGCGATGGGGTTGTCATATGTATGCGGTTTACAATTAGTGACAGATCGGAGGATGAGTCCAGTGGACCATATCTTGATGGCCATCCCATCTCGAGAGAGTTTGCGGATGTTTTTCTAGGGGAGCTACCGAGGTTACCTCCCCCACGTGAGATAGATTTTCATATAGATTTGGTTTCGGGTTGTAGAGCCTATCTCACGAGCTCCTTATTAGATGACTACCCCTGAGCTATGTGAGCTCAAGTTGCAGCTTGAGGGCCTTCTAGATGAAGGCCTAATCCATCCTAGTGTATCCCCTCTGGGTGCACCGGTGATTTTTGTTAAGAATAAGGACAGATCTCTATGGTTGTGTATTGATTATCTCCAGCTGAACAAAGTAACGATCAAGAATCATTATCCACTTCCACACATTGATGACTTGTTTGATTAGATGAAGGGTGCCACAATTTTCTCCAAGATAGATATGAAGTCAGGGTATCATCAGCTGAGGATTATGGAGACAGATATTCATAAGACCCGCCTTCCATACGAGATATGGCCTCTACGAGTTCACAGTGGTACCTTTCGGTTTGGTAAATGCCCCCCGAAGTGTTTATGAGCTTGATGAATGGGGTATTCATGAATTTTATAGATCACTTCGTGCTTATTTTCCTTGACGAAATCTTGATTTACTCACATACGTGTGAGGCGCACGAGGAGCACCTGCGCCAGGTTCTTCAGTATCTTTGTGAGTAGCATCTTTATAGGAACCTGGAGAAGTGTGCGTTCTTTCAATCAGAGGTGCAGTATTTGGGCCACATCATTTCTGGGGAAGGAATTGTAGTCGATCCTTCCAAGATTCAAGCTATTATGGATTGGTTGACACCCACTAATGTGATCGAGGTGCGCAGCTTCATGGGTTTGGCAGGATATTAGAGGATATTTGTTCAGGACTTTTCTTGGATTGTGCACCCCATCACTTCCCTTCAGCGGAAAGGGAAGAAGTTTGTTTGGTTAGACAGATGTGAGCAAGCCTTAAGGAAACTGAAGGAATGCCTTATGATGACACCTATTCTTGTAGTACTAGATCCTCATTGTGAGTTCTACATTTACACAGATGCTTCTCTGGCAGGACTTGAAGGTGTGTTGATGTAGGAGGGTAGAGTAGTTGCTTTTGAGTCTCGCAAACTCAAATATGATGAAATCAATTATCTGACTCATGATCTTGAGCTTGCAGTAGTTGTGCATGACTTAGTGCGGTGGAGAAATTTCCTCCTTGGTCAGAGATTTAGACTCAGGACTGATCACTTGAGTCTTCGCCACCTCTTCACGCAGCCCAATCTCAACACTCATCAGCGGCATTGGATGGAGTTTCTTTGTGAGTACAATATGGAGATAGAGCATGTGAAGGGGAATGAGAATGTGGTTGTAGACACTTTGAGTAGATGAAGACATGTGGCTATGACTACTTTAGTATTTACAGACTTACGGAGTAGGATTTTGCAACAACTTCCTCATGACAGCTTCTACCTTATAGCCAAAGCAGAGATTAAGTCTCAGAGACCCCTTGAGGGGATATTTGATGGATTTTCATTAGAGGCAGATGGCCTTCTCAGACACAAAGGTCAGATATACGTCCCTAGAGATGGAGGCTTGAGACAAGACATTTTGTTAGAGGCTCATCGTGCCCCTTATTCAGCCCATCCTGGGGTGAAGAAGATGCATGCCTCTTTGAGACAGTTGTACCATTGGAGAGGACTTCAGAGAGACGTGGCTTAGTTTATGTCATGCTGTTTAGAGTGTCAAAGGGTGAAGGCCAAGCATCAACATCCAACTGGCCTTCTTTTTCCTCACGCCATACCAGAGTGGAAGTGGGACACCATTTCTATGGACTTCATTGTGGGGTTCCGACGTTGAGATACCACCACGACGTCATCATGGTCATGGTGGATAAATTAACGAAGGTAGCTTATTTTTCTCCGGTGAAGACCACCTACACACCTAGTGCAATGGCACATGTATATCTTGATGAGATTGTTAGATTACACGGGATTCCACAGAAGATTATTTGCGATCGCGATCCTTTGTACACTTCCCATTTCTTGACCACCTTGTAGTATGCTCTCGGGATGTGGATCAATTTTAGCATAACATATCACCCTGAGATAGATGGACATACTGAGAGGGTGAATTAGATCCTGGAGGACATGCTTATGATGTACGTTATGGATCACTAGTCGAGATAGGAGGACTATTTGTACTTGGTGGAGTTTGCCTACAATAATAGTTTTCAGAGTTTGATAGGCATGGCTCCTTTTCAGGAATTATATGGCAGAGAGTGCAGGACACCTCTTAGTTGGGACATGTTAGAGGATAAGGTTTCGCTTGGGCCAACATTATTACAAGATATGGAGTAGCAAATTACCTTGATCAGACAAATATTGCAAGAGGCGCATGACAGATAGAAGAAGTATGCAGACCAGTATAGGACATATCGTAGTTATGAGGTGGGCATGAAGGTTTTTCTTCATGTCAGACTGCATAAAAGCCCTATCCATTACGAAAATGGTTCTAAGCTCACTCCTAGGTTTGCGGGTCCCTTTGAGATCTTGGAGCGCATCGGTCCCTTGGCATATCGTCTAGCATTTCCACCTAGCTTGTCTCACGTTCATGATGTGTTTCACGTTTCTATGCTTAGGAGATATATTTCTGATCCTTCTCACATGCTAGATTGGACCGCATTGCAGGTGTAGGATCAGGGGCAGGTGATGGTGGAACCTGTCAGCATTATAGAGTGCAGGACTATGGGCCTTTGCGGAAGAGAGATTGACCAGGTTCGGGTGCAGTGGGACATATATGATGAGACTGCAACTACATGGGAGGATGCTACATTGCTTCGAGTGTAGTTCCCACACATGTTCCAGTGACTTCCAAGAGGAAGTAGAGTCTAAGGGGAGGGGGATGTAGTGCCCACTTCCCTTCGACACCTTTTCGATTTGATTTTGATATTGTCGACTGCACTTATGGATATATTATAGCTTTTGATTCAACATGCTAGTAGATATTAGAAATACTGGATGGTTGTTGTTTTGACTCATATACAATGTATTTGATTTATTAGAGATATGTTATATTTGATGTTGAGATATTGTGGACATGGTTATATATATATTTCTGACATGTGATATCTTTTGCCACACTTCGTAGGCTTTGATAATTGAAATTATGTTGTGATCATTTTGACATGGATGAAATGTTAGATAGAAATGTTGCTAGAAATTTGTAAATTGTTCGAAATTGCATAGATGATATTTGTTCGTATATAGATGATTTTAGATTTATATTACATATTTTGGCATGGATGGTTTAATGTAGCCACGAGGCCGAAGGAGGTATTCTCTATTTTGTAGGTATAAATATATTCACAACAACATTGGGGGATTGGAGACCAACCACATCAGAATTCTAGATGAATTCAACTAGGGCCACCATGGCAACATGTAATTGTGTGTGTGTTAGAATTATTTGGTTAGGGGAAAATTGTGACCAAGGGGTCATGTGTTGTTTTGTTTTAATTTCCTTTTTTATTAATGTTAGTATGTGTTCCCTTTAGTGATGTAATTTACTTGTTTTAATTATTTAGATTTTTAGATGTATGTTTACCCCTTTATTATTCATGGGTAGTAGTCTCTTAACTAAGCTAAATTAAATTTGTCCTAAAATAATTAAAGATGTGACCAAAAGGAGATCATTTATTAGACTTGATTTACTCTTGGATTTTGTGTTGAGTGTTGTATGTTTGAGTCTTGAGTGTAGTACACTCTACCCTTCATGGGAAACTCGAATTTGGCCTTAGAGGCCAAATTTGGAAGCTTGTGGGACAAGTCAAACACTTCCCACACCTCTTAAATGTCTATGCCAACCCTACCTATGGGATGAGGGGTCAAAATTAGGCCTTATTAGGTGTTTTGGGAAGAGAAAAAGGTGAAATGTTAATTGCACATTCTTTAAAATATTTAATTTTGTCCTTAGGGGGAGTGGGCTTAGATGGAGTGTGTAAGTTTCTTGTCATTCTTTCAACCACTTATTAATTGTGCATTGGAATATGAGGTTGACTAAGGTGATGTGGAGTGGAGAGGAAATGAGGTGGCATCCTACTTGGAGCCACATCATCCTCCTTTCTCCTCTTTCTATTTATTGAAATCTTTTGGCTTGTTTGGGGGTTACTTCATTATTTTTGGGCTCTTGTATTTTTGGAGAGTTAGAGGATTTTTGAGAGAGCTTGTGGATTGTTTGAGCTTGTGGATTTTTACTTGGTTTGAGGAGCTTGGAATTTCATTCTGAAGACAGGCTCTACTATGGAGAGGTAGGAGATTTACCTTGCTTTTGTAATACTTTTACTATGTGTTTATATGTTGTGTTGAGTGTTGTTTTTTTGGTATGGGTAGATTTCCTAAGTTTGGAGTAGGAGAAGACTAAGATGATTTTTCTTGTAGGGAGGCATAAGAGTTTACTTTCTTGTGGAGGGATTTTGGGTTGGGTGCCCCACCTTGTATTTCTTCTTATTCTTGTTATGAGGGAGGAATAAGAGATTGAGGGAGGCATAAGAGTATATGGAGACATAAGGGGTACTTGAGGGAGGAATAAGAGTTTGTAGGGGATTAGAGACATACATTGGAGGCTTAAAGGTGGGCACCCATTCCCATTGGGAGGCATATGTGGCCTCCCCATAGGTCTTGCTCTTTTGGCTTTCTTGATAAGCCTTGTTATATTGTTGTTCTTTTTACTTGTGTTGTGGTTGTGTTATAATTTGAATGGAATGAATGTGAAATTATTTTTTAAAGTTTTGTGGAAGCTTGTTGTTTCCATGTGTGAAAATCATTTACCATTGTGATTGTTGGGGCTCGAGGGCCAATGGAGAGGATGGATTCTCCTCTTCATTGGATGTATTGGTTGGGTGGAGAGCGTTGCCTCTCCCCCTATTTTGATGTGAATTAAACAATATTGAGAGAGATATATTTCTTGGAGTGGTGGAGTTAGAGTGTTGTTGGAGACCTTGAGAACTTACCCTTGTAAAGAAATTTATTTGTATTCCCATTTAGAGTGGAAGGACTTGTAATAATGTATTCCCTTATTTTATTTATATTTTGTATGATTTCCCACATCAAGTGGAGAACATTGTAATGATCTTGTAAAGGAAAGTTGTGTTTGAATAGTTATTGATATTGTATTGTATGTGGAAATAAACAATTAAGAAAAGAAAGAAGAAAGGATTGTAATGTAGAGCTAGTTTTGCAAAAAAAAAAGGGTCACTCTTCTTGTTGAAATCTTGGATGTATTGTGAGAAAAGTAGTTCTTTGTGTTAAAAGAAATGAGTTATACTCAATGGGGAAAAGAAAGTTTAATTTCTTGTGAGTTTGTATTGTTGTAAATGAGAAAGTAGAAATAGAAAAGTGATAATATGTTAAAAGTATGCATAGTAAATTTGAATGTAAAAGGAAGTTGTTGTAGTTGTTTTAAATATTTGAGTTGTAGTAAAAATTGAAGAGACGACAAATTTGAAATAGGGAATTGTTGCATTTTGTATTAGAAATTAACAATGTGAAATTAGACATATATTCCTTAATTTTTCTCTTGGAATATAAAGAAAATTAGATAAATAAAATGCAATAGATCTTATAGTTGTTATTATCACTATTAGAATTCTAAATGTTTTAAATGAGTGTTTTTAATCAAGAAATGATCAAATGGAAAAGAATAACAAAATTGGAAACCTTAAGAGTATAAAATTTAAGAATGTATTTTAGAACCTTGTAGTAAAATTTGGTTTTGTGAAAATCTCGACATGATGGTTATGTATTTTTAGAAACAGGACCACAACCCTGTGTTGAGCGATGGTCCCGTAATCACCGCTCAGGCTGAGGTGGTGGTCTAAGAATCGCCACTCCGTAGGGCGGCGGTTATAGGACCTACGGCCTGCTCTTGGTGGCAGTTCTGTCACTTATGACAAAACTCCACAGATTTACGCCTGTGCGTGATTTTTAACTGGTTCCATTTAATTTTTAAGTTGTAAAATTTATGTGATAACTACTGGTAAGCAAAATAATGAGTAATCCTTTGGATTCAACAATAAAACTTACAATGTGTTGGTCCGAAAATCTGTCACGTAGACAGATCTATGGATAGACGAGCCAACAGTGTTGCAGGGCTTAGCCCCTCTTTGAGACAGCAAAGCGAAACTGGTTTATTGCTACTTCTACTAGCAGGAACCTATGCAAGTCTCACAGATTCTGCCTTCGGGGGGTTGGGATCTCATCCCGAGTAGAGTGTTCCAGGCTGCGAAAAGAAAGGAAATGAAAGAGAGGAGAAGAGAAAGAACAGATCCGAAGGAAGAAAAGAAATGAGTTCCCAAAGCAGAAAGGGTTAGAAGATTTATGTTTTTAGTTTGGGTAGTAAACAGAGCCAAACCTAATTGCATAAATAAACAAAGCAATACTGATAAACAAATGACGGAAAAGTAGATCTTGAATCCAACAGATTAAACACATACAGATCTAACGTAAGAAAGATCTTCTGTATAACACAACTATTTAGCACAAAGTCTGAATAATTGTATTACTTGTTATTTTCTGTTACAAAAAAAGCCCCAAGTCTTTCTCTCTTCACCTCTATTTCTATCTAAAAAATGTTCACCCCTTCGAATACAACAAGTATCCTTGTATTTATAGAAGATGAGAGAGAGAGCGAATGCAAAAATGGAGCCAACCACTTATTTACAAGATATTTACAAAATATCCAAAAGTCATGTTGACTTTGACAACTTGGATGGATGACATCATCTCATGATGCAACATGGATGACGTCACTCATTTGTGTCAACTTACATTTTTGATACTTCGAAGAGAAAGTCGGAGAATAGTGAGGAGAAGAAGAAGAAGAAGAAGAAGAGGAAGCTACTCATCATCATCGTCCTGCGGCCGAAAAGGGGGTCGCCTGCTTCTGATGTTGCTCAAGTGATGATATATGGAACTGGGGCGCGGTTATTCCAGGAACTTGCTAATCATCGGCCCAAATTGATCCTGTGATGGATCCTTGTGTCGCTCACTGATCACCTCGCAAGTTTTCCCGTTCATCTCATGAGTTTTTCGGGGATGTTGGAATAGTCTTTACCCGCCTCGATTAGGAACCGCGATGAAGTCTCTACAGGCCAGTAGGTTGTTGATGGATTCGATGTCGAACGTGACTTCTGGCCCTGTCCCTTGAGTAGCTATCTCCTTGAAAATCCGGATAGTATCATCAGCTGATCTCAAGGTGAGGGAAGGAGTGAGCAACCCTGGAGATCATAGATAGAACAATCTTCTCCATTTGATAGATCGCATCCAGGGCCTCTTCCTTCACCTTGTCTATCTTTTCTAGACACGAATTCGAGCTGATCTACCTGATAGTCCAGAGTGGGACATGGTCTTGTTGAGGGTCCTTGGATGACCAAATACTCCGAACTTGACCAAATCTTCGACTGAACAGTCTCGAACATTTGTTGGAAGGCCTCGTGTTGGAGTCTAGCATGCTCTAATTCTTCTGATACTGGACTCGCTAATGCTTGGAGTTCCTTATTCACCTTCTCGATATTTAGGTATAAACTGATATACTCGGCGATTACCTCTTTCGCTATCCTTGAGGATCTGACTCCTCCAAGCAGAAACAGCCATGCCCTGCTCGCTGATCTTTGAATATTCATTGATCTTATTCTGACTGAGAAGCTCAGGAGTCTCAGCGGCAGTTGTGGGAGGTGCATTTCCCATCTTCTGTAAGGCTTGAAGCAGGTATTTATTCTGCTCCTTCAGTAGCCTCTTTTCTTCCTTTGTTTCTTGAAGCTTTTCGCAGAGTGCATCAACTGCGGAAAGAGCTTCTCCCTGGAGACTTTCTGAGGAAGTCCCCATTGTGACTTGGGTCGCTGTGAAATCTGCCGGAGACAGATCTTCTTTCTCTGTGTGGTGGGATCGGGGTAGGCTATTTCCAAAACCCTCTCACCTGCGGTGCTCTTGGAGAAGCATGTAACCCGGCTTGTGCTTCTTTGCTCCATTAGCCGGAATGACTAAAAAGTCCATCGGGAGCGATGGGGACTTTCCTCTTTGGTTGGCTCAGCTGTTGAGAGATCCAAGCTGGTCCTATAGAAGAAGGACCAGAGACAGAGGAGGAGGAGCGGCGACGGTAGAAGAGGGGAAAAACGTGGAGACACGTGGGTGGCGGCATTGAAAGAATAGCCGAAGACATGCCCATGGGAGGAAGGGAAACCGCAGCAGCAGAAGAGATAGGAAGGGAAGGGAGCTCGGAGAGGAGGGAGAAGAAATAGAAGAAGACAAATCATTGAGGGAGGAGAAAATAGACGGAGAGGCAGGGGAAAGAGTAGAAGGACGGGCAGAGGACACGACCAAAGGGGTGGTCGCTGGAGTCATCTCGAGGCAGGGTAAGGAAGAGAAGAAGAAGGGATAGAAGGGACCTCTGAAGTTGTAGCGAGTGCTGACATCCTGGGTGGATGGGCGTATAGGACTATCCTCCGTCGGCTTCTTTCTCTGGCGAATCCAGAGTTATTACTTGTTCGGGCTCTGAAGGAAGGAGGACTTTCAGGGGCTTCCTCCTGAATGGCGCTAGGCTCACCTTCCGCAGCTTTGCCTTTTAGCTGCTTCTTTGACCTTGGAGGTGCATTACCTAAAGGAGAAGTTGTAAAATCTACACCGAGGTAGATTAGTCTGTTCATGCGGCACCAACGCTCTGGTCCTCCACATAGTCTCTTTAACTCTGCTCCTCAATTGTTTGAGGAGCCTTGCTTCTGTCAATGTCCGGGAAGGGCCAATCATCCCCTTCTGTGTCATTATACACTTTGTCTACTTTCGTCTTCCGTGGTTTGGAAGCCTTTTGGAACAATGGCTACTCCGTATTGGATGATTTTCCGTTAATGCCAAGCGAGAGTGATCCTTTCTTCTGAGTTCTACCTCATGGATGAACGTCAATGTAGATATCCTCAATCTGAGGGACATGAATGGGATCAAGCTTAGCCCTTGGTAAGACAGCCCCTAGGGGTCGAATGTAGGCCTTGCTGGGAAATCATGCTTTAGGTTGAGAAATTCTAGCTCAGCAAACATCTCCTTCACCTTGTGATAGCTGGAGCATGTGTAACGGCCCACTGTTAGGGGGAAAGGAGTTCCGCCCTTCTTTCTCTTGAGGCACTTTTCATGGTATGTGACGAGCTGTCTTGATAGTTCCAACAAAATCAGCTTTTGGTCGAGCATACCTCGGTAGCCTGGTTGGTTCTCCCAAAAAGTTGGCAGCCCTTAGATAGGTGAACATGGGAAATTGGGTGAACAGGGCCCCCACCATTTCTCCACGTGACTGCCACTATGTTTTTGGTTGTCCGGCTATGAGCTCAAGTTCGGGCGCAACATGCACATGATGTGGTAGAAGAAAACATCATTGATCTTAGCGAAGTGTTGGATGCTGTTCTCCAGCTTCAGCTCTTGATAGTATTCATATATTTTGGCTTGAGGCCAAGTTCCACTTCGGTGCAGCCCTGGATAATCTCTTTCAGCTGGCTGGCAGCATAGACGATGTAGGAGTTCATGTGGAATACTCCTGGTCGTAGCGAACTGTTGCAGTTGCTCGGATATTGTGCTGCTTATTATCTCCCCCCAGCAGAAACGCTAATCGGGCAGATTCTTATTCATTGTTTCCAGGTAACGCAGCATCCACTTATGGAAGTAGTGAGCATCTGAAAGACCGAAGACTCTGCTTAGGAAGGTGATTGGTATCACTGAGTTCCTTTGAGAAATCACTCCGGTGGATAGTTTGAGGCCACCGGGTCACTACCTTCTTATTCTTTAGGTAGACCTCATTCATTAACTGCATGAACTCTGCCTTCGTTGTCTTCCCAGGCCTTGATGCATTCCTGTTGGCTAACAACCACGTAGTTCCGGGTGGTGAGGGATGCCAAGCATTAACTCAAAGCGACGGGTAGTAAGGTTTTATAACTACCTCGCCCTTGCTAGTTCTCAACACATCTCGTGTCTTTGTTGAAGGATTGTGCAACAACCATCGATAAACTCGTTATTCACAGCGCTGAAAGGGATTCCTCCGGCAAAGTGCAGGGCACTGCCTATTAGCTTGTCCATCCATGGACTTCTTGTCACTTTTTGAGTTCTTACCCAGAATTATTCCATGTCAATGTGACCCAATTCAGAGTCCCTGACATCCATACTGCACTCAGCCTGTGATTCGAGCATTCTGACCCTTTGGTATTTATACTTCATTTCTTCTTCTGTCAGCTTAGCCTTTCCTCTTGGGTTTGGCAGGTCTCTTGCTTGATGTAGACATGTGTTCTTCAAGGCTTATCTGAAGATCTGCATGTAGAAGGAGCGAAACCCAGTCCAGGAAAGTTGAATTAGACATTTGATTTTCCATTGGAACGCTAAGCAGAAGAAAGAATTAGAGATTTAAAGGCTTAGGGCGCAGGAAAAATGCAACTGGCAGACCAAAATAGATAATGCACACAAGAAAAATGCAACTAGCAGGCCAAATAGATAAGGCGCACAGGAAATGCATGTTGCAGAGGTTAAGTAGGCGCCAAAAGCGCATGGCGCATGGATGAAGTAGGTTGCATTTTATAACAGGGCGCACAGGAAATGGGTGTTACATGGGGGGTTTTGATGTGCCCTATGGCGCGTGGAAACATTATGTAAGCATGGACGAATGATGCACCAAAGGAATATAGCGCGGGCACATGGAGGGGTCTACACAACATCATGTTACTGCAATCGGAGGGTGCGCCAGCGCCTTATGTAATCTTGTATACTTGCGTGAATAAAGTTTGCGTTACATGAAGGCTAGGTGCACTCTTTGGCACATGGAAACATGATGCAACATGGATAAAAGGGTGTGCCAAAGGCCTATAGGAGGAAGCGCGGGTCTTACACTTGGAGCATGCAAAAGGGGTGCGCTTATGGGCGCATGAATTTCAGACTGCAGCAGGATGGCAGGGTGCGCCATGGCGCGGGTTATTGCAATATGTTGCATGGCGGGTAGGTGCGCCGAGGGGAAACGTCTGTAACCATTTAAACATTTGTTACAAGGCGCGCCAGTTCTTCCTTTTTGAAAGTGGATGCTCTCAAATATCTCTCTTTCTTTCCTCTTCTTTCTTTCTCCCATTCCCAAAAGATAAGTTCAAAACAACTCCCTTTTTTCCAGCAGATCTGGAAAGAGGGGAGAAAGGAAAAAGAGAAGAAAAGAATGAACACAAAGCAGGACAGCACAGAGAGAAGGGGGGGGGAGAATACTAGCTCAACATACTTCGATTTTTAAAACCGACTAGCCACTAAAGCAACAGACTACGCACAGCACCAATCAGACCAGACAAAGAAAACAAGCTCAAAGGAGAGAAAACACAGGCCAAGAACGTGAAAGCATTCAAAAAACAAACCGTGAGAACCACCTACCTCGAATATATATTGAAAATTTGTGGCGAGCGGGGTCCACAGAGCGATGACAGCGACAGAGCAGAGCTGACAAATCTAGAGCGATCACGTGCTTGGCGAAATGGAATGAAAATGACATGGCGGGCACTGGTATTTATAGAAAAAACTTTGTCATTAATGCGCCAACCAACCTTTTGAAATGGCGCACGGAAAACGGCTGTCGACAGAGGTAAAGCGAGTGCGCACTTTGGCGCATGGAAGAAAAAGATGCAACAGAAGAATGGAGCGCGCCCTTTGGCACACCAAATTCGTTATCGACATGAAGTCTATGTGTGCCCTTTGGCGCACAAAAGATTTGGGTTGTTACATAGATATTACGTGCGCCCTTTGGTGCACCACAAAACTTACTCAACATCCTTTGGTGCACCGAGAAGACGTGCTAACATGGAAAACCATGTGCCAAAGGCTTTTAAGGGGGCGCATCAAAACTTGATGTTGCAATGAAAAAACCATGCGCCTAGCCCAAAAAAGGCTAAAAAAAGGCTAAGTTCAAAAACTGAATTTCCCGGGAAGGGTTTTTACAACATTTCGAACGCGAAGGATCCTCTAACGAGGGGGTCGAAACAAAATTTTCGGTACGGTTATCGGTAAAATTGCCCTTGTCAATTTTATAGGATAACAGCTGGCTCTTTCTGGGGACTATCCTTGAGCAAACTCGGGGGTAGAGAATCCCAAATCACATGTGCCTATCCATTGGGTAACAGAGTCAAAAACAAGGGCGAACGGAGGGGAAAAGAAAGAAAACACACAACAAACTGAAAGCAAACACACGACGGAAAGCCAAACACACAACAAAAAGCAAAACTGTACAAAGAAGAGAGCAAGCTCTACTTCCTGAAGATCTTGAGATGTTTCCCGCTATAGGGAAGCGGGAGTTCAGCTCCATCCAGATATGAGAGATAGAAGAAACTATTCTCTCCATTGAGTTGCTTGATTTTGAAGGGTCCTCTCCATAGGGAATCAAATTTTCCGTGCATGCCCTTTGGTTCTCTTCGCTTGTCCCAAAGAAGGACGAGATCTCCCACTAGAAAAATCTCTCTGCTTGGCTTTCTTATCAAAAAGCCTCTTCACTTGATTCTGATGTTCAGTGATTCTATCGACCACCTTTACTCTCTTTTCTTCAAGTTCTACTAAGGTACATAATTCTCTTTTCTAGAGAACTCTGAAAAGTTTCATCTTCAATTACTCGTGCCAAGCGTAGAGCAGGAAGTTCTGCAGAAATGGCAAGTTCGGCATCAATGCCATATAACACTTGAAAAGGTGACATGCCGAGAGATCTTCTTGGGGGTAATGCGGTCCGCCCACAAAGCGTCGTACAAAGACTTGTGCCACATCCGCTGATTTTCATCTACTAATTTCCGTATGATGGTCACCAAATTCTTATTACTGGATTCTGCCTGACCATTTCCCTGAGGGTAATAATCCGAGGCATGTGCTAAAGTTATTCCGTATTCATAGCAAAAACTAATAACTTCTCGGGAGGAGAAATTAGAAGCATTATCAGCAACGATTTTGTTTGGAATGCCAAACCTGACAATGATATTTTCTTTGATAAAACTACAAACCACCTCAGAAGTGGCATGCTTGACAGGTATGGCCTCCACCCATTTAGTGAAGTAATCCGTTGCTGTGAGGACATAGCTATGTCCAGCACTCAATTGAGGATTGAGGTGCACCAATAAAATCAATTCCCCATTACCTGAATGGTTCATTGATAATGACCGGCCTTAGGGGGGAGGGGCAGCCAACTTGGGCTTGCCGACGAACTATTGACAGGGTTCACACTTTGCCACCCAGGTAGCCGCATCTTGAAAGAGCATCGGCCAGTAGTACCTGGCTCGAATGATCTTGTGTGCTGTCACGGAAGAAGAAAAATGGCCTCCACAGGTCGAATTGTGAAAACTTTCCAGCAGTTTCACTTGTTGGGGCTTGTCAACACATCGCAGGAAAACACCGTCTATCCCACGCTTGTATAAACCTTCATCCCAGATGACATATTTAGCTGCCCTGAGCTTTACAGTACGCTTCTCCTTTGTAGTCAGGTGCACTGGGCATTCACCGTAGGTAAGAAAGAAAGCGATGTCGGAGTACCATTTATCACTGGTTGTAACAAATAAAACCAGAGGCAGAGAATTAGGCCCTTCTAGAGGGGTTTGCTCTTCTTTAGTACAACCCTCTTTCCTTTTAGGGTTCTCTGAATCTTCATTTTCAGCCATTAGCTGACACAGGCCTTTGCCCCTCACTAGCTTGGTGGGCTTAATATCCAGGTCATATTCCTGGACCCTTTGCGATCCAATTTCCCCTCAAACTTCCCAATTCCTGCTGAGTTAGAATTGATTTCACCGCTGGTGTCAGAGAACCAGCACCACCGTATGTGAGTTCAGAATGTAATACCTAAAATTCTTCACCGCTTTGACAACGGCAAAGGCATGCTTTTCCAGCTGAGTCATTTTCAGTTCGTGAGGCTTGAGAGGAGAACTCGATGAATGCGATTGGAGATTCAATATCCTCCGAGTTCTTTTGCATTAGGATTGCAGACACAGTATGTTCCGATGCATAGCTATACATAATGAAGTCTTTGGAGAAATCCGGACATACCAGGACTGGTGCATGAGCAACAGAAGTTTTTATTTCCTCAAATGATCTTTTTCCCTTCTTCACTCCATCTGAAAGTGGGTGACCCTTTCATCATGTTCAGTATGTGGCGGGTCTTTTCGGCAAAGTCAGGAACAAAACACCTAAGAAATTTCACCTTCCCGAAGAAAGAATGAACACCAGTTCTTGCTTGTGGGTAGAGTAAGGCTCTGAATGGCCTTAACCCTTTCAATGTCTATCTTCGTCCCTTCATTGCTAACCACATGTCCTAGCAACTTCCCTTCAGTAACCCCAAAAACAGACTTTTTGGGATTTAGGGAAATCCCATGCTCTCGGCACCTGGCCAGTACTTGCTCCAAGTGATCACAATGATCACTTCGCTGTTTAGAGAACACGGTCAAGTCATCTAGATAAACTACAATGACTTTTCCCATCATACCTTTAAATGCAAAGTCCATGGCCCGTTGAAAAAGTAGCACCTGCATTAGTTAGGCCGAAAGGCATCCTGCTGTAGGCAAATGTACCCCAGGGAGTAGTGAATGTTGTTTTGAATTGATCTTCAGGCGAGACTTCAATCTGATTGTAGCCTGAAAAACCGTCAAGCATAGACAACATTTCTGATCCAGTTACTACTTGCACAACTTGGTCCATTATCGGGAGAGGGGTAGTTATCTTTCAGTGACGCTTGATTCAAGTTCGGAAGTCTACGCAGATGCGTATCTCTCCGTTTTTCTTGCGCACTGGCACAGTATTTCGCCACCCAGGGTAACTAGTTGATGGATAGGGAAAATGATTCTCGCATCCAGCATTTTCTGAATTTCGGCTTGGATGGTGCTTGAAATCTTAGGATTATAGTGCCTTTTTTTCTGACGGAAGGCTTTGGCATCTTCTTTCAGCGGTATATCATGCTGAACGTCCTTGGTTTAAAAGACTTTAGATCGGCATAGGACCATGCCAATACATCCATATATCTTTTCAGCAACTTGACAAATGTCCGCGTTTCTTCTGGCGTGCAACATTTCCCTATGTTTACAAATTGCGGATGTGCTTCAGAACCTATATTGACTGATTCCGTCTCTGGGGACGAATCAAGGGTCATTTGCTTCTTCTTTTTATAAAACGGTCGTTGCCTGTCAAACAACGTTCTAGAGAAACTAGGCCTTTGGAATCTTATTACCCTTGAGCTGACATATGCCATCGTTCTTCCCCTGACTCATGGTTTTGACCGTTGATTGATTCGCGGCAGTGGAGAGGTGGATCCTTCAAAATACAACTCATTAAAATTTTCTGATTTTTCTAGAAAGGCAATGAGGTGATTATCATTATTGAATACCTACCAATGCGGAGGTTGTCTTGCACGCTCGGGCGGAAAACCACTTCAATGGTGTATTTGTTTCATTTTCAAACCCGGGTGCGGGAGCATAAGAGATGCGAAACGGCCAATGAATCGGCCATATCATTTTGAGCTCTTGGAATTGCTCCTAGTGAAAAGGCATCGAATTCTTCGATGCTGTCCCACACTGTATTACGGTAGTGCCTGAGCCTCTCATTTTTCACTTGGTAAAATTCTCTTGACTTGATTTACAACTAGCTCAGCATCACCTTGGACTTTCAGATTTTTTATTCCTCTTTCCTTTGCAGCTTGCATACCGAGTAACAGAGATTCAGACTCAGCAGTATTATTAGTGTTGAAAAACTGCAATTTGAAAGAAAGAGGAATTACCTCCTCTTTGGGAGATATCAGTACAACTCCAGCGCCACATCCACTAGTCGCGCAACTGCCATCAAACTGCAGGGTCCAGACCTCATTAAGATCCTTTCTTGAACAAAAACAACCCTTTGTACCCGTCTCGGTAGACAAAAAGTAGTTCCCCATCCCTGATGATTCAAAAAGGATTTGGGCTTTGGGGTCTTCAGAACTAGTAACTAAGTACTTCTTTGCGATTCTGGTTCTAAAGTTTGCATCACACCTTGACTGGTATTCTAGCTTTAGACCAGTCCATGTGAATTTCTCCGCCAACTTCGCTGCAGAAACTCCTTCCCAGCAAAATCCATAGGCTGCTGGAATGTCAGCAACGAGGACGGTCATTTTTACCCTCTTTTCGAGAAAGGCCGCAAACGCAAATTGTGCGTCTTTGATTTGACCAATCAATGGCACTTGTTTGGTCTCCAATGAATAACATCTGCCGAAAGGTTTGGTAAGAGTGAGGCCCAAAGCATGGGCGACTTTGCCTGCATGACGTTATCCGGAAGCTCCGGAATCAATTATACAGTTGCTCAACTTATGGGCCATTGATTAGGAGGGAGAGATAGAAAGGGTTCTATCTTGCCTGATGCAGATGTTGAGGCAACATTTATGTGGG